>JAMYGW020000013.1:0-600000 GCA_025617375.2 Acarospora socialis
GGGGGGGGGGGGGGGGGGGGGGGGGGGGGGGGGGGGGGGGGGGGGGGGGGGAGATACCCTAACCCTAACCCTAACCCTAACCCTAACCCTAACCCTAACCCTAACCCTAACCCTAACCCTAACCCTAACCCTAACCCTAACCCTAACCCTAACCCTAACCCTAACCCTAACCCTAACCCTAACCCTAAGCACATGGAGCGCAGGCAAGAGCGTGGAGTGCGGAGCATGGCGCTCATGGAGTGCAAGCAAGAGTGTGTGGACATGGACAGTGGTGATGGCAACAAGAGTGCAAGCTTAAGTGTCTGGGCAGCGGCAGCAGCAGCAACAAAAGCATGAGTGCATGGGCAGTGGTGGCAGCGGCGGTGAGAGTGCAAGCATGAGCGTGGGCATGTGGGTTAGAATGGCGATGACAGCAGCAAGAGCGCAAGCATGAGTGCAAGCATGAGCGCAAGTGCAAGTGCGTGGGCAGCGGCGGCGAGAGCGGAAGTGCGAGCATGTGAACATGGACGGCGGTGACGGCAGCGGCGAGAGCGCAAGCATGAGCGTAGGCGGCGGCAAGGACATGTCAAATGGTGGTGAGCTCGAATACCGCGTCAAGGAGCCTCAAGTACAACACCACAACTCACTAGACTTTGAGCCATGTTCCTGCGCTCTGCCAATGCATTGGCCGCTGCAACCTTTCAGATTTGCCTCCATCCAAGTCTAAATATCTGTGAGTGACCTTACCAGCTTTGCGAAGAGCATCATTCTAAAAGCATTCGAAACATCAAGCAATGTTGAGACAACCTTTGCGCCTAACCCTACGCGATTCCGAACCGCCATCCCCACCGCAGGAACAAAGCGTGGAAGCTCAAGTGTGAGGGAGATGATGACCTAGATCGAGCATCGGCCGATAACAACGACTACGTTCTGGCGAGACGAAGGGCCGAAGCATGGCAAGGTGGAACAATGGAGCTTGGGATGTTGCATCAAGTGTTCCCGATTTGAACAGCATCGAAGGCTGACTGTCAACCAGCAACCTCACTCTATGGGTTCGCGACCTGCACACTCGAGGCTATTTCAGTAACTAGCAACTTTCGCTGCGGCCGCAACGGGCAAACCGATCGACCGGAAGGAGCAGTTGCGCTCTCTGCCACAGCCTACCATGCAGACCCCCACGATAACGTCAATACACCTCTGCCGCATACCGGTCTTCAAGTACACTGGTCAAGGCGAAACAGCGGACCACGGCTACGCGAATCGCGCTGTCGGGATTGGTTGCTACGTGCAAGGCACCCAGTATGACTATCGCCTACGTCGCCGACGTCAACTCTTCACCATAGAACACGGCGCCGTCAAGGCAAGCCACTTTACCGCTCAACCTTAGGCCCTGTGCTAAGACTCGGCGCCATCTACAAACTCGAAGACTACAGCCTTGCTACCGACACCACCCTATAAATCGACGGCACCGGCAAGGTTTCTCGTCCAAATATGCCAGTATGCGCCTAACCTTCATAGCAACGACAAGAGCTTGTCGCCTGCAAGGCCCCTGCCATGTTGTGGATAGCCAGTGCAGGCGGCATCATTGTTGTGCAGGCGGAGAGTATGTTTCTAATCTAAAGAGAAGACAAGCTAACTATGGACAGTCCTTGGCTGTTACTAGATCTCCGGAGACGAAATGAGCTGTCACAGCCGCTATGTGCAATTGCGGCGAAACAGCCTCGAAGGTTGCGCGAAATCCAATCCAACAACTCCACACCCTCGAACATGCGGCGCGTAGCATGCATCTTTCTCTTTGTCGAATAGCCTGCACCGGTATCTCCGCACCTCCCGCTACGCCTCGCCTCATCGCCCTCGCTATTACCTCTACCGTCTTAACCGCGAACGAACGTGGAGGAAAGATGGGATTGATGGAGGAACTACAACAGGCGTGGCTACATGAGGGGTTATCACGCAGGATTCTAGCATGGATAGAGCAGGAATAATGGCTGTCACCTTGCACTACACTGGCAAGTCAGCATGCACGACGAGGGCGTTGCTTCGACATACATCACCAATACGTAAGATTACGAGAAGTTGAGTCGCCGGGCCTTATTCACCTCAACTACGTCCCCACCAGCGACATGGCGACTGACGGCCTTACTAAGCCGCTCCCTACCGTCGAAATCCTACGCTTTATCGACCTTATCGGCCTCGTCTGTCACTAAGGCTCTGTGGTTTAACAGTATGACACCAGGTTCGTCCTGACAAAATCTAGTAACGCACGTTCGAATCGCGCCAGAGTCACTGACCCTGGCTTGTTGCATTAACATGCGACAAGACAGGGTCTACCAGGTCTCTATGCTAACGGTTGCCGCCTACTTCCAGTGTGGAACGTAGAACGCTGCTGGGTTCGACTCCCAGAGAGATCACTGTTTCTTTTTGCCCTCCTTACCTACCTCGCTGTCGCCGAAATGGCCTGAGAGGGTGTGTCGGAAATGCAGGCCTTAGTTGTTAGCTCATAGAGGTTTAGGTCATGTTTATTACTAGAATATGTTTGACAACTTGCAACAATGACTAGGTGGATTTCTCAGCCCACCAGGTCCTTCGCGTCCTCCCAAGTCTGTTAGAGCCATTGTGTAACCCTTCCACTTAACCACCGTCAACCGGAGCAAGCACACGGGACTGCGTCCAAGTGCAAGCTTGCTCGTGGCTTCGTACGCTTTCTAAGTCTCCGTAAGGGGTGGATATGCGGTCACTGGCGCCAGCTTCAGTGGGCGTTTGGGCGGCACGGCAAGCCTATGTGATCTGCGTAAGCTTACTACTGGAAGGCGCAAACGTGCTAGTATGGCTTCACTGGCATGGAATGTAGCCTTGAGAGGGGGGTGTGCAAATGGGTATGCCGCCGCAGGTGCCACACGGACAGAGGATGCGGGCGGAGACGTCACAAGTGTATACAGTATTGCTTGCAATGTGGTGAAGTTTAGAATTAAAAGCTTCTATCTACAGTAAAGACATCCCACGGTGCTGGACGCGAATGGCCCAAGCAAGCTCCCAGCGAAGACAGGGTGGAACGAGCTTGCGAGAGGGAAGCTAGGCTCTTGTGGATGGCGCAGGCTTCCGGTTGGTAACGCAAGCCCTGTAACGGGTATCGCAACTCGTACAGGCGTTCTTGAGTGCGGCGAGAGCTTCCGTTCTAACAGGCGGCGTAAGTGGGTGTTACGCTGCGACTGGGCAGCGCGGAAGTGCTACAGAGTAAGTCCGCAAAAGAATACGCCAACGCGAGTGCATCTTGAGCGGAGGAAGCCGGTGGCGAAAGCTTTCTAGGGAATGGTGTAGGCCCGGGGTCCCTAATGGACACTAGAAGCCTTTGCGGTGATTCGAGCGAGAACCAAGCTGACAACACCGTAAGGCCTGCACGAGTATATTGGTTAGCAGCGCTTGCGTGGAGGTGATAGGAAGCAAGCATGCCTGCAAGGTAGCCCCGCAAGTGGCGCGGGCGTTCTATCGAGTGGAATATCGCCAAGACGGAAACAACACTGCGGTACCGGGACGCGTGCGGTGGTATGTGGGGGCAGGGTGTTGGCAGCGGCAGCAAGGCAGTGCGGGCACTCTTTGATGGCTTCGACGGGCTGCGAGCGAACGTAGCCAGCTAACCGCCCGGGCGGGCCTTAATTGAGGTGTTGGTGGGCGAAGCATAACTGCAAACCAGCGTTAGCAGAGCACATGTACGTCCGCAGCAACATCAGAAGCAAGGCAGCGGAATTGGTGCGGCGGAACGAGATAGTGGGAATATGATCGCAGCGGAAGCAGGGTCACAGCGGAAACAAGACAGCGCGAGCAATCTTCGTAACCTTCCTGCGAATCCTTTGCGGACATGCTAACAGCATAACCAGTCTCCAGATGTGCTGGCTGCGGCTTAAAACAAGTCCAGGTAGATTCGTTTGAGGGGAGCAAAGCTCGAGCGCGTCTGTTCGGGAGTTCCGCAGAAGTGGGGCGCAGATCTCGAAAGTCGTGTGGAGGTGCCAAAGACTTGGTGCAAAAGAGTCAAAGGGCTGAAGAAGCTTGCGCAGATGTTGCAGGACCAGTTATGTTGGAGTGGGGTGAAGACGGCAGGAGCTGGGCAGTGATACGAAGAGCTCCTGAGGACTTACTCGGAGATTCTAATCTGTTGCGCGGAGTGGTTGAGAGACGATTGTAAATGCATACTTTCGAGCGAAATAACGTCGAGGACCTTGCGTGGACATGGTAGTGTTGTTGCGCGAAGATTCGAAGAGCTGTGTAGACTGGCCCAATGCGGCACTGTACTTCATCCTGCACGACAGCGGCATGTGTGCAGCGACGCTCCGGGCCACCTATCAGGCATTGAAGACCAACAGTGCGTTCCTGTGTGCGATAGGGGTGTGGGAAATGTGGTGGTGGATGCGACACTGATCACGATGTTTGCGCCTTGGGGCGTGGGCGTGTGAGGTTGGCGTCGCCATTGTGGTTGCTGTTGGATAAAGCGATGGCGGGGTTGGAGGAGGTCCGATTCGTGGTCAACAGTTGGAGATGACGTCCGGACGAAGCTGACGGGGAGAGAGTTGCGCAGAGAGTAAGCCTGCGTAGATGGGGTTTCTATTAGAGTACAGCCTTTGAACCTCGCTGCCCTCGCTCACTGATCAAACCAATGACCCCATGCTGTCCTCCAACTCCTTCCAATCTACCTTGACTTCGAGGCATCCACACGCAACTAGGTATCCATAGTCTCCATCCGCTGCCTAGAATCGCTCCACCATTTTTCGAAATAAGCCTCGTTACCCTCCCAAGTATGTAACCCTTCTCCCAGGCTGCGCGCCGTCGGCGAAAGACTCTGTAAGGGACTTCGCGCAGGACTTCACGCAGGACCCGGCAGGACTCCTGAATACTAGGTAGACATTTGGTTAGTGGTCGTTTGTAAAGAGTTGCAATCCCTACCTCATATATATGGAGTACTTAAAAGCTATTCTCGCATCCTCAACACCGTAGATCCTCAGTTCGCGTAAATCGACACCTACCGCTAGCACTACCGTCCGTCCCACACTGTCAACCCTTCTTGCTGCCGTCTCGCTTTTGCGGCAGAGACAAAACACGGGCCAGTTTGGGCGGGAGCACTCCGTGCGGAAGCAAAGCTGGATGCATTCCTTCACAAGCACGTTCGTGGGCAAAGCAAGGCAGTGTTGGCGGGATATGAGGCCTAAGGTATGCTAATGCCGGAGGCTTGTGATCGACACGGGAAGTTGCTAAGGTGTGTAACAGCTGGGTTTCCTAATCACACCGGCCGTGTCGCGCCATCATCACCTCGAAGATCTGTATGGGTGCGCCTGGCAAGATTCTTCGTCTTCAATGTGCGAGCGAATGTTGAGGAATCGAACCTCGATCTGGCAATCTCACCTCCCAACATACCCTTCCTGCCAGCTTCGTGTCTTGGGATGCGGATAAGCCTCGAAACGGCCGTTGTATCATTCGTTTCTCTACCTTTTCAATCTCCTCTACGACGTGAGGTGTCGTGTGCAAGGCAGTGCTTCTTGCGAGCCGTGGACAAGACTGTGCTTGAAACAATCCGTTGACCCCGGTCTCAACGCAGCCACACAAGCTTACTACCAAAAGAAGGTATAAAGGATCGTGAGGTGGTTCTTCGACAGGTCACTAGAGAGAGCCATCTTTCACAACAGCTGCGCCCGGACTCTCTGCGTTTCGATACTTGTTCATCCATCCCAACTCAACGAAGCAAATCGGCATGTCATATCTCCTCTCCACGTTCCTACTGCTTGCGAGCTGTAGCATAGGAGTTAGCGCATTAGCTCTCCCATATATCGGGGGTGTCGGCGATACCAATCTGGTCACTCGGCAGACGAGGCCGATTATCCTCTCGTATATGCTTTCCCCGGCCCCGGACTTGGTACTCTAGCTAATGATAGCTCACACAGGCCTACAGACTACAACATAACCGTTACTGAGATATCAGGCTTTAGCAACGGAAGACAGGCCCGAGACCTGAATCAAGCCGACGTTCTCCCTCCCAATCGCAAACGCGCGAGCACTAGTCGCCGCATCGATGCGTGCCTACACCCTGAAGACCCTTACTTCATCCGCTCCACATGCGATCAAACCGGCGGAAGCCTAAACGCCAAGTCCTACAAATTGATTTGTAACTATCGCCCCACAGGCACCCCCCAATACCGCGCACTCAATGATGTTGTTAACGGCGGTGCCTGTACCTCGGAGGAGTTCTGCTTCCAAAATAACCATGTTCAAGGTGGCGGCTCCGTCGCTTACTGTGTCAGCAACTCAAACGTCATCAATCTCATCCAAGCAGGCGGTCTTGCATCTGGAGCCAGGCACGCAAGCTTGGATACCACGGGCGGGGCACAACCTCCCCGGGGAAACGGTCGAAGTGGTCATTACCGCCCCGGATGGATACGCGGCCGTCAAGATGGATAGTATTTTCGTGACCGCGCTGGCGGTGGATAAGGTCAATGGACAGAACAGCTATAGGGCACAGATTGGGGGTACAAACGCTTGTCAGGGATGTTCAAGTATTGAGCTTCCGGTCGTGCCGAAGCAGACATCAAGACTGAGGTGGGGATTTCAGTTTCCATGGGGTGGTCGGCGGAGCATCGATGTTAGTTGTAAGCTGGCCAGCGACTTAGATCTGGATATTCCACGGGGTGTTTTACGACTCTGCCTGTCTCTCTGCAAGCAGCGTGTTATTGTGTGCATCATAGATTTCAAGAACAATCTTTCAGCAGCATCTCATATCCTACGAATCCGTGTGCGGACCGAAAACTGCAAAGATGATGCCCTGTCGCATAGGCTAGGCATACCGGTATACGGAGAGGTCAGCCAAGCCCTTCCACCAGTACGAGTATGCCCCATGTAGCTCTGCCCCCCATAAGCAAGCTTACTCCGCTGCCTAGCAAGGCCACACAAGCTCACGCAAACACCAACAAGCCTGCGGGGCCTTGCTTCGAACAATAGCTTGCCTGCCATTATCGGGATGGAACACGGTGGTTACATTGGGCAGCTGGAGGGATATAACATTTAATCATTAGGCAATCTACTAGGAAAGCTGCCTACTGATAGATTTCCGGGGTCTCTTTGTATGCTGTGATTGCTCCGAAACTGTTGATGACTATTTGACTCAATCAAGCTCCTTCCTGCCCTGCTATCTGAACAGTAATATCCAGTAGCCCACGATCATGCTCCGAAGCCGATTCGTAGACCTTCGCAACAAGGGGAAGAAGATCCAAGATATCCACCATCTGCGTTATCGCATTCTCGAATTTAGCTTTGGCGGTCTTCTTCAAACCCTAGAACCCAAATTGTCGCCCATTGTACATTGAGATGGCATGGTAATGAGCCTCGCGTCTGGCTTACTACCAGCTAAGCTTTCTGGTCCACCACCGGTTGTTGCGATACCCCGACATAGTACGGCGTCCGGTAAGTCCATGAACCAGATCGATCAAGTTCTTGTTTGGTACGTAGAGTGCTCCTCATTCTCCCTATCATCAGGGGCAAACTTGCCCTGTCCAGTATGCAATGTCAAACCGCTGTGTTCCGGAGGTCTAGTCTCGGTCTCCTGTAGGAGAGTCGAGATGACCAGCTTCCGGAAGCCAGTCCTTTATAGCTCCCTTTGCAAGCTGCCCGGAAGAAGTCTGATCGAGGTGAGAGGTGGTTGTGAACCTCGCTCACGCCGTATTCGAGCCTTCTATACGACGAGAAGGCTGTATTTGTGTAGGTTGCGTACTTGCTCGATTCGTATGAACGTGGTTCGCCACTCCGTATATAACTCTAACCTGAAAACGCCCTGCCGACAACGTTGTTCGTCCCTCCAGCCTGAAAAGAGTGATGCCCCCACCAGATAGGGCAATCTCCCGACCCAGGATGTGCCTAAGGCGACCTTGGTAACACACACTCACCCTCCCAAAGTTAAGGTCTCTGATCTCCAAATATTGCATCAAGCCCAAGATCTCTCACTGCAGAGTGGACATGAAGGTATAGTGATCGACTTTCAGGATGAATTGATTATGATCTTAGAACAGCACTACTGTCTCATGATGTAGCAGGCGGGAGATGAGCAGGAGTGAGATCTTGTCATAATGACTTGCGGTTAGCGGGGTGGGGATTCTATTTGCTAGTTGGCGCCAGGAGTGGTTCTTGTGCGTGTGCCGGTGCGGTCGGAAATGCAGACGGAGGCCGTGGGGCAGGACAAGGGCGTAGATTTGTAGGCGGATTTCCATTGTGCGGCGTAGATGTTGGCCTTCCGATGGTTGCGAAATCACCACAGTGACATGGGGTGTATCTCCATGCCTCTGTAGTCCCAGCTTGCCATATCTTCTCATGGTGGCCTTGCTTGCACCATGCCAGGATCTGCTCGCGTCTTGACAGTGATGGGGCTTGTTGCATCTTGTATTTCAAGCAGTAAAGCGACAACCTCATGGGGATTCAGTCCCAGAGCTTGGTGATACCGGCCAGGCCTCCATTTTCTCGAGCTTTGCTTCTCCAGGTCCTGCGCAACGAGTCGGAGGCTTTAGGGCTTGAGGGTTGCCGACTTCGATTGGCCTCCAATCCATAGAATGTGCCGAGCTCCGTCTGCATGCTTTGAGGTTACTAAGCAATGACTCCACACAGCCCCCACTAGCTGCGTCAAACACTTTCGGCTCTCATGCTCATCTTCATGGCGACATGGTTAGCCACAAGCCTCGGGCATTTGCCTTACAGCTACATGTAGGTCTCAGATTTCGAGACACCCCGCCAACACTGCTTTGCTTGCGCCGCAGGAACACTCAGTCGACACCGCACGGTGCCAAGCTTGCTTTGCTCACTACTAGGTAACCTGCTTGCGATGGAATGCGCCCACTCTTGATTCTGCTAGCATGCCCGCGCAGGCCGGGTTACGGCTGCAGGAGCAAAGAGGGCAGCGAAACAGGTGACGGGTCCTGGCAGCAGAACGATCAAGGTAAAGCACTTTGCAGATCGTTTCGGTATGGATCTAACTATGGCTAGTTGCTCTACGAAGAGCGAAGAGCGAAGAGCGAAGAGCGACGAGAAAGGTCGACGTTGGGAAGGGCATTGGATGGTACGAGGAGCTAGGGTTATTGACATGACATACGCAAGAAGAAGATCTACAGTTACTCATGCGAAGATAGAATGGTTGTGATTCTAGAGCCTTACAGACACATATCCTATAGACCCATTATTCTACATCCGTCTGACATCCTCTCTCTCGATGGCCACCGTCCGTTGACCTTATCGTCCTCGTGCGAGTCTGAAATCAACTTCTACCAATCCCTCTTCCTATGCCAATGCAGATATCTATCGCTCTTGCGGCTTGATGAATTCTGTGATATCACCCACAGTTTGCCCGTTGAAAGAGGAGACACAATCATCGAGGATGAGGCCAGAACGCTTCAGCTCCGAGCGGAATGGACAATGTGAATGAGCACGAATATGGTCAACGCTTCGGCGGATTCAACCTGGCGGCGCCGGAGGTGGACCGGTTTTCAAGCAACATACAAATGCCCTAACAATGAGGTGTCGCAAAAGGTGGCTTGCTCTTTCATCGGAGGCAGGAGTCCGCAGTGACCGTCTCAACGAAGTCTTTTGTAGGATCGATAGTCTTTGCAACCTCGTCCTTCTTGATCGCGCTATTTTGCCGCAAAGTGGAGAGCTCACCAAAGGGTTTCGTCATTCGCGGTGTCAGTGAAGTGTTATCGGAGGCAACTCTTCTTTGAACCAAGTATTGGTCATAGATTTGATCATCTTCTTGGTGCCCCTATCTTCTCTCAAATGCATTCTTGGCAGTCTCGATGCATATCTCCTCGACGAATCGCCAACGCGAAAACCTCGTCGATAACCGTAATCTAGGTACGAACCCTGGGTACCATCAAAGTGTCCTCGAAATCTGTCGTGGCTTCGTACATGGAGCAATGCGTGTTTGACGAAGTACAGGGCCCGTGGCTCAGGGCGAGAAATCGTCGCCACGCGAGTTTAAGGAAATTAACCAATCCACACTGGGATCAGTCAACTGTACAGATATATGGATGAGAATTCAATTAGTATGAGTTCCTATGGAGGAGTGCGTGCATCAGTGAGTTGAATGCACGAAATTCCTCGACCAAGAGCCTCACGCTGATTCAGACTCCTCCGGTGAACCAAGAAGCCTCACGTTACTATTTTATCGGCTCATCGCAAGAGAGTAGACACCGGCTCGATCCTCCGCATGTAAGCTCCCCGTTTGACTTTGCAGCCTAACCCTGATAATCACTTAACCTTGATGCTGTTACCGCTTAGAAAGCTCGGAAGTGCGACCGCAGCAAAGAATATCGGACCTCCTGGTAGTCCATTGAATGTACTCTCACCCCGTATAAGGCAAGGTGGTTGTTCACAGGGAGGTATCACTCCAGCGGCAAGGATAGGGTAGATGTGATTAAGGAGGATAGAATGGATTAGTTAGCTGGACGTACATGGATGTGGGATATGCTCGATGCATCTTCCTTGCACTGCAAACTGTAACTTTAAATGTTATTGATATATATATACATTATACATTAATATTTTATCTGCTCGTTGACAAGCCCATCAAGTATGCCAGCTTTAGTCATCTCCAGTACGTCTATCTTCCAGAGACAACATTTTTAGTTGATCCTCACGGATAGCAGTCATACACCGTGTGACCCTGGTCGCTGCAGCCAGCCATTTGATTCTTGCTTCGATGACATCCCGTTCATCCAAGCGACGCCTAGCTTCTGCTCGAACCGATTGCAAGTGCTTCTTCCCATCTTCGTACATTTCTATCAAGCGTCCCCGTACTCTATCGTCGTTAAGCACTTCGGCCTCGAATCGAACCCACATCTTCATGGGTGTTAGGCGGAAGGAACTGCCGTTGGAGTGGCCCGCAGGATAGTGGCTGAATCCTGTAGCTTGCTCGGTGTACCCTTGACACAACTGCGTCAAGGCAATCTCACTCAACCACGGCTGTGAAGGTCGCCAGCAATTGTACAAGATACATTGTCGGAGTACGAACATACCTGGATAGAGGTACTCGAACAGAGCTTGAGCCAAGTTCATGATGTAATTCGAATTGCGATGGCGTCGGTGATCGGTCAGTCTCCGTTCAGCCCGAATACCAAAGCCAATCTCAACAACAGCGTCGGCAAACGGAACGAACTCACGTCCGACAAGGAATTCGAATTGGATGCGCTGGAGCATCTGACGGACAAAGTATTGGATCTTGTCCCTACAGCCATCGGAGATTCCTGGTCTGTCGTGTATGAGAACATGTCGCCATTCGGTGTATCTCCGCAGGCCTCGAGCGGCGAAGCCGACCGGCCATTGTCGGCTGGGGAAATTGAGCTGGTCCACTTTCGCTGCGAGTTTGTTGCCTTCGTCGCTGTGCCTTTGGATGTACACTAACATTTGGTTACACACGGCCTTCCACTGCGACGGCGTCGGTGCCATGCCTGCCCTATCACATAGGAAATTAGCGTAAGTGGATGGATTGGTATGCTTGCCTTGGTCCGTCTTCCTCAGACTCTGATGGACCCCAGAGTCTGCTGAACGCTCCGACAGTTGTGGAATTCTCCCCTCGATGCAAGCTTGAAGTAGGCATACATCCATGCTCGCAAACATCCTGATCAGCTCACCAAGCAACCACTTTCTTACGGTATCGTCCTGCAACATGCGTCGCAGAGAGGTTTGCGGTCCCTTTTTTTCCTTTGCCAGGACGAGACTCGCCAGAGCCACGACACCTTCGGTCTCTAGTGTGTCAAGGTATTCCTTCGCGACCTGGTTTCGAGGAAGAAGGTTTTCCGGGGGAATCTCCGTCGGAACGTCAGAATACCACGGATCCTTCAGCCAACACATCCATACGCCGCGCCGTTTCAACAGATCCTCCCAGAATTGCACTGCCGGGGTGAGATCCGTCAAAGCAACACGATAAAGGCTATTTAGGACGCCGTGTGATGTCAGATACAAGGACGAGCAGAGCGTGACTAGAGACCTCTCATCCGGTTTTTGGTAGTTGTGTATGCGGAGGCAGACTATAAGCCACACGAGAATTATTAGCGCATAAGCGTGCACACTATGGGCATCGGTTCGAAGCTCATCTTGAAGCTGTGTGCTGCGTAGGAAGCGTAGTGACGCCAGAATACCCCGCAAGCAATGACCCTTTGCCATCACAGTGTGTGACAGCGCACAGAGCCTCTCCACGAAGCTGATGTACTGGCCGTTGATTTGGTAGGTGAGAGGGCTCACAGGAGCGGCATCTTGTCCCATGTATGAAGACTGTGTTGACGGTATGACCTGAGGAGTTTGTGGTTGGGATGGCTCGGGGAGCTCGGAAATTTCCTCTTCGTCAATGATGTCGTCGTCGTACAACGACCAGTCGACATGAGGATCGTCCTCGTCCGGCCTTGATTCCTCTAACGTCATGAGCCGCAGGGTGGTAGGCATCCCTTCGATAGGCTCATCCCCGAGATCGTTTGGAACATCGTTGCGAGACCTGACGAAATCGGCGAAGGCTTCTTGAGCGTTGGTGAGATACTCTTTGATTTCCCATGTGGCATGCTCCACGGGATAACCGCGCCACAAAACCTTGTACTCGAGGATCCCATTACCATCTCGTCCGTATCGCCAATCCAAGATTTTGTCTACCTCCCACTCTAAGGGGATCGTTGAGTGTACAGACGGCGAGCGCCTGGGATCATTAACGGCAGACTCGACGGACGACGCAGAGTCCGTTCTGTGGCGCTTGAGCATGTCAAGGCCGACGTTGTTATCCATAAAGGACATTTTGATGTTTAAACTGACCGGGAACGAAGTCCAAGTCAAAAATGACACGGGCAGAACAAGTCCACACCGTATCAATGGCCGTAAGGCCGCGAGAGACCGCGAGGTCTAAAGACCGCGAGATCCAAAGACCGTGGGGTCTTGGTTGGTAATATGGCGCGGAACGAGGTCCACGTCAAAGAAGACCGTAAGGTCTTGAGATGATAATATAGCACGGAACGGAGTCCACACTAAAAAGACCGTGAGGTCTTGGGTTTGGTAATATGACGCCGGACGAGGTCCCACGCCAAAAAAGACACGGGCAGAACAAGTCCACACCGTATCGGTGGCCGCAAGGCCGAGAGGAAACGTCTAAAAAGACGCAAAGGAAAGTTGAGCGGGGGGGACAAGGAAAAAACAACGTTGTCGAAGAGCAGAAGGCCCGAAGGCCAATCTTTGAGTATACCTTTGCAGTCCACGGCGCGAAAATATTCACGTAGTGCATGTATGCGTAGTATGAAGAGGGAAGAAGAAGAAGAAGGAAGAAGTGGGAGGTGAGAGGATTATGTGCGAATTTTTCCGGGCTAGCATGTGAGTGGATGAAAGTGAATAAGATTACGCGTTACAGAGTGAGGGCTTGAAAGTGTTGGGACTTAGGGTTACGCTACTCGGTATCCAATGAGATGCAACACGCCAGCAACTAACCACCATCACAATATCTACAACCCTCATCAGAGACACTCTCTTACATACTCTGCGATATTCTAAGTTCTCAGATTCTACAAATCGTCGAGTTTGTTCGCTGACGAAAATGTGGTGGCATCTCTCAAAGCGCAACGGCGTGTTCACCTCTTGAGCTTCGGCACCGAACAGCGAATAACACGAGGAACGGAAATCTCAACACCATCATTCAGATCAACACGTAGCAAGCGGAACAACTCTTGAAGTGCCTCAGCGACCTTTGACGATGGACTACTACCCTGCAGCCTCTCAGTTCCAAGCACTCCACTACGGTCAGGACGCGTGCATTGAAACGGACTTGGTCATTTAATCGCCATAACCCCTAGCCGGTGGTTTTTCGCAGCGGTGAGACGAAAATAAGCTTGTCTCAGTTTCTCCAACTACCAAGTCGCTAAGTTGGTGTAGCCTTCACACCCCACTACGATCAGAACGTGCACACCAGACGAGCCTGGCCTTTTGAAGTCAGAACCCTCTAGCCGGTGGCTCTTGCGCAGCGGTGAGACAAAACAGGAGCTCGTCCCAATTTTTCCCCGCTACCCAGTTACTGACCTGGTGTAGCCTTCACCAACCACACGGACTCTAGCGACGCAGCACCAGATATCGCTGAAACCTTATGTTGTAACACCCTTCAGTCTGAGAAGACCCCCAAACACCTAACTACTACATAGTCCTCCGATCATACTGACGTGGTAGCCCCAACGAATCGGGGAGACCGGGAACGGCGACGAGATATCTCAGCGGGAGCCAGCAACTAAGTATTGACCAGACCGTGTTTGTGCCATCTGGGGTCTTCTAATAGTCTATCTTGCATTGTGTTCAAGCCGGTCTGAAGACCTCCGAGCCTACTAACTAGTAGGGACTACTGGATAAGGTTATGGTTGAACTTGACGGCGGGGAGGCTTCCTAAAACAATGCTCAAATACCACCATATGTCCGCGCGGCTTTCCGCAGATCGCCCTAACCAGACAGATGATAATCCCTACATATAATAGATCCCGACGAGCTTGAAGCCTTCGCGCCGCCGCACGCAACTTCTCTAGCCCAGCTTGGTGCGAGTTCCAGGACTAGATGTATGCCGCATCAGTGCACAATTACAATACGTCTCGCTGCTGAAGTGATGGTCCTAAACTCTCTGAGATTTTCATGATCTCGACCTGCCTGATCAATAGCGACAACATCCGAACTATAGAATTGTGCCAGGTCATCACACTGTGAGTCCTTGAGAGTTGCTAAGACAATGTGGGCTCTATCCAGCACTCGCGCCGTCATTATCATGTACTGCTTATGGAATAGATCTTGATCCATAAGGGAGACACTCTGGGGTCCTTCCTTGGTATATTGCTCTAGAATTGTTCGAAATGCCTTGCACAGGTCTTCATTAGCGTTTGTCCCGTGGCTTGATTCGAGTTTAGCAGCATCTTCTCGGGCCAGCAGAACGATAGCCTCCGGTAGAGTATAATCTGGGCGAGTATAGTAACCCATTAGTTCCAATCGCCTCCTTTCTGGCTCGCGGCTATCTCCACTCAATGTCTGCTCTAGATCTTGCAGATCAGTCTGAGCTTGAGCTAACAGCGCCATCTCCATTCTGAAAGCCAACTCATATGAAAGATTGCGTTTTGGGCCGGGGCAATGCAATCGCACAATCGGAAATCTCCTCAGGTGTGGATAGTAGTTTCTGGGATTTGTCAACACTAAGTTGACAATGATGGGTTCAAGAGCTTTCTTAGTTGGCGTACATGTCAGGACTCGATTGTCGGCCATTACCATGAGCCATATCATGGCTGACATAGTGTAGGTCTTTCCTGTTTGTGGTGGACCACCAATCAAAGATATGTGCTCATGAAGCGCTGTGTTGACAGTTTGTTGTTGTTTGATATTCAACTGCCACTGAATTGCAAGTGTTTGACACGTGTCCAGGAATCTGCTACCGGCCGAATCTTGATACAGATATATGGGGTAAACATTGGGAGTTGGGTAAGCTACGAAAGTTGAGGATACTCGGTTGAGCACAGGTATAGATGAAGATGTTGCATGGCTCAACACTTGTTCAGGGTTTACAGCCACATAAGTTGAGTCAGGCAGTGAAGGGTTAAGTGGAGATGTGGAGTTGATGGAACGTCGTGACATATTGTGCGTCGTAGAGGGGTTAACAGATGGGGCAGAGTTATTGAAAGGTGTTGACAACATGTCAGGCACCGAAGTTTCAACCGAAGTTGAAGATATTCTATTAGACCGAGACAATATGTCTGCGATCGAAAGGGCGACCGAGGTCGAAGGGGAGGTGTTGAAAGGCGGAGACGATACGTCTACCACTGGGTTTTTGATCGAAGTCAAGCAGGCTTTGGAAGACTGAGACAATATGTCTGCAGTCAAAGTATCGACTGAAGTCGAAGAGAGTTTGGAAAGCGGAGATGATGCATCTACCACTGGGTTTGCGACTGAAGTCGAAGAGAGTTTGGAAAGCGGAGATGATGCATCTACCACCGGGTTTGCGACCGAAGTCGAAGAGAGTTTGGAAAGCGGAGATGATGCATCTACCACCGGATTTGCGACCGAAGTTGAGCAGGTTTTGAAAGGCGGAGACGATTCGTCTACCACCGGGTTTTTGACCGAAGTCGAGGAGCTCTTGGAAGACTGAGACAATATGTCTGCAGTCAAAGTATCAACTGAAGTCGAAGAAGGTTTTGTAAACCGAAACAATGTGTCTGCGATCGAGGTGTCGACCGAAGCCGACGAGGGTTTTGGAGACTGAGACATTATGTCTGCAGTCGGGAGCGCGTTGCCTTCCGAAGAAGACATTGCAGTAACGACGTGGACAAAATGTCAAGCCGCCAAAGTGTGTAGTGCTGATGCTATCCGCGAATAGCACCAGAAGGGGTTTGAAACGATACAGCAGTGAAGATGTTGTTGTGATTTCAGTACTGTGGAAGGTGTTGAGGAAAGAAAGAAAGAAAGGATTACACGCGTCTGAGAAGTATATGTGTGCGTGACTAAGCTAAGCGAATAAAACGGAAGGCTCCAGTGTTATTTAAAAAAAGAGGTGGTTGGAAATTTATCGTAAGTTAGGGTTCACTCTTCGCTGCTAACAGTAGGATGCGACAACACCAGCACCCAACCACAATTATAATGTCTACTACAACTCATAGACATCTACTACATACTACAGCTACCTTATATTCTACGTCTTGAGGTTTTGAAACTGTTAGGTTTATTGCCTATCGAGAACGTGGCGCCAGCTCACTAAGAAAGGGATCTCGAGAACTGCCATTATGCAGACAGCACGATCTCGAAGCCTTTAGACAGACTACTTGCAAGTTGGTAAGGGCATTGGGACTCGAGCGAGACCCGATACGAAAGTCTGCGAACAGATGCAAGAATGGCGATGGAGGTAAACATAAGATGGAGCCGATAGAGAAACTGGAAGTTGTGAGTCAGCAAAATTCGATAGCAGTTCTTCAAAATCCTCAAACATTGAAGCATCTGACCGAGAAGAAGAACAGCTCGTCAATATCATAAGTGAGCTCACATATTCCGTGTCCGACTCCTAATTTCAAGACAAGATGACAGTGCACAGCAAACGCCACCAGCAGCAGACCACCCTTCTATACTAAAGCGGGTCTCAATGACGGACACTTTTGATGACAATCAACTTCTCGGGATGTCGCCAGCGACGGGACCAAGAACAGGGCCTACAGAAACAAGCAACAAGCAAGCGGCGCGACGAGGTGAAGGGTCGAACGATGTCCGTAGGCGGTCAGCTCCAGCGCTCGGTGGCGCAGAGAGGTCGGAGGCTGACGATGTCGGACAAGACTTGGAGTCAAGTGTTAGAGAGATTGACGAGGAGGCCAGATGGACAGGTAGGTTTCCGGACGCTGTCAAGTTGACTGAATGTGTCATAGCAGACCCAACTCAAATACGAAACGGCACAGACGGCACGGCCATTGCAGCAAAAATTCCGAAGCTCTTCCACAAAAATATCAAGCACTGGGACGGAAGAAATTTGAAACGGGCATCACAACCGCCGATGAACATGCGGAGATCAAATGTAGTGACCACGTCTACTGGTGTACCTAGCATTGAAGGATCATGACGAAAGGTCAACGGCAAGATAGTGGCTGGCTACCGGTATCCTCAGAACCAAATGAAACAGATATGCTACTTTATCGCATCTATTGATAGGAAACCATTGCTCGCTATGAGTGGGAGAACTCCAAGATCTGAGCACGTAGACTGTAGTAATGCCACAATAGCTCTCCAGCAGCCAATGCCGCTGGCTTCGCAGCGGTGCAGGTAGGAAGCGCCACGCCGCTGTGCTGTCCTTTGAGACCTTGTCGCCGCAGCAAACGCCGGCATGCCGGTACAGTCAAGGGTAAGAAATCTGGGCCACGGTGAGTAGACCCGGTCTCAGGGAGGAGCCGATGAGTACAGAGCGGCGCTCAGTCTACGAGAAGGACTTAAAAGAATTGATCTAGCAGTCTGAGATTACGCAGAGGGCAGCTGCTGGTAATACGAAGGGCTTGAGCTGGGTCTTTTGCTAGTGTTTAAGTTAAGTGCAATGGAAGAACCAGGCTCTTGCTCAAGGGTAGCTTCAATTGCGGTCGGCAGGGTAGTTGCGTATGTACAAGACATATCAGGGAAGTACGGGGGTGAGTAGTCAATTAAGGTCATTTGTACTGATATTTCGCAAGCTCGTACGCTTCTGCTTCGTTATTCGTGGGATAGTGAACGATCCTATTATTACTTGCCTGCGTACAACCCTAGATTACCAGTACGAAAGTCACCATTTGCTGCAAGCACGTTTTCACATGTATCTTTACCTGACTTTGTATGAGAACTTTAATTGTTTTATATTTAGTATACATGCGTCCCAGAGGCCCACAATAGCTCTTCCTATCTCGTCTCGTCTCTGTAAGACTATTGGCCATTTTCTCTACCTGATGTTGGACTTTCCCTGCGACTCCTCTACTAGCACTTCTTTTGCCGGTGGAGATCGCTTGACCTGAACCTTACTCACTTGAGCCTTGATTAATACCTTTTCCCTTCGATCCTCGAGCAGTCTGTTGGTTGAGAGGAGCCACAGCCCCAGCCCGAGGATATCATTGCTGTGACCGAGCGGGCTGCTGTGTCTGTGCCGGTCAAGTATTCCATTCGCCGGCACCTGCAGGAACAGTACTCGCTGCTCCAGATAGTGGAAATAGCGGGCGAGGTCGCGATGGTGGTAGAAACACTTCTGCTGATCTGGACGAGTGTCTTGGTGGTGGTGGATGCATTGCTAGCATCAGACCGATTGTCCAAGAAGCCCCACTAAACAATCCTTGGCCTTGCTGGGCAGCGAACGAAGCTCCACCAAACGATCCTTGGCCGCGGTTCGAGGCGTAGCCCTGCTGAGGTTGCTTGCCTCCTCGATCGTCTTGGTGCTTCTCCTCTGCGATGCGCTTGGCGTTACCACGATTTTGACAATGCTTGAACTCATAGAGTTGAGCTGCCCCCTCCTGCGACTCTCTTCTGGTTCCGGCACTCTTGATTGGGGTGGCCCAACCAGCAGCTCGTTACCGTGTTTGACGGTCAGTGTTCTGCGCCTCAAGCAACTGTCGGCCATTTTCGGGCTGGTCTTTCGTGTAATCATACCCCTTACTACCTCAATTTTCATGGTAAGCTGCCACGAGTGATATCCTGGGAGCTTGGGCGTCGTCTGAAATCTTCCTAGCTTTAGCACTGTTGAGGGCCTCCGCGTTGCCGACCAAGATCAACCCGTATCGGGCCCGAGACATCGACACATTCAAAGCGAATCTGCTCGGAGCTTGACCGTCTTTCGCCATGTGCGAGGTGATGACAAAGCTGGTTATCATCATGTCCCGTTCGCTTCCTTGAAAGGAGTCGACCGTTGAGATCTCCGTGTCTGTCTCAATGTCCCGAATTAGAACTTGGTCCAAACGGTCTGCCTTGTACTGCTGGAGCTCGACGAGAATACTGGTGCGTTGTGCTTGGTAGAGCACGATAATGCCAACATCCTTCGGCTCAATCCTTGGCAGGAAAGCATCCCAATTGACATCGATGTTGTCAACCAGGAAGGAATGGAAAATTCTCACCACCACGAGAGCTTCTGCTGTGTTGTGCATCGACATGCCAGCACCTTCTACTTCTTGTACTCCATTGGGAACATCGGCAAAGATGGCTTCATGGTCCCTAACACAGAACCTTCGCTCGGCCCACTTTTGTACCAGTGCTATCGTCGGGTGTTTGGGGAGGTTCGGTGCTGTCCTAAGGTTACCGTTGTAGATGTTGGTGCCGTAAAAGTCCATGATGTCGTCTGTGGGCCCCAATTGCACGTTCAACACTGAGGTAGGAACTACGCTGAGAAACCGCTCAAACAACGATAAGGATTGTTGCGAAATGAAAACATTCTGCCCTCAAGAGGGCACCACAGGAGCGAGATGTTTGTGCACCCACCAGATAACCTGCTTGGCTTCGAGATTGTTGGCGATTGGCATGATGCTTTCGATCTCTGCCGCTCGCGGAGCCTCATTGATGATGATCATATCTGGACGGTAAGCAATTACCAGGTCCGCGCTCGCGGGCTTGTTGCATGTTGCAATGACTATGTGGCAGAGATCAAAGACGCGGTAAACCATCATCTTGCACTGAACATGGAACAGACCCTGGTCTTACTTGAAGACAAACTTGTCCGCGTCAAACTTCACGAGAATTCTCAAGAAGTCCTTACACACATCCTCCGGATCATTGGAATATTGATACTTTCGCTCGTCCATCCGCGCCAGTTGAACAACCGCGAGGGCAAGAGAGTACTCCGGTATATCCAAGTGGTCTTCCTTGAGGCTCAGAGCCCAAGTACCTTGGGCAGGTCCTCTAGGGTGCCTACCTGCGCGGCCGCATCAAAATCGTCATTTGTGCGGACGAGGTCGGCTATCTCTAGACGCGTTCCCATCTCAGTGACGTGTTGTCGTTCGCTCCCGGATGCATTCGGATGATGCGCATCTCCTTTTAGTGGGCATAAAACCCGGCGGGTATCGTTTCGATCAACTGCCTCGCGATACCATCGACTGCCTTGTTGCTTGCGGCACAAGCCAAGACGCGATTGCCTGCAAGGACATTGAGCCAGGTTAACGCCCCAATGGTCCTAGTCTTCCTGTGCCAGGTGGACCTTGGATCAAACTCAGGTTGTTGTGTAGCGCATTGTCGATAGCTTCGCGCTGACCTTGGTTGAGCTTCCAATAATCCTGAAGAGTCTGGCACGTATCGAGGAACTTGACCCCTTTCGTATCCACTTCAGACAGGACGCTGAGTTAAACCTGGCTGTTGTCGGCCCAGGATCACGTCCCTTATAGGTCCTCGTCCATCGTGAATCTTTCTTAAGGCCGACAGCGGTCGTTCGGCGACAACATCAGCGTGAGCCGTATGTAGGAAAACCCTCGAGTAGCCATAATCGAGATTCATAGCCATATCGCTGAAGCTCGAGTGAACGTTCTTCGGCATCCTACCGCCTCTCGGTCGCTCGACATAGAGGACAAAGTCGAAGTGGCAATTCCATTACGCCAGTTCCTTCAGTGTGTGTAAGACAACTGTGCCTTGCCGTTCTTTCTCTGGTCTGTCCTTCCTGCCTTCAATTTGAAGACAATACTCCGTCCCCTCGGGAGGCACAGGAAACTTCACACCGTTTGAATCGTTGAAGAGGACAATGTATGCTTGATACATTTTATTCTTTTTCCCCTCTATTGCAGCGGCTTGACCATGTACATTCTATGGTACGGCTGGCTAAGACTACCCTTTCACCAGGGCACTCCTCCATTTGGTAGGGAGAGTAAGCAGAACTCAACAAGCCAACAGCACAACTGTAGCTCCAGCGAAGGCTGTGGCTCTCACACAAGGGCAGGTGAAGACTGCGGCTTCAGTCGAATCTGCTTGAAGACTGCCCTCAGCCGGTATGGAAATGTTCCACTTCCTCATAAATTAGATGGTAGATTCTAGTACGGCGATGATTGAGAGCAAAGCCCATCTTTGCGTAGACTTGTTGATGTGGGAGTAGGGCGCACTCCAGGCCCTTGCAGCGAAACGACATTATGATCAGGCCGCACTGTAGGTCTATGTCCTTCTCAGTCTACCACTATGGACCTTGCTTTTTAGCGATCGGACATTCAACGATGGTGCTTGGATGCCCTAGCTCGTGTCATTGAATCCACTTGCCGCGGGCTTTCCAATTTGCCCATCCTCACTCCCGTTCTCCGGAGGCTGATCCTGTTCCATAGGATCAGTCATCTTGGGGCTCTCCATGCGTTGCTTTCCCTTGTCTTTTCTCACCTCCTCCGGAGATTGATCCTGTTGCATAGGTTCAATTGTCTCAGGGTTCTCTTCACTAGTGTTGGCAATGACAATCAGCCCATTATGGGCTTGCATCAAACCAATGTACAGAGGGGGGGAATCGCACATGCTGGGTTGCTCCGTCGTACACAGCGTCAAGATCCTCATTCTGTCTCGTGGCTGTATTGTGTGCCACTGCCAGGTCGTGGGGATTTCACTTGGGCTTTCTAGCCCTGCAATATATCCAGTGTCGAGACATCTCCGATATCGTAAGGTTCCCCAACATCATCTGCCAAGTGGAAGATGGTCTTGATCTGCCCTTTGTAGAAGGGCATGACCTGGATGCAGACTTTGGGATTCCTTGACGGATCAGGATTCGCATCAGATCAGTGGTAACGGTCGTGTTGGCATAGTTCTGAAGCGATGGGCCGTTTTCCTCTCGGCGAGAAACGCCTCGAGCGACGTCGATCATCCAGTATTCGTTACCGTTGCCGTTCGGACCTTGGATGTGGTAATCTCGCAATGAGACATTTCTCATCATCTGTCGAATGGGGTTGTCTTGTTTGACAGACTCGGCATCGAACAGTGTCGCATCGTAGAAGTGGCGAGATGGAAAGCTCGAGATCTCTGGGCACATGCGGTATTGAAGGTCCAACATGATTGCCGAAAGTCCCTTCGCGATCACGAGCGCAAGGAGAGATATCTTGAGGTTCGCTTCAAACTCATTTCCCTGCCTGGATGTGACCATCGGTTGCAACTGTTGTTCGTTGCCGACGAGAAAGGTAGCCATCCAGTCCGGGTATAGTAATTGGCACAAGGGTCGCTGGTATTGCTGCCTGACCTGCCTCGCCAATAATCAATACGGAGGGGATGAAGCTTTCGCGAACGGTATCACTGCCAGAGTTGTTGCAAGTGGCAAGGAGAAAATTTGTCTCCTGGCTAACACGTACAACCTGGTTCTCGTATTCCTGTCTGGGGCTGACGCGCCCCTCGTTCGAAAGCAGTCCGTTGTTTGCATTGTACGGGTATATAAGGTGGCGCTACTTCATTGAAAGATCATCTGGGCATATAGACTGCCCTCCGACGGTAATGGCTCGAATCATGGCGGTATCCTTGAGCTTAAAATCATTGGCGGCTTTGAGGTCGGCTACGCCAGTCCTTCGATGTGATCATTGGTTGCAGTTGTGCTTGATCTGCGACAAGGATGGCAGCCATCCAGTCCGAATACGCAGTCATCGGGACAAGGGTTGCCGGTAACGTGGCTTGAGCTGCTTCGTCAACGATCAGCACAGATGGCTCGAAGGTGTCGCGGATGATCTCGCTGCCAGAGTTATTGCAAATGGTGAGAATGACGTCCGCGTTTCGAATGACGCGTGCTACCTGGCACTCGTACTCGTACCGGAGTTCGTTGAGTTCGTCCCTCGTCATCAGTTCTTCGAGGCTATTGTATCGCTCGATGAGTTGCCAGTACCTCAGTGAAGGGTCGTGTGGCGTTTGGAGTGTGCCCTGGGAGCGTGCGATAGCCCGGTTCATGCCGGTATCCTCGAACTCGAAGTCTCTGCTAGCCTGTATGTCGGCTTGGACCATTTCCCAAATTCGGAATGCCATCGACATGCCTCGAGGAAAGTCATGTCTCTTTTCGTTGCGCTCGTAAATGGCCGCGTAGTCTTTTCTAAGAGCCTCGGACCCTTCCACAAACTTTTCGACCTCTACAGAGTCATGTTCGACAATGACCTCCGCAGTAACTAGCTGGGAGAGCATGGTGAGGTATATTGGGTCCTGCTCCCAGTCGTTGGCATGAGATGGTTGAGATGGCAAGGGCGCATCAGGGAGAACATAATCTCCCCCCTTTCTCCCGAATGTATTCTCCCGGTCGATGGTTATGATTTCCAGTCGAAGAATCTTCTTGTCTTTAGGCAGTACCTCCCAGAGCTTTCTTGCAATCTCCTTTACCACTTCATTGCTGGGGCAAGTGAGGAGAATCTTGTGACGAATCTCAGTCAACAAATCAACAAGATGAGAGATTTTTGTTGTCTTGCCTGATCGAGGAGGCTTGGACGAGCATCATCTTGTTGACAACTGAGGCGACACTTTCCATGACCTTCATCTGCCCTTCGTTGAACATTTTCCGCTTCTCAGCCAGCCGAGTCAAGTACTTTACTTTATTCTCCTCTTGGCCGCCTGGTCCACCAGAGAGGTCAGTGTACTCGGCAATCCCATGGTGTGTGTCGGCGACGGCTGACAATCGAAGAACGCTGAGGTCGTCACGTGAGATTTTGCAGAAGTCTTGAACTGCCGCCACCTCTCGCTCTGCCGGAGTGTCGTTGAAGATATGTCTGAGGTAGGCATTTGGCAACTTTTCCCTGACGCGACTGGGGCTGTCAAAGGCTTTCTGCCCCCTAGCGTTCGAAGGCTTTTGTCAGAATTGGGCAGAAGTGTGCCCCCAACTGAGTCAAGGTGTCAGCTTTAGCACCGCAGACTCTGCCAAACCACTGTTCTTCTTTCGGAGATATGAGATGCGTGCCGTTCCCTCCTTTCCTGTTAGCCCAGTCCAGGGTGAAGA
The DNA here is from genome assembly GCA_025617375.2 of Acarospora socialis. Lineage (NCBI taxonomy): Eukaryota > Fungi > Ascomycota > Lecanoromycetes > Acarosporales > Acarosporaceae > Acarospora > Acarospora socialis. The sequence goes on from JAMYGW020000013.1 coordinate 24,368, forward strand.
TTGTACCCTCTCGGGGAGCAGATTCCACCAATCCTTGCTCATTTGGAGTCATTTTGACATAGCCGTAGTAGGAGTTACGAAACTTCGACTGAGCCTTGGTCAATTTCTGCTGCGAATGCGACCGGTCAGTTGGATACCGGTATGTCTTCAGCAGGAAGAATTTATGAGGACATGAAGACATGTGTGCAATCCGTCCTCGCTGCCACTGGTACTCTCGAATAACACCCACCGAGTAGTAAATCTCAAACTCCAGCTCTGATTGAAAATGCAACTTAGGCTGAAGGGTGTGGAAGCTTCGGGGTATCTGGCCCACATCCTCTACCTTGTTGACCTCCGGATATTTGCAGTACATGCCTCCTTGAAAGGAACGAATTGGAGCCAAGTTCAAGTCAGCATTGAGCTCCCAAGTAGGAGGCGCGAGGTACTGATGCAGTGGTGGCAGATGCTTCTCGAGCACAATCTGAAAATGCTTCAGAGTGCTCTGCACATGGTTCTGTACACCACCTGGCGGCGCAACATACCAGACAGTGACCTTGCATGGTCGCAGTCTGACTTGATCTAGAGTCTCAAGATGATCAAAATCCATATGGCTGACAGTTTCACGCTTGACGCCCTCAAGGGCCACAATCTGACTCCAAAAGCTGACACTTATAACCTTTGTTAAGAGATCCGAATAAGTCGTCGCAAGAATCTCAGGCATGGCAACCTTAGGGTTGCGTTTGAGCGGATGAGATATCTCGAGATCAGTGATCTGATACTGAGGATTGCCCGGATCCAGGATGAGACCAGGCTGCCATATACAGAAGAGCTCCTGAAATACCCCAGTTGCTTTGCTCTTGTCGGAAGACTTGTTAAAAAATTCCTCTTTGACGATAGAGAAGCAGAGCTTGATCCATGGAACGTCCATTCTCCCTCCTTGGATGTGTACGTTGACTTGGTAATGGGGAAGCTGGCCATGAGGTGCGCCGAACCAGGTACCATCGTTTACCCTAATGTAGCACTTCCTGCTGCCCTTTGGATCGACAATCTCACGAAAGTTGAAAGGTTGAGGGGCAGTCTTGCCCATCTCGATATCCTCAGGCTCCGATCGAGCGTTCTTTTTCGGGCGAGAAGAGTCTGGCGACGGCAACCTCAGCCGCTTCGATGGTTGTGTAAGAAGCTGGTCTGCAAGCTGGCTGACTTGTTCGAAGTTGAGAGCTCAAGAGGCAGGTACAGACTGCCTGAGGGCATCCAGCTGGTTGTTCAATCTAGGCAAGACACCAGCGCTGCCCTTGGATTGAGCTATATTATCCATCGCGTGAGAGAAGTAGAGCGCGGCGGCAGCCCGGAAAGATGCAACTTGATGGTCCGCTTCCGGGTTCAAGACACGGTTCAAGTTGCTGCTCAACTCCTCGATCGTCTAGTCACCAGCTTCTGGGCTGCTGCAGTTTCGCTCGAATCCTCCATCTCCTGGGCACTAGCTTCTGTGCCGGCAGTTTCAGCTCGAGCTGCCGCATTTTCGCTCGAGCGCTCCATCTTCTCGTCACCAGCTTCTGTGCCGACGTGCTCAACCTCAGGGGCTACGCCTTGGCCTGAGCCGTCCATTTCATCCGTGCCAGCCTCTTGGATGGAATGGATTTCAGGTTGAGGGTCAGCAGAGTTGCTTGCCCCATCTTTCATCTCGAGATCGTCATCCCGCTTGATCTCGTTATCTTCGAACCACTCGTCATTGGACTGAAGAGTCTGGCGGGTGGGATCGCTAGATATGTTGGATAAATAGCACTGAACGGAGTCAGCGCTGAGAAAGACCGTGAGGTCTTGTGTTTGATTAATAGCACTGAACGGAGTCAGCGCTAAGAAAGACCGTGAGGTCTTGGGTTGGTAATATGACGCGGAACGAGGTCCACGTCAAAAAAGACACGGGCAGAACAAGTCCACACCGTATCGATGGCCGTAAGGCCGAGAGAGACCGCAAGGTCTAAAGACCATGAGGTCTTGGGTTGGTAATATGATGCAGGACGAGGTCCCACACCAAAAAAGACACGGGCAGAACAAGTCCACACCGTATCTGTGGCCGCAAGGCCGAGAGGAAACGTCTAAAAAGACGCAAAGAAAAATTGAGCGAGGTAGGGAAGAGAAGAATAATGTCGAGGGTGCGGATGGGCCTACAGGATGAACCCGTAGGCCCATCTGATGGAGTATGCTATTGTTGAGGCCAAGCTGCGATGGAATTATGTCGTGGATGTAAGTGGGATATGAAGAGGAAAGAGAGAAGGAAAGAAAGAAAGAGGTGCGAGGTTCGAAGTTTTGTTCGCCCGGTGTGTGGTGAATATGAATTGTGTTACGAAGTGAGATTGTGTGTGAATCAATGAGACTGTGTTACAGAGTGAGATTGTGTTATGCAAAGTGAGGTCTTTCGAAAGCAATCTCGCTGTTGCAAACGGTCAGATAATACTATCATTAGACAATGCATGGCAACTTCATGGCAGTAGGAGGCGCCACATTTTCTAACTAAACACTTCTAGGCGACAATGAAGAAATCCAATAAGTGACATCTTACTGATTATTCCGCGAGCCTGATAACACAGTTACATTATCACATGGTAGCTCCCAGCACTATGGGTGCGAGACTGTAAGCTTAGTACGTATGATGTAAACGGAGAATGACGCCTCCATTGTAAGTACACCAGCGGCAAGCCCTAGCGATCATACATACCGTCTTGCCATCCAGGCATTCAAAGCCATCTCCTTTTCGAGCTCAGATAAATGAGTATATACTCTGATCTTGTGTGTCACTCTTGCTAAATTTTCGCTGATGGACCCTGGCTTGATAGCAGTGCAACTGACTCTTCTTCCTTGATAACTCCACTGTCGGAGGGAGTGTTGCCTCTCGTACCTCTCTCTCTGCCGCCACCCGTTCCGAAGGGGTCTTGATCCTCGATACGAGCTATACTAAGCTTAGAACCAACCTCCCAGCTGCACGTACCTCCACACTGCCAGGTCCAGTCCAGAAATCCGACTCTGGGAAGTAAAGACTTCATACCATTAGGTCTGTTCTCATATCCCCGTCCGGAGTCAGTATCAATTAACTAACTTCTCCTAACGATCACCCAGCCCCTTGAGTTCAAGATCAATGAACCTGATCCTCCTCCTACACCAACCAGATAGAATCGTGCCGGCACAGTCCTATGAACTGCAACCGCAATGCAGTTCGCAGAGCACACATTGTATCTAGGAAAGCGCCGCTATTCTGGACGGCTCATCGGTGCCATAGCACGCCTATCTGCGGTAGGCTAGATAAGAGGAAGAGGTCATCAGTTGCTGCAGCAGGAGCATTGCTGCCTGCTGGGTTGCGTAGTTGGATCTGGCTGCCTACTTAAGCATCAAGTGTTTAATCCGCAGACGGGATACGGTAGGCCTTTCCAGTAGTTGCTGGGAGCGTCGTGAAGAGGTTATGGTAAGGCTGCTTTCGGGATATTCTTGTAACATAGTAGCCTTCAGTCGAGACATTTGGATGTGGCTTTTGATCTCAGTGGTGCTTTACTTCGAACACTCCTGGTATGCGTAACTTGGTCAGCGTATCATGAACTAGATATGTAGATATCAAAGATAACTGGTACAAATCAGAGTGGAACGGCTAGACTTTAAGCCAAAGTTGCGGTATGCTCACTGACTCTCCCACCCGCGATTCCAACCTTGGGATATCCGCAATCCTGTCTTAGAAGATACTGTAAAGCTCCATCGTCGTGCGGATAAAGCCTTAGGAACAGTGTAGAAAAAGAAAAAAATAATACAGGTTGAGCCACCCGTCAGTGTTGAACCCGATGACTTTATCCTTCGGTTTTAACGCACCACGCTTAGAAAAATCCCATCACAATGAACGGAGTCACCGCGAAAGTCCCACCCTGTGTTGAACAGTGCGGACAACTTTCCATAAGCTAATTGATTACATATAGCATGATCAGTGTATGAGGCACCCTTTGCATCCACATCAGCACTAAACCCTAACAACTTCTCAATCAGACTGACCTCTTGGAAGGCATCCGACACTCACCGACTCCACACTCTATTCTCATTTTGAAGCAAGTAGCATATATTTGGTCAACTTATTTCCCAAGATTGCCAAAAAGAGAAAAGGAATAAAAAAAAATGACTCGTATACACCAACGTGTAATACTTTTGAAAGGTTCAGCCCCAGGATTGAACCCATGACCTAATCCTGCGGTTTTAAGGCACCACGCCAAAGCTTGAGGCTCGAAGTCTCAGCTTCTGTGTAAGGTTGCTATAGCACCGGACGAGGTCCCATACTAAATTCCAGCACTGCCCAACAAGTAGGTGTGTGCCGTTTGCTACACTATGTGCAGCGTGCCGAAGCACGTTTGTTGGATGTTTAATTGATTATATATAGTATAACCAGAGGATGATTTGCTGTTTCTACACGCATCAGCACTGAACCCTAAAAGCTTCTCACATAGACTTACTCCTTTCGTCAACCCTCTCAAGTATTTTAAAAAAAAGAATTTTTTTGAAAGGTTCAGCCACACGTCCAAGAATCGAACCCATGACTTAATCCTGCGGTAGGATACCACCCAAATTAGAAAGGGGCGAACGATACGTCCAGCCCCACCCAGCACTGCTCACGTCCACAACGCGTAAACAGTGCTGGGCACGTTAGTTCAAGGTTAATTAATTATATATCCTCTTCTCCGCACCACACAGAGAAACTTGTCTGCATATCAAAGTCCCAATCTTGTCAGCAACACCTTACCATTCTAAGACCTCCCAACCTTCATGCTCTCGTGCTTTATTCTTTGGTAATCAGCATGGCTTGCAAGGCATTGAGTCAATCACCTTCTAGCAGACTCCATAGTCTGATGCTGGCAACTCTCATTGCTCATCTCTTATAATGTCACGTCGTTAGGACCGCATCATTCACGTAGTTTCGAGTATCTTCTCTTCAAGCTTGCATTAGACTATGTTGCCATGGTTCAATCTCTTTATAGAACATGACCGGAGGTATCCAGATGATATCTAATAAAACCCCACGAGCTCCTTTACTCCAGTAGTCCTCCTGTAAGCATGTTTAGGAGGCCTATATCCACAGAACAAGCACCCAGTGAGACTGACAAATATTGCCACCAAGATGCACAACTCCCGATGCTAAATACGTAAGCTAGATAGATAGAACTGCTATCGTTATTCGTGAGTACGAACGTTCGTCGAAAGCCGTGACGGTTCGTGGGTCATCAGCTCGGGAATGGTAGGACCGGAATACGGTGCATCCGCGGTCGTTGGAGGATACCGACCGCTGACGGGTGAGAAAGGCGGTTGCCCGGATTCGGAGGGCGCGTTCGTTGAGGTGCGGTCAAAGGTCGTCTCCGACCTCGGTCTGTTGTGCATATACCCGGCTGGTGTCATGGGCCAGGAAGAGTTGTCTTGCTCGGGCTTCTGATTCGAGCCGTACAGTATCTCCTCGCCGTTGGATGTCCGGTGTGGGAGTGTTGATTCGCGGAGCTTGCGTTCCCTCCGTCTCTTCCTAAGTAGACACCATGCCACTGTCGCCACTAGCACCAATGCGACGGAACCGCCGGCAGCTATCCCGCCTATTGCGCCTGGGCTCAAGGACGAACTCGATGTTGCCGCTGCTGGTGAGGGACTAGGATCTGCTGTATGACTGGGGGTCGGAATGGTGGCCGACGCGGCTGACGATGTAGATGACGAGGTGGACGTAGAAGTGGAGATGGATGACGAGGACGAGGTCGTACTTCCGGCGAAAGGGTTGTGGTTGACGCCGGAGTTGGTCGTGGTCAAGACTGATTTGGTATATCCCGGTGTTATGGCGCATCCAAAGCCCGTTGACCCCGATGCGTAGAGATATGTCGCGCAGTATGGTATGCGCCCCTCGCTATATCAGAAATCAGTATCCATCTCAAAGTTCTCATAGCAAGTCAAGCGAACCATGTCAAGGCGGCAACGTTAGCGGATTGACTCGGAGTCGTTCCATTATAACATGTGGTATAGAGAGCAGCGCAGCCAGCTCCACCTGTCGAACAACAACCAACAAAGGAAGCCGTTGCGGCACATGTATAGCCCGAGTTACAGGAGACTGTATTATCTTGATAAGAGTCAGTTACTGCTCAAACACACTTTTTTTGGCCGTAAAGAGCTCACCAGCATTACCCTCAACCCATCCGCATATCGCAGGATCGCCATTGAGTCGTTTGAACAATTGTGAGGGACTTCCTGGATATGACGTCGGTAAAATCTCAATTTCACCGTAGTTCAAATGCAATCCCGCCGCCGTAGGAGTTGGTAGGAAACCAGGCGATGCTCTGCCGACCTGGGCGAACAGTATACCAGCTACCACAAGACATCTCATCGCCATAGCGGTTGACAGCGATACATCAAACACAGAATCACAGAGAGCGAGGTGGTAGAATTGTATATGTGTTTCAAAAAAAGAAGCTTCGGTGGTAGTCGTCTTGCCTCCCTGAGATCCATCGAATCAAAACTCCTCATCAATTCTTCGCTGCACGGATATTATTTGCCGTGACGTCTGCACGCTATACCCCCTCTCGCATGTTGATGGCAAGTCAGCGCAACCAGCGTTTCCGCCATTCTGACCATTTCCCACATGGGATGGCCCGACCTATTTTCGGCTTTGGACCCTGGACTCTGAGAGGCAAAACCGACGCGACTGGAAGACTGAAGCAGCGTGTTGCCGAAATGAAGCACCAAGATGGCCGCCTAAGGATGCCGGCTATCCAATTGGGTTAGCCAGTCCGTCTATTGATTGATGGAGAGTGTTTGCTTGCCACTTTTGCTCGCCGCTCGAGGGACGTTGGGTATTGTTGTGCTTTGCTGCCAAGTTTTGCTGTGCTTCCGCAAGGATCACTACCTTAGTGGAAAGACAACCACGAATTGAACTCTATCGCGCACGCTGAAATATCATGCCTTGCCCGAAACTCGCAAGCGTTGAAGCTTGCGCAAGACGAGCTTGACAGGTTGAGAAATGATCGCCATAACAACGGTACGTGACTGGAGAGTGGAGAGGTCCTCTGACTTACCAGTAGAGTCCCTGCTTCATCTCATGCCCGCGTCCCCATAGTCCACACTCCTACTTACTTGTACTCGTAGGCCCGTTAGCTGACTGGTCCAAAGCTACTGTGTAAGGACGGCACCGGTCCTCATCATTTGCAGACCGGCACAGGTACCTGACGCCACACCGAAGACTTAATTGCCATGGCCGCTTTTTCGAGGGAGAAAGTGTTTGGGATGGGACAGACGCCTCCTGGAGTCCCTGACAGGAGCACTCCCTGTTCTTACTGACCTTGAGAACTTACCCTATGCGACTCTGTTTTCTTACGTTGATTGTCTGTCAACACCGTGCGAGTATAGCCGTTTCTGAAGTTCAGCAATATCAGTCGTTACTTGTATAGATGAGCATCACGATGAAGCTTCCTCCAGCTTTACTCCTCGTTCTTGGCGCGACCATTGTCAATGCACAGTCTTTTCTCAGCTCGACAGGAGCCTATCCGCAGCTCTCTCGCTTTCGCCAGCTGCTCATCAATCAACCTGGCATTGCTGGTTCCCTGACCTCCAGGAATGCAACCGATAACAAGACGACCGTGATGGTACCAAATAACGATGCCTTCACCAACTACTACAGAAACACCGGACAGAACGTCGAGGGTCTTCAGTCATCGGATTTGACGGATCTGGTACAATATCACTCGCTCAACGGCGCACTTTCATCTTCAGACCTGCAACAACCGACCGGTTTGGCAGCTTCGACAGGTCTTACGGATCCTCGATACGACAACCTTGGACTTGGCTCCAACGGAGCTGTGATGCCGCAGATGGTCTTTGTCGGATCTAACAAACCAGCTTTGGCCACACGACAAAACAATCAGACAGCCCTTTACGCTCAATCTGGACTCACTTCCAATGCCTCGATAGACGCCATCGAAGCAGCGTGGGAAGGTGGGCTATTCCACATCGTTGACAAGTCAGTTCTAAGCTCCTACGGCCCTCATTTCCCTCCAGTATTTGTCTGACTACAAAGCTAACATCAATATTTACAGCATCTTCGTGCTTCCTCAGGTCCAGACTAATACCATGACCGCGTTTGGTGTCTTATCCTTCGTGGAAGCGCTCAACCGGACGAATCTTACCTACACATTCAACAGTGCTAGAGGATTCACCTCTTTCTGTCCGATCGATCTAGCCTTCAGCGCCTTGGGTAATGCCACCGCTGACATCGGCGCACTGGCTTCCACACTCGAGCGTCACGCAACGAACAGTTCGCAGTACACGTCCTACTTTCGTGACGGGGAAATATTCCCTTCATACAACGGCTATCCGATCCTCGTCACGCACAAGAACGGGTCGATCTACTTGAACGATGCGAAGCTGATAGCCACCAACTTCCCCACGCAAAACGGCGCGATGCACGTCCTTGACAGGGTAAGGCTTTGAATAGGAACTGTAAACGTCGTCGCGTACCTTTGGCTAATGGAAATACATAGATTATGGGCTACCTCAACACCACCACGAACGTGACTACCCCGGTTGATAGTACGCCGACAGTTGGCAGCACAACAGTATCCGGGTCACCTTCTATCTTCAAACCATCCTCAACGGCCACGGTAGCAGTGACCGGCCAGACTGTCACCGCTAGCAGCACCTCTTCAACACCTGCCCAGGTCACCACCAATGCAGGGCCTTTGACGCAAGCGCCTCAATACCCACTTTCATTTGTCGGTATGCTTGTTATGATGATGGGTGGCATATTCTTCATATAGGCGGATGAAGTTGGTCATATATATCGGATATACCCGACGTTCTCTTGGAGTTGGCTATATAATTGCTTGGCGTCTTTGCCACGTCTGTATACTGGTTACCGCCATTCGGTTTCAGCCATGGCGAATCTCAACTAATCATAATCGCCAGCATACCAGAAATTCTGTTCATCGCAGTGTACATAACATTACTATAGAACCCTCAGGTAGCTTAAAACGCAAAGCTTGACATCATCGAGAACAGAGCCGTCAAGATCCGGATTCTTAGCTTTACGCTATCCATCCTGGACCGGACCACGGAGCGGTATCTTTTCTTTTCCCAATGGTAGTTGGATATATTACTTAGAGCGTTTGCGTATAAACTGTTGTACTTCTGTTGATAGATGTATTTCTAGCTTGGATATATATCGTTATAGCATCAAAAAGCCCTGGAGTTCGCATTCGCAGTCGCAGTCGCATTCGCATTCATACTCGCATTCGCATTTATTTCCATTCGCATTCACAATTCCACTCGCCGTTCCTTCCATCCACTAAAGCATCTTCATTGTCTAATGCCAATCCCCTACTCAGCAGCCCTCAACCTCCTCCATTCCGCCGCGACCCAAACCCACCCCACCTTCTCCCAAGAAAGCGAAAGAATCCCCATCACCCAATCCATCGGACGAATATCCAACGCCACCTACCGCAGCCCCCATGCTTCCCCCGCTTTCGACACCTCCGCCATGGACGGTTTCGCCGTCGCTTCGACATTGACGGCAGGCGCATCGGCAACCTCACCAATACGGCTGCACGTCCAGGGCACAATTGCAGCGGGCGATGAGCCGATCGTGGCGTCTAGCGCATGGGAAGCCACGACGCCAGAGGGGAGGGAGGCATGTCTGCAGTGCGTGGAAATCATGACAGGCGCGCCGTTTCCGCTCTCGACGTCTACGCTCGAGTTCGATGCGTGTGTGCGGATCGAGGACACGCGACCTGTACGACTGGAGGGCGATGCTCCTGGGGAGCAATATATTGAGATTGTGAAACCCGCGGTTCGGAACCAGAACCGACGGTTTGCGGGCGCGGATTTCGCGACGGGGGATGTGCTGCTCAGCCCGGGTACCACGATTCGTGCGCGGCATGTGATGGCGCTGGCGCTGCTGGGCATCAGGCGTGTGGACGTGTACAGAAGGTTGAGGGTTGCGGTCTTCTCGACAGGGTCGGAGTTGCTGAGTTTTGAAAATGAAGGGAGCCAGGGCAGAAGGCATGTGATTCGGGATAGTAATGGGCCGTATATACAGACTACGTTGAGCGAGCTGGGTGTGGAGGTTACGTATTTTGGTATTCTTAGGGATGATAGGCGGGAGTTTGAAGAAAGGATTCGGTCGACGCTTAAGGCGGACTCGTGGGATGCTGTGATTACCACAGGCGCGGTATCGATGGGGAAGTTCGACTTTGTTCGTGCTGGGCTGGAGGAGCTGGGCGCTGATGTGCGGTTCCACAAGGTTCTGATACGGCCGGGCCATCCTGTTCTGTTCGCAATGGTGCCGTCGCGGTGGGATGCACCTGTTAATGGAAGCGATAGTTCCGCGTCCATGTACAATGGAATGGAGCCTGACTCGAGGAGGAGAGACGAAGTCCCGCTTTTCGGATTACCGGGAAATCCAATGGCGACTGTCGTCTGTCTGCGTTTCTTGGTCATACCGTATCTGAGGTTCCTGCACGGCCAACCGGTCGAGACGCCCAGTCCGGTCCGTCTCCACGTCTCGGCGAAGCAATGTCTGCGGACCGAACAGTCTAACGCTACGGAGAGGATTCTCGAGAAGCCCAAGCATCTCCGCGTGTTTTGGCACGGAAATATCAAGACTACGGCTTCGGGGCCGGAATTCGACGTACATGCGAATCAAGGGTCGAGTAAGATCAAACCGTTTCTGACTGCTAATGGGTGGATTGTGGCGCCCGAGGGATGTGCAGAGATATCTGATGGAGATCTGGTGGAGTCGTTTCCGTTGGTTCCATCATCGCTGGGCGATGATTGTTGATAGGGTTGGTTATCATATGGTTGTCTGAATAGGATATACCCATATAGGATTACGTTGCATTGAGGATATCCACGGTAATGCGATGTAGTTAGATGTTAAAGCCATCCGAGTCCTAGGTTGTATTCTATAAAGAGAACGTAAATAATCCTCCAAATGTACATATCCACATAAGGTCATGACGGTCAACGGTTTTCTCAACTCCAACGCTGTTCAATCGTAGCTGCGACTGCACTCGAATACGCAGCCTTAACCAGTCTTCCGCCTCCTAGCCTTTTGCGTCGCAACATCCCATTCCTGCCTCGTATTTGCGCCAAATATCCAATCCTCGTCTTTCGGCCTGATGACCTTTCCACCAAGACTTCTTATCACCGAATTCGGTCCAGATTTCCCTCGCATGTCATTTTCCCGCAATCGCTCCAGCGCAGCTGGACTCCAGATTGCCAGTAATGGCTCACACCATCCCTCCGTATTGGAAAAGCATGTTATAGGCGGGACATATTCTTGGACGAGCTGTTGAAGTGCAGCGGTCGTAAGAAGTGGATAGTCGCATCCGGTGACAAGCCAGGTGGTCGTTGGTGAGAAATTATAAGCGGCCAGAAGTCCGGCTGCTGGGCCATTCGATTCTATATTGAGATTGTGCATATCAGATTGAGTGATATGACGGGCGGAATCGTATATTGGTTGAATCGTCGTCGACCCCAAATTCGAACCGTTCAACTCCAGCGCTTGCACTTGCTCTACATCGCGCAGGGAAATGTAGAGCGCATCTGAAGCAGGGCATGCGCCGTGTAGTTGTTCCAACGTATGTTGGTACAGAGGTCGATCATCTATCCATGGCAAAAGATGTTTAGCCGTTCCCATACGAGTGGAACGGCCTCCAGCGATCAGAAGTGGCCTGATATCAGCTGCAGCAGACGCTTCTGATGTTCCGGATGTCATTTAGCATGAGTTATCGGCAGAATCCCAGGTATTGCCGGCCTATCGCAGTCACTATATAAGCCTTTCCACCACGAATAGGAAGCCAACGGTTATGGTTCCGGTACCCAACAAGCTTTCTGACCATCTCTATCCGTAAAGTACCCGTTCTTCCAACGAGAGAAGAACCTACCTAACCATGTATGGCCCCAAAAAAGCGTTCCTATGAATTAGCTCACGGAAAGCGGCCCAGATCCTGAAAGGGTTCCCCACCTCAGGATTCGAAGGCAGGATAGTAAGATTACAACGTTAATGCCGGGTCCGTCATAATGTCAGTGCGGAAACCCAGGAACAAGATGATGCTCTTCTATCCTAGCTTTGCCATGCCCATCCCTCCTCTTCGCTCTTGGATGTGATCTGAATCCACAGAATCGCGATGCCGGACAACGTCTACCAAACTCGCGATGCGATCGAGGATGTCTGGGGGATGAGAACGCCATACAAGCATGAATGGCCAACTCGAGTGGACGCGAGGTATACAGAAGAGCCTGACAAATGGGTACAAAGCGCATGTGTGCTGTGCAGGTACGCAGCTGTCTTGAGCTTATCTGAGACTTGATTTGCAGTGTAATGCGATACTCTGGCTCACTTGCTGGTCCGTTGTAGCAATGGCTGTGGTATGGATATTGGCGTCAAGGACGGTAAAATCGTAGGGGTGAGAGGGCGAGCTGTTGATCGAGTGAACCATGGCCGGTTGGGTCCTAAGGGACTGTACGGGTAAGATTCGGCGCATCTTCTCTGGCAAACCCGTTATTTGACTCGTAATGTCCTAGCTGGGTTTCCATCGACCATCCCGATCGCCTCAAGTACCCATTGATCCGGAAGAATGGTAAACTCGAGCGCGCATCGTGGGATGAAGCCATGTCTTTGATGGTGGAGAAGACGAAAGACATCCAGAAGCGATTGACGAACCATGGCATTGGATTCTATACTTCCGGGCAGTTGTTCCTGGAAGAATACTATGCTCTGGCGCTGGTGGGGAAGGCCGGATTAAATACTCTGCATATGTACGTTGTTGTCATTGATGTTTCACTTAGGTACAGGAGAGACAATAACCCGCATCACATGCTGCAGGGACGGGAACACGCGCCTCTGTACTGCCACAGCTGCAGCTTCTATGCGCGAATCTTTTGGCTCCGACGGTCAACCTGGATCATACACTGATATCGACTATACCGACTGTCTTTTTATCGTCGGACATAATGTCTCGGCCACTCAGACCGTCCTTTGGACGAGGATGCTCGACCGCTTGGCCGGTCCTCATCCGCCAAAGCTCATCGTCGTGGATCCTAGGGTCTCCAACACGGCCAAGAAAGCCACAGTTCACCTCGCACCTCGAATTGGGACGAACATGGCCGTCTTGAACGGTATTCAACATTTGATGTTCAAGAACGGCTGGATTAATGAAGCCTACGTTGCAAAACATGTCGTTGGTTTGGAAGAATTGCGAACGAAAGTCAAGTCCTACACACCCGAAAAAGTGGAAGAAATCACAGGCATTCCAGCCGCTCAACTCCGAGAAGCTGCTGAAATCATCGGTACGACGAAAAGTCTGCTGTCGACTGCTCTACAGGGAGTCTACCAATCGAACCAAGCTACAGCAAGTGCCTGCCAGATCAACAACATCAACCTCCTGCGTGGCCTTCTTGGAAGACCAGGTTGTGGGATTTTCCAAATGAACGGCCAGCCTACCGCACAAAACAATCGAGAGGCCGGATGCGATGGAGAGTATCCAGGCTTTCGGAACCACCAGAACTCCAAGCACATGCAGGAACTCGCTGACATGTGGAATATCGAGTTCCACAAGATCCCGCACTGGAACGAACCGACACACATCCAAGCCATGCTGAACTACATCGAGGCCGGGACGATCGAGATGTTTTGGATCAGCGGAACAAATCCTCTGGTCAGCTTGCCGAACCTCCCTAGGGTCAGAGAGCTCCTCACGAAGAAGGAACTTTTCGTCGTCTGCCAAGACATCTTCATGACCGAAACGGCGTCAATTGCAGACGTTGTGCTGCCGGCGTCACAGTGGGCCGAGAAGACGGGCTGTTTCACCAACGTCGACCGTACGGTGCACCTCTCGCACAAGGCCGTTGATCCACCGGGCGAGGCAAAGTCTGACTTTGAAATCTTCGTCGAGTATGCAAAGAGAATGGACTTTAAAGACAAGGACGGAGGTCCTCTCATCCCATGGACCCATCCGGAAGATGCTTTCAATGCGTGGAAGAAGCTTTCCAAAGGTCGACCATGCGACTACAGCGAAATGACGTATGAGAAGCTGACCGGTGGCTCCGGGCTCCAATGGCCTTGCACGGAAGCGTATCCTCAGGGCAAGGAAAGACTGTTCGACGACGGCATCTTCTTCACCGACATCGATTACTGCGAAAGCTACGGACACGACCTTGAGACTGGCGCGACTCTGACCCTAGATCAATACAGAGAGTTGAATCCGGCCGGAAGAGCGATACTCAAAGCTGCCGATTACGTCCCTGCTCTCGACATGCCGAGCGAAGAATTTCCATTGCAGCTGTCGACCGGTCGACAAGTGTACCACTTCCACACCAGGACCAAGACCGGAAGATCGAAGCACTTGCAGGCCGCCAGCCCGGCACCTTTCATCGAAATCTCAGCCGAAGATGCCGCCACAGCCAACGTCAAAGACGGAGAGGACGTCGTGGTCAAGTCCCGTAGAGGTATGGTCGAGATGCCCGTCAAGATCGGCAAGATCGCAAAAGGACAGGTCTTCATTCCATTCCACTACGGCTACTGGGATGCGCCAGACGACCGAGCAAGAGCGGCAAACGAACTGACTCAAGGTGAGATTACCCTTTCGATATCACTGAATTGCAAGAACTAAGCAAGAACCAATTAATTTAGAACAATGGGATCCCATCTCCAAGCAACCCATGTTTAAATCCGGCTCCGTGCGAATCGAGAAATGCAAAGACTCCTCCGGCAACGTCGTGATCCACGCCAAAGAGCAGCAAACGCCGGCCATTCACAAAGTCGAGGAACAGAAACTCGAAGCGCACAAGATAGGCGATAACTCGCCCCGCGAACGCCACCTCGAATTCCACATGGGCGCCACCTACGAGTCGATCAATGTGCTGATCGAAATCTGCGACCGACTCCTGCCACAGCTCGTGCACGACCTAGAAATCAACGCGGGTGTCAAGAACCTGCGGAAGATGACGGAGCAGGTGCGGGAGGCGATGGAACCGCAGGTGCAAAAGTACGGCGAGAACAAGGAATTCGGACAGGGCGTATCCACGGCGCTCCGCGATGCCGTTTTCCCCAAGTCGAGCAAGGGAGCCGGCGCCTACGAGACTCTGATCGTGTTGCAGGGGCTGTACATGTATCTATCGCATATGGAAAGCCATTTGACGGCCCTGACGCCGGCGAGTCAGGCGTTATGGGATAAGGATTTCGTTGAGGCGGTGGCGTTTGCGAAAACCCAGGTCGGTCGGCAGCAGGCGTGGGTCAATGTGCAGATCAAAACGCGTAGCGCCCAGGTACTCTTGGTGCCGGGGAAGCCGTTGCCAGAGGATTTTCTTAAAGGACAGAGGATCGGTTGAACGGGTGGATGATGGTTTGACTATATCGGAAGGAGAGGATGTGATGTTACAGAGATTAATAAGGGGTTGGATGAATTAGTTGGTTAAGATTAAATATAAATTTACAACTCGTAAAGCCGATGAAGATTAAATGGAAATGTAGTGGAACTTGAAGTTGACATCGAGTATGACATGCGCTTTCACGACGCGCTGAAAAGACACAATATGGACGATAGGTGAAGGATATACAGGAAAGCTCGTCGAGTGTGGCTGAATTAAAGAAAAAGATGACGTTCAGTCATGTAGTCCAAAAGCTTTCCGCAACATAGGAAATCTCTTCTTCTTCCCCGTCCTACCCGAGACAACGCCATTCTGACCAGAAGGCTTCAAGCCGGGAGTGTCCAAGGTGGAGCTTCTTACTCCAAGGTCGGGTCTCGCAGTATTTGCAACCCCGTCGGCAGTATTAGGTCGATCGCCCGCTGTACCCGGTACTGGCGGCAGAGGCCATGAGTTCGAATCCAGCCTCATTGGAGTGTTCCTCCGTTGCAATTTCGGACTCTTCGGGGAGGTGGGCGTACCCGGAGGTAATACAGTGTTTCTTTGCAGAGTACCATCTCGTGTTGCAGGGGGCGGAAGCTCGGGTTTCTTAACTTTCGAGTCGTCCTTCTTCCTACCTAATCCAAAGAATGATCGTCGTTTTGTGTCCTTTTCTGCTGCTTTCTTGGCCTGCAAGCCTGTTCCCATCTCGTTGAACTTGGTCAGATCTCGTCCGGAACCGTTGCGACGGAGGGAGCCAGCCGCCAGAGCGATGCCCTCCGGCTTCGTCGCTTTCGTTTTCGATGGCATGTTCCTCTTTTTCGGTCGCTTTTCGTTCTCGGAACTATCGTCCAGATCGGTAGAGTCACCTTCATCTGCTCGTTTTGGGATACCTCGCACAGGCGCCAGGTTTGAAGGTCGCTTTGACGACTCATCCTCGTCGCTCGAGTCGCCAAATCGACTGCGGAAGACGCTTGGCCCATCATCATCGTCGCTCGAGTCGCCGAATTTGCTGGAAAAGTGAGAACGTGAATTCGACGGGGCATTCTGCTCCTTAACTTTCGGCCCTCTTCCGAAGCCAAAGCCCCGTATCGGTGACTTGGTTTGTTCTGGTCGGAGAGTTGGGCCCCGAGACTCGCTGGAACCTCGCAACGATGTTCGCATCCCATGACCTCCAGAGCTAAAAGGCCTCCTTGCCATAGATCCGGTCGGGGACGACGCTCGGGCGCTGAGTGGCCCAGCTCTACTGGTTGTTGGCAGTGGCGGCTGCTCCGATGGAGGACCCCTCATGCTCCTCCTCATAGTGTGTCGTCCACCATCAGAAGTGGAGGGTCGACGCTTCCTGAAACTACTCTCGGAGTCACTGTCATCTGTTTTGATTGGCCGTGGCTTTGCGGCAGGAGTTGACTTCTTCTTCACTTGTTTAGGCGTAAGCGGTGTCGCTGACGCGGCAGCAGAACCTCCTGAAGCGTTGCGAGTGTGTGACGGGGTTTTGCCGTATGAGGGAGTGTTGTAGTTCACGAGCGGTACCGCAGAAACGGAACGATACTTCTTCTGCAAAGCGCCCTTTGGCTCTTGGCGTGTTGTGGTTTCCAGGGCCCGGCTTTGTGGTGTTTGACGCAGCGCAGGTTTCAATGTATCTCCGGTACGCATTGATTTGCGCATATGAGGCGCTTCCGCTGCCGCGCCAGAGCCATCCCGCATGGACTGCTTCATCTCCATTGTCCGTGGAGACCTGGACCTGGCTGTCTGCTCGACGTATTGTTGATCTGACCATGGTGGCGATGGTGGTTGACCTTGTTCCAGAGCAGCCGAGTCCCTCTTTGCAACAACCTTCTTTTTCTTTGGCTTCGATTGCGGCAGTGTCGAACCCTCGTCAACACTCTCCTGTGCGGCGGCACGTTCGAGTTGTTTCTTGCGGCTCTCGCTGAGTCCACTCCAGTAGGCTTGCGCCTTGTCCCAACCTTCCTCGGTTCCTGGCTGGGAATCGTCACTTGCTACCCTGGACAGCTTGCTTTTCTTCGCTTTGACCGGTGCGGCGAGCCGTCCTGACGCGCTGTCCGGTGGTGTGGTGATCGCTATACCAAAAGTGTCCACGATCGGGCTTTCGACGATAGCGTTGATTGACCCAAATCCGTCCCCTTCCAAGTCAGACAGATCTTCCGCCGCGTCGCTGTAGATACTTTCTCCCGTGTCCTCCTCGTCATCTTCGTGCTCGGTCTGTGTGCGGAGCGCTTCTGCTACTCCACCGACGACGGGCGTTACAGGTTCTCGACTGGCCAGTACACCTTCTGGCTCAGGCTCGGCTATACCAATCGTTGCAGGAGTAGGATCTGTAGGATGATGTTCTATAACTCCAAGACCCTCGGATTCGTGGGACTCGGTCGACAATGGAGAGTCTCCAACCCACTCCGCTCCCCGAAGTGCGTCCTCAGCAGGTGTGGCTGGCAGAACGGCAATAGATGGCACTGCTTCGTTACCCTGCTTACCGTTGTACTGGTAATCCCCTTCCTCACCGTGTGGTGGGCTCGCAAGCTCACGATATGGCGCCGCATGAGCCTCTGAAATGTTGCCATTCGCTCCAGAGTCCGCACCTGCGCTTTCCACGTTATCGGTACTGTATACACTGCCTTCCGAATCTGATCCATAGCCCGTGCCTTCGACAGAGGTCACCTGAGGGGGTAAAGGCTCGTTTGGAGACGCCTTGGATTTGTTCACAAAGTCTTGCGAGAGAACAGCACCCACAGCCTGATCGCTTGATAAGTCAATCCGGGCAAGGGTTTCTTGAGCCCAGGAGGACAGAGTATGATGAGGCTCCGTGCTTGGTGAAGATGGTTCGTTTCGGACACCGGTGCCTTCTCTCTCCTTGTGTCCACGAATACTACCAAATGATGGTAATGCTGGAGTAGGTTGAATTACTTCGTCGTCCTCCTGGCCTTGATTTGTTGCTGGAGAACCAGCTCGCTTCTTCCCATGACCGAGTCCAAACCACGACCGAGTCGTTTCAGCTTTGTTCTGCGAATCAGGGCTTGTTGGTGGGCTAGCGGCACGGCCAGGTACGACAACCACAGCGTCATCATCAAAGCTGACGCGGTTCTTTTTCTTTCTCGACCTGATTCCGTCCTCTGAGAGCATAGACACGGTGTCGGAGGTTTCGCTTGGAGCATGTCCAGCACCCGATGGTGACATCGCTCGAGGTGAAGGTGAAAGCTTCAAGGCGGATTTGGCTGGGGAAACAGACCGTGGCGGGGGCTGATGCCTTACTCCATTTGGTGTTTTCAGAATCGGTTGTGGCGGAAAAAGCGCCGCCCTCGCCGGACTCAGTGATTGATGCCTTCCGCCACGTATGCTGTCATTGCCTCTGGCTAGAGTAGCGTCACTTCCAGAAAGTTTTCGAGTGCTTGTGGCTGGATTGGTCGTGGCTAGCGTTGGTGCGGGTTGACTCGAAGACCGATTGTGCTGTTGCGGTGTCGAATTCGAAGGAAGAGGACTTTTCTTCCCATTTGCCTTCAAATTGTTCGCAGTAAATTCAGGCCTGACCTTACCCGAACCAGCACCACTACGTTCCTCCCGCTCTTCGGCCTCTCGATCCTCCCGCACGACGGACGGCTGTTTCGACAGTAAAAGTGCTGCTCTTGTGTTAAACGTAGGAGGTCGCTCTGACGGGGCCGAATATTCGGTCGTAGAATCCGAGTCCGATCCATACGATGTGGTAAAACCTGAAGGCTGGCTCCCTTCGTCTAGATCTCTCCCTGGTGCAACCTTTTTCGTTCTCTTAGGTCCCGAAGCTACAATACCGCCATCTGTAGGTTGTCCTTGATTTGATTGTACAGGTGCGTTCTCAGCTTGACGTCCTTCGCCCGTGGCATTCTTCTTCTTGACAGGTTGATTCGTAGCTCCTTGTAACGACTGCTGTAGATAACGAACCTCACCCGGTAACATTGTCGTCGTTGCCGGTCGCGACGTCGGTTTCCCGCTGGACAGCGTGGTTGTTCGCCTTTCATTTATTGGTGAGATTGGCGGTGAGTTGGGCGCAGAAATAGGCCTCGAGAAATTGATTGAACCCTTGCTTCCTGTCCGCTCCAACTCTGCTACGCTCCCCAGGCTCGTTACACGTTGCGCCGATGGTCCGGTGCGTCTCGCTGTCATAACACCGGGCCCTCTATCCAAGCTGACACCTCGACCTCCTACTTTCTTGGGCGGTGGAGAACTAACCCGCTGTGGTGGCTCCAAGCTCGAAGCCCTTCGATGCGACTTTTGAGGTAGTGGTGGAGGAGGCGAAACATAACCTTTTGGCAGCGCGGGAACCGGTGGTGTATTATTATCCACACCCCGAGGAGAAGGTCCCCGACTGGGTGACTGGTCACGAAAGGTCCTTTCCGTCATCGAGCCAGAGCTGTTTTGCCTCTGTAAGCCACCACCAGGGCGAGCATTACCGGCAGCGGAGCCGAAGGACGACGTGGAGCCATTCCGCTGAACCATGCGCTTCGTTTGAATCTGTCCGACTGGAGTGGGGGTAGTCGCGTGGGAGCGTAGTGCTGCAGCCGCAGCGGCTGCTGACAGGTTGGCATTGGAGGTTTGGCTGGCCAAAAAAGCCTGAGTCGCGGCTGTTTGAGCAGATGCTGATGGGGTGGTCTTAATCGGCTGTAGAAGATGACCATATGTCAGCGTCATGAGTAGGGGCAGTTATCTAGTTTCTAACGGCGCAAAAAGGAAGACTAGACATACCGGATTCGAATGCGCTCTCCTGCGGTGGAACATAATGCCTTTAAGAACGAGATCGAGATGATCTTTGCTGGCCCAAAGCGACCTCTGCGATTCCCTTTAACCCAACAGATTCCGGCTATGCTGCTGAGACCAGATTATCTCTCCATGTTCACCGGCTTTGAATGCTGCTGCTGATATGATGACATAAGGTCGGTATGCCAATGCGCTTGCAACCGTCCAGCAGGCTAAGGTAAGAGCTTCCAGAAAACTGGGTGAAGGGCAGAAGCGTTGTAAGCCAAGGATATGCTCCGATGAGGTGAAGGAGAATTAAACGGTATGGTGTGATGTTCAGAAAGAATAATGAATAGTGTAACGTCTCTGGACAGGGAAAGGCGATGTCTCTGCAGTTTACTGCTGCTGCACATGAAATGGAAACATGGCTCGGGAAGTTGGCTCTTCGCTTGTTCTTGTTGCTTTTGATTGACTGACTTTGCTGTCTCCGGCAAACAAGGGGGGAGTAAAAGCGCGAAAATGCCAAGACTTAGGAGCCTAGGTATAATAAGACTGCGCGTAACGTCAGTGCATCATCATCGTCATCGTTGCAATTCAAACAAACGTTTACTTAGTAGACTCTTACACTACTATAGGTATTTTCAATTGCGACACACGCTTGATCCCCAAGCAATTCTATCTTCAAAGCTTCACTCATTACACTAGTTTGTGTTCATACACTTGCCTTACAAATGTTGCTACCTAGGTACGAAGTACACTACTGGCGGTTGCAGCCCAGGATAGCTTCGGCAGCTAATAGGCAATTGAGGGGATAACTGCCTTTGCTCGATACTCCTAGCTACTCTTCGCTCTAGTATAACATCATATCGTATATATTATACGGGACCAAGATCGCTGATCAAGCTGTTGACGTGGCTTATGCCAGTGATCTTGTCTTGCATGCATTCGACTCTCCAACGTACAAGTCCGAACATGCCAATGTCAAACGCCCTATCTCCATTGCCTTTGCCATCGAGCATCACAGAGCGACAAGTCCAGAGTCCTGCCTCTGAGCTTTCCTATCACGTCCTGGAGGCCGGCAGGACATCGGCACGAGATCGACCACTTCTCCTGCTCCTCCATGGCTTTCCCGAGATTGCGTACTCTTGGCGCAAAGTCATGCCACAACTGGCCGACGCTGGATATTACGTAGTCGCCTTCGACCAGCGAGGCTATGGGAGGACGACCGGGTGGGATACTGCAGAGTTCGGCGAGGTCGACCTGCGAACATTCTCCGTGACCAATCTTGTGCGAGATGTGATTGTATTGATATATGCTCTGGGATACAAGCATGTCAGTTGTGTTGTCGGGCATGACTTTGGAGCGGTGACAGCTTCGCTGTGTGCCTTGACGAGACCGGACTTCTTCGAGAGTGTCGTTCTGATGAGCCACCCTTTCAAAGGAGCACCCACTCTGCCGTTCAATGTCGCCAATGAGGCATCGCACGAAGAGAGAGGAAGTACATCCGATATCCACAACGACCTGGCGAAGCTCTCAGAACCAAGGAAACACTACAAGTGGTACTACTCGACGGAACCAGCAAACCAAGAAATGTCCAATCCGCCGGATGGCCTGCATGACTTTCTCCGAGGCTACTTCCACCTAAAAAGCGCGGATTGGAAGGGCAACAACCCACATACTCTGAAAGCATGGACGGCGACAGAACTCGCAAAGATGCCCAACTACTACATCATGCCCCTGCATTCTGGGATGCGGGAGGCAGTCGCTAAGGACATGGCAAACGAGGACATGGAAGAGGTTCAGAAGAAAGGCTCGCAGTGGTTGCCAGACCAAGAACTAAACGTATACGCACAAGAGTATGGCCGTACCGGTTTTCAAGGTGGGTTGAATTGGTACCGTGTCCAGACGGATCCGAAGAATCTGAAAGAGCTCGACATGTTCGCCGGAAAGAAAATCGAGAGACCTTGCCTGTTCATATCAGGTGAGCAAGATTGGGGTGTTTATCAAGAGCCCGGCGTGATTGAGAAAATGTCGGAAGTGTGCTCGGATTTTCGAGGAGTGAAGATGATCGAGCGTGCCGGACACTGGGTCCAGCAAGAGCAACCGCAGAGGGTGGTGAATGAAATTCTCGGCTTTCTGCAGAATCTCTAGACTTGTTTGTGTTAGCAAGACAATATTATGCATGGACTTTGACTTGTCTACATGTGAAGTGACGCGAATCTCAAGCTATGATTTTGTCACTGCCGTTGTGTCTGTCGATTATTTTCTCCACTGCGGAAGGTGAATCTCAACCCTATGCCAAGACTGTGCGTCACTTACGGTCGTCTCACCGCTGAAAATTTCTACCATCACCATACCTAACTCATGTGTCTGCAATCTTCCCTTGAACAAGCGGTGACAACAGTATGGGTATGGGAATTCGTCAGTGCTGTGATCGACTTCAGGCATGGCGATCCTCAAAGATGTTTATCTTGGTGACTATCACACTTGGCCTCTTTGCCGGTAAGGTCATCCTTCATCCTTCGACCAAACATTCTCCGTGTTGGCTTCTGTCTGTACTCTTTTCAAGCAGCTGCTAACACCCATTTGACTTGCAGAACTCTTCCTCTACGGTTTCATTGTCCCAATCCTGCCGTATATGCTACAGAAACGCATCGGTGTCGACAAACATAAAACTCAGAGCGTCACGTCGAACCTTCTTGGTATATTCGCAGGTATCCAGATACTCATGGGTCCGGTAATAGGCATCCTAGCGGATAGGACGTCGCGTCGACAAAGTCCTCTTTTGTTTGGTTTGTTTGTGGCCCTGGCCGGGACGATACTCATGGCGGTGACTCTACGAGGTATGCTGGTCCATTACATCTCACCACAGCAAGTACTTACCCTATCATTACAGTCTCTATGCTCTACGTTGCCCGGGTCGCACAAGGGTTTGCGGCTTCGGTCATCTGGATTGTCGGGTCAGCCACGTTGGCAGATACTGTTGGAGCAGACAATATGGGAAAGACCCTGGGTACGATTTCCATCTTCACGACCGCCGGTCAGTTTGCCGGACCCATGGTGGGAGGTCTACTCTTGGAGACGGCCGGATACTGGGCTGCTTGGTGCACTGCTGTCGGCATCGTAAGCATATTCTCCTGAGTCCCAAGCTGCGCCTTTGGCTCACTGTTTGACGTCTATAGCTCCTCGTCGATGTTGTCATGCGACTTGCCATGGTCGAACGTCCTAGGAAGATCGCCGTCACACAGGAACATGATGTTTGCGCCCATTATGCTTCCTGCATCGCCGAACAACCTATACAACCGGGGATCATATCATTCCCTCCAGAGTTCTCATCGCATGGAGTGAGGCCATCAAGCCCATTGAGACCGCACACATCTGCCTCTGAGACAGTCTCGTCGGTGAAATCTTCATCGTCGATGATAACAGTTATTCGAACTGTATCGATCACCTCCGAATTAACTCCTCCGGTCGAGGTTGATCCTCCCAACCTCCCTCCCACAACGGAGACCACCCCTCTCATCCCTACTCAAGAAGTCTCCGTCACTACTCGAGGTCTTGTCAGTGAGATTTCGACCCTTGGCTTCTACCTCCTGGCACTTCGGCAGAAGCGTATCATCGGGGCCATATTCTGCAGCCTGACCTTTGCCATCATGGTCTCTTCCTTCGATGCCACCATACCTCTGCACGTTCAGGAAGTCTTTGGCTGGGGTAGCTTTCCGGCAGGGTTGATGTTTGTGGCTCTTCAAGCACCTGGTGCTGTATTCGGTCCTATATGTGGCTGGCTACGAGACCGGTGAGTTAACCAAGACTTTTACATACTTGTATAAGACTAACATAATGCAGTGTAGGTGTTCGGTACCCTACCACCGCAGGTTATCTTCTGATTGCTCCACTCCTCTTTGCGCTTGGCTTGCCAGGTGAAGTAGCTGCCGAGTGGGCATCTGGCACATCCGGAAAAGCATGGTACATCACAATCCTGACCTGCATCGGTGTAGTCAACAATCTAGTCAATGCCACAGGCGCCATAGAGTGTGCTTGTAAGTCATCAAACCACCAGGCACAGGACAACCGATGCTGACAAAGATCAGTGGTCATCGAGGCGCTGGAGAGAGATGATCCAGGTATCTTCGGACCGAACGGTGGATATTCGCGTCTATACTCCATTCAAGGCGTGGCTTATACGATGGGCATGCTGATCGGGCCCGAACTTACCGGCTTGCTCACCAACACGGTAGGGTATAGGGTAATGACGACGGTCTTATGTACGTGACGCAGGTCCCTTATCAGCATGGAGTTCGTGCTGATCTTACTGCTTGAATACATAGCTGCTCAAGCACTCGTCGCTTCAATCGTTGCCTTTACTCTACTGGGTCCACGACGTAGCAAGTCAGACCCGTCCGTAGGTCAAGAGAACTACCGTGAAGAGGGATGAATAATGTTCTGTTGAGAGAGAGAGAGAGAGCCATCGATCGAACACAGCTTCTACGAACTGCCCAAGGCTGATACGAGGGTTACATCAAGCTTGGAAGCCAATCTTCCATGACCCCCAATCGTCGTGATCTGGCATCGTCGTGTCGTGTCGATTCGAGCCCTGGCCTCCGACCCACACTCTAGCTTGAAAACCATGCTGATAGCAACAATAGATAGCTCTTAGTTTTAGCCCCAGATATTTAGAGAGAAAAGCCTTTGCGGTTGTTGTTAGGCTTGGTATTAGTGTTTCAAAACGAGTAACGATCGAGCCTTCAACCATCTCTGCCTGCTTATCGATTATTCCACTGCTGTACTACCTCCCGTGTCCTGTAATGTCACTCCAATCTACTAGAGAGGATATTACAACGTACATCCTTCAAATAACCCTCCCCGCAGCAGCGACCCACTGGCCGAAAGCGGGCGTATAACCTCTTCTCAACAAACTGGCCCTTCTCCAATCCACCTAGCTACCTATGGAGCGTTTTCCCTTCCCACCTCCTCAGACATCTTTCCACGCTAGCCCCACTCCGACGACAAGATCCTCACATGGTATAATCGCTCCAATGGACCACACCCTCTCAGTGCAGCAAAGGACGCCTCCAGACAGCAACCGATATCGTATCCTCCCCCGAGGTCGCCGCACACATCTAGCCCACCTACACCAGCAACCCATGCTGCTTGCTTGCTTGCCGGGTATCTATCCCTCCGTCCCGACTAGACTGCCGCAACAGATAATGTAGATCTTCCCTAGATCTCGACTGCAGATCAACGAAGACCGTACAAAGTGCACTACACTTGCACCAAGCGGAGCCGAGCCATCCGTCCCGACGGCGGAATCCGTGCATGTCTGTTCTCGACTCGGGGCGGTCGGGAAACAGAACGGATTTGGCAGCCATGCTGGGACGGAGACGGAGGAAGAGGAGAGGGGAGGAGAGGGGAGGGCGGTGGTAGGTGAAAGGCGAAAGGTGAAGGGAGAGGAAAGGGGTGCCTGGTTTGAGGGTAGGGGATGGGGCTGTGTTGCGATACGCGGCTTGCGTCGGGGGATTGGTGGCGAGGAGAGCGCTTTCTGGTAAGGCGTTTAGGGCTGGTGGTTAGGTGGTTAGGGTCTGCAACGGATATATATGGTTAGGTGGTTAGATGGTTGAGGTTTTGGAATTGAGCGAGCGAGGGCGGTTGGTGGGTAGGTAGGTGGATTATATGGTATGTTTTTTTGCTCTGGTGCTGGTGCGTTGCGATCAAGGCGAGGACCGTTGTGTCGGATTGATGCTTTAGGTAGGACTTCGATGAGTGCGTGGAATTGGTCCGAGGCAGGTACGTAAGGTTGGTACCTTGGGAGGAGGAGGGAGTATCAAATGTGCGTTTTGATTTTCTGGGTAGGTAAGAAGACGTCAGGGAGTAGGATTATCGCCGTCGTCGTTATCGTCGTCGTCGTCTTCTGCTATGACTGTGAGCATCTTCTAGCTGTCGGGGACAACATTGAGATTGTTTAGGAGTCAGTTGCGGAGTAACACAGCGTTCACTAGGTCCATGTCATTGTTGAAATTGGAGATCAGATGAAGATAGACGTAGATTTGTTTGATCTTTAACTGAGTAAGATAGTAAGTAAGCCATGACCATAGAAGGTGCCCTTCCGTCCTCCTGTGCTGTGCTCCGTACGCCTTGAGAGAAAACGACAAGAGGATCATGCAACGTGGGTCAATATCCTGATCCCTTTCCAAAGATGACGATGATGATCTATACAGAGAGAGGTAATAGAGATGGGAAATAGATGGTAAGGCACTATTGTAGAGTGCAACACGCGCCTGCCAAGTGCGGCAACGACCAAACCCTTGTGCTCGCTACCTTCCTGGGCCGTCAGTTCAGCCTCAGAACAGGAGCCAAGGGAAGGCAATCATAGCGCGGTCCGAGCCCTATACCAACGCTGCAACAAGCCCGGCTAACAGCAAAGGTGCAAAAGCCAAGTATGACGTTGACGACAAAGATGGTGCTGCGGCGGAAAGACTGGTGGTCGTGAAGACCATTTGAAAGCTTAAGTCCGACGAGTTGAAGCAGTTTGAAGTATTGACTTCCGCCACGTCATGTGGGTCGGCGAAGGTGATGTCCACGCACTGCGATTCAATTGTCAGTCTGTCGGTCTCATCTAATCGCGGGTGACGGTTGGAGGACGCACGTTGTACAGCGCCCCACCGTGGAGGCCAGTTTCGATGACTTGTATCGTCGCATTATCGCCAATCTTGACGCTCGCGTTGGGCGCGTTGACAGGCAGTGGAACATGTGGCAGACAGAATGTACCCGGGTATTGCGTCCTCGTAGGTCCCTGGATTTGAAATGGGGGAACCATGGGGTTCGACATGTTGGGCGCGTTGGTAGTGAAGCCCATGTTGATGTAGAAGAATGCCGTTGGGTGACCGACATCCCAGCCGGGTTGGATAGCGATAGCGCCGCCGGTGATGGGCCACAGGGTACGGTTTGTTGATGTCGGCATGCCGCCGCCTGGTGGTCGTTCTCAATCAGAGATCGTTTGAGGGACGGTGAAGGACGAAGGACAGACTTACATGGATACATCCATTGCATGCCATACGGAAAGGTCCCATTAGCTTCGCCCAATCCATTCGTTTCGACTACGGTTCCATTTTTGATTAGATTGTTTCCTCTGTAGCCTGGGTATGTGATGACGGTATGAGCGGCGACGAGGGAGATGTAGGCTGAGAGAAGGGTCGCGGTCGCGATGGTGGTAAGCGAGGGTGATAATGTTCTCGACCGCATTGTGAAGATCTCCTCCTTTTGTATTCCTCTTTCAACGAAATATCCAAGATCTACTGCCTGTTCTCGTCTGATGGCTGTAACACGATATATTCCTATCGTTGTCGTCGATGTCGAGGTCGGCGTCGTGGTCGTCAAGGTAGAAAAGCGGAGTAAATCAACCCATCGTTTTCAGTTTCAACCCGGGGCGATACAGCACTTAAGGGACGAGGGAAAGACCCTCCCCAAGCGCCGAACGTGATGCAGTGCGACCCGACAGGGCTGCACGAGGATTGGTTGAAAAAGGTACAAGATGCCTGTCGAAGTATGGGTGGGCTTCGCTGGACTGCAGGTCACCAGTTACCAGGGCAGGCCAACCGCTGTGGAATCAGTCGAGAGATGGGTCGACTGGTCGGGGCGGCTGCATAGGAACTGGAATTCGATTCGATCAACATTCATGGCGATTGACGAATGAGAAGACAGAAGGGGCTCGAGTAAGTGCAGCGTTCGATGTGATGGGCTGTCGAGCAGACGGATGTGCTATGATGGAAGCGGTAAAGACAGTCTGGACATGCAGCATCGGGCGCTTGGAAGAGGATATCCCGCCTTTAGCGACGAATCGAGCATGGTCGAGAATCGTCCCATGTGCAGACTGCAAGTAGACCCTGCAAGATGAAGCTTCAAGCAGGATGGGAAAGCTTTGATGTGTGACTCTCTTACGAGCATACGCGCTGAGAGCAATGATGAACGGAGTCGTGTAGGGCATAATTTGAGAACTTGCTGTTCCACCCTGCTACCAAAAGTTGAGAGCCATGGTTCGTTAAGAGATGATTATCCACGCCGTAAGGTCGCAGCCTGCCGTCGAGGTACCCGTTCCGGATCCGTCTTACTTTCCTCGATCCGCACGAGTTGACTTGCGATAGAAACATGATCGACATCAGCTCTCAAGCGTAGATAATTATAGCCAACGGTAAACGGAACCACGCATGTATGTGTAACTTGGCAGACATCGGACCCATTAAGATGGAGAAATTGTTTCAGCCTCGCCGTGGAGGATATTGTATACTCCAACCTGGATGCCGAGTGAGAGATCACCAAAGCACAACATTGTCAATCATGGTTATGTTGTGGATGGTTCGATCCTCTCCAAGAGTGACATCGCAAGTGCCCGAACATACTGTATCTTTAGCAATTGATGATGAACCAGCATAACTCGTGTGAAAACCGCCGCAACAATAAAGCCGACTGGAACACCCTATCAATATCATTAAAAGACCAGTAACCACAGCACCACATCGCCCTCAATTATCAAATTCAAAAATGCCCCACACATCCCATCGCCACCGCCAAACCTCCCGCCCCCAACGGACCCAAACCACCGACGCAAACGGCTGGACGACGATCCAGCACGGTCCCAAACCCTCACCATCTCCTCGCCGCCCTACACTTCCAAGCCCCTCCCTCTGCACTTCGTCCACATCCTCACCCAGCAGCGCCCCCTCTATATCATCATCCGACCTACAAGCCCTAGAAACCCACTACGCACACCACAAGCACCTCTGGACGACCTCGACCTGCGCCGCCACGCTACGGACCATTCTCGCCGAGCGGGTGGAGAGAAACGACATGCCGGAGGTGAGAAACTGCGTCGTTCTCGGTCTGGGTTCGCTCTCGTCCGCATATACGCCGGGAGCGGCGAGGAAGTCCCTTCTGCAACTCGCTGCGCTGGAAGATGTGCTTGAGTGTTTGAGTGCGTTCTCTCCGCCTTTCACTTGCATTGCCGTCTCGGTCGCGGTCCGCTCCGAACTGATGGGGATCGAAGCAGAGACGCGATTTCCGCACCTCAGAGACGTCATCTACGCGCAAGACCCTGCTTTTGAGGCACTAGACATTGCGTTTTTGGCAAGCCGGGGCGTGACGGTGCTGGAGGTGCCGGGGGCGAGTGAGAGGGTGGGGAGGGGGACGGTTTTGTATGCGCCGCATTGTGCGAGGTCGGCGTATATGGATGCGTTGGGTGGTGCGCCTGGGAAGAGGGGTGGAGGGATGGGGGAAGAGGATGGGTGGGAGGTTGGAGGGGAAGAAGGGGAAGAACGTGAAGAAGGGCCGGCGTTGGTGCTTGGGAATGATGTTGCGGCTTTGATTGATGGGTACGTTGTACCTCTTCGTTTGCCTATTTTTACTGCGTGTTTCGAATTTGGATTTGGTTGTGGGTTTGGGCTGTGCGAGGGCAAAGGAGGGATGGAAACTGGGGTACAATGACCACCGGCGAGAGAGGCGGCGTGGTGGTATGATGACATGACCCTGGCTTACTGGCTGATGTGATGGTTTTGCACATAGGAAGATCGAGACCCCGCCATCTATGACACGAATTGGGAAGGCGTTTCTCGGCGCCGAAGGGCGGAGATCGGTAGCTTTTCCGCGGTTCGAGGCTGATGAGACAGTCTTTTGGGACATGCGGATTTACTGGAGGGGGCGGGAAGATGTCAAGCAGAAAGAGAATGGATGAGACGAGCGTGCTCGCCATTGCTGGACGTCAAAGGGGGACGCTCGGACCACACCCTTCTGCCTCACAAGGTCCCCTCCGTTCCGCTCTGCATTCGAGCCTCCAGCCTCACCCCTCGCCAGTGTCGAGTCCCCACCGACGTTTTCACCACCCGCAAAGCAACTGATCACAGACGCGAAATGCATGAATACTGGTTAGGCATTCCCGGTTCTTGGGTGCGCAACAGTGGGCGTGCGTAGCTCATCCCCTTCCTGGCAGTGGCGGTCCTTTCGCGGAGGGAGGGTCCGGGATGAGTATGGTGGGTCATTATACACAACAGAAGCAAAATTACGTTCAGCGCAGCACGTATCTGAGACAGGAAGCCTGCCTTCCCGAATACGTCCCTGCAAAACATCTCGTCCACATCATCTCACGGGAACCGATGTGCAAGTCCCTCCCTTTTCGTACACTTCCTCCCCGGCGCTTCGCACTCCTCAACGCCCAACCATCAAACAAGAACTCAGATGCAGACTTCATACGAAGTATAGACGTTCCACTTACATCCTTCGGGATCTTCACACACGTTTTAAGAAGAGATGGCGCCTATATGAACAGCAGCTCTCCCTTCCGTTTTATCCAAGGCCTTCGAGAGCTCCTAGATACCTTTCCCGGCGTTGTGCTTCAAGATAAGAGGAGTTACCTGATGGGTCGGGATTGTGAGGAGGGGTGTTGAGTTAGGGTCCGTTAGTTTTCAAATTGCGGATAGATTGAGTATCGAAATGAGAAGGTGCTCGATGATGATGGCAATGGACAGGATATAGGGTCGTGGGAGCGAGATGTAGATACAGAGACAACCGCGTGTACGAACGACACGTACGAGTATATACAGCCTCATCACTGACCCTCTAACCGGACATTATTTCCCTCCCCTCTCATCTGACCAAACCATGCACCATCCTCCCGCCTACGCATATCCTCCTCCGTCGCGTCTCTCCAGACCATGTCCCATCTATTTAATACTCTCGCTCTTGACCACCGTCCCAAACGCATCGCCCAATTCCAGAAGCGCCATCTACCCGAATCACACATTAGCCTCTCTCTTTCCCAGCACATTACACTCCTTCCACCCCCTTAAGACCCATCCTGTCTCCAGCGCCTTCCCTTTCCTACCCACTACACTCCCCACCCTGCCCTCTTTACCAGCACCCCATACATTCCTCCTCCATGCGCAGACCAGAGAAGACACATACCTTCGTGACCTCATCCCCCTTCACGCCCGGAATATCCCTATCGCCAATCGCGTCTTCCGCCAACACGACATCGTACCCCAACTCGGCCGCCTGGCGCGCCGTCGTCGAGACGCAGACGTGGGCCTATGTTTTTTCGCACAGTCAGCCATTGTGTCATCAGTCCAGTACAGTGCAGTCCCAGTCAATGCAAGCCAATGCAATCCAATGCAATCCAATGCAATCCAATCCAGCCCAGTCAACTCCACTCCCGAAGACACGCCATCCCCTCCGCACAAACGACACAACGTCTCTCATCTCGAAAACGGACAAAGAAACCGAAAGACTCGTATCATGATCTGAAAGCGATTCTCCAACCCGACCACCCAACCCCACCGAAGCCGCGAGCGAGCCAGGGCCCAACCCGTCACGCGCAGCAACGACAAGAAAGGAAAAAGAAAAGCAAACAAAGACTGACCATATACCCCGTCAACACCAACTTCTTCGCCCCCTTCTCCTGCAAATACGCATGCAAGTCCGTGCCCGCGAACGAGGACGGGTAATGTTTCTCGACGACCTATTTCGCCCCCCAACCCACGTATCAGCCCCCTCATCCCTCTCAACACTCTCTCCTCCCTCCCCTCCCCTCCCCTCCCCGTCCCCCCCTCCCCTCTGCCCGCTTCCTCCTTTCCCCTCCCCCCTACCCCACCCCCACCCCAAAACAGCACATACCTTCTCCCCCCCTTCCGCCTTCACGCCCTCCATCTCCTCCCCCTCCCCGCCATCAAACACCGGTGCGCCCTTCGGCGTGCGATGCAGGACGTGCACGACGTCACCGCCCTGGTCGCGATACCTGCCCAAAAGGGAGGCGATGGCCGACGAGGTGGACTGGACGTCGACGGTCTTGAGCTTGCCGGTGGCGTATTCGTTCTGCGCGTCGATGATGATGAGCGTGCTGTCGAGCGGGGTGGCGGTCGAGTGCGGGGTGCCGATTAGGGCGCGGAAGGATTGTGGGGTGTCGGGCATTGTGTGTGGTGAGGGGGTGGTGGTGGTTGGTTGTGGGGAGTGGTGAGTTGGGATGGGTGGGGTTGGTCGTCGTGGTAGAAAGGGAGTGTGGGTGAAGGAGCGAGGAATTGAGAGGATTGAAGGGAAGATGTCGAACTTTGGTGCGGGGCGATGTTCAGGGTCCGAGGGGTGGGCAGAGGACACTAGGGCCCGGTAGCGTTGGCGTCATGATACATTATTATTGCGGATCGAGACGGACTGATGGAGAGTTCTGAATAACAGTCGAGTTTGTCTTGTAGACAAAATGGTGATTGCTACAAAACCATTGTAATGTGTAGTGGTGGATTACATCTAACCGCAACAAAAACCGCCAAAGCAATCCATTCCTTCGCTGCATCACCCATATGCCTCGGCGTTCATACCATGCAATGCCGTCCATCCAATAATTCATACTTACCTAACCTACCAGCACCCATCCGCAGCGACAGATTCTACCCATATGCGCCGAAGTTGAGACCCATCGCTCGCCAAACTATTTGCTGCGCCATGTGCTCGAACAGAAAAGACCGTGAATTACTTCAACCATTAAACCGACTTTCCACCACAATCCGGTATAACCAGGCCCGGTTTCAGATTCCTCCCCGAATCCATAAGACCCCATTTATCCTCCCATTCTTCACCCGGAATGTTGAATCGAACTTTCCACGGCTCGTCAAAGGCTTCGAACCTGTCATTGCCATTCAGTCAGCAAGTTTGTTCAAAGAAGATTGAAGTATAGATGACTGACCAGAAGTACTCCGTCCCGTTCGTCAAACTCTCACAGACAAAATCCTTCATAAACGTATTCATCTGATCGATACCTGCAACACTCCCCGCCGTCTTGCTGGTACAGGGCGCCGCTCCGCAGTCATTCCCACCTGCACTGGGCCATCCGACTTCCGAAATGAAATTCTTCTTCGACGAACCTTGCGTCAGGACGACATCGTGAGTTTGCCAAAAGTTCCAAGTCCAACCCGCTGCGACACTGACTTCGACGCCGGCGAAGAACGGGTGGACATTGGACATGACGATATCCACGTTGGGTACCAGCCCTGCCGTCCAATTATCTCCGAGGTCTGAAGTCGCCACGGGGAGGTCAATCTTCTTCGATGTAAAGTTCGATTTGACTCCGGAAAGAACAAGGCCTAGCTCTTGCTCTGTCATGTCTTTCCGATACAGAACTTCGTTTCCGACAATCACCCCCGCAAATGGAGTAGCTCCATGCTTGTCGATGAGGTTGTACATTGCAGCGAGTTGCCGGTCGTTGGTCGTGGCGTTGTTAGAAAGCCATACTCCAAGCCAAACCTTCATATCGGTCAAGGAAAGTTTATCGATCGAGTGTAATACCATCTCCGTCTGATTGCAATCGGTGCCGTACAAGCGGACTGCATTCGTCAATTGAGACAAGACAGCCATATCTCTCGTGACGTTGTTCTGACTTGGTGGGTTCGAGAGACACTCCGGATATTGTGCGTTGAACGGCGTGTAGTCCATTCCCACAAAGACCTTGTGAAGGTCCTTATTGCCGAGCAATTTCTTAATCTCGGCCGAGTCCTTGGTCAAATCTCCCTTGCCATCGTCTGCCGCAGCAGATTGACCCTGACTTGGGGCGTTGTTCTTGCTGTTCTTCGACCCGAGAACACCACCCACGATCGCACCCGCGACTATAGCAAGCACCAGGACACCGATAATGATCCCAACAATAAGCCTCAACTTTCTTCGACCTGTCGTCTGTCGGCTCAACCACTCACTCTTCTCAACCTTTTCCATCCCCCCATCATCGAATCCCTGTCCCGGTACCGGGCCGTATTGACCGCTTGAATTCCCTCTGACGCCAGCACCGCTGCTATGTTTCCGACCGAGTAAAGTACCAAGCCCACCGAGCATGCCTCCTTTCGCCGCACCAGCTCCTGTGCCGTTTACCGGCGTGCCACGATCTAGATCCTTACCCAGGCTAAGGACCGATCTCCTCTTTGGATCCTCCGGTGCAAACCCATCATCACCATCGTCGGCAATCTCATTAGGATCAAAGGCTCCGTGACCTATTCTGGGGTCCCAAGCCGTAGAGAAATGATTATATGGGTTGTCCGCGTACGAGGGTCCCGAATTGCTCATATGTCGATCCTGCAGAGGATAATCCCCTAGCGGAATACTATCGTCCGAGGTCTGTAACCTCGGAGTGACTTGTCCTGGTGATGCCGCTGCAACTCCCAAGGGTACTGTAGATGAGTATGAGGAACGTTGTTGTAGACCGTGGGTTGGCTCGGGCCTTTGCGGTACGTATGGTGTATCGGATCCAACCACATCAAATCCTCTTTCTGGCGGCCCGTGTCCTTGTACGGCTGGACCCATTCTTCTGTTGTTCTCAATAGCACGTAATGCTTCAATGCCACTCTCACGCTCGTTTGTGTTGGCGACACCCATCGCTACACCTGCTATGCCACCTCCAGCCGCAGTCGCACCGAAATTGTCCATCCCAGGCGTTGTGGTCGATGTCGTTCGCATCGAGTTGGAATATCCTAGGTTTCTTCCCCAGTACCTATCTTCCCCTGACGTCTGGATCGGTGCTAGCCTTCGGGAGGAGGGATTAGGAGCCGGCACCGGCGTCGGAGTATCTTCCGAGTCAGTAGGGAGAGGGAGCTCAGGGTGCGGAGTAGATGATGGGGTGTGTCGGGACGTAAACGGATCAACTGGTTCTGGAAGATGCGGTTGTCCGTTGTGACGTGGGAAACCGTAATCTCCTGCGTTCTCCGGGTAGAAATATGGAGCAGCAGAAGTGTCAAAGCCACCTTGGTAATTCGAGTATGGTTGGTGTCCTCTTGTTGTCCTATCGTCTACACCTCGATTGATTCCTTGAAAGTGGTCGTTATGGTTCGACGAATCTGTTGTGGGATGTGTCCGATGGGTAGGGGGAGGAGGAGGACTGATGTTACGTTCTTGCAACGATGGTGGCAAGTAACTCGTGGGCGGTGAGACCTGCATATGTCGGGAAGGAATGTCTCGGTAAGGCTGTGGCCAGTGTGTGTATCGTTCCTGCTCGTATTGAGCCGTGGATCGTTCTTCGTTTCCGTTCTCAAAGGAGAAGGTTCGATGAGGTGGTCGAGACATGTTGGGTTATCTGTTAGGTATCGTAGCTCCTACTGGTTGCACAGTACTTTCGAAGCTGAGCGAGATGAACAAGGAAGAAAAGAGTTTGGTGGCACAATGTTAGAGCCCACGCCTTGTGGGACGTCGGGGAGAGGTTGTGGAGCTAATGAACGTTGATGGCCCAACGTAGCGGCAGTCCACCAAAACATTCAGCAACAAGTATCAGCTCTGTATTAACTAATCTAGGAGATCACTGCTGGTACAATAGAGACATGCTCAATTGCTCTGGATCTATGAATGAGTCAAGCACATTATCCTTTACGAGATCTACGGATTTCTTGATTTTTTGCCATCAGATAAAATAAAACTCAACGAGTCAGGCTGTCGACGGAGCAACCCCGTGAAGAATGCCAAAAATAGACATCCCTGCCTTACTAAAATAAGGTAAGCTTAGGGTCGTACTCGTAACTCCACCACTCGCTTCCATGACTTCAAAACCCAATGGATTGCCGAATGAACCTGCTCACCACACGAGTTGAAACTTGTCACACGGTTGATCTCAACCTGTGCTGTCACGGTGGTACACATTGAGAGATGCAAAACCTCCAGCTTCTTGGACTGTGGAATCTACAGCTTTCCTTGCTTTGAATACATACGGCATTGTGACACAGTCCAGATAGATTGCATGAAATATCTAGTTGGCAGTAGCTAAGATACATAGATTGAAGACATAATTTTACTGATTCTTGAGGCTCAGGAGAAGACATGAAGCTTGTATATTTTGCCTTCCTATGTGCCCACGCCGCTATTAAACCCAAAACGCACACGTGACACTTTTTTTAAACGACCCCAAGCCCTCGAGAGATGCCCCGAAGCCCTCCCACTACCAAATACATCAAGATTCCAGAGACACAATCTTGTATCTCTCGCAGCTATGCCCAGGAGAAGAAGATAGTAACATGATCAAGCAATACGTGGCCTCGAATTTCAGACCAGCTCTGAGATGTTGGTAGCCTTAGTGAAAGAAGTGTCGCCTTCGATGGCGTACTGTGGCATGCTTCGACCAGCAGGAGTCGAATGAACGACTTAGAGTAGGATAGTAACTGCTTCCCTAAGTATCATCTCGTGAAATCCAGGCGGTGGCTACTCGGCGGCATAGACGTGCTCTTGCTTCGTTGTTGTCGTTCCGGGTCGCTTTATTCCCGAGCTCTACGTGCTGACAGAGGAAGATGCTGGCGTTCATGTCTTCTGCTTGGCGGTTCAGGTTGAAGTGAGTGAGCATCGTCCCGTTCATGTTCCCTACCGGCTATTGAAGTGGTCTGCGGTGCACGATTGATCGGGTTCCTCGACATAATATGTATCCGAATCGGGTATGTGACCCCACTTGATACGTGAAAATGCTCCCAATGATATCTACTCGGAGGTCTCTTGAGCACTCGCTGGTTCAGCGTGTCCCTAGCTTCCTTGAATTCCCATGACGAACGACGCTCCCAGCTCATCAGCAGCTGTCCTTGAGCAAGCGGCTGATCCACTCTGAGGTAGCCATCGAGACCGACCGGGAAAAGATTTCCCTCTTCCAAGCGGCTCACACTCCACCTTAAGACTGTATCAACCCCGTCGCTTTTTATCCGAACGCGTGGACTCAAATTTTTCGGTTTCTCGGCATCTGGGTTGATTTCCAGAGCCGTCTCCAGCACGGTGTAACCCTTCTGACCGAGATCTCGACAACCTAATCCGCCTGCAAAACGAAACTCGAGACAGACTTCTGCCGAAACGGCAAATGTCCCTTTCTCTGGCGTATCCGCCAAGAAGCCAATCCATGTGTGTTCGATAGGATTCAGCACTGCCATCGATTACTGACGAGGCTCGATACATCGAAATGAGACTAGATATCCGTCCCCGTCAACACCCGTGTTCAAAAGCTTTTCAAGGCACCAGGAAACAGCTCTGCCCAAGTCTTTTCTCCATTCCTTACGGTTTCTGTACAGCTCGTAGAACGCTCGGGGATTTTCGCTACCCAAGGCATCAAAGTATGCCCGCTCACACTTGTCATCTGACCATTCAAAATAACAATTACCGAGATAATTCCGCATAGTATCAGAGTGGAGTACCCTGATCAGTCTTCGTCTCCGAGCGTTGCTGGAGCATGCACTGACTTCAAGACCACTCCAGGTCTCGAGCACTTCAGGTGTGCGGCGATCCGGTTCCATTTTCCAGGCTTCTACCAACTGAGCCTTCCATGTGACCTTGGATCGGCGTTTATACTGGCGCTGATAACCGGCGCCAATACCAAAACTGCTAATCTGAACCTGAATCGTTTCGGAATCTCGGTATTTCGAAGACCCACAGGTTCCAAAGGGTCTAAGATATCCATTACACTGCATGTGATATGTCTTGAGCTCTGCTGATACCGGACAGGCAGTGTTGGTAGTAACCGAAGGTGCGGCTCCGCCGATGAGGTAATTCTTATATGGGGTATCGAGGATTGATCCATCCACAGAAGGGATAACATCCTCGTCCGCAGTCCAATGACAGTTGATCTCGTCTGATAGCGGCGCCGGCTCAGTATCCACCGGCCTCGACCAAGGTACAATGAAGCCAAGACCTGCGTTAAACCGTGTAACTATCTTGGGCTGGTTGATCGGATTGGTCTTCCATACTGGACCCCATACGTCGGCAAATGCCTCAATGGTGGTACGCAGATAGAGCGGTTGGGAAGCCAAGCGTTCGGGAGGAGGGCCATGAGTGTGAAGTACCCAGACCTGTTCGCCTTCGAGAAAGCCATCAAGGCATTTTAGGGTTCGACGCTGTAAAGTTGGACCTGGACCAAGACCTTTGAAGAACGTTGAATATATCTCAAAGGTGTGGAGCTTGTAGCCGAGATAGCGTTGATCGAAATTCTCGATGTGAGCGCCACAGTACGAAACGACTGCTAGATCCAAGCTATGAACCACGGTTCTCCATATTACCACAGCAGTCTCAGAACTCCATGGTTCTACTGCCGTAAGTGAACTCCACAGTCCGGGCGGCGACAGCTTCAGAAATTGGCGTAGAGGAGAATTGAGAAAGTTTGGAACTTGGCCAACCAGACTGCCCGGCTCGGGCCTGCAGACCATTGTAAGTTGATGTAGAGCTTGATCAAAGCAGTCTGCTAGCTGAAAGACGTCGTGTGAATTCCACTCAACTAACTCCACAACTTCTGGCCGAGTTGGACTTGAGATTAGCATACTGAACTGTCCGGTACCAAATCCTTCTTTTCGTAGTGACTTGAGGTTTTGGTAAACCCGAACCAGAAGATTTCGGCATTCACAGAGATGAAATAGTAGGTATTGCGCTTCGGCTCGTGACAACACGCTTGATTGGCAAGCAGGGTCCACTATTGACGTCTCCGACCCACTCAGGCCGTCAAAGACTTCCTTCACAACCTCATCCAGAGAGTTCCAAGTAGGAACATCTGACGGTATGAACTTAATTTTAATGTGAAGATCATTGTTTTGTGCCGACGGGGATAAGGTATGGTAAGAAGCTCTATGGTGTCCCTCAAAGAGATGTAGCGCTGATCTTTCCACCACGGCAGCCTCAATCGATTCAAGTTCAGAGAAATACTTATGCGGTTCAAGAAAGCGTCGATCAGGGTTCAAATCGGGGCAACCCTCAGGTATTTCGGGATTCGACTTGACTGGAGAAGATGGACCGGCACCCCCGGGTTGCGAGCCATGGCTGGAGGTCATGAATTCCCCCTCTTGTTTGAAGTCTCGGTCTGGTGTCACACGCTTGGTCGGTGATGCTTGTAGCCCAACAAGAGATCTCAAGTCATCCTTCTTCGAAATCTGAGCTTTGTCCCCTAACGTTCCGTCCAGATAATAGTGTTTTCGAGATCCCGCACGAGGTGACGTTACCCCTCGTTGTTTTTGAAGGCGGATATCACCACAAAGCTCACAATTTATCACGACTCCTAAGGTTGGCCCCACAGTTCGGACATCACAACTAGAAGGATCGTCAACTTCTCGCTGACATCTCTGCGTCAATATTCCCCATTTGACGTGGCCACAGGCAAAATGTAACTGCTCATAAATGCACATCCTGCAAACCAAGGATCTCCGTCAGCATATCAAAAACCATGAATGTCGCAACCAGTGTTTGAAGCAGCACACACCTGCTCGCAAGGTAAACCACCACTGTAGTCAATCCGAAGGATTCTCGACTGTCGAGTTATGATAGAAGACGACCACTGTGGTCAATTCGAAGAGCTCTCGACCGTCAAGTTACATAGAAGGAAAGTCGCAGCCTCGTCCGCACAAGGCCGCCCAGAGCCCCACTATGGCGCAGCATCAGCCATATGCGACATCGATCCCAGCCTCATCATTGGCCGACTGAGTTTCGGCAGTAGGCACTCTCAACGGTCTTCAATCCTCAGTGGCAGCCAAAAGGAGCATACAGCCTCGTCTGCGCAAGGCTGCCTCGAGCTCCACACGGAGCTGCGCCGGGCATGTACGACGTTGATCCCAGCCATGATTGGCCGACCGCACTGGCCTGTGCAGGATGCAAATGATGCCTTGTGATAAATGGAGGGAATGGGTGGAGGTGCATTTGAAAGGTCGGGGTCCTTGCACGAGGTTTCTCCAATGACGTAAGCAAGGAGGACCTGACACGTGCTATTGAGCCTCAATCGAAGCGGGGAGGTGAGTCCAGCCAGAGATTATCGCCGGTTGAGATCGGTAGTCCAGCGATCTTGTCTATCTCTTGTGTGAGGGAGATGTAGGGGGAGATATTATGTACCTAGGTAGGGTTAGTACCTGGAGTCCTTGTTACAGCGCCAACACACGTATATATATCATCAAGTCAACACATGGCCACGATTCAGATTCAACGCTTTCACTTTTCGCTCCGCCACCTAATCTACCAGACTCAGCAAGACAGAACGAACAAACATACAAAAACCCCATCCATATCCCGATCCCATGCCGCCCAGGCCGACGATCAATTTAACCTCGCCAAGTCTTGCACGTAGTGGCTTCAGCAAAAGATATGTACTGTATGTAAGACACGAACGAGATCCTCCGTAAGGTGCCCGCTCGGTGTGTTTTGAAAAGGTGTCATGGTAGAAAGAAGGAGAGGGAGGAGAAGATGGAAGGGTATATCGAAACATGTGTACGTGCGAAGAAAAGAAGTAGATCCCGCCCCGCTTCCCTGCCATGTTTGCGTGCCCTCTAGATAGAACAACCGAAAAAGCCCGTGTCGTGAGAAGTGATCCACCGTCGTGTATGGGTATCCCGTAGAATTGTACATGAAGGAAAGGAAAGGAAAGGAAAGGAAAGGAAAAGTGCTATGCAAAAGCGCGAGCCGGAGAAGGTGAGAGTCGTGGAGGATTGGTGGAGTGGAACATCCGACGACAGGATTCGTAGCATGAGTTGGATATGTGGATGGAGTGAGGTGAGGTGGTAAGGTTATCTATGGTGTCGTTGCACGCTTGGATCGTCGGCTTCGTTCAACCCACCTCCGTTTACCGACTCGAGTCTCAAAGTGTGGAGCGACAGACGTAACTTCCTGACCGGCGGCCACCATGGTACTTTTCATCTTGTTGCGGTAGGCATCGACTATCGACCAATCAACACCGACATCATATCATACAGCTGGCATCGTGGACAACTCACGAGCTCTTTGCAAGAACATGGTCCGGCCTGCAAAGACCCTGCTTTGACTCCAACTCATCCGATAGCCCAGATCGTTCAGTGTGACCTCTTTGCCCCTCTTCGTCTTTGTGATTTTGGGGACGGCCACTTCTCCCTCGGCGCCGTCCAGCATCGGCACCGGAACCAACGTTCGTCCCTTTGTCGGTTGCCCAGCTTCCCCATCTGCATCATCGTCTTCGAAGAATCGACTGCCACGCGCGGATGTTGGAGGGGATTGCATCTGCATGGGGAAATAAGAGCGTGGGTACACGCAGTTGGTCTTCCGATACGAGTCCGGAATCTCCTTCATCTCGACTTGATCCAGCATCACACGCACGCGAACTCTTCCACCGCGATGCGGATCCTCGACCAAGATGAACTTGCGACGCTTTGCTTCTGGGAGATCACCAAACAGGGCCGTGTTGCGGTCTTCCTCTTCGCTTTTCGCGGCGGCAGCGGTGACGGCGGTCGAGTTCGAGATTCCCGGGCCGCCCAGATGACCCATTCCATCATGCAGCGAGGGCGGCATCGCGGCACCACCGACGGTGGGGTTAGGAGGATAGGCGGGATAACCGTGAAAGACTTGACTCTGGCGGACGCCGTTCGTTGAGGTGCCTGCCTCGCCGTTAGGAACTTGGCCGTGACGACGTCGGTTCAACATTGGAAGCACCAGCGGTCGCAGATATGAAAACAAAAACGGGAAATTAACCTGCACGGGTCGGAAGGAAGAGGGACGCGCCGAATCAAGCAAATACAATATACAAAGATTGTTGCTACA
This sequence comes from Acarospora socialis, assembly GCA_025617375.2. Classification (NCBI taxonomy): domain Eukaryota; kingdom Fungi; phylum Ascomycota; class Lecanoromycetes; order Acarosporales; family Acarosporaceae; genus Acarospora; species Acarospora socialis. The sequence goes on from JAMYGW020000013.1 coordinate 65,960, forward strand.
CAGGGTTACACATTTTGGCCCGTGTCCGAATCACCCCACCAAACTTTCGAGACATGCAATTTTACATCTGATGAAACATACCGCTAACGTCATCGGTCCCACCCGGTGCGCTCCCGTCCGGATGAGCGTGGTGGTGGTGTAATTGCGAGCCTCCCATTACCATGCCGCTCGGTTGCCTGCCCGAGGATGCGGCCATGCCACTTGAGCTGGGGATCCCCGCCGGACCGGGACCACTGGGACCAGCCATGTGGGGCGGATGCTGCGCCACGGTTTTCCGGTTGTGGATCTTCGCCATCCTCCTCACCCTCCTGCTCCGTAAACGCGGGTCTTGGTTGCTGTTCCTCCAGCTGTCCACCGCGCGCTGAATCAGGCCCCTCTTGCCCCGCAAACACGGATTCAGCTCCGCCAAAGCCCAACCCACCGTATTGCATTCGGTTTCATACACCAGTCGGTTCCCCCTGTATTGATCCTTGCTGCAGCAAGCCCGAGGATAGACACAGTTTTCCGTCTTGAAATCTGCACCCAGTGTCTCCACGTTGACCGACTCGACGTCGCACCGGATGGTGTATTCCATCTTCACCCGGTCGCGCGAATATTCAAAGGCGATCCACTGCACGCCATTGTTGTCTTGCCTCACCACCAAAGGTGTGGTGGCCGGGATGGGACCCGGTGCGGCGTTCGGATTCACCCCCGGACCCCCTTGCTGACCCGGATGCAGGTTGTTTGCGCTTCCCGGCGGAATCTGTGGCGGATTGTGGACTGAACTGAGAGGGCCGGTGGGTAATCTCTGCGGCAAGGAAGGCTCAATCTTGGCCCGTGGGCTACTCGTCATCCCAGATTGGTGAGGTTGAGGTGCCTGGTGTTGCATCTGGCCTTGGCCCTGCTGATGGGACATGATCAGAGGCTGCGACGTGACGGACGAGTGTTGTTGCGTGGCAGGATGTTGAGCGTAGGAAGTAGGGTGAACGGAGTTCATCGGCGGGTATTGTGGGTAGCCATATATCGCCTGGGGGAGTTGAGGTTGAGGTTGTCCGTATAGACTACGGCCATGTTGGTCATGACTCTGCGGTGAAGCGACTGAGGCTGGTGAATTCGACTGCGGGGTGTGGTAAATCGGGGGATATGGCCGTTGCATGTGGGCGGCTGCCATCAGTTCGGGTGTGTCTATTGCAGACTGTCAGCCAACGGTTTCTATAAACATCCGCTCCCCCAGGACAAGATTTGAATCTTCCGTGAGCGTAGTCTCGATTCTCCTATTCCCCACAATCCCTATCTAGTTACCAGTTCGGACACACGTACCTGCTGAGCTATATTGCCCGGAAGCGCTCGGCGTGCTGTATGGACTCGGGTTCGCCGTAAAGTAGGGCACCTCCTGCGAATGTTGCGAGGTCGGACCCGAAGCCGGCTGGCTGTAGGATGTTGGATGTTGTAACGGCAGGCCGTGCGTCGAAGTGTGCGGGGAGGTGTAAACGCCTTGGTGATGCGATGGCGGTTGTGTCGCGTGAGGTGAAGTCGGGCGCTGTTGCTGCACGACGCCTGGTAGACGGGAGTGTTGGAAATGGTGAGGTGGCGGGCCCTGCTGAGCGTGATGAGGGTGATGCTATTCAACGTCGCCAACAAGCGTCAGCGTCAGGACCTCTCCACAAAGTGACGATCACAATAACAACCATTAACGACGGAGGCGCGACGCGAAGCTTTCCCAGAACGCTACACAAAGACGAAAGAACAGCGGAGGGAACCCTTGACGGCGAGGGTCACACATGAAGTACCTGGAACGGGATCTTTGGCGAGCGGGACGGGGCAGGGTATAAAAAGCCAGGATCCGTTGGATCGACCGGAAAGAGCTTCAGGTCAGACACCGAAAGAAGAGGGGAGACCCTTGGCCGGGTTACAGATAAAGTAAGACTGGAAGGTCGGGCTGAAGAAGTCACCCTCCGGGCACGATCGATGATGTGAGAGAATCGAGCCGAGTGCAGCTCCCAAATGAGCGTCCAAGCAAGGTGTGAGATTCGCAGAGGATGTCAAAGGATTAAGAAAGATCGCGACGGGGATGATAGGGCCGGGGTGTGCGGGCCAAAACGACAAGGTTGCACAAGTGCCAGTGCCAGTGCCAAAGCAGGATGTGTGGTCGGTGCCAGTCGGAAGATTTCGATGGCCAGTGGGTAAACTGAAGCGCGAGAGCATGACTTGCGAGGAAAATGACGCCAAGGACAATTTGGATGGAAACGAACGGGGTGGCAGGCATGGAAGGACGGTTGTGACAAGGTGTCAAGCGTGTCAAGGTTATGTACGGCCTTGTTGCAGGGTACAAGGGGATGATTGGGAAGGCGGCGACAAGAGAAGGGAAAGGGTTACGGGAATACCATCAGGGTAGTCTTTCGGTAAAGGGCGCATACCATGTAGCCACAACCGCATGGGTTTTAGGCACCAATTGGGTTTCTCGACGGTCTATCTGCAGGCTGACGGGGATGTTGGAGGGGTGTGAGAGGAAGGCAACACAGCGACGAGAAGCAATTCAAAATGCCGAACAACTCTGTCGCAATCGGAGTGCCACTGTGCCGGGAGCAATGAGATGCGGGAAAAAGAAGCAAAGAGATCAGAGGGAAAAGTAGAATAAAATACGAAAAAGGTACTGGAGTAGAGCCAAACTCGAGTCGAGTCGAGTCAAGCAAGGCAAAGCAAACACAAACGGGCAATAGGTTTTCTAACGGTGCCTGGGTAGGGAAGAGTTAAGGAAGTAAAATGGGTAATGGCTTTGGTGCTGAAGAGACGGACGCGGAGAATGAGTGGTACTTACAAGACCGCCAGCCGCCGGCGCTGGATCTTCCTTATAAGTCGCCGTTGTAACCGTCTGTGTATTTGAACCTGAAGCGGTAGCAGTAGCGATAGTGGTAGCTCTGGCAGTGGGACTCATAGCTCCGACTCCAATTGCACATCCAGGGTCGGGCAGTACATGTAAGTTCGGACGAGGCGGAGTGGTCGGTTGATGGTTTGGAGTAGCTTGCATGGCGCTATTATGATTATTCTGCGGCGGATTGCCCGGTCAGTTTGTGGTTTGTAAGGTGGTACGGAGTACTGAGGAAGGGTACTTAGGTTATGGTGCCGTTTTGCCTTCTATGAGTACTTGTCTTGGTCTGTTGGTTACAGAGTACGAGAGCGATTAGTTGGTCGATTGGCTTTGGTGTTTTTGATGTGCTTGTCGTTGCTTGTGCAAAGCACTTACCTGGTATTTCTTCTTAGCCCGTAGACTACAAATCCAGCACGTACTCAGGACGGGGGCAATCCAGAGATATCGAGTCCGTACAAAGTAAAGTACCAAGTAACCCAAAAAGCATCGAGGTACAAGAAAGTTAAGATTGCCCATATAGGTACGTTACCTGAGGCTATACAACGACCTGTAGCCTCGAGTCCCAAGATGTTCACCTACATACACATACAGGAGAATTCTTACGTCGAATACGCACCTTTACAAACTTGTCGATATCTGGGCAGATTTCAATCTGTACTCAATCAATCCGAAACGGGCTACAATGTGATGAGACGAAAGTTACCTTGGACAACGAATGGTGAGAAATCTCATACGGAGGATGACTGGGCTGACACGTGTAACCTACTTGTGGCTTATGCATAAACGCCTGCTCGTACTCGTGCTCCTCCCGAGCACTTTACTGCACTCGTCCTCGTGGTGGTGGTGGTAAAAGTCGAAAGTACATAGTAATCGATGATGAATAATGGACCGGATCACTTTCCTTCATTTTTCCCCACTTCCCTCCTCTCTGCCTTTGTTTTTTTCTTTGCTTGATTGATATTACGACGACTCCTTCAATTCCTTGCTCGGAGATTGACTACCTACTGCACGGACGGAGGCATTGCCTTTTCAGTCTCCCTTGACCGGACCGAAAAGTAAAAACGGGAAGGTGGTGGGAAAGTACCTTCAAGTAGCTGATGATTCGTGCGCCGGCAGATACCGCTCCTCGTCAGCACCTTCCCTCGATCACGGAATTATACCCTTACTCCGACTCTTGTGATGATTAATTTATTAGGCCACCCTTCTTCGTGGCGAGAGGCGCTTCGTGATTCGTGATGAATCCTAAAGGTTTGCTCTCCCTCTTCCCAAGGCTGGTTGATGAGGACAACAATAATCAACCAGTTGTGGTATCCTCATTGTCGCATGTAGATTGCTCGATATGAGTACTGCGTATTGTGTGAAGAAGCGACGCGCCGATGTACATGTACTCGAGTACTCGAGTACTCGATCCAATATTGATCCCGTCACTTGCAGGCTGGACTTTGACAGCTGACGTTTGCGACGTTGCTGGTTGGGCATCTCGTGCGGCTGCCGTCCTACCACATCGGGCGCGTCTGTCGATGCCGCATCACTTGCCGCGCCCAAAAGAGGTCGTGCGAGTTGCACAGGTGGTACGGATCCCCAAATACGCGTACCAGTATGGGTACGGAATGGTGCGATTGTGATGAGTGAGGGTACTCCGTACAGCTACTACACCCTTTGATTGCGATACTCAGCGACTCGCCCGATTGTCGAAAGGCATGGCAGTCGGTGTCACCACTTGCCGGTGCGCTGAATTCCAGTCCGACGATGAGCCGAACAGTTCGATTTCCGGTAATTCACTCGGACTGCGCCAAATCGATCGACAAAAGCTCGAGAATCTGATGTCCGATTTCTTTTCCCAGCACAAGCGTGATGATGTTTGACGAGCGAAAAATAGCGCTTACTGGCCCCGAGTGGGGTGTGGTGGCCGGTGTGGCCGGTTGGGTGCACCACCGCCGCTCGATGCTCGTGAACTGAGGCGTCTCGGGAGAGAGGGGCCCTGCTGTGGCGAGGTGCAGGTGGATATTGATAGGCGGATGTGATGGGATCCTGCTTAGGTGCCTACTACATTCTGGCGGATCGACGAATCAGCTTTCAGACCCTTGATATTACCCCGACAAGAGGTGATCGAGGGAAGAAGCAACGCTAGGCTAGAGTAGTATACAGATACAAAGGTTGCAGATTATTAGATTTATAGCAGCGTTGTATGGATACATCTATTGTGAATATGACTGTAATGTTCGATGAATCCCAACATCAATAGTAAACAGGCAAGCACAATGCATCAGACCAGTCATAGCCGCCATATTCACCCTTGCGGTAAGTAGATAGGTACAGACGTGGTGAAGTAGAGGAAGATTGATGCGAACACAAATGCTCTGCTGAAGGTCCCCCTGCTTGTTATTATTCCCCAGCTGCCCTAAATCACATACAGTGCAAGTGTCTGATAACGCACACACTCAAGAGATGGGACGGAAGATGCAGGTAAGCAATGGGAAGAGAAATAGCACGAAAGCGGATGGCTGGCTCACCCGTTATTCCTACCAGGATGAGGGTTGTAAGGCGGTCGATGCTACCCAGCCGTCTCGGTTGGAGAACAAGGGTATCAGTGACCGACCAAACAAACAATAGCCCCAACACCACAAAACTGGGAAAAGGGAAATAGCCAAGAAGAAGGAAAGAACATGGAGATTAAGAAGCATGTGCCTGCAACGGCAACGGCAGATAACATTGGAGAGAGGCCTATGGATTTATTGTGATATACCAAGATCGTTAGTGGACGGAGTATTACTCGTAGTTACTCGGTACAAGGCTTATAGGGCCTGCCGGACTCACAGAAGTGGGATGCTAAGCCAACCTCTCTGCTCCATAGCAACTGTAACTTAGCTCATGTCCGTAATGATATATACTCATTATTATTGTGTACCATAGTCCTCCGTACTCCTAGCATGCTAGGTACTTGGTAGTGAGATGGTGACACGGTAGGAGAAAGCTTACAGCTCGGATAGAGCACCAGAGGCCGGGGGGACATGGTTCAATGATGGTGGAGTTCGGGTCCTGCCTCTGAGCGGGATAAGCTTTGTCCATACCTCAATTTGGCAGATAACGCCTGAGCTATAATGCCCCAGTCGTGGGCACGATATAGGAGGAATAATGTGTGGTTCGATTCGAAAGATGGTACAAGATCGAAAGTCTCCGAGAAGAAGGCCAAGAGCACTGTCACTATTATTCTCCCCACCGCTCCTTGATGCAACAGTTCCGGTAGGTACTCGTATATCCTCCATCTGTTGAGCTTCCGTACACTCCGTAGAGCAGGAAAGCCGGTTTTAGGTAACCTTTTGCCATCTCGTTTGCATTGTGATTGACCTTGCAGCAATGGCGTCGAAGGTTAATGGCTGTTGAGGAACAGTAATCCTCCATTCGGGATTGGTAGAAGCATTTGAAACGCGCCGTTCGATGCCGGCATAACGAAGGGATCAAGGATGTCGCGGCTGTTTGGCGGCAACGCTGCCAGGGTTGCTTTTTGTGGCACCGGTCACCCTGGTCCATGTAGCAGCTGTCATTCCAAACGGCGGATGGTCAAATTGGATTTGCTCGACGGCTATCGCAGGTGCTTGAAGCCCCGTATCAACAACATTAACGGAGATATAGTTGCTGTGATGCTGTATATGTATGTGTAAGTAGCCAAACCCTATGTGAAGAATGAATGAGAAGCTGCAGGCTGCCTTTTGCTCGCGTAAATCTCGCTAGGGCTTTTAGATGCACGGTACCCGTTAGAGATGCGGTCACTTCAAACACACATACAGACAGCTGACACAAAGGGTGGAACATTTGCGTGCTTGCCAATCCGTCAGCACAGACAAAGTCAAGGATTAGAACCCATCTCTGAAAGGCTCTATTCCCTTCTCAGGAAACAACAAACTAGTGTTGTTCTTCCACTCATACTGTCATCCAGCTGTACAGTCGATAGTTGTTCATGAACTGACTTGAAGCCAGAGTACAGATGATGAGTACACATAGGGTTGGTAGGTAGAGTTCAACGGGCTTGCATAAGCGCCTCAACTTCGTGCCTCCAGTTCGGCGTCCGAGTAATCAATGCATAAGTAGGCCAAAGGCAAACTCGTGCTGGTTTGCATCCTGGCGTGCATTTGTTGACCGGTTAGAATTGCTCTTGGTAGGACGGTGAGAGAAACGTATTGTAATAAACTGTACTCCGTAGTTGTGCGTAAAAGTAAGGTACTCGTACTTTATGAGGATTCAGATGAGTCTCGACTTGGTCAACCGGAAGGAGGTGACTGCAGCATCACATAGGTAGTCATATTATATCATCTCCTCAAAAGTCTGCTTAGGCCTTAGAAAGGCTATCATTACAAACTAACAAGAGAGAGAAGCAAACAACAAAGCAGCAGCACGAGTCCAAATGCAATCAACCACACTGCCAGGCCTCCAAACCTCGTGACCAAACTCGACACCGACGCAATGGAAATTGCGAGCCACGCCGCATCCTCTTCCCCCGCCGAGTCGAATCCGTGGCCTGTCCTGTCCTGTCCGCCGGCTGCAGTGTTACAAGCCACATCGGAAGACATCCTCGCCCTTCTCTTCCCTTCCCTCCCGCGTCCCGCCTGCCCTCGACAACCCTTGACGACAAGACCCTTTGACTTTTCTCCCCCAAGGTGTCTGCATTGCATTGCATTGCCATGCATCGCATCGCATCGCATTGCATCTGCGTTTGCCTTGCCTGTGCATCGTGCATGTGCATCGTGCAGCACGATGTGTTTCATCTTTTCGCTCGATGGCTCACCAAGTACATCTGACGTTTGCATCCAGCCGGGCTGATTGGCGCTCTTACATTTCTGACAGTTGCCTCATCCGTCCTTTACTGGCTCCCGATTGCCCGCGCACACCTGTAGGATTGCAGATTTGAGGAATATCGGTCCCAACACGATCGGATTGCTTCTTTCGGGCGAACTGGCAGGATAGGGACGATTGTTTGTACATCGATGGTCGCATGTCGATACCTCCGGGACGCAATAGATTTTCATATTCACCTTGGCACCTTGAGATCAAACTTCCGCCGACAGTGATGACGTGATGGTGAATGGAAGCTGCTAATGCGAACGCTCGATATATGCAAATGTGACCAAGCATTCCGAGAAGTCCTATCCGCCCCTCTCACAGATGCCTCCAAAGGTTCATGACAGGACGTCATACTGCCAGTCAACGGTCAAGATGCATGTTCTCTTTACTCGCGCAAATCTGTCCAAGACTGGAGCACCGTCGACAGGAATATCAGTTGTTCAACCCTCCAGACATATAGCTAAGAGGTGGTTAATAGGCATGACCGTTTGCTTAGAGCGGACATTACACACTACTGCTTCGGCTGCCTAGGCGCCGGTGGATTGCGCAAGTACCCGGTATAAGTGCCTGGGTTGTTTGGATCCTCTCTGAGCCTGCTGCCATTACCCGGCTCCGAATTTGCGACTCGGTTCGAGGATTCACTGTTTGTGGTTAGTGATTTTGCGTCCCCTGGTTCCGGGGCTCGAGGAGGATCTCTCGGCCTTTCTTCGATGAGTTTGGCTGAACGGTCTGCTTCTCCATCACGCTCCGCCTGACCCAATCGGCGCCGTTGTTCCTCTTGAAGCTCCCGAAGATAACGAGCCTCTAGTTGAGGCAGGTCAATGACTACTCTCTTGATAAAATGTATGTGCTGACTTACCTCTTATCTCCTGAGTCTTTACCGCATAATCCTCTATCTCTTCTTTGGTCAAAACCCGCAGGACAATGACATAGTCAAGCCTTTCTTCGTATCTCTCGTGACCTTCCTCTAGAGCTTCAGGATTGACGAGCTTGCGGTCAATTTTCGTCCAGCGTGCATTAACAGGTATGCCTTTCTTCCCGGCATCCTTGGGTGGGGCGACGCCCTCACGCACTGGTGCAGGATCTTCTGGGAATTTCTCCCTCGGTGGTCTGAGGATACCTTTGACAGGTTGCTCTGGCTCCTTCTCCCTTGGGGGCGAGACCACCCCAGCGCTTCGTGGGCGTACTTCTTTCAGATCAACGGGCTTGTCGCCGACGGATCCTTCACGCGAGGCCCTTTCTCTACTGTCTTCGTGTTGGTGGCGGTGACTTCGATGCTTTTGCTCTTCCTCTTCATTGTCTCTATCATCATCATCATCATGGACATCAGGTGTCCGCTCTCGAATGTTCTCATCTCGTGGATCTCGTTCTTCTCTTTCTCTTTCTCTTTCTCTTTCCAAAGCTTCCCTTTCCCTACGTCGCCGTCGACGTCGCTCCCGGCGCTCTTCCCCACTGGTATCGTCATCTTGACCTCCGTAATCGGTTGATTTCTTCTTATGTCGGTCCCGGTCATGAGTATCCCCGTTGAGACTCGGCTCATGCGTATTCTTTCCTCTCCCTTCATGTCGACGGCGGTCCCGGTCCCTGGTGTCTGCGCCAACCAAGCCCCCTGAGAGCCCCGCAGCTACACCGGCAGCAAGCATTTCACCTTCCCGGTCCGACTTCTTCCTTGATCCCCTGTCGTGGTCATCCCGATCATACGATTCGTCGTCATCATAGTCTCTGCGCCGATGTTCGTGGTCCCGTCGTGACTTACTTCTAACTCCATTTCGATCATAGTCATCGTCATCCCAGACTCGATAGGCTTTATTGTCAGGACGCACATCATAATCTCTTCGGTCAACATGGTCATCGTAACGGGAGGTTTGTCGATGGCGTTCGTAAGGATCATCATAGGCATCTTGATAAGACTCGTAGCCATCATCCAGATCACGTTGATGTAAAGCCACGGGCTTTCGTGTGGATGTACGTCGCTTCGGGATGTCATAAGGGTCTTCGTTCCTTGGTGGTACGTAGTCGCGGGGACGCTGGTCTTCATTTGCTGCTCTCGAACCTTGTCGGAGACTATTCGCTCGGGGAATTTTGTCAAAGCCTCGTCGAGACGGAGGAGGTCCTATTTCTCTCATTGCAGGGCCTAGCCTTGGTAGATATTCATCCAAGCCTGTCATGCTGAGTGGCCGTTCCCGTCTACCCCCGGTAAGGCTGTCACGGCGTGGTCGAGGCCTCGGGGCCGTATCCCTGTACATTTGCTCCCGGGGGTCTGTGTAGGAATAGCCATCGTAGGCGTCAATATCTTGGTGCCGCACCAACGGCCCGTTTAAATGGTAGCCTTGTCTTCCATTGTTGGAAGTAGAGCCCCCATACCCCCCACTATCCATTCGATCTCTCAACTCCATATCACCGGTCTTCAAACGACCCGGGTCCCCAGCATTCGCGCTCGATATTCTTCTGTGATCATGCCGAGAGCCGCTAGTAGCTGGAAGAAGGTAATAATCCTCGTCGGTACCGGATCTTGAAGGCTTGGCATGGTGCCCTGGAGCCCTGTCAACCGCGCTTGTGACAACAGGTCTCACCCGGTTGGGCGTGCTTGTGGGTATTACACTCAAAGGCTTCCTGATCCCCATCGGGTCTGTCTCCAGCGTAGGACGACGTGGTCGAGTCACAAAGTCATCCCTCAAATTCGCTGATGACAGGTGGTCCTCGTCGTAGTTCCTTGTCAACATCCGTGGTGGTGCTACGATACGGTCTCCGCTGGATCGAGGTGATGGCCCATAGTCACGATTACCTCTCGAGGGTGGATAGTAGTCATCGTAAGGGGATGGATATGCAACGCTGCCGGTTGAGGACCGCATCGGATTGACGAGACGGCGGCTGCCTGGAGACGGCGGCCTACCATATCGAGGATCCATGGCGGTAGAGGCAAAGGTTGAATGTGAGAGGGAATTTCCGCGGTAGCGCTAAATCCACCGCAGTTGGAATGTTCAGAGATGTCACCGATGAGTGAAAGGAAAACTGATCGTGACGCAATCGTTGAGTCACGCAGCTGAATCAAGAGAAGAACTGTCAGCTTCGAATGCTGGACAGGAAAGGACACCCATCGACATCAGCCTCACGGACTCACACCACTGGCTTACCAAGCGTAAGATTTTCTCTGGAGCCTTCTACACTCCACAAGGCTCCTTGTAAGCCCTAGAGCTGAGATTTCTTTTGCAGTGACAGCCACCAGTGCCCCGCAATGCTTTCGCAGAGCCTCAAGCCCAACCCCTCGTATTGATTAGAACAAGGTCCTCAGTCAGACTGACAATATCAGGAAAGTGCTGACAGCAAATTGTACAAGCCAGTGAATCTGGAGGATGACTCGATCAGTAAGCATCCAATGCTGTCACTTTGAAGTGGGAGTTGGATGACGGTGAAACCGAACCGTATGAGGCGCAAGCAGCGATGCGGCAAAGTTTACAGCATCAAAGACGATCAAACAATAAACCTGTCAACAGAACTTCCACTGCCGCAGTTCCTGAGGAATGCAGCCGATATGAGAATTTCTGGGCCAAAAATATTTATTTTATTCACCAACGATTTGATGATAAAAATACATCACCTTGCATTAGCATTGCCGGCTTGCCACTGCCACTGGTTTAATGATAAACGCCGGACAAATGCGAATTCTGAAGAGCACTCCCACGAATTCCGGTGATCATGAAGGAATCAGACTGAGCTCAAGTAGGATTCCGGGCCAAGTGGGTTAAACAATTTGTCCTCGGGGCCTGCAAGACCTGACTTCTGGCCCCAAGCTTGGAAATCACCCCGTCGTGCCATGCGGACTTTCATGCATTACAGCTGGCCATTCAAATATTATCAGACGGGTACTCCGTATAGGATCTTTTTCGTGGCACTACTTCGAAAGAGCATGCTGATACACAAATCAACCATCTGTCATCGTTGAGGGATGATCAGAACGTAGGGGCATCTTTCCTGATGTGATCGTCCGTATTTCCGTCAATAAGACCATGGCCGTTGAGAGTCTATATATTCGTCTTCTCTGCCGATCTGGAGAACTACCATCCAATGCACACCATGGCCGCCCAGGTAAGGTAGACAACCCCGAGAGTATTCGAGTCATTGATTGGACTTATAGAGCAAACCAACCCCGCGGCCTTTGGCGTGGTCCGTACTTGAAGTATTCGCAGGGCTACCTTACTGGATCCTCTTATGCCTTGATACCGAAAGTGATTCTCTGAGACCTTTCACACTCGTGGTTTACATGATCGAGTCACAGTTCTGACTACGGAGTTACCTTAGTATAATCTCAGGCCCTCGGACGTATCAATTGATGCAGAATAGGCCAATAGTATTATTGTTGTAGGCTCGATGGGTCGGGCAGCTCCAAGCCAGCTGAAACTTGGTGAGGTGGTGTAGACAAGCAAGCTCTTTCTTGCATCTGTGCATGTGAAAGGCCATAGAAGGCCAATGAGCAAACACCACGAAATCTGGTGGATCTCTTTAGGTCGTGCGTGTATGTGTAACATGACAGGTAGGTAAGGTATCCCACCACCAATGCCAACCTTGAAACCCGTTTTTCTTGGGCAAAAAAGAAACAATGCATATGATCTATATTATTCACTAGGGCATAGAATCTTGTACCGCGTTTCTCGGCACAAAAGACCCTTTCCTCTCCTCCGGCTTGACATATGGAATAGAATATAATTTCTGATGTTGGCTGGGAGGTTGGCTCCGTTGCCAGCTGAACAAACGCGCTAAACCGGCGCTAAACGTGCTTAGCGCCTGTAAACAAACCAAAGAAAAGACACGCGAGAAAGGAAGTCCACCCAGCCTTCTTCATCATATTCACTCTTCATCTTCCCCTCTTCTTCACCTTGCTCATCTCTTCCATTCCTCGCCTTCAAGACCCTTGATTTCATTATCAATCTTGCATTAGATTCCAGACCCATTGGAAACAATTCCATCTCAAGAAATTGAGAAAGATAGAACACGTGTCGCTGGCAACCTGTCAACTTCACCCTTCTCCCCTCACCTCGACTTTTCTTCTCCACCCCCCCAGAAGCAAGAGTCTCTTCTTGTCTTCCTTTCGAATTGTTACCATAACGGTTCGAAAGGCATTCGAGAAAAGACTCCCTCGAGTCAGTCAATCTGGACTTTGACGCCAGAGTCCCGATCCCCTTCAGTGTCTTCCCGTCGTCGTACCGGAGCGACGCTGTCAAAGAGACTACTCAGGTTAGAGTAGAAGGAGAAGCCAACCTTCCTCCTCGGACTTCGCGCGTCGGACGGGAAGGTCACCAAACTCGCTACTCTTCCTTCTCCGCCACTCTTCCCGACCGCAAGGAACGTACTCGGTACGAAAAGGAAGAGATCACCGTCCGCGAAGAAGACCTCGACCGCCGACCGCGCCGTCAAGAGGAAGTTGACATTCACGAAGAAGAAGAAGAAGGCCGTTATCGTCCTCCACACTTCCCAGAAGTCGAACTTTCCAGAGAGCGGTGAGTCGGCAGCCCAATTCTTGTTCCCATCTAGAGTGTGTGGAATAAACAGCACATCTGCATAACCCTTTTCTTATCCTAGCCTCACACTAGTCGTGTTGACCCAGTAACCTTTCTCCCAAGTTCTTTTCGTGCATGACTGACATCCATCCGCCAACTTAGCTATCAAGAACCGTACCAACGTTACTCGGAAACCAAGGTTGACATCGAAGTTCCTTCCCGTCATCAAGACAAGGTCCACGAAACTGAGATCGACATCACCGAGCGCGAATATCGTAGACGGACTCAGCCAACTTACGACGTCGAATACGAACGTCGTACCTCTCAACCTCGAGAAGTAAGAGTCGAAGCCGAAACCAAGACCACCGTCGATTTACCAAGCCGTCAACGATCCAAAATGGGCTATTACGACGACGAAGGTCATTACCACTCCATCCGTCACGGAATCGAGAGAGCCGCCGATCGTGTCCTTCATCCCTTCCATCACCATCGTCATGACCGTGAAGAAATTGTCATCGACCGAGAAGACAGCGGCCCGGCTCGTGTGCGCGATGGCGTGCGTGAGAGCATCCGCTTCATCGAGCGAGGTGGAGGGCCAAACACCATCAGCATTCCCTGCCACCATATCCGAATCGGCGATCTTTTGATCATTCAAGGTCGTCCTTGCCAAGTCATTCGGATCACCACCTCCGCTCAGACCGGTCAACATCGCTACCTCGGAGTCGATCTCTTCACCAAGCAACTCCATGAAGAATCCAGCTTCGTGTCCAACCCATCGCCCTCGGTCATCGTTCAGAGCATGCTCGGGCCCGTCTTCAAGCAATACCGTGTTCTCGACATCCGTGACGATGGACGTGTCGTCGCAATGACCGAAACCGGTGATGTCAAGCAAGGACTTCCAGTTATTGATCAAGGCGGGTTGTGGTCCAGAGTCAACGATGCCTTTGCCAATGGTAGAGGTAGTGTTCGAGTTTTGGTCATCAACGATGGTGGACGCGAATTGGCCGTTGACTACAAGGTCATCCACGGGTCTAGGCTCTAGGGAAATTGCTATGGTAAGTTTGTTGTCGTCATCAATGTCGGAGGTTACTCACTAGCCAAGCCTACCCTTGGCAGTCACGACCATCTGAAATTGTCTGCACGTTGGCGATGCATTTTGAGGAGAGCATGTGTTCTTTACTTTGGTACTTGATGGTGGTCTTCAATTTATTCGGTCGTGGTTGGACATATTCTTCGCTCTAGTCTCCGCAGCCATCACCGGTCGAATCTTCGATATACACAACAACGGCTACATTAGTACGAAGAGCAAGAGACAGGAGCGCGAATGGAGGATGTGGAGCATGGAGCTGTAATAAATGTTAGGTAGCGAGACGAGGAGCTGGTCAATGAAGCTGTTTTATCTATTTCGACGTGCCCTGCATTCCTCGTGTTCGTCAGAATGTTCACTTGCCCCGGACGGGACATCGCGTGCCCAGTCCGTGTAGCCGCGGTCCAACTCCCCACAGCTTCCCCACACCCACCAAACCAAGAGCACTACCTCCGCCATAAGTAACAATGGCCTCTCAAACCTTCTTCTCCCAGCTCGAGCTTCCCTCTCAGCTCCATATCCACCGTTCTTCCCATCGGCACAACCATGGCGACGACAATGACGACGACGACCACCACCACCACCACCACAGCCCCAACTACCACTACAGCCGCAGCCCCTCCCCCGCCCACAGACACAGACACAGACCAATTCCCACACATCCCCCCCTTCCCCCGCACCGTCCCCACCGCGCCGCTCCTCCGCCTCTCCCTGTCCAAACTCCTATCAAACGACGCCACGGAGACCGCCAATCTTTTCCGCGCTGCCAAAGACCTTGGATTCTTCTATCTGGACCTGCGAGGCGTGGAGGTCGGCGAATCGATCTTGGAAGATGTGGAGCGGCTGTTTGGAGTCGGCAAAGAGGTGTTTGATCTCCCGGGAGAGGAGAAGGAGGGGTATGATTGGAGTGGGGAGGGGAGTTATTTTGGGTGAGTTTTTGGGTGTTTTGAGTGTTTTGAGGTGGGAGGAAAGGAGAGTAAGGGCTAACGTGTGGTGGTGGGTGGGGGAAATAGATACAAAGGCTACGGCGCGGGCGTCATCGACAAAGAGGGGACGCGGGATCGGAATGAATTCTACAACGTACGTGTCTCTGCCCACCTGACCTCCTGCTTCCCACTCTCCCAACCCAGCACCTAGTTGACCCATCACAGGTCTCCAAAAACGACCTCCTGCACCCAACCTCCCCCCCGCTGCCCTCTCCAGCCCCGCTCTCGTCCCAGCGCCCACTCCTGCAATCCTTCATCCGCAACTCACACACGATCCTGACCCTCCTCCTCTCGCACCTCTCCACGCACCTCCTCCTCCCTCCCACCTCGCCCTCGTATTTGCCGAATCTCCACCGCCTCACCGCCCTCTCAGGCGACCAGGTCCGCTTCGTCAAGGCGCCGCCGCAGCCGGAAAATGACAGACGCGTGGCGTTAGGGGCGCATTCGGATTTCGGGAGTCTGACGCTGCTGTTCAATCGCTTGGGGGGGCTGCAGATCTTGCTGCCGGAGGGGATGCGTGCGGCGGGGGAGGAGGGGGAGCAGGTTGGGACGGGGGAGGACGACGGGCGTGAGGAGAAGAAAGGGGAGAAGAAGGAAAGGGAAGGGCAATGGGTCTACGTGCAACCGCTCCCCGGACACGCGATCGTGAATCTCGGCGACGCGATGGTCAAGTTCACGAACGGGCTGCTGCGGAGCTGCGTGCATCGGGTCGTGAATCCGCCCGGGGAGCAGGCGGGCGAGACGAGGTATAGTGTTGTTTATTTTATGCGGGCGGAGGATGAGGTTGTTTTGAGGAGGTTGGATGATGGGTTGGATGGAGGAGGGGTGATTCCGAAGGGGAGTGATGGGGAGGGGGAGGAGGGGGTGACGAGTAGGGAGTGGGTGCTCAGGAGGGCATTGGGGAGGAGAATGGTGAAGGGTGGTGAGAGTTCGGGTGGGAGTGAGCAGAGGGGGTTTGAGAAGGGGGGTTGGGAGGGGAGTTTGGGGACTGAGGGGGTGGGGAGGGAATAACGGTAGATATGGTTAGTGATGAAGTGGGACGTCCTTGTGTGATACTGATCTGCATTGCTCTGAGCATCCTTTGCCGATCATCTAAATATCTGGCATAGCGGACATGTCTCTGCGGTGCCGGTATGAACGGCCATGCTGAGGTCTGTCTTTACTCGGCTGTCCCAGCACCCTAGTTCGACCATCCTTCGTGTAATCGTGATCCGTGTCATTCGATGCTGTCAGCCGCGCCAGCAACAAACGTCTCTTGTTATGTTGTTCGAGTATACACAGATGCACTTTATAATCCTCGAGAGGAGAGATCTGAACTCCAATCCGAGTGTGAGAGTTGCCCATGGCTATGGGCTGCTGAGGGTCGGCGGCTTGCTGCATAGTCGGCGAATTCTGGCCCGGCCTCTCTGCAAGGTTTTTCGGGCCCTTTGGCACCTGGTTATTCAAATCCAGGCGTTGAGGTTGTGCCCACTGGTGGTATCTTTTAATAGTGTCAATCTGCTCCCAAGTATGTAATTGTTTAAACAAGTGGGACACTTCTTGCGACAGACTCTGTGGGTCAATGCCGTTCAGTCTCAGTATCGCATTCCCTCTCACGGCCGCAAAACCGTGACTGGAATGGAGAGGATTGGCCTGCAACTTGGATACAATGCGTACACGTCGGAACCTAGCAACCTCTTCATCATTGTCGATTGACCTCTTACGTTTTCGGCAAGCCTTCGATATCCCGGCACTTGATATGTCTTTCATAGTATCCTCCAGGACTGACGCCGGGGAGACCGTAGATTCCTTCTTCTCTTCTTCGATATCCGTGATCCTACGGACCGTCATTCCACAGTTGGAACTACCCGTTGTTCGCATCAGTATAGCAGTTCGAAGGGTCCCCATGCGTGCAACCCTTACCAAACAACTTCGGCCGTGCAAGCATCACCACAGTACCTTCTGCAACCGGGGCAAGTGTCGCCTTCTGCCGCGTGAAAGATCATGCTCATGTCCGCCTTTTGCCCGGGCAGGAAGCACTGATCCCATGGTCGTGAAAGATCAATCTCTCGATCCGTCGCAGTTTCCTTGATGAAGTATTCCCTCCTATCGATCTTGACCAGACCGTTGTCCTTGAACCGTACTCTCAGCACAGCATGGAAAGCCTGTTGTAAGAACATAATCAGAAAATCGATAGACACATCAAAGGCAAAGATGTTTACTTCTGCCGAGTTGATGAACTCGAGGTGGAAAGGATAGACCCTGCCACAAGCATCGAAGAAGGTGACTGGCTGTTGTTGTTCGACCTGAGACGGCAAGGACAAGACCTGGTTTTGAAGACTCAAAGCTAGCTGAAAGATCTGTACATTCGTCCGTCTTTCAATAAAAGCGACCATCAGTGAGCTGTGGTTCTTCATGCTACCAACCCTTTCAGCCGTAAGCTAAATACTTACAAGACCGTAGCAGTGGACAGTAAAAGCTCTTTTCCTTGCTGGACCGAACTGATCGTATCTGTCAGATCTTGCGCAAAACATGAGTAATAGTGCACTCACCAATTCACGCCGTTAGCAATATCCTGGAGCATGCCCAAGTGTGCAAAAGCATTTTGCTGCAATTGCGCCTCCAGCGTCTGCCTCGAACGGTTATTCCTTTTGCGGTCTATAGCAGTGCTATTCCTACACATCACACCCATCAGCATCTCTCAACATTGACGGGAATTTGCCATGTCCAACGCACATTTGCACCGTCATGAGTAGAACATTAATAGAGCCAGTATGCCCTCTCAACTTCGCTCTGAAACTGGCAACATCATCCTTCTTGCACAACGCCCATTGTACCTTCCGCCATCCATCCTTCACCTTTGAACTCGACCCTTCGGACCGTAGATGCGGCTGGTATTTCTGTATCTTCTTCCAGAACTCGTCAATGGTCCAGTGACATTGGGACGCAGCCTGCTGTAAAGCTACACGTTGTGCATGTTGCTCGTCGTCGAGCTCCACTCTCTTCACCTCGAGGAGGGCGGTTTCAAGAGTGTAGAGTTCGTTGACCAGTTCTCTATACTCCTCGCCAGCACCATCGCTGTCGCGGAGAGCGTGAATCACATTATTGACGAGTTTCAATGCGGCGATGAAGTCGCCCGCTGAGAAGCCGAACGGAGCAGCCATCGGTGCGCGTTACAGAGAGAAATTTTGGATGGCATAGTCGGAATATGAGAGAGTTGGTTGGCGATGTCTCTGTGCTCAGCCTGGTCGTATCCATGAGGCTCCTGTGGGCTGTGCATTGTGGCGCATCTTGCAGCACGGTGATTTGCCAGACCTAGGTCCACGATTGTGTACCATAGTAATGCAATAATGGCAAGCAAATAGGTACACAACGAGCAGAGCTGAACACTGATCTACAGGTACATAGTAGTGTTCTGGCAACAAGTCGTGAATATGAGAGATTAAATATACGGAAGTCAGTAGTAGTACGTTGACGTCCATTTAGAGCTACTTAGGGCTTTCCCGAATCGACGGGCTTTTCCGTGACCGCATGAAATCTCCGCCAAGCCCGCCGCTCCATCACGGCGGGTAAACCCCAAAGTGGGGATTCAGCGGATCCCGAAAAGCATCGAGGTTTTAGTAGACGTTGGTTGTCTAGCGTGATTGGTGTTTACCCATGCTGCTGACAAGGCCCAGGTATAGAATATCTCTTGGCGATAATGAGATAGTAATCAATGCGGCAATCTGGTGGTCAAAACCACAGTAGAACTTTCCTTACAGATGAAAACATCTCTCAACAAGTGATCATCCGCCTTTACTCTACCAGTCGCATATATCACTGCCAGAATCGAGCCAGAACAATAAAGATTGTACGTTTAAGGCGTCTAGCCCACACTCCAGTAACCTCCAATGATACTAACAAAACGCCCAAGGGTATTCCCAGAAGCCGCCCACGCCTCTCCTCTACCTCTCTGGCTTTCAAACCCTCATACCGCGCCCATGGCCGCCCCTCCAGTCTTGGTCCACTTTCGCACCTCCAATTTCCCCACCCCCCCCCCCCCCCCCCATCACTCCTCGTGAGTCCGACCATCCAGCGATGGACCTACCATGCCAAGAAGTTGCCCCTCGAAGCCCTTGCGGCGCTTCGCTGGACCAGCACTCTCCGCACGCTTCGTGCTCTGCAATTGCGCTTCCATCTCCTTGGCCATATCCCGCTCCCGCTCCGCTTCACGGGGATCCCTCATCTGCAGCATCCACTGTTCCGCGGAAGGCGCAGACCGTAGGCCAAGCTCACCGCGATCGATCTCGGCACGACCGTCATCGTCGTCACCGTCTCTGCTACGCTTGCCCAGCTGGATTTTGTACATGGCGGACTGTAACTGCTCGTCGTTCTCGTCGTATCCGAAGGGCTCTTTCTCGCTGTCGTCGACGGCCTCTTCGTCACTGCCGTGATGCGTTTCTTTGTCGGACGCTTCGTCGTCTGCGTCGCTTTCACATAGGGGCTTACGATACAGCTCAAGACTTAGTTTACCGTCTTCCGATGATTTCGTGGACGGCGGGCCTTCTGTGGAGGGTAGTGAGATTGTAGACACTGCACGGTCTCCGAGTAGATTGAGTTCAGGGCCTTGGGACTTTGAGTTAGGTTCGTAGTCGATAGGTGGGAGCGCAGTCTTGGATGCTGGGGGGATGATGAATGACGCCATCTCCGATACTTGGGTCGGATTTGTGAGGTTCTTGTTCCCAAGTGGAGTTCTGTGCGGGTTATATTGTTCAACATCAGTCGACTTGTGGTTATTTCCAGGTTTCTGATTCTCTTTCTCTTTTCCTTTGCTACTGATTTTTGGTGGACTGCGCGAACCAGATCTTGGTGTGCTGTAAGACGGACTTGAGAAGGGGTCAGCATCATCCAATGAACAGACAGATTCCTCCTTCTTGATCTTCTCGTCTTTCTCGTCATTCTCACGGTAGTCATCACCGAACTGATAGTCAAATACCTGCTTCACAGGGCTCGTGCGTTTCTTGATAATCTCTTCGAAAGGTGTAAATTTCCCCTTGCTCGGCGCGTTCTTAGGGCGGAGTGGCTGGCTGATGCCTAAAGGAGTGAGAGTTGCAAGCTTTGCGTTGAGATAACGGCGGTCGCGATGAACGGCCTGTGACTGGTGAAAGCCTGGGAAGTTGAATTTTCGTAGCATCTCTGAACCAGGCAGTTAGCTATTACTCGTCCGCAGCAAAACCTCGGATGAAGTGATCTCTCAAACCTTCGCTACGATAGAAGAATTGAAAGGTTGCATAGACACCCTCTCCCTCAATGTACGGAGTATATGCAACTACACGAACAGCCTCAGATCTCAATGTTGTTGCTTGTCCGAATCTATTCAAAGCCATTAGCTCCACCACAATAGCCACATGCTTTGATACTCACCCAGCCGTATGCGTAATCTCGGTATTTGCTCCATCCATTTGGATATCATCTACATCACCTTCCTTGTGCTTGGCACGAAAGCGACTATCAACCCACTTCTGGCCCAGCTTAATACGCTCAATAGTCACTACAATCTGACCGAGTTTCGTCCTCTCCTCGCGCTCGACATCTCCCTCCGCACCGAGGTTGGCAGCGTTCATGGCGGCGATGATACTATCCTCGTCACGCATATGGACTTTGCCAGAGACCTGATGATCTCCGCTCAGAAGCATCTTATCAAAGACAGTCTCGATGCCAACATCCTTGAACACCCAGCCGTGCTCTCGAAGCTTCCCGTCCTTGCCTTCTATCCAACGCGTTTTAAAGCTGACCTTGCCATCAGGCCGGTTGAAGTCTTCGTCTTCAGGGTCCAGGTAAACGACGAGCTTGCGCTCCGCTTTGCTGCGACCGTCGAGGTACATGGATGCCAAGAAGTGGAAATGTGGAGGAGGAGTTCTGCGAAAGTCACGCGAAGGTAGCGGCGAGGAAAAGCTTGTGCCCAGGTCGCTTGATTCTCGTTTTATTCGACGATCTGCTGCTCCAAACTCGGATGAGAAACGAGAATGGAGTCTGGAAGCACCCCGCTTTGGATTATGACGACCGTGATCGTCTTCACCAGGTCTGTAGTGAGTCCCTAAATAGGTAACAGTGTCTCAGCTGGTCGCCTTGATCGCTTCCGTCGTCTCTAATAATGCTCTCACCTCCATCCATGTCCTCCCATTCGTCCTCCATCTGAAAGAAGCCCGGTCGATCAGAACCTCTTCTCCGAGTCTCGTAGACGTGGGCCGAAGCTACATCGGCCGCTATATACGGTATCCTGGGCGTGATGGACACTCGAAAAGACATATCCGTCTTCGATTGGATGTAGGCGGATGTCTTGTGGTTGCGTCGGAAGCTATGCACGCCCCACTCTGGCAGCTCTACACCATCACTCGTAGTGACGTGGACCGTAATGTCCCGTACCTCAGGCATACCGCTAGAGGATGTTTGCTTGAAAGAAGACGTAGAGGTTCGACCTTTGTCGTTGTGAGATGTGTACTCTTCCGGACGCGCGATTGCCTCTCTTCAGACCACGGATTCATGCGATATGGGCGACAAAGCGAAATGTGGATGCTGGCAGAAGCGTCAGATATATTTCCTACATCACTGAGATCAGACTTACTGAGTATCGAGTAGACAAAGCAAGCTAGTAGGTGTTACTAGATACGAGGTCCAGCCTCCGTCCTATGCTAGTCAGCAGCCAGGCTGAGCACGTGTCACAACAACGTAACCTATTCTATCACCAGTCTGGAAGTAACGTGGAGTTGAACACCGAGAATCTGTGTGGAGAAGGACCGAACCGGGGGGTGTCGCCTGTGAACAATTCACTATTGATAGAGGATCTGAGCGAAGCGACGAGATTGGCCTGCGAATATGCTATAGCAAATGCAAACGGGTTGACAGGTGTTTTGAGCTCGTAAGATTCGTGGAAACAGTGTCTCACTATCTTGTTTGTTGTTGCTAAGGAGAGGTTGTGATTGAGCGAAATCTCGGTTGAACCCTACAGTCTATGGCCTGTAACTCGCTCTATACCAGTCAGGAGATGTCAAGCTCAAACACAGTATCGTAAGATAATCAGAGAGTTGCCTCGCAAGTTCATCAGCACCATATTGCGACCGGAATAAATTGTGGTCAAAGCACGACAGAATGTTTGAGCAATGCATAGTATTGGAAATACCTAGGAAACGGATTGTGGAAGCATCTCCTCACTCAGTCAACAGAGTAATCAAGTCGAGATATGACAAACTTCGTCTCAGCTATGTCTTTTGCTTCTCATACATTATGAAAACCTCCGATTGAGATTCATACTTGGGTATCTTAACCGGAACACAAATCCACGAATACCAACCCTCTGCGCCATACTCTGTCGTTTCGAAAAAGGACAGGCGAATTACCACAACGCCTCACATGTCGTCTAACCTCCTACACCAATCTCATAACCGAGGAGAACCTCCGTCGAAGCGCCCTCCCAGCCCCGATTGCCCGCAGTGGAAATCATGTATTTGCAAGTAGGGTCAATATACAGTTGGGAGACCACACCGGTCCGATGACCAGGAACGATGAGGAAAGGCACGGTAGAGTGTTTGAAAGATTGCTGTTCTTTTAGATCGTAAAGGCGGAGAATATCAAATGATGCACTAGAAGCCTCTTGTCAGTATATTTGCTTTTGCTAGGCAGATGCAGCTCCGTGGAGAAGCACATACCATATCAGATGCCTTCCGTTAGGCATAGCCCTCACTGCACTCACGGGGCCACTGCCTTGTGGGAACTTGAACGTTCGCTCTGCACTACGGAATCCTTTGTGTAGACTGAACTCCTCTACAGTGCCGTTCCTTCGTCCAGCATAGATGAAGTTGCCGTCAGGTGACCAGCAAGCATTCATACACCAGGGTGGCACGTTACGTGGTAGGATACGTGATATGGGGTTCGGTTGTCGCCGATCCCAAACCCGGAGCGTCCCATCGATAGAGGCGGCTAAGAATGTCGTATCAGACGAAATGTCGGGGTCAGAAGACGATGGTTCTTCCTTCACCGGAGGATGAGACTCATTGAAGGGTTCGTCGGAATGCGGAAGCCCGTTGGTTAAGAGTGTCGGTGCTGTAGCCGTCGCTTCAGTTAGTCCAGCACTGGACTGCGGTAATTCTTCGAATTGCGGCTGCTGAGCTGACTGGGCAGTGGGGTCTGGAGGTTGAACAGGTCCACCTGCGTCGCCCATGCCTATGTCACCCTCAGCGTCTTCAGCCTCTTGTTGTTGTAGTCCGTTGGCGATGGCGCGGGAGAATTCATCGTCATCATCATCGGCAAAGTCACCCCCAGATGGAGCGCCCGGCCTTCCTTCGTCCTTGTCACCGAACAAAGAATCCGCGTCATTCCCACCGAACAGAGAATCTACGGGCGAGGCAGGAGCGACGTCTTCCCCTTCCACTTGACTACCTATTTGCATGCCATTCGTATCGTCATGCAAGGTGAAACCATTGGTCAATTGTTTAACGGCATCATTCGATGAAAACGAGCCATTGGTCAGGGTGAACTCGTCAGTTTCTGGTGGTACAGGTAAGCTCGATAGAGGCCGGACTTCGATCGCCGATATCTGGCCTCCGCTTCCCTCGAAGCTACGCTTGGGTTGTCCGCTGTTCAAATCCCAGTCTAGGACAGTTTTGTCCCAACTGCCCGAAAGAACAGACTTCTCATCCTGCGAGAGTAGGAGAACGGACACTGCAGATGTGTGTTTTCGAAGGCACGTTATTCGCTTGCCCTCGTCATGCCGAACCGACTGTAGGTTTATGCCGCCAGACTCCAAGCCAGAGAGGAGCCACAAACCCTGGTTCTGGACAGCGAGAGAATATACAGGTGACAGGGATGGTCCATCGTCTGTGGCTTGGATGCCTAGGCTTTTCGCTACGGTCACGGATGTATTAGTATACCTGTCCTGTTCTAGGTCAAGCCGGATGTAAATAACAAACATTGTGGCTCTTCGTTCTCCCAGTAGCTCATCAGCACCCCGGCCTTGGTCACGCTGTCCACGAACGGATGCCGTTGAGCGACCGTCAACATCACCTTGCCATTGACCGTATCTATCCAGTTGAACTTCCTGATATACCCATCGGCGCCACCACTGAAGACCCATCGCATATCTGGCGTGGTTGTCACCGCATTGATCGAGGTACTGTGAGGTGCAGCGATCGTGGGGACAATGTCGTATACACGAGCGCCTAGAGCTTCTGGGCGTACCGTTGGCCGGATTAAGGTGGGGCTTTGATTGTCTGCTGTTCGAGGAGGGGACGGAGAGGTTAGAAGCACGGCCGGTTGTGGCTGTGACGTTGGCGGTCGGTGTAGAGGTGCATTGAGGTCGGCAGAGCCTAGGCTAGATGTTGAACCTTCAGCTGGCAGAGGGGAACGGTTGTATGTTGGGGGTCTGTTTTGCAAACGAGCCAGCAATTGTGACTGAGACGGCGAGTCGGAAAAAGGATCTTGGTTATCGTCTTGATCCTGTTCTTCCTCCTCTTCATCATTCTCATCATTGTCCTCGTCACCTTCGCCGTCCCCCTCGGGATCCGCCTCCCCATCAACCTCGACATCATCAACGTCTTCCATGGCCTCATCGGCGTCGTTGTCGGAGCTTCCATTGGGCGTACCTGCCCATCATTAGTTTCTAGCTC
This sequence comes from Acarospora socialis, assembly GCA_025617375.2. NCBI lineage: Eukaryota > Fungi > Ascomycota > Lecanoromycetes > Acarosporales > Acarosporaceae > Acarospora > Acarospora socialis. The sequence continues at coordinate 90,835 of JAMYGW020000013.1, forward strand.
AGAGTAAAGTGCAAGCTCCACAGACGAACCTGGGCCATCCCGATCCTCCTCGTCGCCAAACGACGGCATATTATGGTTGAAACTTCAATTGCTCAGGAGACACTTGTTCAAGCCACAAAGTCACCGGTTGGAAGCGATTGAACCCAACTGTTCCCTTGTGATCGAGTGTCTCCCAGATACAGTATAACTGAAGCTCCCCGGCGCAGAGAAGAGCCCGCCAATACAGAAGCTGCGGGGCCCCGCAATGTACACATATCGTAGTCTCTCTGGACGTGCTGCCACGACAAGCAGTTCACATTCTTAATGAACCTACCGCCGGAATTGTCAAGTCGGGATCAAAATCATAAAAGTACCCTATCTGGTAGATAGAGGGTAGTCATCATTATTGAGACTGGGCGGAATTTACCGAGACTGCCGTCTGCAGTAGGTAGGGTACTCCCTACCTGTAGATCTCATCCTCTATACACTTCATCAATCTTCACAAAACAATGAGTATCTACTCTAGGTACCTCCATAGTTTGCCCGCCATGTATCGATTCTAATAACCGTCAAGGTTAACTATCGCCGGTCTCTTGTGGCTACTGCCTCTAGAGGGTCCAGCTGTAGGTATCATAGGTGTTTTGTCTACTTGCATCCACTTCGAATGTCGGAGTGGTACCTGACTCTCATGGCTTGTCGTCAGACAGTCGCCTTCCATTCACGGCGTCTGCTCAGCTTTTTGATCTCGTGGAGATTCCTTCCTATGGCGGAAGACCGGCTGATGTGCTCGAAGCAGTGCCTTACTCTGGAATGCTGCCAAAATTGATGTCCTTCCATCTGCTATGTATGATCAGATGATCCTGCGTGATGGGAAAACATACAGTACAACCCAAAATCCTACTGATGGAAGTGGCCATCCATATTCCCGTTCGCTGGCCGTGATGCATGTTTGCTTCCGTTTTGAGCTGGTCTGCGTCTTGCTTGCCTTTTTGGCCCATACCAGCAAAATTTGGTGCCGCCTTCTACACAAATTTGTCTCCTTCCGTGATAATATTACTTGTAATGAAACTATCTACTAGACTACCTTGAGCGTCTCCACCTACAGCTTCAAAACATCACCACGACCACAACAAGAAGGTACTCCGTGCCATACGTTTGAGCTTCTTCGTGGTTGTCAATCTCCGAAAACCACCCGGTTTCATAGGGCTGTGTGTGTTGACGCAATTGTGGCCCAATCTCGCTAAATCCTAGGGCTCTCCATCCACATCTACCTCACGAACCTTTACATCTTCACCCTCTTCCTCTTCCTCTTCCTCCTCTTCTTCCTGTTCTACTTCTTCTTGTCTTCGTCATCGATTAAGGCGGACATCTAGCATTGGAAGTCGCCGCGTGATTCTGTGGGAGCTCTCCTCAAGGTATTAGTAGCGCGCTTGAACCTTCATGAAGGCAAAACTACGGCGGCGTGAATACCTTTCTTTTCAGCCAGTCTTTGTGGCCTCGGCCGGAGTACATCTCCTTCCTTACGGGACGATACTAGGTCTTCTCTCGTGGCTACAACAGTAGCATGGATTATGGTAACACCTCTGGAGCTGGCAAAACTGCTGGCCAATGGCAAAAAGTTGACTCAACGTCGCAACGACAAATTCAGCCTCCACGGCTGCAAGGTATGATCACAACACAAATTGAGACTAATTCTAGACTGATTGACCTGCTAGGATCAAATGCAAGCCGGCCATCGGTGTTCAGAAGTGGTCAGTCAATCCGGATCGCTCTCTATAGCTGCACCAGCCCTTGATAGCTTTACGCTAACACAACATGTACGTTGTAGGATTTAAAAGTGGATCAATAATGCTGTCTGAAAACCGCTTCCAGCGTTTGGAGGAGGGTGATGATGAGCCAGGTATGAGCGGCTATCTCTGAGCCAGATTCACAGTGCCTCAATACTCGATATCCGAACCTTTCGCGTCTGTGTCACTCTCCTTCCGTTTTCCACCTCGTGAACGATTTCCCAATCGGGAAGCCAAGACACAGCAAATCTTCGTTCTTTCTTGAAGGGTACCGGCTCTCCCTGTGCAACGTCATCAATACAAGCTGCGATCAAGGATACAATCGTGCTCGCAGCATCAACGCCATGAGTGCTTGACACCCTCGCTTGTCGCTCTCGGCCTGTATCAAGGTCCTCATCTTGCATTCCATTCACTGGACCAATCTTGTGTTACTCGGTCTTTCTTGAGCACTACTCCCTCTGTTCTCACTGCCTCTTTCTCCTCAAACTGGTGCAATTCTGGCTACATCATGCTAACTCAAGTTGTTTGCCTGCCGTCAGACGAACTCAATGCGAATATTCACGAACGTTGGTCACGTCCAACATCAAATTCCAACGAACAGCAGCCTCCGCTGGCGCCGCGGCCGAGGTTGACACTGAATCGGTACGTTCGAGAATACATGCGAGCGACCTATGAGCCCGTCAACACTGGATCATGGCTTGCAAGACCAGAGATACCCACATCGGCGGAACTCTTGGGGGATAACGATGATGAAAGAGAGAGCGATAACGACGATGGCGATGGAGATGATGAGCTGGAGGTACCGGTAAACCTTATTCAAGGTCCCTGGCCTTCGAAGGAGAACTATCTGAGTGCTCATTATGAGCTGCTTCGAGAGGATGCCGTCGCTCCTCTGAGGGATGCCGTTGCAGAGGTCAAAGACGTTCCGAACATGTTGGACAATCAAGGTATATGTATATACGAGAATGTGAGCTCATCGTCTCCCAGTGTGTTAATGTTGCTGACTCAATAGGTTCGCATCATTGGCATGACGTTTACCCAGCAGGGGATCGCGGCTAGAGTTACCTTCTCTTTGCGTCGAGCTGGAAAGAAGATCGTTTGGGAGCAGTCGAAACGACTCATTACCGGCAATATGGTCGTACTTACCCCGGCAAAGGATATGTTCAAGACGGTGTGCAAGGTTGCTATCGTGGCCGCAAGACCATTAGCTGGGGTCCAACAGAGTCCAGCGCAGATCGATCTCTTCTGGCGTAGCGAAGAAGAGATTGAGGTGGATCCACAGATGGAGTGGGTCATGGTGGAAGCCAGAACAGGATATTTTGAGGCGTACAGACACACACTGCTGGCCCTTCAGAAGCTCATGAGAGAAAGATTCCCGTTATCGGAACACCTCATCAATATTCAACGCGAAGTTGAGGCTCCTTCTTACCTTCAGGCAAACCCGTTCGTGGATCTTACATCGATTTTCTCCGCTGGCTCTAGTCCTGCACGTCTGGAGAATGTCAATGTCTTGGAAGATTGGCCGCAACCGCAGCCGCAACGCATACAAACAGAACTCGACGACTCACAGCAGTCCGCCTTACATCGGATACTTACAAAGAGACTTGCCATTGTCCAAGGACCTCCGGGGACCGGCAAGACGCATGTTTCGGTGGTGGCGCTCAAAGCAATTCTCCAAGGCATGGTTCCTGGTGATCCTCCCATGATTGTTACCGCTCAAACCAATCATGCTCTGGATCAACTTCTTCGCCACATTGCTGTCTTTGAACCGGACTTCATCAGATTAGGAGGCCGGACACTTGACCAGGAGGTTATCAGCAAGAGGACCCTGTTTGAGATTCGCAATGCAATGTCTCTGCCTAATATCCCTGGCAGTCTAAAAGGTCCATCTCATAAACGGTTAAAGGAAGTCATTGAACAACTGATGACTTTGCTCAGTCCTCTGACAAGCGAGAAGGTGGAACCGCTTCCGGCAAGTCTTTTCCTCAAGTTGGGTCTAATAAGTCAAGAACAACATGACTCCCTTGCGAAAGGAGCCCAGGAATGGATCCGTCTTGAACAACAAGATCATGTTTCTGGTGACGTGGCAGCATGGCTGGGTGACCAGTTAGTCCAAGTTGAACGAAAATATCAGCCAGAGGACTTTGGTTTTGAAGTGGAAGAGGTGGATTTGGAATTTGAACAACTTAAGGAGTTGGAGGCGGAGGCTAAGGGCGCGACCGACGAAGACTTTGACACGTTGAGGGGACCTTACGTTACACTATCCGAACCATTCACCGGTCGAGTCAGTCGAGACATGGTGGATCAGAACGTGCAGACGCACTTGAAGGAGCATGACCTCTGGAAAATACCCGAAGACTGCCGCGGCTCCGTTTATCGCTACCTCCAACAGAAAGCCAAAGAGGAAATCCGAAAGGAAGTACGTAGAGTCGCTGCTCGTTATATGACGGTGACCAAGGACCTCAAGGTAGGCAAATGGGAGGTAGATGCCCATATCCTGCAGCCCGCAAAGGTAATCGGCATGACGACTACCGGTTTGAGCAAATACCGTGGTCTAGTGGCGAGCCTCAAGCCACGCATCGTTTTGATTGAGGAAGCCGCGGAAACCCTCGAAGGACTTGTCATGGCTGCTTGCGTGGACTCACTCGAACATCTAATCCTTGTCGGCGACCATAAACAGCTGCGTGGGCACTGTTCGGTACAGGAGTTGGAAGGACCGCCCTATTTCCTTGGTGTGTCGATGTTCGAACGACTTGTCTGTAACGGCATCGAATATTCAATGTTGATGAGACAGCGAAGGATGATACCGGAAGTCCGAAGGATTCTGGCTCCTATATACGGCCAGCTTGAAGATCACCCGTCTGTCCTCGAACGGTTGCCGGTGCCAGGGATGGGTGGTGTAAACTCCTTCTTCTTCTCACATAACTGGGTCGAAACCAGCGACAGCTACACGTCGAAGTGTAACCAAGATGAAGCGGATATGATTGTTGGATTCTTCGACTACCTTGTACGCAACGGCATGGAGGCTAAGGACATTACTGTTTTGACGTTCTACAACGGCCAACGCAAGATGATATTGCGGGGCCTGAAAACACATCCTAACCTGCAAGGCTGCTACTTCAAGGTAGTCACTGTGGACTCTTATCAAGGTGAGGAGAACGGCATCGTCTTGCTTTCGCTCGTCCGCAGCAACAGCCGCCAGAATATCGGCTTCCTCGAAGTCGAGAACCGTGTTTGCGTGGCCCTGTCGCGGTCTCAACGTGGGTTTTACCTGTTCGGAAATGCAGCAAATCTTTGTCGCGCAAGCATGCTCTGGTGGGAGGTTGTCCAGATCATGGCAAATAACCCAAGACGCGTTGGGTTTGCTCTGCCTTTGACTTGCACCAACCATGGCCGAAAACGTTGGATTCGGGGTAAGACTACGCATGCACCTTGCTTTCCTCTGTTACGGCTCTGCTGACATGGAATTAGACGCTACGGACTGGGCTGCCAATAACGGTGGGTGCGAGCGTTCCTGTCAGGGTATTCTGTCGTGTGGACATACCTGCAGCCTGAAGTGTCATCCGTGAGTTCGCCAGTTCGTACATATCTTACCTGCAGACGAGCAGCTAACCTAATCATTCCTCAGTTTCTCGGACAATCTCGTCAACTGCCGTATGCCTTGCGAGCGAGCTCTACCGTGCGGTCATAAATGTCGTGAACTCTGCTACATCCAGCCGTGTCGGTGTCCCTGCGCCAAAGACACGGGCAAAGGCAAAGGCAAGATGCCTTCTCCCTCGCCGGGTCACTCTCCTCAGCGTATCTCGGAAGGGGCGGAGGCATATCAGAGTTACGCCAAAGGAGGACATGTCGAAGCCGACGCCAATATTGCTGCCATGGCGAAAACGTTCGCAGCAGCAGTGCGACAGCAGAAAGCCGACGACGACATGGCCAAGGCTCTGTTTGGGGTTGATGGAGCTTATTCTTCTTCGAACGTCAGTGTCGATGAGGAGGCAACCGCTAGGCTGGTGGAAATAACTCCGGACGGCAATGGAGGGTCGAGGGGGAAGTGGGTGGAAGTGTTTGAAAGCAATAACTTATCGACGACGGATTGGAAGAGCGAGCCCGGAACGAGCTTGCTCGACTAGGTTGTGGTCTGCTGTGCATACATGCTGAGCAAGATTAGGTTGCTATGGCACGCAGCTTGTGCTCTCCGGCGAACCTAGCAGTGAGGCACCTCTTCCTGATTGCAGACGTGTAGCTTTACAAGGCCTTCCTTCCTGTACTCTACGTCAGAGACAGTCAGTCAGCTATTTCCTCTAGCTGAAGCCCAGGCATCCAATTCCAAGCTGCAGAACTGAACCGTGACCGCAAACCTGTCAGCCATCTACAATGATAAATGATGTACGAGTAGGCCTCCAACAGCCATTGCCAACCCCACCTCACCCATACAGTAAGCAGCGAGCCTGAGCCATCTAACGAAATACATCCAACTCGTGCCTCTCTAATCCCGCACCACCTCTCGATCTCGACTCAACAACAGGCAAACCTGACCCTTCCTTCCTTTCGTCCAGCCCATCCTACCAAACGACATGCTTCTACAGCACGACCTGGACGTGGTTTTCCTTTACGCTATTTAGAAATACCCCAGCCGCCAGTCTTTGTTCGCGTTTCTGACGAGGAATCTGCTATGGTGTGGGTTGGGCAGGATAGATACGGACCATCGTGAACGGACGGACGGAGAGATAGACGGACACACTGATGACACAGCGTTTTCGAGGGAACGTTGACGTTGGGCTTGGCGTCGGCGTTGAAGTGCGGTTGCCTGGATTACTCGAAGTGCGCTAGCTGGCTGTAGGAGAGATGGGTTGGTGGAATGGAGCTTTGTTTTGCGGGATAAGGCGGGGGCTTGGATTCTTCTGGGGGTGGCTTTGGGATTGGAGGAATGCTTGGATGAGCAGGTAGGTAGATGGTTGGGTGTGTAGATGGATGAGAGGTGTGTTACTAACTCCGTGGGTAGGCAAGGGCTGATGATGATGGAAAAGGGCACGAGAAGGAGACGGGCAGACTGGTTGATTGATGGGCTGGGATATGATGAGGGCAAGATCTATCTATGGAAGCATGGAGAGCTGGTACAGATAAGCTAGGGTGCAGACCGTCTGCCGCCCCGCTTTGCTTCTCTACTCGTCCGTCCGGAGCAAGTAGGACGTCAAAGCAGGCGACAACGTCTGATCGCCTCGAACAACACACGGCAGTCACGTCACGTCACACCTCACTCACCCCTTCCGTACCCACCACCCTCTTCCTCTTGCTCCCCTTGCCCGACAAATCCGCCAGAATCCCCTTCGTGATATCCCTCAACGCACCGATCGATTCAACAACCGGCCAGACGACGCAAATGAGCATGCTGATCCAGACCCAGATGAAGGAAACCACGATCCAGCCGGTGAAAACGGCCTTGGTGAAGATGTACTGGGTGCCGAAGAAGGTGAACGGAACGAGCACGATGGCGACGACGAAGAAGAAGGCAATTCCTATAGTCGCCAGTCGCTCGCCTTTCCGGACCAGCTCCGGGTCCATGGGCTCGATTTGTTTCGCTTCGAGGAAGTCGACGACTTCATTGCCGGTTGGGACGATGGTTTCGGGGGCGGCTGCGCTGTGGGGTTCTTTGCTGATCCCGCCAGGAGAAGAGGTCGTGTGAAGCTCCTTTTCTGCCTGTGGGAGGATGCCGTTGATTTTGTTGTTGCGGGCCACGTGCTCCGGGTCGTTGGTGGTGAACTTTTTGGGGAAGAGTAGAGTGAGCACGACGGCAACGATGGCGCCACCGGCCGAGCTGGCGATGTTGCCTGCTACTGCGTTGATGGGGTCGCCGGTGGTCAGAACGGTGATGCTGCCGCTGCGCTTGGACGTAGTGACGAACCAGGCGGTCAATCCGAAAGAGAGGCCGAACCATGGAGCGAACCGAACTGCTGTCGTTGATACTCGAGGCCACAATAACATCAATCCCGATGGAATGGAGGCCCCGCCGACAATGATGCCCAGAACGGTCAGGAGCCAGGTCAGATTCACGTTGACGACATTGAAGATGCAGCAGATCACAGCCAGCACGAGAGCGTAGATGGCGATGCTGTAGTGAGAAACCTGAACGAGTTGATGGGAGGTGGCGTTCGGCTTGGTGTAAGTTTTGTAGACGTCAAACGTTAGGAGGGAGGAGACGGCAATCAGTTCGGCGGACGTGGAACTGGTCACGGCCATGAACAAGAGAAGAAGCATAAGCGCTGCCCCACCTGTCCCGAGAAGTGCAATGGCTGTGGCGGGTGAAGAGAGACCAGCACCGTTTTGTTCTGCGGTCAGCGGATTGGGATAGGTAGGGAAAGCTTTGTTGTTGGTGAGAGCCGCACAACCAAGCCCCATGGCGGTAGCGAAACCGAAGGGTACGCCGTACCATGCTAAGCCTCCTAATAGGTACGCTTTGATTGAACTCTCTGGACGGGAGGCGATCGCTCTTTGCCAGTAGGCCTACATCACCCATCCGATCAGCTATCAAGAATTCTTAGTGAAAGAAAGAATCCTCCATACCTGGTCCAGCCACACCGACGAGAAGCCCGCGACGAGAATGTCAATGGCGAAAACGAGGCCATTGATAGATTTGAAAGTAAGATATGAGCCCTTGTAGTTGCCCGCGATGGGCATCTGCTCGGAGGCCTCGACTAACATATCATAGAATTTGGAAGGGCTGTCTGTGTTAGCCATCTGCGACAAGGCCCCGGGAAGTCTTGAACCCTACCTGCCAATAGGCTCGGAGGAGGTATAAGCCACGAAGCCAAAGACAAAGATCGCGATAAACAAGATGACGGTGTGCGTATAGTCCGCAATGAAGGTACTTCTCAATCCGCCGGCGATAACATAAGCCGCAACGACCAAGGGGATCAGAAAGCAAGCGGCATAAACGTTCATACCAGTCATAGCACTGACGATCTGGGCCCCTCCCAGCACCAAGCAAGCTCCAACCAGCATATTGGTCATGAGTCCGTTATACAGAAACGTCGCGTGTGCGATCCTCCCATGCCTGGCCATCACGATCTCAGGAAAGGTATGAGCACCCGGCGCATTTCCCTTGATCTTGATGGCGATCAAAGCGAACAGCAAGATCTGAAAGGTCCCCATCGCACCGTACCACATTGGCCCACTGATGCCATAGCTGTATGCGAACGTACTGCTCGTCAGCAACGTGGCCGACCAAGTGTAGCTCGAGACGATGCCCGCCGCGATCAAACCGGGCTTGACGCTGCGGGAGGCGGTGTTGAACTCCTCCGCTTGGCCAGTGGAGTAGGCCGTGTAGCGGTTCTGCAGGTAGGTGATGCCGAGCATGAGGGCTGCGAAGAAGCCTCCGATGCCAATGACGAAACCATAGCCGGCGCCGGGGGAGAGCACTTGGATGCCGGCTGTGGTGGACATGGTTGGGAGTATTGTTATGGCGGCATGTAGGGACAGAGAGGAAAGCTGAAGCGTTGAGGGTACGTGTAGGGATGTGAGGACATGATATAGCACGACATGGGTAGGGAGACAGTTCACAGTGGTAGCTGGACGATATCACTATGCCTGATAGGCGTGGTAGACACGCTGTGGGGAGTTGTGGGGATGCTTGCAAGCTCGGGTCAATCCCCCGCGCGATGAAAGTAAACATTTGCTGCTAGAGCTGTCCAAGAAGGAGGTTACCATCTCCATGTCACGGATCCTATTTGCGGAACAGGTTCCGAAAGGCAGATAAGGGGGCTCTCTCAATGATATTGGATGTTGTACGAGTATGATTGGCATTCCATAGTAGGTTGTCAGATACCTAGGTTACAGTACTTAGGCTGAGGGCTTGATCTAATTAGGTAGGTGATGGGCTTCTGTGACAATGAGGAATATTATGTAAGCAGGACTACTATCTTCGCTTGTGTGCTCTAAGGTACGAAGGCGTTTTGCAAAATTCTCCGCCATCCTTAGACTTCCCCCCACCTTCTGGGGGACCCTCAACATCAGTACTTTTCAGAGCACAAATCACTCCTGAGATCTAGAGAACTGGTAGTGACAGATAATAGACTGAAACATCGGTGGGCCCAGTTGTCAGAGTTTGTATGATATCGTCACTGTATCTTGTCCAGGAGCAAGATCTGGGGGTGGTGGAGATTTTTGCAAATAGCCTTCGTACTTGTGTCAGACAAAACAAAAAAAACCTTGAGTGCATGTTGAGGGCAGGAAGATGGCTATTTACTTTGTGTCTTTGATCGAAGCATATAGAGGGTAGTAACGGATGGCTAGAATTGTATGTTACTACGTACGAGTACTATGGTAGCAGCACCTTAACCTAAGGCATGCTATATATACTGTGCTGCACTATGCTGCGTTCCAAGAAGTCAGTACTGCTTTGCTTTCAGGTTGCATTGAACCCAGAGGACTCCACAGTACCCGAGGCCTTGAGCTTACAAAGGGTGCCCAAAAGAATCGATGAGGAGAACGCAGTCAAGCCAAAAGTAGAGTTACTGGTACCCTCAGACGGCATGAGGCTCGCACATGAGCTTGGCATCAAGCTCGTAAGCTACTATGCTGTCTTCTCACTCGTTCACACGGTCCGGACCTCTCCCTCCTCCTCCGCCGCCTCCTCCCTCTCCTGCTTCTGCTCCTTCTCTTGCTCCACCTTTACCTCCACCTCCACCTCCACCTCCACCCCCCAGCAACTCCGCGCTCCATTCAGGCGAAGGCCGCCGCAGAAGGAGGAGCAGAACCAGAACCAGAACCAGTACCAGGAGCGCCTTCTTATGCACCATCACCAACCATCCCCTTTTCCTCGATCGTCCCAATTCTCCAATCGACGAGAGACACTCATATCCGTCTCAGTCCTTCTCCCCTTGTCGCCCTCGCTGCAGTAGATGTCTGTATACGGGCAGAGAGCCCAAGAGTTCGGACCCACCCACAACGCAGTGTTCCTCCACCCCACCATATCCTCAGGCTTCGACAGAGTGTAACGTACTGGAAGACCCCCCGGCCAGTCATAACCCCTCCTCCCATGTCCGGTTCGACATACACATGCGAGCGACCAGATCGGTCTGTCCCTGGACGTAGACATCCCTGTCTGTACCGGAATCAATGTCTAGATATCTTGAATGCGCAATGGCTAGAAAGTGTCAATATCCCCACTCAACGCAATGCGAGTTACTGATATCCTTGCTGCTTGATATCGAGCCACGGAATCCGGAGGAGAGACATAATCCGCCCAGCTCGGGACAGAAATGAGAGAGGCTAGCAAGGTGGAGAAGAACATATCGCAGCCGTGTCCAACCGCCTCAATAATCATAAGGACTCCCTGGGCGGGAAATCCATCCCACGTAGTGACCAGGAATGCGAACAGATAGCGCAAAGAGAAGAATTGAAGGATCCTTGGCCCAGGCTGTTCCTGAACCCAAACCAACGGATGTTCTGGACTTAGTCTCCACCTATCACCGCGCCCCATAAGTTACGCACTTCGTGGCACGGGAGTCCGCTCGAGCCCAACATGTATGTGGACTAGATGCAGCATGTCTCGAGATACGGTCCCTTCCAAGGAGGAACCATGTCTATCGGCACAGACTCATAAGACAAGATACCGTGCGCCGTTCTACAGGTGAAGGGACAGGAGCGTGAAGCCCCGACAGGCTGGCGGGGGAGAGGGCTGAGAAGACGAATAGACCCGGATTCCGCGCGTCCATGTGACTGTGTAAGACGGCCAACATCATTGGACGTAATCTAAAGAATTTTATGCTTATGATAGTGATCAACAACGACGATACATCATTTTGCCGAAATCGCTGAATGTTGTCGGCGAAGAAGTGCGGCCAAGTGCTGCTTAGTAAGCAGTTTCTAGCCCTGACAAAGTACAGTACCTAGGGGCAGGCATTGAGTCATATAGGTTTGCTGATACGTACAGATTCAAGTAGAGTTCTGTCTGGAACGTTTGCTTGCCGGAATATACAAAGGTTCGACTAGACATCGCTCCACTAAATTGACGGAGTTCTGAGCTGTAGAAAGAAGTAATCCCATCCCTGCATCCCCGCCAGCCAGCCAGCCAGCCAGTAGAGTGACCCGCTCGCTCAGCCGATTGAAAATAAAAAGCAGGAATGGTACTCATACGCCTATATTTGAAGGTCCTCGGCACGATGTCCAGAATGTATCAAAACCAAATGGGCCACTGCGCCGCAGATATGGAGAAAGATGAACACCAGAGAGAGAGAAACCAAACATGTTTAACGGGAACGAAAATTATGAACCTCCAACACGAATAAGAAGTTAGATCGTGATTTAATCCTTCTGCCCTTCATTAATAACCAATTCGACAACGAGCTGTGTGCGTTCATGTTCCGGATGTTGCAAGCTGATCTTCACCGTGCGCCCTCTCGCTTCCCCGCCATACGTATTAGCAATACCCGCATTATTCCCGGTACCACCTAGGCCGTCATCGAGACACTTGACGTCGCGTCCGGCAATGACTTGGCGCAGTCGGCCGTTCTGCGCGTTTCTGACCTCGACGAAATCGCTGTCGAAGAGCAGGATGTAGGGCCCGTAGACGGTGGCGGCCTTGGCTTTGCCGACAAACTCCATGATGACGCCGCGCGAGACGTCGCCGTGCTTGTTGACGTAGACGGCGCACTCCTCGTAGGCGAGGAGGAATTCGCTGTCGCTGAGCCGGAACATGCCGAGCGGTTTGAGCTCCTTGATGCGAGCGGCGATGGTGCTGACATGCGGGGCTTTGGTGTCGGGAATGGAGAGGGGGAGCTTTTTATCAAGGGTGAGGACCTCGATGCCGCGGGCGGTGGAGATGGCGAGGGAGGAGTGGAACAGATTGAGCGTATAGGTATCGGTCGGGATGTAGAAGTCATCAAAGTCGCGGAAAAACTCGGTTGTGCCGCGGCGGGACAGAGATGAGGTGAAGCGGGAGCGCTTTTCGGTGGATTTCTGGTAGACTGGTTCGAGCACCTGAGGAGGGATAGTCAGTAATCGTCATCAGTATGGGGATGTGATTGGGTTCAAGTTACTTTAAAGATTGAGGAGGCACCCTCTCGCTTCTTGTAGAATACGAGAGTACGGTCTTTCATTCGGCCTGTTGCAAAGAAGCCGACATCTCGATTACCAGAGAGTTTTTGTGGGGCGCGGCGGGCGGAGTCATTTTGTGGCTGGTGACCATTGACTGGACAGACAGCATCGAGATGATACGCTATCAGAGATTTATCTGCAATGAGCAGGAAGAGACTGAATTCTTCCAGCACCGCTATCTGCGTAACCCGTGTTTGAGAAATTGCCTTGTCCGACGTCAGCATGGTCAAATACAATTATCCATGAGGTCGCTCACCCTACTCCAACCTCTTGGATTCTCATAGTCGGAGATGAAGACACCATAATCCGTTCCAACTGCTACCATTTGTTTACCGTATGGTTGCATGAATGTAGTAGCGCAATTGACGACCGCTCGGCAGATGGGTAGGGGACGTTCTAAGCTGTTGTAAAGTTCCTCCACCTTCCTGACAGCCCTGTCAAGTGGAGTGCCTCTGATAACCACTTGCTTTGCACCCCCGGACATGGTGTCATACGCAAAGGCAGTGTCAGCCAACACTCTCAACCGCAGGGGCTCAGCATTCTGCATGAATAACGAAGCGGCGTGTCTCGTTTTAGCTTCTAGGATCTTCTCACACCAATCCTGTCGGTTCTGCGCCGTAGGAGCATAGAGTGTGTAGACCTCGGATTTGCCAAGATGTTTGATCCGGAAGGGATACAAGACCTTTTCGTCCTTGCCGCCTTCCAGCGTGGTGTTGGGGACCATAATTCTGCCCGATGCAGTCGTGCTGACAGAGGTAACCGATGTATTGGTGTTAGTGTGAGTCAGAGTTCCAGGGCCAGTGCCGTTTTGATTCGAGATTGTTCGCCCGAGTCGACTTTCTTGAGGAGTTTGAACTTTAGGTGTGACTGTTGTGACGGAAATACCCTTCATGGACGACTTCACTACCGGGTCATCATTCGTGTTTTCGAGCACCAGAAGATCCATGGGTATAGGCTAGGGTGCTGTTAGACCATATCACAGCCTTCAAGCGCATACTTACTAGTTTTGAGACATCATATTTCTCGTACTTCAAGCCCCCGGCAGCATCTCGTTGAGACGATGCCTTTGCCAGAACTAGATAGTGGTCGAAAAGAATCGCGTGCGTGTCTAACCAATTAAAGCGTCTGTCTCCTAACCTTTGCAGGTCACCCTGAAAGATAAGTTCTCGGCCGAGATGGGTCAGATTCAGTTCTACGCCAACCATATTGGCTCTCAAGACAAGCTTGGTTGCCAGTTCAGCCAGGTCGGTTTTCTTTGACATCTCAGCAACTCTGGCATCGCATTCGAGTGTGACAACTTTGATCTCTTCAATAGCTACTTGCAGGTTGTGCTTCTCTTCCGTGTCTTGTACCATGTTCTTATGCACGGTCGACAGCAGAAGTCCATATCGCTGTAACCGAGTAATCGGCGCCTTGAGATAGGTATCCCATCCGAGTCGTTTCGAGCGTTCGTTATCCTGCATTTGATCTAGAAATTGCCGGAAGAGGATGTTTCGCTCCGCTTCTTTTCTGACCGTTGCAGTGGCGTTCGGAAAACTTGCAGCATACTCGATATAGGGCCCCTTGGCTTTACGAATCCACTCTCTGAAGATATCTGCAAAACCAACCACCCATGGCCCCTGCTCTTGCTGGCGATATTTCAACTGTGCAAGGAGGAAGTCCTCGTTGACCTTCTTAATCGCATCCACCTTGCCGAAGACGTCTTTGATAAAAGTGTCTATACGTTTGGGGGTGATGATCGGTGGTTGCCACTTCTGCAGCTCGTCTCGGTACAAGATCCGTAAGACATTCAGCTGATCCATGAAGAAATCCTCGCTTGTGACAATCTCGTGCAAGTTGTTCTGCCGCTCGATTTCCTTTTTATTGACGCCCTCAAGGGAGTCTTTGTCCACCTTGTAGAAGGTAATCCAGTCCTCTGCCTTCCTTTGCGGCTCCAGAATCTGCGTCTGTAAATTGATTTTCTTCAGAGTTCGCATACAGTGGTACGAGTAACACCTCGGAGGCGTGGTATGAGGGGGCGTGGTATGAGTGTGTAACCGAGGGGCGTAGCAGCCAGTTCCAGTAATCTGGAATAGTACACCCGACATGCTCTCACCGCTAAACCTCACCCATTCTTCCTCCTTGATTAGTGTGCCGGCGTCGAACATGTCTCGGACAATACGAGCACCAAGCGTCTCGGCATCTGCTGTGTTCATGGTCGGCACCTTATGCGTGAAGAGGGCAACGATGCCGTCGACTATAGCGTGCTCTTTCAGATCAGTCTCATCCTCGGTCATATCCTTCATCCATGTCACAATGGAGCTCAACGCCCAAGGTTCCGTGCATTTTTTGAACTCTGAAGTAGAAAGCTTGGCAGGATTGTACTTCTTTCGCTTGCCTGCGGGAATCGCTGGCAAATCAAGCGTGATACTGCTCTGAGGTGTTGCCGAATCATAACCCAGATCCGAAGGAGACATGCCAGTACGTATTGCCTGTTTCACCAGCTTTGCCCGACGTTCTTCCGCGTCGGTCTTCGACCGTATTGGAGGCACAGTTTGCGGTGTATTGCTATGACTTGATAAGGAGGAAGATCTCGGTACAGGAGCTCCGGACGGGCTTAGCAATGTCTGAGCGTAGCTGTCCGGCGCTGCCGGGTACACTGGACGGCCAAACTGGTCGACCTGCTGGCTCTGTGCATTCCTCTGATATGTTCCCGCAGGCATCAGTTGCGGTATCCGGTTATTTGTCAGTGGTCTTCCAGGCGCAGGCGGTAACGGGCGCTGAGAGCTTAATCCAGGGTGATAGAACATTTCCGGTAAATCCTGCTTCGCTGGACTTTGACTTCCAGATCTCTGGCTCAGCTCAGACTCTACGAGATTGGCTTCATCACCATCGTCGAAACTTAGCCTTCGTCGATGCGGACTCGGTTCGGCTAGCCCACCCGTGCCAAAAGTGTCCACTCTCGCACCAGCGCCGAATGATGGAAACGGATGGATATCATCTTGGTCCGGTATTAGATAGTCATATAGGTCACCACCTGCCATCATAGCCTCGGCTGACATCTCGGACCTGCGCCAAGACCCGGGTGTAGGCAACGGACGGCTTTGGTCTTCCATTTCACTGGTGTTACCCTGGCTGCTATGCTGTGAGGTGGGAACGTCGCCATATGCCATATGACCCTCATAACCCCCTCCGTAGAGATCCATATCCACATGGATGTCACTATCACTGCTCAGCTCGGCAGTGGAAGAGTCTGCGGTTGGTGCTGTTTGCTGAGATCCAAAGGTACCGAACAGGGGTCCTCCACCGCTCTCTCTTCGAGCCTCATCAGCTGCCTCTTGCTCTTCAGCCATTTGCATTGCCGCCAGCCCTGCCGCTGCTTCCGCATCACTCTCGTCGCTATACGCATCGTAGTTGACATACTGCCCGGTGCCTGTAGCACTGACATGGCCATTCGTATGCACACGCTCCGTGTTCGGTGAGACTGATGTTCGTCCTGCAGCAGAGAAGAGCGCTGTTGGCTCGTCCTCTTCGTGAATGGGCGACTGATGACTGATCCTCTCGGCTCGAGGACTCCGTCGAGGTGCCGTGGAGCTACTGCTGGTGTCCATGTACGCAGCCTCGATTTCTTTCATTAGCTCCTCGTACCGCAACTCCTCCTCAGTTCGACTAAGGGTATTACTATCGCCATTGTTGTCAATAAAATAGTCTGGATCAGGTGGTGGTCCTGGAAGCGGTCGGAGCTGGGGATGTCGCCCAACAGTATCCATGCGTCGCGGTGAATGTTGAGGGGGCAGTGGCCCAGGTGTCGGTGGAAGCGAGGCGCCCGGCGAGTTATGTGAAGAGGTAGAGGTACGGCTCACTCGGCGTGAAGGGGAGCTTTGGCTGGTGTAGCTATGATAATCGGGGAGCGAGGGGAGACGGTGATGAGGTGATGATTGGTTGTGAGGCATTTGCACATGCTGGCTGTTACTGTGTGTCAAGTTTTGAGATAGTGGTCGTGGTTGTACCGTTCGCATGTCATCCATTGGACGTGACCCTGCAGCCGGTGGAAATGCTGCGGCAGTGGGCGTCGGCGGAGCGAAGGTAGAAGGACGCGGAGGAAGAGGTGCGGATCCTGGTGCTTGGATGATGGGTGATGAATAGCGGTTCGGCGAGTATGTTTGATAGCCGGAGTGTTGTGACGCTATGGAATCATACTGTGAGCCGGTCCACCCACCAGATCCTCCTTGTTGAGACCGGGGAGGAAGAGGAGGTAGACGAGGCGGTTGGATGGGCGCGGTGTATGAGGTCGGTGTCGTGTAAGTGGTTGGTGCTGGTCCAGCGTAGGTGGAATGACGTGGGGTATTCGAAGCGGTATAGTCAGCGGGATTGTAGGGTTGCTGATTTGAGCCATAGACCTGGCTCGCCCTACTGTATGCTGACGGGTTGTACTGTTGTGACTGGGTTCGAGCGAACTGCTGAGGGTTGTAGGTCGACTGGAGCGGAGGTGAGTTCGGGGGTGGGCGCTGCTGTTGATAGCCTGACAGGGCTAGCCCGTACGTAGCCGTCCGATTCGGAAGTGGCGGACTCGGTATACCCATGAAGAGCTCATCAGGCTGTATGCTGGCGCCACCGCCCGAGGGATAATCTCCGACCCCCCAGCCATATCCTCCATGTCCCGGAACATGATTCGCCCCGCCATCGTCTTCATCGTGCAACAGCGCATCATCCCCAGTATCGAAGCTTGACGTTCTTCTCACGTACTGATCCTGCCCTCGAGGTGACGGTGAATAGCTGGCTTGCTGGGCCGAAGAAGATTGGTGCGCATTCCTCTGATGGCCGTAGTAGTTTTGCCCGTTCTGGGAATAAGCCATGGCACAACAGTCTCAACGGAGTCAGACCGTGATGGTCGGGAAAAGCAGTTGCTTGAGTGCCGTTGGAGCTAGGCAAGACAGGGTCTGTCCTCCGCAATTGCTTATCGGATGGTGAGTGGTGTTGGCCAACCCTGAGTACATCCCATCAGGCTCGTCTTACGCCTTGGAAGGCTCAGATCGAAGCCAAGCACAGCTATCCTTGGTAGGTTGGATTGTGGGGCTTGCTCTAGATGTAAAGGTGCAAGGCTGGACAGGCGCGACTCATTAGTTATTCTCCAGATCCAAAACTCGAAGACTCGAAATGTCGCAGTTAGATGGTCGTACGGTAGCTGCACAGTATTAGCGGGGCCCCATGCAGCCTGTTGTCCCAGATTCTTTTCCGACAGACCAGCTGTGACCGCGGTAGACACGAGTACAGTAAGGTAAGCAAGGTATGACAGGTACGGGGTGGTACAACTACAAGAACCGTACCCGTACAGTTCGAGGTTCGAGGGTTGTAAATAAATGGGCCCTCCCCTTTCATCTTTACAAATTTCAAATTTGAATTGTCCACAACAGGAGACTTGAAGTCATATAATCTCTCAGAAGTACTCTACTGAGTTGTATCTACCAACAACAGAATTCAGCTCATTTCTGTGATTGTGCCGTATATATCAAGGTGAGAGTATCATGTTATATTTCAGCCACTTTTTGTCTCTACAGAATTCTGAAAGTTTTACTACATATTTCATTATACACGTGTAACACAATGATTCTAACGGCAACTTTATGGGAGCTAGGGATGAAGTGTTGTGAACACAATTATGAGTGGCTGTAAATGCTGTATGTTGTGATCCTGGCATTCATATACAGTTCTCGCGGCACAGCAGCGGGGCCGTTGTCATTGACTACGTCCGCATCATTGTCTGCAATACTTCTACTCTTCCAAAATCCACAGCAATAGTTGAGAAGTTGCTACTCGTCCAACCAACACGATGCGGGAAGAATTTCCCCTCTTTTGC
Source organism: Acarospora socialis (assembly GCA_025617375.2). Classification (NCBI taxonomy): domain Eukaryota; kingdom Fungi; phylum Ascomycota; class Lecanoromycetes; order Acarosporales; family Acarosporaceae; genus Acarospora; species Acarospora socialis. The sequence goes on from JAMYGW020000013.1 coordinate 109,528, forward strand.
ACTGCCCAAGTACCCCCGAAGGCAAGCCTCTGTTCTCCAAGCAACTGTATCTCGGCTCTTCACTAATTCGATCGTCCAAGGTCATCGACGACCTTCTCCAGAAATCCGAAGCAGGCTACGGCAACGTCTGGACTCTGGTCAAGACCTCTGACCAGAAGACTTTTGAGAAGCCAACCGAGCCACCCGTGTAGGTGTCTTCCTGAATCGGATTGATGCCACGTCTCGATTCGAGGAAATCATGTCGCCGGAACAAGATCACCGATAACCTTGCCATTTTCCCACTTCCGACATCGGTCGCAAAGAAGGATTGCAGACGGACTCCTAATTCAAAACAGATCCGAATTTACAACCTCATTCGAGTCCGCCAGCCTCGACACCCTCGGCGAGTTTTGCAAAACCCACTCCTCGGACGACCTCACGATGTTCGCCGTCCTGGACGAGCGCAGCATCCAAGACTCCACCGTACTGCTCGTCAAATGGGAGTTGTGGGACGAGTACATCGATCCGAACGGTGGAGACGACGAGAGTAATCGCAAGGATTGTGAGGGATGGCAGACGCTGAGAGTGCCGTTTGAAAAGGCAGCCGATTTGATGTTTGGCTTGGAGTATTTACCTGTGAATGAGTTCAATTCTACCCCACAGGCATTTGACGAGAATGGCGTTTATACGGGCTAGCCTGAATGTTTGTTTCCATTCTTGCGAGAGAGGTTGGGCCGTGAGTAAGGGGTGGGTGGTCATCAGAGCGGTGACCTCACCAACCGAAGCTGGATACCACTGCTTACTTTGAGGCTTGCGGGCCACAAAGGCCGGACTGGGTGAAAGAGCCATCCACAGAGCAAGGCCGTAGCTCAGGGTTGGTATGTCACTCACATGTGGGGTTTTCGTGCATTGACCGGGCATGATGACAAGTCTACCGCAATAGACAAGTTCACAACAAGGCCCACGCGCCATCAAGAGTCGTGGAGGGAAGTCGCGGGCATATGTGGGTGGCTGTTATTGCTGTTTACAATGTCGAGCCTCACAGCAAGGTCGGCTGTGACCAACGCTCTTCAGTTGATCTTGAGAGCTGCGGGAGGTAGAAGCGTAGCCTGGAGCGAGAGCCACGGGTTCTCCAGCAAGCTGGCAGTCTCCAGCTACTCTCTCAGGAGAATGGTGTCACAGTCACCTATATTCGACTGCTTCCCACCCTGCTTCAACAATTTTGTTGCTCGACTGTGGTTCGTTGGTGAAAGATATATCCAATAATGGTTCTGATCGGCCAATATCGTCCGAGCACATAGCATAGCCTGTCCCTGTTCACTAAACCTCCTCATCAAACAGCCTGCGTAGACAAGAAATAGAGGGATTGAAGGCTACGCAGTCAAACGATGTTGCTATCCGGTCCTCGATTTATAATAAGTCAGCCCCTTCGGGATGATGACAAAGTCGAGGTCTCTAAACGACGCAACACCTTTCCCGAAATGGAGAGTAGCCCCACCGCAAACTCCGAAGGGCCAGCATCCCACCTAGAAGCAACGACTCGGCGTCTTATCTCCTCTCTTCATTCAGTCATAGTTCCTCTGAAGAGATCTAGAATAACACGAGAAAACATCAAAATGGTCAGAGCAGGTAAGTCTCTACTTTATATATTTCTCTCGAGTCAATTACAAGTTCCGCATGCAAGTCGCCTGCCCCACATTCTCGCCATGTGGAGTGGGGTGAGTGGGAATGAGCAAGTTTCTTTCAAACAGCATCCTCACAATCACAACCATTAGACTCTGATCCAATCGACTTCTCCTGGCGCATCTGTTCCTGTTGAAATCTGGACCAATGAATCAAAATTCGGGACCAGTCACTGACATGCCACTTCTCCCAAACCAGTCGCAGTCCTTCGCGGTGACTCCAAAGTCGGCGGAACCGTCACCTTCGACCAAGCCGACGACGCGTCCCCAACCACCATCACCTACGAGATCCACGGCAACGACCCCAACGCCGAACGTGGTCTGCACATCCACCAGTTCGGCGACAACACCAACGGCTGCACATCCGCCGGGCCGCACTGTAAGTCACCCCATCACCCCGAAGCGCTTCACGACCTTTCATCTCCTTACTCCTGCACCGATGCGAAGGCTGATGGCTGACGTTTCTTCTTCCATCCAGTCAACCCCTTCAACAAGACGCATGGCGCCCCAGACGATCAGGAACGCCACGTCGGCGACATGGGCAACTTCAAGACGGACGGGCAGGGAAACGTCAAAGTAACCGTGACGGACAAGCTCATCAAGCTGATCGGACCTGAGAGCGTCCTGGGCGTATGCAACACATTCTCTGAGCTCATGTTTGGATTGGGAAGAGAGTACTGATGACTATCGATAGCGTACTATTGTCGTCCATGACGGCACCGATGATCTCGGCCGAACAGACCACGAGCAGTCGAAGCTGACTGGGAACGCTGGTGGCAGACCGGCTTGCGGTACGTATCAGATTTTATCAGATTTGAGAGTTGAGGACTAATGCGAGTTGTAGGTGTTATTGGGATCGCCAAATAGACCCTCCCGCGTGACATTCTTCAAGTCAATATCCAAAGAGGTTGGGTGGAGCGGAACGTCAGACAGCAAACGACAAAGTGGCTACATTTTGGAGCAATGTGATATCTATCGCTCCTTTATACACCTGCCCTAGCAAACCAGATATCTACCACACCCTTTACGAGCAAAGTGATAGATAGTTCAAGCAACCACCATCATCTCTGATACCAAGCAGCAGAGTAATCTTATATAGATTCTACATCAGTCCACCCTCTCCAATTCTACATTACTTCCCCCCTCCCACCCCCTCCTCCACCATCTCCTCCACCCCCCTCCCCAACTCCCCACACCCGACCACGAACCCCCAACTCCGCGCACAATTGTACTCGACACAACTCGTCGCAAACGCCGGACTCGACGTCCCACACGCATCGCTCAACAGCACGCAATCCCACCCCTTGGCAAACGCGTCCTGCACGCTCCCCGCCACACACTGGTCCGTATTGACGCCGGCGAAAAGGAGCGTCCTGAGCCCCTGACTCTCCAGATACTCGGTGCAGGGCGTGGAAGAGCCCCAGAGGCCCGACATGCGGTTCTTGTGGATCCAGACGTCGGGGTTGGGCGTGGAGAGGGAGGACGTGTAGGAGGTGTGGAGAGGGGCGTAGAGGGATGCGTTCCAGGTGTCGCGCATTAGAAGACGGCCGGCTTCGATGGTCTGCGGAGGAGAGGTGGGAGGGGAAGGGGAGGTGGAGTGCAGGGTGATGCGGCCCATGTCGGAGCCGAGGCCCTTGTAGATGCGCTTGTCCTTGCCGTTTTCCGTCGTCGTCGACTTGTTCGCCGGTCGATGGACCTGTGCTATCTCATCGGGCGGTGGCTCCTTCGCACTCGTCGTCTCCGTCTCTTCCTCTCCCGCCTCCGGCACCGTCTCGAACCCAAACGCGCGTATCGTCGCAGGCGGCATGTTCGCCACGTCCTCGTCCGTAAGCCCCCAGTTCAGCCAGACGATCTGAATGCCCGCCTTTCTTGCCGCAGGGATGGCGTGCGTCAGCAGCGCATCGCAGGCCTTGTGGCCCGGTCCGTCCGGCGCGCGGCCGACGGCGGGGGAGAGGAAGAAGTTCTGCATGTCGATGATCACGAGGGCGGTTTTGGCGGGGTCGATGGTGATGGGGGTGGTGGTTGTGGTGAGGCGGAGGGCCGGCGTGATGGGTGGGGAGGTAGGCGTCGCGGGGTGCGTGAGGTCGAAGCCGTGGCGCGTGCTGTGGAGCCAGAAGTTGGAGGGAGAGCCGAGAACGGCGCGGTGGGGTGCTTTTTGAGGGTTGGGGATCTCGGCGTCGGCGCGGGTGCGGGAGGGGGCGGACATGCTGGGTCGTTGGTTAGGTCGGTAGGTAAGTAGTAGGTGTTTCTTGGAGCGGTGGGTTGAATTAGGGTTGAATGAGACTACAGACTGATGGTGCAATAGCCCTGAGGCTAGAGAAAGGAGTTAAGAAACGAGAAAGTGCTCGATGCTTCCTCAAGAAATAAATGTGAAAATAAGATAGCTGGAGTAAACAAGCCCCACTATGGGGTTAGACTTTCAGGGTCATACCCCGCAATTGGAGATAAACGTTCAGATAACTCAGGATCCCTGTTAGGAAGGTCGGAGATAATGATAGACAAGTTTGTGGCAACAAAAGCAGTCACTGCGCACAGTATGAAGTCATGAAAGTGAAATGCATGTTTCCTGGGTCTAATTGTACCTTTAAGGTTCAACTGATGTAGCGCCGGCAAGGCACAGCTGAAGATACCTACCTCAAGATTGTACAAGCAAGAAGTCCAAATGCCTCCAAGTCAATGGATAACCTTCTCATGAAGTCCAGCCAACTGGAGGGTTAATATCAGCCTCGGCCGATGCATGAAGATGACTAGATCACGCGACACAAACATTTAGTATAACTTCACTTTATACACATTCACATTTGAATCGAAAAGAACATATATACTTGACTCTGATTGCTGAAACACCGAGTCACAATTGAATTGCATTGACTTAACCCATCCGAGACATATATCGTCCTCACAATTCGGTTTTCGGTGCATCTGTCCACAATCAAAATCAAAACATCTCAGCCCAGCCAAGAATCACGCATTCCTACAATCTCCCAGCTCTTCCGACATAAGACGCCGATCCTCAAGAGTGACCCAACTTGAAATACTAGATACAATTGTCAGACACCTGCACCTCCAAATCCCTTCCCAAGCCTGGAGTAGTTGTGGTGCATCACCGACTATATTTGTGAGGGTCACTGCTTTATTAACTACTAGCTAATTTGATGTGTTCCAAAACGCAGCAGTGCTCGCGATATCTCTACCTCTCCCCAACTCAAATCGACCCATCATGCCCGTCTCGCAAGCGAAAGTCAAGAGTGTGCTCTCGGGAGACACTTTAGTCTTGACGAGCGTCAACAACCCTAGCCAGGAGCGGATCTTGAGTTTGGCGTTTGTTAGTGCACCTAGAATGAGGAGGGAGGGTGACGAGGTTAGTGGGAAATAATCCAATCAAGGCGGACATCATACAAGAGGGGGCATCATGTGAGAGGGGAAAGATGAGATAGACAGCATCACAGAGGATATAGAGCTGACATACCAGACCTCCATAGCCTTACGCGTTCGAATCCCGAGACTTTCTGCGCCGGCTGCTGGTTGGCAAAGTCATTCAATTTCACGTCCTATATAACATACCCACAGGGGTAAAGCGGGATTATGGGGTCGTTACACTACCAACTGGCCAGACACTGCCCGAATTGACTGTCAGTGAAGGCTGGGTGAAGCTACGGGACGACGCTGGACGGAAGGACGAATCCGAAGAAGCAAAGGCACTGCTCGAGAAATTAGAGCTGGAGGAAGCCAAGGCCAAGGCAGACTCAAACGGGCTGTGGGCATCCGGGGACGGGAAGGTCGACGCCTCATACGAAGTTCCTGATCCGAAGGCCTTTGTGGAAGAGTGGAAAGGCAAAAGCATTGACGCAGTGGTGGAGAAAGTTCTGACCGGCGATCGCTTAATTGCACGACTGCTGCTGACGCCAAGGAAACACGTCCAAACGCTCATACTTGTAGCTGGCATTCGGGCGCCAACCACCAGGCGAACGAATCCATCGGATGGAAAGGAGCAACCGGCCGAGCCGTACGGCGAGGAGGCTCAACAATTCGTTGAATCGCGACTGCTTCAGCGAACCGTCAGAGTCGACTTACTCGGGGTTAGCCCGCAGAATCAATTGATTGGCACCGTGAAACATCCCAACGGTAGCATAGCTGAGTTCGTACTCAAAGCCGGTTTGGCTAGATGCACCGATTTCCATTCGACCATTCTCGGCGGAGATATGGCCGCGTTAAGGCAGGCTGAAAAGCATGCCAAGGATCAGAAGCTGGGATTGTTCAAGGGTCATGTTGCGCCCAAAGGGTCCGCTTCAAGCGACGTTGAAGCCATTGTTACACGAGTTCAGAGCGCCGACACAATATATCTGCGTAACAAGTCCGGCGGCGAGAAGAGGGTGAATCTAAGTAGTATAAGGCAGCCGAAGCCGACCGATCCAAAACAAGCACCCTTTTCTGCTGATGCCAAAGAGTTTCTCCGGCGGAAACTAATCGGCAAACACGTGCGGGTTAATATTGACGGCACAAAAGCGGCGTCGGAGGGCTATGAAGAGAGGGAAGTCGCAACAATTACCATAAACAACAAGAACGTTGCTCTGATGCTGGTAGAGGCCGGTTATGCATCTGTTATCCGCCATCGAAGAGACGATCCGGATAGGTCACCCGACTACGATTCTTTACTCGCTGCAGAAGAAGAGGCGCAAAAGGAACAGAAAGGGATGTGGTCACCGAAACCACCAACAGCAAAGACGTACCAGGATTACTCCGAGAACTTACAAAAGGCCAAAATCCAGGCTTCCGTTCTGCAAAGACAGAAGAAGATACCGGCAGTGGTAGACTTTGTCAAGTCTGGGTCACGCTTCACCGTACTGATACCTCGAGAAAACGCCAAGCTCACATTCGTATTATCTGGCATAAGAGCACCAAAGTCCGCACGCAACGCCAACGACAAAGCCGAACCGTTTGGTCAAGAAGCACACGACTTTGCCAATCGAAGATGCATGCAACGGGACGTCGAGATCGACGTCGAGAACACTGACAAAGTCGGTGGCTTTATCGGAACCCTCTACGTCAACCGAGAAAACTTCGCCAAACTCTTACTCGAGGAAGGCCTAGCCAGCGTACACGCATACTCCGCCGAACAGTCCGGCAACGCCAACGAGCTCTTCGCCGCGGAGAAAAAGGCCAAAGAAGCCCGCAAAGGGATGTGGCATGACTGGGACCCAAGCAAAAACCAAGCCGATTTCGAAGACGACCCCACCGCAAACGGCACCAACGACACAAACAACGACTCCACCGACCCACCGGCCCCTCGCAAGAAAGACTACCGCGACGTCGTCATCACCAATGTCGACGAAACGGGCAAACTCAAGCTGCAACAGATCGGCGCCGGCACCACCGCCCTGACGGACCTCATGCAAGCCTTCAAATCCTTCCACCTCAACAAAGCCAACGACGCGTCCCTCCCTGGTCCTCCAAAGGCGGGCGACTACGTCGCAGCCCGCTTCTCCGCCGACGGCGAATGGTACCGCGCGCGCATCCGGCGCAACGACCGCGACGCCCGCACCGCCGAGGTGCTCTACATCGACTACGGCAACGCGGAGACCATCCCCTGGTCGCGTCTCCGGCCCCTCTCGCAGCCGCAGTTCTCCCCCCAGAAACTCAAGCCCCAGGCCGTGGACGCCGTCCTCTCGTTCCTCCAACTGCCCTCCGCGCCCGAGTACCTGGCTGAGGCGGTGGACTACGTCGGCGCCGAGACGGCGGATAAGCAGCTGGTTGCGAACGTCGATTACGTAGCGCCTGAGGGCACGTTGTTTGTCACGCTGTTTGATCCGAAGGTGTCGAGTCGTTTCGAGCAGAGTCTGAATGCGGATGTGGTGGGGGAGGGGCTGGCGATGGTGCCGAGGAAGTTGAAGGCTTGGGAACGGGCGGCGGAGGGGGATGTATTGAAGGGGCTGAGGGCTAAGGAGGAGGAGGCGAGGAAGGAGAGGAAGGGCATGTGGGAGTATGGGGACTTGACGGAGGATTAGATAGGCGGGGTCGGATGTAGGTGGTGTTTGAGGGTGAGTGCTATGTGCGTGTGCGTGTGTGTGAAATGGCGTGTAGTGGAGATAGATAGGGTGTGAGAATTGGAGCAAATAAAGCAGTTCGAGAAGAGCAGAAAGGGTTTCGACGTTCCGAATCCGAGGATGCAAGCTGTAGGTGACACATTCTACATCCGCTTTCCTTGATAAAAAAATAGAATTTCTGGATTGTGAATCTCATTGTTAGATTTATTATCAGACAAAAAAGAAACAAAAATGGACAATTTCTCAAAGTTTTATTAACATACACACCAAGTCATGATTGACCGAACGATGCTGACGCTGACTCTCACCTAAGATTTATACAGTGAGAGTTCTTACAAGAAGTTGGTCATGGACGAAGAAGTGTCTATATGATTTCGACCGTTTCTAGGGTTACTTCGAGGCTGGATGGAATGCACGGCCTCAGGCTGGCAAACCCAATTCGACGGAATGTTTTCCCAGACCGATGATCAGCCCTACTATGCAAACTTCCGGGGATTGTGCCGGTAACGGCTTCGAGAACGAGCGCCTCGGTGACGCGCAATTTCCGCCCGGCTACGTCTAGGTGATAAAGCCTCGTTTCGAAAAACCAGATATTGGGTGCCAGATCTTGGCCTTGACAATCGAATCGCACATGCTGAGCCTCTGTGCCTTCACTCCGAGGCTCTAATCGTTTGTCTTGGTTTGTGGTTGGAGGCAGCCCGTCGCTTTCCCGCTTCAGATATCGAAGATTGTGTCGTGCAACAGAGTAATAGTAGTGAATGACCTGTGCGTTATCGAAGAAGTCCTCCGGCACCTTTGCAAGGAATCCACGCAGTTGAAGGGCTCCAGATTTCAATTGACCGCATGGATCCGGACCTGCCAGCTTGAGGTCAATGTTGATGATCTCTGCCCTATCAGACTGAGAAACTACTGTCACAATCCCCTGTCGTTCTGGTACCAGCGCGGCGCGATGAACAGGTGAAAGTATTGAGGCCCATGACCAGGATGGTGCAACGTAGGATGTTGTCTCGGGGCGTTTTGTCCAATACTCCCCAACGACAAGCCAGGAAAGATAATACATGAGGTTATCTCTCCAACAGCCTGCCATGTAAGTGTCATTTACTAGCTGCATCATTGAATGTGCCAAACCCGAAAGAGCTGGAAGGCAGTCGTCCTCATGTGTAAGTTTCCGCCTCGAAAAACGCTCGATAATGGTCATCCAAACCTGGCGAGGCTCAGTGCTCGCCTTCTGACTTCTGATTATCTGGCCAAACCATACATGCCTGGCCCAGTCCTTCATCACCAGAAGAGCTGTTGGTGACAGTAAATGTGGTTCAGGGAAAGTGCCTGCTTTGAGGACAGACTGCATGTCGTTGGCTCTGTGAGAGCAGCATATCCAGGACACCCTGCGAGGAGACCACTCAAGTCTTCGTCTAGACAGCAATTGCTCCTGGAGGGCCCACTTGCGATGGATGAGGGGTCCTCCCTGCCTGCTCATCGTTTCAGCTACTGCGGGTAGCAACAGCCATTCGCCGACCCTACAAGGAGTCACAGCGTTTCTGCTGAACTCGTTGTCAGTACCTAGCATACCGTGGTCGGCATCATTGCTGTCGTCGGCGATTATGGTGCACATGGCATTTTGGTAGACCTTCATCATTGTTGAGCTTTCCCGTTGCCAGTCTAGGCGCCGATCTTGAACTATGCAAAAGCTGTCCACCCACAGATGTTGGAAGCCCAGTTTTCTAGTGATAACGATGGCATCATGAATCGTACGTGGAAGACTGGTAATTGGAAAGCCATCGAATCGGTCTTTGATATTTTCCGTCGTCGTCGTGGCAAAGCTCGTTTGGCCCCAGCAATAGCTCAAAGCCAAGTAAGCAGACTTTCCTCCGGGGCAAGCGAGCCTCGGATTTCTGGAACCATCCACAGGGCCGACGTCAATCAAACGGGTTGGCATGAATGAGGAGCCCTCCTCCTCGGTGTGAAAGCGACAATGTTCGTGGCCAGTGTTGCAAGCTACAAGCCACTTTGAGACCATGCTGAACAGACCATCCGTCTCAAGATTGCTGGGAGACCCCTGCATCTGTTTGGTCGCATCTTCAATCTGACTTATATTATGTTCAGGCGTTGAGGCATCGTCGGTGGAATCTCGGAGAACCCTATGCATCCAGATATCTGCGTGGACTTGTTTATAAGACAAAGTGACGAAACCTTCTTCATCGGACTCCGATCGTTCATATATGATAGTAAGGTTGGATGATGGCTCAGCGCTGTCAGAACCTTCTCTACAGAGATATATGGATATCTCGGGTAGTAATTTGTCGGACTGGCCGAAGGCAAAAGCATCATCACTGACGGCTTTCAAGATAATTCGACAAGAGAGGCACCCTGCTTTTGCTTTCTGTTCGACAGCACTGAGAACAGTTCTGTAAGAGGACTTTGGCGCCGTGCTAGAGCTGTATTTGAATTTTCGGATGAAATAAAGCGAAGAGGCCCCTTCGAAAAATGTCACACATCCGGCACAGCCCTGAACCTCGGTATGTTGAGAAAGATAAACCATGTTGAAGTTAACAAGGTGTAGAGGATTGTACAAAACCCTGTATTCCGGTTCCTGATCAGTAAATATCAAAAGTCTATGACAATCTCCACCGTCCTGTAGCGGAGTTATCCCTGCGAATGGCGTCGACCGACCAGGTCTTAAGATCCCGAAGAAACACTCCAACCTCCTACTTAGTCCGGGCGTACAGGGGCTCAAAGAAAGTGGACGAAGATGATTATCTAATTACTCTCCTGCACGTACGACAACAACAAGCAAAAGATGGCGTAACTGACTCAGCTTACTTACAAGGATGTATAGACCTGTGTAGGGAAGACGCCGCGATGGTTGAACGGTTGGCAGAAAACCAAGACCGAGGCAGCGACATGGGAAGCCAACGGCTTATGAAACGAGAATGAGAGTGCCCGTGTACGAGAAATCCGCGTGTCGAGGGCGAGATTGCGGATGACGAGGGCGAGATCGCTACACCACGTGAAACCGAGATTTAAGAAACTCCTAGGAATTGTTTTTCTTTTAATCTGTATATATCGAGCAAGGTCAGGTTCTCAGTGAGGTGCGGTATCCACACCTCTACAGGGCAGAGTACTGCTACCGTATCACTGTAACGCCACGTTATTTTCTGTGGTCATGATCTCTTGTCCTTCACTTGAAGAATTTATCGATCTTCGCTGGATTTACTGCCGGGGTACTACTGGAGTACTTATATGAGTTGGACATTGACCGCCAACACAGTTAAGAGAGTTCCCTTGTGTGATTGCATTTGCCAGTCAGTTAGGGCAACTGAGGACGAAGTACTTCACGGCATCATCCCATTCGTGTATAGGCAAGTCATATGATGCAAGTTACTAAATGACAAACAAATTCATGATCATGCCTCTTGCACAAAAGTCCCAACAACTAACTACATCATTTCGTTCGCATCTCCAATCACAAATCTCACCCATGCCCACTCCACCTCCATTTCCCCTTCAACACATTAAGCCTTCTCGATCTTCTCGCGCAAAATGCCCTTAAGCGTGATGGCGTCGGCGGCGAACTTGGAGATGCCCTCGCGCAACTTCTCGACGGCCATCTGGTCCTCGTTGAACTCGAAGCGGTAGAGGGCTTCGTCGTCGAGGTAGTTGCGCTTGGGGATGTCGAGCGTCTTGGCGTCTTTGGCATCGAGTTTCTGGGGGACTTTGTCGGTCGAGTTGTAGAGTTCTTCGAGGAGGTTGGGCTGTTAATTTTGTCAGGCTTGTAACGTGATATGAAGGGGTATAAGGGTGGGTCAGGTAGTTGTGTGTGCAGATATAGAGGCTGGTCTTGCAGGGGAGGGACCGGACGTACAGAGATAGTCAAATAATCGCACCCGGCCAACTCCGTAATCTCACCGATATTGCGGAACGAAGCACCCATGACGATGGTCTTGTAGTCGTGTTTCTTGTAGTAGTTGAAGATGCTCTGCACACTCTTGACGCCGGGGTCCTCGTGGGGCGGGAAGTCCTTCTTCATCGCGGCCTTGTACCAGTCGAGGATGCGGCCGACGAAGGGCGAGATGAGGAAGGCGCCCGCCTCGGCGCCCGCGATCGCTTGCACGAGCGAGAACATCAGCGTCAGGTTGCAGTTGATGCCGTGCTCCGACTGCAGGATGTGTGCGGCCTTGATCCCCTCCCAGGTCGATGCGATCTTGATGAGGACGCGGTCTTTGCTGATGCCGATGGATTTGTAGAGCTGGGTGGTGAACGGATTGTTAGTAGGAGGGATTATTGGGGATAAAAGTCGGTTACTGACTTCAATAATGTGTAGAGCCTTCTCGACGGAAAGTTTGGTGTCAAAGGAGAATCTGGCGTCAACCTCCGTCGAGACTTTGCCAGGGATGATCTTCAGAATCTCTTTGCCGAATTCAACGAGCAGACGATCCAACGCAGAGTCAACCTTCTGGTCGAGATCTTTGCCCTACATGTTATCTGGTTAGCTTGGCTCTTGTCGCAGTAGGAAGAGTAAGTTGACCTACATTGTCTTTGCCATATTCGACAGCGATGTCCATCAGCTTAGCATAGTCTGATTTCTTCGAGGCGGCCAGGATCAAAGACGGATTGGTGGTGGCATCTTGAGGCTTGTACTTTCCAATGGTTGCAAAGTCACCCGAGTCGCATACGACGGTGGTGCCAGTGGCTTTGAGTTGTTCCAATGAGCTCGTCATTGTGATGATTTTGCGGTAGATGGATTGATGTTTTGAGCCCTGCGATACAAGGTAATTGAAGTAGTTTTGCTCGAGATCAATGGAAGAGACTTTCCTGTTGAGGGGCTGAGAAGTTGAATAACAAATAATTATTGGTGGGGGTTTAACGTTGCGTATCACGATGACGGCGGACAGTGGCGGGAAGGCAACGAGGGGCACTTCTGCTTAGTCACCCACATGCTCACCAATCATTCCATTCTTCCATACGCGCAGTTTAAACAGCATCAGTCAACCATGACTAAAGCTTTCAAATAACAAACAATCATCGCAGCCCAGGAATATTGCTCAAGACTAACAGAAACAAATCTTCGCTCTTGTTCTCCAAACCGGTCAAACTCCTGTAACATTACCTCCATCCCGTAAGTTTCTACTTACTCATCCACTCTAGAAATTAGGCATGATGTCTCGGTATGCAGTCCCATTGATACTGTAGACTTCGTTAGGAAACATCCCACGACTATTCAGACTAGAGTTGACTTACCACTCGCCCATCTTCGTCTCCAGTATAGACCGTCTGGGGCATCGGCAAGATGCAGGTGATGGCAGAACTGACGTTGAACCCTCGTTCGCTTGATTGATCGGCGTGGTCCAACCGCTTTACGAGTTCCAGTACGAATTTGCCTTGACGGATGACCTTGCTCCAGATCTGACCGATGTCAGTTCGTGCTATGTGTTTGCATACAAGGTACTCACGTTGACGCAACCCCGCTTGTGACCAGTAAACAGTAGACTACGTTCAAGCCATTCGTTTCCGGTCCCTTCATAGAACGCACACGAGACCACATGGTCGTCCCCTTCCTCACAAACATCTTGTTCTAAGAGTAGGTCTCCGTTGAGGGTGTACAATGCTATATGCCGTTTACGGCAAAGCACCACGTCGCCGGTTGTATCATTGATTCGCGCATACTGGCTGACGTCAATAACCCAATCAGAGCAGATTTTCAGCTTCAGGAACGTACCTCAACAGGATCACCGGAGCCTATCTCTCTCACATATTCCAAGCGATTGAGGTCCCAACAGAAGACTCGACCATCTGTCGAACAGGACACAAGTGTACTGAACGATCGTGAAAGCGCAAGTACGGTCACAGGGTGTCTGTGACCGAAGAGGCAGGCCTTCGGCTGTAGGTCGATCGACTTCGAAGTTGACAGAACCACCCAAACAGAAATCGTACAATCAGCCCCGGCCGTGATCAGCATGCGGGAATCAGCGAAGATGACGCACGATAGCTGCCCTTGGTGGAGATGTTCGAACAGCCCGATAAGCTAAATATGTTAGCAAGCTCTCCGACAAAACATCAGTGCGAAGGAATACTGACCTTCCCACTGTCCGCCGCATAGAACCGTACACTACCGTCGAAAAACCCCCACTCCATATATCTGTTGTAGTCGGGTGGGATATTGACCTTGAGCGGAGTAGAACAGAGGAGGCGCTCCAACTTAGAGGATAACACAAGCGACGAGACCCGCTCGTGGCTCTCTGCTGAAGCTCGTTAGTGCTTCAAGCTTTCGCGTCTACACGTTGGAGAGCTTACCAAACGATGGAGATGGGACTCGAATCAATGACTCCGCAGCCGTATCTAACCTCCTGAATTTGGGATGAACATCTTCCCGCTGTGGATGACCTCTCTGAAATATCTGGTGCGGAGTTTGACCGAAATTATGAATGATACCGATCGTTGCGAGCCGTTCTAACGGATCTTCTATACTGTCGAGATCCTTCGCTCCATGGTAAGATAGGTAATGAAAGACATTAGTGGCTTCTATAGCAGCGTCCCCTCGTTGCTTATGTCCAAATATAAGATCGATCCATCGATGTAAGTGTTTGCTTACATGCGGGCTCTCAAGTGCTTGTCGATGCTTCGCAATAAAGATGTTCGGGTCACCTTTAGCCCAGGGTGGTAGAACGACGGTATCAATAGGGTCACCGGTCCCTTGCCGCAAACCAAAGTTGTAACCGTTCATGTTGGTCAAGAACTCGGGCAAGTAGAAGAACTCTGGCGTTAATTCTCTTACATCGGTCATATTATCACGAGAAGCCGACATCCAAGCCTTCTCGATGGAGTAGAACAGTCGATCGGGATGATCAAAGCTCTCGCCCTGGAGGAGTAAATATGACTGTACGAACGGCTGTAAGCGGATCAAATACGAAGTGACAATCATAGCGGAAGAGTAATGAGTTCCATAATGGAAGGGTGGAGAGTTCTGGTCGCCCATCTCGGCGAAAGACTGATAACGGTCTCGGAACTCAGCTTGCCTACTTGTCGTTTGACATCCCATTGGCTTGGACAAGTCGCGGAAGGACCGCGGATTGTCCAAATCGAGCTCCTCGCTGGTGTAGTCTGCGAGAACCCAAGGGAATACGGGATACTGGGTCAGGTCATTGAAAGTACGTCCAGCCATGGTGTTGATGAGCATGAGATAATGGAAGTTTGACATCTCGCCCTTGATCCATTTCTTGGTCGCTGGATTGAGCGAGCCTTGGTTGAAGACGTTGGTGAATTTTGAGCCAAATGACTGTGGAATGTCTTCGACACTTTTCAAAGCGTCCAACCTCCACGAGTCCTCCGGATGTGCCAATGCCGCAACGCCGCTCACATGCGGAGCCTTGGCGATCAGTTTAAGATAAAGTTCATTCCTCAGTGAGGGTGAGTTCGTTGTGAGTAAATAGCTCCGGCCATCAGTGAAGAAAAGCTCGATGGCCACATCTCGGAACAGGAATCGACGTTTTGAGATGCTTATGACATCCTCCCACCGCCAACTCCGCGTTCGCTGTTCGCTGCTTTGGACCTGTTGTTTGTTAGAATCTCCTGACTTTCGACCTGATATCATTTGCAAGTAAGGGTCTCGCTCCTCCGAGGGTGCTTGCCAGACATTGACAATCTCGCCATCGGACCGCTGAAAGAAACTGTCAAGTAAGTACAGGAAGCCCTTTCCAAGGATAAGCAATCCTTCACATGCCTCCAGGCCTACAACTCGGGAGACATTGTTGACATGCTCTACCTGGTCTCCACGGTGCAAAGTCCGCATCACTTTCCGATTCTTATCCTCATATTCTTGCGCCGCTTCTCTAGGGTCGTCAACGAGCTCGAAGTCTTCATCAAGTTCCTTAGGTTCCACAAAGCGACCGGAAGGCACACTTGACAAACTCGAGTCAGATTGTTGGTTGCCAAGACCGGCGGTTTCGGCTCCGATCGGGGTAGAGATCGCATTCAAGCTCGACAGAGGTTGACCTTGGGTATCTAAGGTCGGGCGCCGCTTATAAGTCGCTTCAGATTGCTTTCGTTTTGGCTGATAGTTAGGTTGCTGCGTGTTGTAATCAGGTAGAATACGAAGGCGCATGCGATTCCGACCTTCCGTTTGGTCTAGTTTCCATCTCGGAATCTTGTGATCGTCGAAAAGGCCGTGAGGCCTTTGCAAGCCTCGGTTCAGCTTTGCAAAGATCGAAGAGATGTATATGGAATTGTCCTGCTGGTCCTGCATTGCTCGTTGATACTTTGCGTGTTCGGAAGCATAAATGTTGGTCATCCAATGATCCGCAGCAACTTCATGTCGACGTATCGTATCTTCGTTAGCAATGTTGTCGGTGAGCCAGTACTGCAACCTTTCCGTCCGTTTCGCAACCCTAACCTTGGCCGTCTCTTCGGTTCTACGGTTCTCTTCCGCAACGAATCTCTCCCAGATGGGGGACATGGCTCCGAAGAAAAGGGCATCCAGTTCTGGACGATGGTCATCAATCCAGTAAATGAAAGCCTCGTTGTCAACACCTGTCAACTTTTTGAACCCAGTAAGTAAATGCTTTTGGTCTTGGGTTGATCCTTGACTGAGAATCCTAGAACTCTCCTCGGGCTTCTGCATAAGGATAATACGCCACAGACTGGCAGCTGTCAGCCTTACCTGAGCGTGCGTGCTAATCAGTTTCGTATATAGATGATAACAAATTAGTCTCAAAAACTCCGCCTGCGTCTCTTCCGGGGTGAGAACCACTGTCTGCCAGTAGCACAGGCGGTCCATAAATGTGGTGATCTCCTTCTCGGAACTGGCATCATCCAGCTCGGAGAGCCGTAGCAGCACAACCCGCAGGACTACTGTCCTTATCGCCTGGACAGCTTGGCTACACAGCCGCACGCTCTTGAGTTTAGCAACCTCTGGTCGCTGTAGGTACTCCAAAATCGTACCCGCAAAACTTAGGACCGCTTCCACTCCGTCCAGAAACCAGCCCTCGTACAGCGCCTCGCCCAGGTGCGTAACCATACGTGCAATATTAGTCAGTACTCTCGGCTCCCATAGTAGCTTCTGATCTAATTTAATTGTGTTGCCCAATTGCGACAGTGTGTTTCGAAGCACGTAGGTTTCATAAAAAGCCTGATGCTCCTGAAATCCTGGAGGTACCTTCAGGAAGAGGCCGAAGCCGGGAAAGTCCTTCCTTTCTAGGAGCTGGTCTGAGAAGATGGCGATAATGAGTTCTAGGAGGCTTTCGACCAACGAATTGCTTATAGTCGGTGGTGAGTGACTGTTCATTCGAGGAGACATCGTGGCCTTGAGTCGTGCTTGAGAAGGGCTATACTGCGGCTGATCCGAAGTTACCAGAACAAAGGACGAGCCGCGCCTGATTGGGGGCATCCTTGGGTTAAGTGGGCTGCGTGATGGCTCTACGGTAGTTGTTCGAACGATAGGTGGCATTTCAGTGACTGCTCGGGCCAAAGGCCGGATGACGACGTCATTACCACCGAGGGTCAACGCAGACTTCCGGGAGTTCAGTTCGATATCTGGAGTGAGCACGTCCGAACTGACAATAGCGGGATACAGAACAAACAAAAGCTCTTGAATGTAACTCGAAGACACTGCAACGTCACGGAAACTCTGGGATTGTGAGTGTACTTCTGCTAGAAACTGACACACTGTGTGGAGAGTGTCTATGTACTCGCCCGAAGGTCTCTCGGAAGGCTGCGTATCATCTGTCAAAGGAATTAGAGACCTGTCCTGATATCTGCCTTGTAAATATGCGAGGGACATACTTATGGATATACCCTCAGTGTTTGATGCTGACCGTGCACGATTATGCCCTGGCTTGGAAGATGGAAGTTTATCATCTGAACTTGTATTACCACTTCTTTCGTTCCGCAGTGGTGAATGGAGGTCTTGTTGTCCGTTTATATTCGCCTTAAAACCAGTCCGTAGCATGGATGTTATGATGGGCAGAGCTTCAGGGTTGTCCACCTTTAATACGCCGTCCACCTTGAAGGAATCCAGCAAAGTAAACGGAGTGAACGGACGTTCAAAATCAATCACTGCTACATCTTGATGAAAAAGTATAGCGAAACATGCCAGCCATATTGCTGGTACCTTCCACCAGCGCTTTAGATGGTGACGCATGATTATGAAGCCGCCTGTCTTCTCAGCAAATTTCTTCACATAAGTCAGGCCATGGACAACAAGTATGCGGGCCAGGATTTTGGCTCCAAGCACAACAACGCGAGAGTCGTCTTCGGCGAGTAGGTACAGTAGCCACTACAAGATGTGAGTTTAATCTATGGATTTTGTCACAGACCTTGGCCATACCTTGTTCGTTACAGTCCTGGCAAACTTCTGGATACTTATAGTCCCTTTATCTCCACATAGTATATCCTTATACATCTCCAAAATGTGGATCCCTACATCAGCTCGGGAGAGATTATCTTCGCAATTTACACGCTCTGATCTAAGGCTGGAGCTTGACGACGAGACTGACAAGCGTTGCAGTCTGTGAATAGTTTGCTGCCGAGTCCGCACCGAAGTGTTCCGGGATGGTATTTTGGAGGATCGCCGACTCTTTTGTATCGCATACGTTACGAATAGTGACAATGATCGAAGTGTGTCCGCTGACAGGTTGCAATTCACAACAGATCTGAAGGCCCTCATGAAGGAATGAAACGCAGATTGTGAGTATATTTCGCCCTTAAGTGGGTCTAACAATTTCTTGACAATATCTATAATTAAGGTCATCAGTAAGTCTTGTGCATTGAAGGCAGTCCTAAGTACAGGTACCTACGCATGCGTGAAAGTCGTTTTGCATTGAACTTATGGATTTTGCATTCCACCCCAAATGTGATGAACTGGTTGTAGTACAGCTGTTGCACGGAAAGTGTCGCCTGACGCCAAATGTCGAGGTCTACCAGAAGTATCCGATAAGCTAAAGGATTGTTGATGACCGAATTCTCTGGACGTGCTTGATCGTATCCCAAGAAGACGAGAATAAGGTTCAGCAATTCGTATAAGAGCTTCTCCCGCTCCTCGTCGGTACTAGTCAGTCCCGATAAGATACCAAGATCAGTGTTACGATTGGATTGTCCAGCTCCGGTCTTGCTCCGTAGTAAAGCCGCAAGTATGCTGAACCCATTCTCTCTTTCCATTGCCTCGCTGTTTCGCCAGCTTCCTCTGATGCTCTCGAACAAGATATCAACTGAGCGGACGAGAGCCTCACAAGTAATCGCGAGCTCAACAAGCTTGAGGCCAACAGCCGCACAACCTCCAATGCGCCAACTTGCAGCATCTAATGACTGGGGTGTAATGACGAAGGGGGCTCCAGTGAGTACGGCTACTCCATGAGGCTTTAAGAACGCTTCGTTTATCGCTGGAACAGCACCATTTGAGATGACAGCATTTCCACCCAACCGTATCAGCTGTTTCAAACTTTTCCTCGCGGACTTAGACATGACGTCGAGAAGATAGGACTCGTCGGTGCGGTACTGGTCTTTATCACCGAAGACTGTTGCCGCTGAGATGTTGAGTATAATGTGGGACTCCGGCAACAGACCGGAGGCTTTGTGACGAATCGCTAGAACAATGTCTGATCTATCAACACTGCCAGGATGTAGGTTCTCGTTACGCAAATTCAACGCCGCAGAAGCCTTGTAAGTAAGAAAGGAACCTAAGCAGTCTTGGAAGTTCCCATTGTATTGCGGACCCAGCTGGTAATGTACGGCAATAAGATCATCGCTGAGAAGTTCTGAGAAAAGTTGGGCAGAGGCAAGAGACCAGCGAGTCGAGACCACACCTCGACCAATCCGTAAGGCAAGATCCTGTGGAGTACCGAAGAAAGCTTGCACTTGACGCGACGCGTTGGATGAAGCGGCGATAGGCGAGAGACTTTTGCCGGTCGTGCTAGAGGGCAGAGGATCTGAAGGATATAGTGATTTCACCAGCTCGACGAATTCTCCATTGATGAAGAGACTAGCTTTTGATGACGATGTTTTGCGGGGGCGCCTGTGTGCTATACAGATATGGTACCACTGACCCTTTTCAAACATCATAGACTTAAAACGAACGCTTGGTCTGGAAGAAGTGATTGAAGTCTGGAGAATTAAGTTTTGGGTATCTTTCTCGAGGTAAACTAACACAAAGCACGTTTGGCTGATATCAAAAGCTCCGAAGATTGTGGTATGCAAATTCGAATCGAACTCTTCGAATCGCACCCAGATAGAAATCGTATATCCTGCGCTTGGAGAAGAAGGAGGAAAGGTGTGACCTAAATCCGGAAGTTCGACTGATGCGTACCCGTACAATGATAAGTCGAAGTGAACATATGCGGGGCATTGGGAAGACCTCAAAGCTTTTAGGAGAAATCGAGCAATTTCGGGAGAAGTGCTCGCCCTTTGATATAGAAGGTAGGCATCATCGAGTGAGTTGAGACCAAGGGCAACAAGCGCATCAGCAAGGCTCCAGAGCAAAGTTGATACAGAAGAGGTAGTAGACGCTTCTGGCAATTCGGGGAGAACCATACTCAGTATCCCTGTGGAGTGAACACAGGCAAGACTATAATGGGACGAAGTAGCAAGGTGACAAAAAGCGGCAACCGCGGGAAGAACTTCAGTCTCTTGGGAACCTTGCTGCGACCCAGTATGCCGTCGGTGTTTCAACAGTATTGAGACTATCGCGGGTAGGATTCCTGGATTTTGCCAGTGTGCTTTGGGACCCAGCATCTCCTGAAGCTTACTTTGAATGACGGACAGAATCTTTTCTCCCTGTGAAGAACGGGTAACAGATTCTCTGGTGCTTGAGCCTGCACATTCCAGGTCGACATGCTTTCTTAGACTAACAAACAGGTCGTCCACAACATCATCGGCCAAAGCGAAGGCGTACAGTATGCCGAGAAATCGGTCCATGTGTCTCTGCTTTTGAGGTCCATCACCCAGACAGCTACTACCGCCCATCCATCCGATGGCCCTGTTTAAAGCGATCCATCCTCCATCCTCTACCCTCTTCGTAAAGTACCTCCGGTTTCCCCGATGTCCGTCGATACTCTCGGAGAGTACACGGAGGGTGGCGCGGAGTAGGTTTAGAAGGTCTTCTACACTCTCGTCCGCTAACTTCTCCGAAGCATAGTGTGAAACAGACAGCAGTATATGGAGAAGAGCTTGAAAACCATCGTGATGTCGGAATGCATCCTTGGCTGAATTGGGATGAGGGGCATCGACTAGCCTCTGACGGATTCGTTGCAAGCTCTCAGCCTTTCCGAGTAAATGTCGAAGCGACTCATTGTCGTTCCCTCGAGTGCTAGCCTTCGAGACATCTTCGATCAAGGATCTCAGATCCTGACTGACCGCCAGGTCTTCCGACGAGGTGGACTCTACGAAGACAGACTGAATGTCAGGCTGACCTCGCAGGGCAGAACTTGTCATAACTCCGACACCATCCAAAGACTCTTAGAGTACTGGCCCGGTTCATGAAGGGCACCGAAGAAACTTCACTCGTCTGCTGCCCAACACCTGTTCGCGCATGTGTCTCGTGCTTCGTACGTTCGTCATTAGTGATCGACTCGCTGCCTTAAGTGGATCGTATGCTCCACCATCCCAGGCTGTCTGAGTCAAACGATTCAGACCCTGGACAAGCTAGACAAAGAAGCTCATGTGTTTTGAATGATCTGAATCGGTTCAAGGTACTGATCCGTACTCGTCCTCATACTCTACTTTTCCTAGATGCTTGACCTAGCTACTTGAAGCAATTCTTACAAGTTACCTGAGAGTGTTGGTCGAAGCTACCCTCGGCTGTGAGACCAATTACATCGGATCGCACCTACCCGATAAGATCCACCTCAGATAAGGCACAGCAGCTAAGCCACACTCGGAAGTGTCCTCGTGTCGGAGCTGCCTGGTCAACTTACCAACTAGTTAACCTACTACTACTATTACCAACCTCTCGTGTGATCATCGACCTTTGATAACTACCAACCAACACTTACATCTTCCCTGGGCTTTCTCTGCTTCTATATCCTTCAAACCATCGCTCTTTTACCTGAGATTAGATAGTTGTCGGCTTTCTATCACTTCCTTTCTATTTCTTATCCTCAAGCTCAGTCCAGTATCTTCATCGTCATCATGAGGGGACTCGCCAGTCTTGCGCTGCTGCCGTTACTCGCCTCGGCTTCACCAGTCCTTAACACCCGCACCATCCACAATGACGCCGCTCCTATTCTTTCATCAACGCAGTCGAAGGAGATCCCAGACTCCTATATAGTTGTGTTCAAGAAGCATGTGTCGCAAACCTCGGCGGCTGCTCATCACGACTGGGTCCAAGACCTTCACTTAAGTACTCAGAGGACCAAGCGCTCGCAAATACCCTTCTCTGCAGACATCGTGGGTGGGTTGAAACACACCTATGATATAGTTGGAGGCCTACTTGGCTACTCTGGTCACTTTGATGATGATGTTATCGAAAGAATCCGGAGGCATCCCGATGTGAGTCATCCAACACCGCCAGGTTCCGCTCAAAGCTCGACACGTGACTAGAACTGCTTGACCATCACAAGACAGAACTGACTGGATCCCGTGGTCACTAGGTTGATTACATCGAAAAGGACTCGGAAGTTCATACTTTGGAGAGTGGGGAAACTGAGAAGAACGCTCCATGGGGCTTGGCCAGAATATCCCACCGTGACAGCCTCAGCTTCGGAACCTTCAACAAGTACCTCTACAGTGCCGACGGCGGCGAGGGTGTTGATGTCTATGTCATCGACACCGGTACCAACATCGAGCATGTCGACTTTGAAGATCGGGCACATTGGGGAAAGACCATCCCCGCCAACGACGAAGATGTGGACGGAAACGGTCACGGCACTCACTGCTCGGGTACTATTGCTGGCAAAAAGTATGGCGTTGCCAAAAAAGCAAATGTCTACGCCGTCAAAGTCTTGAGGTCAAATGGATCTGGTTCCATGTCCGATGTCGTCAAGGGTGTCGAATGGGCCGCCGTCAGCCACACGAAGAAAGTGGAGGCTGCGAAGAAAGGTAAAAAGGGTTTCAAGGGAAGTGCGGCCAACATGAGTCTCGGTGGTGGCAAGTCTGTCACTCTGGACCTCGCCGTCAATGCCGCTGTTGACGCTGGCATTCATTTCGCCGTCGCTGCCGGTAACGACAATGCCGACTCTTGCAACTACTCTCCTGCAGCCGCAGCCAAAGCCGTAACCGTTGGCGCTTCCACCTTTTCTGATGAGCGTGCGTACTTCTCCAACTACGGGAAATGCAACGACATCTTTGCCCCCGGCCTTAACATCCAGTCGACCTGGATCGGCAGCAAACACGCCACGAACACGATTTCAGGAACCTCTATGGCTTCTCCACACATCGCCGGTCTTTTGGCTTACTTCCTCTCGATGCAACCTTCCAAAGATTCGGCCTATGCTGTTGCGGATATCACGCCCAAAAAGCTTAAGGAGAATCTCATCGCTATTGCCACTCAGGGATCTTTGACTGATGTACCAAGCAACACCGCGAACGTAAGTTGACCACATCTTGTATTGCCAACGCTTGAGTGGATGGCCAACTGACCGCGCTTATAGATCCTCGCTTGGAACGGAGGCGGTTCATCCAACTACACTCAGATCGTGAAGAAGGGTGGTTACTCTGGCGGTGGTGGCGCCAGTGACATGATCAATCAGATCGAGGACTTCGTCACCGCCGAGATCAAGGACTTGTTTTCCGAGTTGCGCGAGGTTGCTGTATAAGCTTCGTTGGGCCTTAGATTAGAGTGGTCCCGAGCCCTTGTGATGGCGTTGAGCTATGGCTACGCATGTCCATAAGTCCTTGTCACAGTGTCTAGCCTGCGCGAGAGTTGCTTGGTTTCCCCTGATTCGCTGGCGACGGAGATGGTATTGGCTCATGTGGCTTGTGCTGGTCGACTCGGCGGGTTATGACTTTCACTTGTATCTCTTAACTCGTTCCGGAGTGGTGTGAGGTGTATCGAAAGGCGTAGTATTCTTATAACCGTGCATGTCCTTGCCTTCACCTCGCCGTGACAGAACTATCCCCTGAACCGAGTCCACCTGAGATTTAGTAGACTTGTGCTTGTGACACTCCAACGATGGTTCTTCAGCCATGGCCCAGATCGTAGAAGTTTTTTTGTAAATCCAACAGTTCAACCAGGCTGGCATATCACTCTCCTCTCGAACATGCTAGTATTGCTGCAAGCGAGTAGCGGCTTCACTTCCTAAGTCTACGTATCGGCCGCCCTGCATTACAGAGACAGAACGGGTGAAGAGCACACTCGCCGTAGCTGCCTAAGGTACATGTGCTTGGTGAAGCTGGAGACTACAGAACTCCGTACCATCGTACTACTCGTTTATACAAGCTTAGCAGCAAGATGAATCCCTGCCATTCGTGAAACATGCAATGTCGTTGGCTCTTGGGGCAGGTTGGTGGCGGTGGTTTGAATTCGATGGACCGTCTGTAGCTGACCCAGTAGCCTCTTCCGTCCCAAGCACGCCTTTAGTCAGTGGTAGAAGTCCTGCTTCTGGATGCCATGTACGTTAGATATCAGTGGTTGCGATTTGGGTGTGACCGGAGCTTGTTGGGTCGAGTGGCAGTGGTGATGTTTATTCTACCTCTCCCCGACATAAATTGCTGGCTATTGGCTTCATTCTGTCCGGTTGTTATCACAGTGACGATTATATCCAGCTTACAGAGATTTTGTCCTTCTCGATGTGATCCCTGACTTTGAGGCCACGCCCTGATGCTCCAAGAGGTGTAGATCACGTGTCAGGCTACGTATGCAGAGCCTCTCACGAGCTAGCACTGAAAAGGTAACCAATATGATTTCACGTGATTTGATCTGACGTCGAACATCTAGGGTTACGAGCCACGGCAGCTGCGTTATGGAAAGGTCAGCTATCAGTAAGATTTTTGCTGAGAGCAGATCTTTTACACTTGGTACATTACCTGTTTGACAGGGAATCAAACATCGAGAACCGCATCAGAAACCTTGTCTTGGATAGAAGGTCAAGCATAAGATATACTTGATCTCGGAAACGCTTATGGAGGAGAAGTCGGTGAAGTCGTTATATGACTTTCCTGTCTCAAACTTCATGCTATCTATGTCCAGGAGGATCTACTATTCAAATCGTTCTTATGAGTTTGCTGTGATCCATACTTTGAACATAGATCAAGATACTACTACGCATTCTACCATTTATCTGCAAATCTCAAATGACCAGTCGTTGCTACCGTGGCGGTAGCTAATTTTCTTAGTGAAGATAGCAAGTATCATCATTCAGATACGTATTGTGCCAGAAGTACAGACTATCGCACCAGTAGCCTGTGTAAAGCGTTGAAGCGACCTCTGTCCAGTTGGAAAGCACTGTTCGGGATACATTTCATGGTCGAGTTGGGGTGAGGGATGGAAGGTGCACTACTCTGTGCTGCTGGGCCGTCTTTGCTGAAGCCTTGGAAGGGGCCAGTGATGAACGAGTTGCACCTGTACCATATGCATAGAGCAGGTCCTTTCAAGGGTGGGCTTAGTTGATGTCGCCAAGCTTCGGCCATCGCATTCGAGTGACGAGAGAAGGTGTGGATTGAGGTACCTCTGGGTTAGCTTGATTTCCGTCGTGTTGGCCCTCTGTTGCGTCTTCCTTGTTCATGTTGTTGAGGGCCCTCTTGCCTCGCTGATGGTGTTCCGAGGTCGGGTTGGCCCTCTGTTGCATCTTCCTTGTTTGTGGTGTTGAGGACCTCTTGCCTCGTCCATGGTGTTCTTCGATGTTCCTTCCCATGTTGTCGTGTATGTGTACTTGGAGCACCACCCGACGAACTAAGGGTTGGGTGAGTGATCCGACCAGGAATTGAGGGTCTACATAATACTTTGTAACTGTCTACCTTTCTATTTCTCCATCAAACATTCACTGAAGACTCCCACCACTACCGCGAATTCAAACCTCAACAAAAATGTCGTTTCTCGAGGCACTTGTGCCTTTCGCTCTCTTCCTGGCCCTTGTGGCCTATCTTCGAGCACACGGCTACTATGCCGAAGGTATGGAGCACCTCCCACCACATGTTTGTCCGAGAACAACAAACCAACTAATTGGACAGAAGTTGTTGTCGCGCCCGCCCCACTCTGCGCCTGCAACGGGGTCTGTGTGGCCCCAGAGGTCCCCGTGACCTCACAAGGTATGAAGGACTCCTGAGCTACTGGTGTTTATCTTGACAACCTGACCAACCTCATTGAACAGAACTCCCGCCGGCGGTCCCCGCGACTCCCGCCCGCGCGCCTCCTCAGGCGACCACCACCCCCGCCACCCCCATCACTGCGGTCCGCCGCCCCATCGCGGCCGCCTCCCCGCTTTCTGCCGCCGCCGCGCCCCCGCCACCCGCCGCCGGCCTGCCTCCTCTCTCCTTCCCTTCCTCTCCTGCGGCGGCCTCCCCTTCTGCCCCCGCCGCCTCGCCGACCCCTCGAACGCCAAATATTTGGCGAAATAAGCTCAGCACGGACAAAGAGTCCGTTGATAGTTTGTTGTGCTGGATGTCCCAGCGGTTTTTGGAGGGGGTTGATGTGAGTGCAAGACAACAGCAACAGCATGAGACATCAGCGCTAATTCAGATGCAGGAGGAGGAAGATTAGGGGTTGGTGGTGGTGCTGGCAGCGGTCGCCGTTGGGACCCCGGGCAAGGAGGTGCTCCCGTTTTTCAACGGTTGAGCTCTCCGAGCCTGGGTTGAACCTGGCGGCCGCTGCCGGCTGGTTTTGGGCGTTTTAGGGAGCATCCTTATCTGTATTTTAGCTACGAGCATCACGATTACGATTTTCCTTGTATACTTTTACCTGTATGAGACTTCATTGTATCAATTATTCGTTTTGCTTTGGGAACTTCCAGTTGTTTTCAGGAATATATTCACTTTACATCTTTGCCTGAAGACCTCCAATTAACGTAAAGTAATTTATAGATTTGAAAGCCTGCCGCTGGTTGCTGTGCTATGGAGTACCCTAGAACATAATAACAGTTTCTCTCGAGAGCCTTGGATATACCCTTCCTACTACTATTTCTGTAAAAAAACCTGGGGGCCGCTTTACGAGTATAGAGTAGTACTTTTACGAAGTACTGGCAGCTGTCACGTGATACAAGACGACCTCTCACTCGTAGGGAGGACGCACTTATCCTTACTTACCTACGAGAGAGCCCGTCACTCCTTCGGCTGTTAACGTCTTAAGGTCATAACACACCATCTAAAGCATAGCTCTTTGCGGAAGAGCACCAGGTTCGCAGCTCATATATCCACAAATGAAATCTAAACACGCTGGACTGCCGAAGTAACATTCGAGCTCAGACTGCAGGCTCAAGGCTCAGGTGGCGATTGTACTGTATGAAGAACGTTGACGATATGGCGGGTCAGAGAGCAGGCTTTCCTCTTTGTTCTGGAGATGGATCGAAGCCAACCTTCTGCTTATGGTAACTTCGCGGATACATGTTGAGCATGAGCTACCGGTCCGGAGCTCTTCTTTTCCTCATTTTTGGCTCTATCTCCTTGCTTCTGACCAAGCCTTCCGTTACATGAGCAACTTTCTCCTACCACAGAGCCTATCACTCTTACTGGACTGGTACTTTGCTCTCATTGCTGTGTAGTCTACCGTAACCTAACAATCTGTATAATGAAATCCATTTCCTCTACGAGTTGATATCTTTCAATTCTCTCCTCATCCTCTTCCATCTTCATCCGCGAGGCTCAATTGCAAGTACTCTTCAGAACAGTGACGTTGCATTATCACAAACCTTTGTACAACCTATACGTTTCACCCCACAACATCACACTACTCAGACTTAGAGTCAATGCGGCCTAATATATCTCACAAGACCCAGAGAGTGTGTATTTGCTCGAGTACCTAAACGACCTTTACAAGGACAGCGGCGAGCGATTATTGTCATACTTCTCTGTGTTACCACGCGAACGCCTTACGTAGCCAGCAACCAAGGCTCGGAGGCTACCTTTATCGATTTCTCAATCGCCTAAGATTTTCTAAGACCCATACCGAGGAGGCGGGTACAGAACCAGTCGATGCCCATTGATAAGACCCGAGAGTCGGAGGGCTCATATATGACCGCCTGAGACGCGAGGAGCCCAATCAACCACTTACCATGATCCAGTCCCAGGGGCTCAAGCTCCCAGAGGTATGATACGCTTCCTTCGTACCTCTTGAAAATGAAACTAACAATTGAAGAGACCCGACGTGCTTAGTGCCATACCCAAACATCAAGACCATCAGTTTTCTATTGGAAGACCACGTACTATACTGTCTTGGTCCCCGCACCAGCCAACACCAACAGAGTCAATGTGGATTCGGATGTCGAACGGAACTCCGAAAGTCTAAGCGTTCCGACCCTTCTGCGGATCTTGACAATCGAGTTGACACTTATCGACCAATAGCCTCTTTCTTTTCTTCATCAACGTACTACCACGACCTGCACAAACTCACCAGCATATTACATATTACAACCTCTTATTTTCCTCATCATCACAATCTTACAAACAACCACCGCAGCACAACGAACTTCACGATCTCAACATGTCGTTCATCGAGGCAGTCCCGCCTTCTCCTCTTCCATGGCCTCGTGGCCTTTTATCGTGCAACGGCTATTATACTGGAGGTATGAACCCCCCCTATCATGTACACTATCTTGACTAACTTTGACAGTTCAAAGGATGCTCCCCTTCTTTGGTCGCACTACCGACACCCACTGCATCTCTCCCGCGCGGCCGACCCCGACGGTGTGGCGCAACACCCAGGCGATGGACAAGAAGTCCGTTGCCAGCTTCATGTGCCGGATGAGCCAGCATTATTTGAGATGAATGGCTTTAGTGGACAGAGTTCTTTCTGGCATGCTCTAGCATTTCCGCGCGCCCGACCAACGAACCCCCTCATCAGCAAAACTTTAAGCACTCTCAACTTGCTTGTTTCTGTCTTGGAAACTCAATTGGCCTTGAAGAAGTGAAGCATCTGGCTATCCGCTCTCTCTCTGCTGTCACCGCCCACCCAACGGCGTGTCTTCCTCCACCCAGACAATAAGGGTATGGCGAAACATGTGCAAAACCGACAAAGAGTCCGTGGACAGTCTTACTGCGGTGATGTTTCAGCAATCTTCTACTGATGTTTATCTTGACAAACTGCAACCTTACTGGACAGAACTCTCGCTGACGGTCCCGCCACTCCTGCCCGCGCTCCACTTCGAACAAACCCAGCCCCCGCACCCCCATCACTGCGGTCCGCCGCCCCCTCACTGCCGCCTCGCCCTCCCCTCAGACGTTACGAGTGTGGCGCAACAACAACAACGGACCAAGAGTCCGTAGACAGTCTTCTGCGGTGGATGTCGCAGAATTTCTGGAGGGGCCCGACGAGGGAAGACCGCCACCACTACGTTACGAACAAGCATGACAAGAGTGCCGTTTCTTGAGGCATCCATGCTTGGGGTGAAAGTTTTTGAAGGGAAAAGAATAAGTACCTGGAATGGCGTGGTGGGAACTTGCCTCATCCTCACCTCGCACACCGTGGGCGTGGAGGAATACCTATGAAACAGACAACGAGTCTGTCAAAGCTCTTCTCCGGCGGATGGGGAAGAAGCCTCGCCCTCCACTCACACATCAAGGGGTGGAGGAACGAGTACAAGACCGGCAAGGAGTCGGCAGATGCCCTCCAGCGGTGGATGGGGGAGATATGAACAGCAATAGTAAATGAGACACCAGAACTTACTCAAATGGAAACATGGTCAAACTTTCACAACTAGTATTACATTACAAAGAGCGACCACCTACCAAAATGTTTTCTTTGGACACTCGCCTCTCTCTGTTCCTAGTTAAGGGCTTCTGTCCGACTAACAGAGACATGGCTTTGTCGACAGTCTACCTTCCTATTCTCTTCAGTATACTCCCACAGCGTCGCCCACACGTACTCGAGTACAGATACATAAACACAAAAAGTCTTTCCTCGAAGCTCTCCTACCAGTCTTCCTTCTCCTAGGACTTATGTCCTTCTACAGGAAAAACGGCTACTATGCTGAAGGTATGAAGCATCCCCGACATGCTGGTTATCTTTTTTGCAAGTACTGACCTTCTACTTCACAGCAGTACCTTCACCGTGTCTACTGGCAGTACCAATCTTTCAGTATTCAATACCTGCGCCGCGGGCCCTGACTTATCAAACCTTGCTGCATTAGATTGGCAGGTGGTTGGACGGTTTTACGAGGAGAGATGTTGACGTCCTTGTACCCCTGAACGCCAAAGATCCTACAAAACTCGTTCAAGACGGTCAAGGAGCCCGTGGATGGCTTGCTGGGCTGGATAAGCCAGATGCGGAAGATTGGTTGTGGGGAATATTAGCCTCCTCTTCGCCTCGCAGACGAGGGTGCGAAGGAGCACTTATAAACGGACAAGGAGTGCGACGCTCCTCCCCGGTGGATAGGGAAGAAGTTTTTGGAAGGGGTTGTCTCTGGAGGGTATGGAAGAAGTTTATAGAGGAGGAGGTCTCATTGTTTTGTAAGAGATATTAGTAGATAAGAGGATTAGGGCAGACCTTATCTAAGGTTTCGTCGTGGGGAACAATACAGTAATTTGCCAATCACTTTGCTAATGTCACGTGATATCAAACCACGCCTGAACCCACTTGCTGCTACACTACCTAGTACGTTCCGCCCAGAACTTTGTCAATAGAACGATGCGCTTCCATCCCACATGGACAGCGTGGATTGTATATTGTCTCAACCTCTCGGCGGTTCACGCCGTCTTCGCGGATGATGCATACCAGATAGACTACCACCACGCTCTCCTGGGTATTCCCCAGCAACACACCACCTTCTTCCACCGGCCACAGTCCAGCTCGCGAGCAAGCCTTCTGTACACGCTTTCCGAAAAACTTGTGCTTGGCGCGGTCAATCCGAAAGATGGAACAATAGTCTGGCGGCAGCGACTCGGTGGTGGGAATGCTACTACTGGATTTCTCAGAGCTGGCGAAAGAGAGAACAGCGTGATAAGTGCTGTGGGTGGGGAGGTCAAGGCATGGGACGCGTTGAGTGGGAAATTGGTCTGGGGTAATGAGTTCAACGATGGTGAAATTAGAGACTTGGAAGTCGTGGAGCTGGAGAGCGGGAAAGAAGGGATTACAGCTAAAGACGCGGTGTTGCTTTCTGGGAGCACGCAGGGGGTGGTTCGAAGGCTGAACGGAAATACAGGTGATGTCTTGTGGGAATTTAGGGACGACAAGTAAGTTCGAGACCCTTCGGTGGTATTTGGAGAGATCCTTATGAGTTTAGTGGAGATGTACCATTTCAGGTATCGACATCCGCATCTAGTATCCACTACGTTTCCCTACATCGGGCGATACTCGGGGGGTTCAAGATCAAAGTTACAGCGTTGGATCCAGTCTCAGGAAAACAAACAGGCCAGAACACTCTGAGCTCCGAAGGCGACGTTCTAACACCTGATGCGATCGTGTTTGTGGGCGCCAATTCAGCCTCTCCGTTGATCGTGTGGACAGACAAAAGCCACAAGACTCTCAAGGTCAACGTCATAGGGTCGAAGCATGTTAACTCATTCAACATCAACAACGACAGCGACCAGGACATCGAAACAGTCACCATTCACGCACCCCACTTACTACAATCACAGCCACACTTCTTGGCGCATTACCAGACTATCGATTCGCACTGGGCAGAAGTATACCACGTTGACCTCTCCACCAGCTCAGTTTCGAAAGCGTACGGCCTCCCGGAAGTAAGCGGCACAGGAGCTTTCTCGACTAGCACGCAAGACGCTAATGTGTACTTTACTCGGGATACGGAATCTGAAACCACACTCATTTCTTCATCGTCTGATGT
Source organism: Acarospora socialis (assembly GCA_025617375.2). Lineage (NCBI taxonomy): Eukaryota > Fungi > Ascomycota > Lecanoromycetes > Acarosporales > Acarosporaceae > Acarospora > Acarospora socialis. The sequence continues at coordinate 141,088 of JAMYGW020000013.1, forward strand.
TGTACTTGGTAGATGGGGGGCTCGGTATAGCAGTCAGCATAGCCTAGAAAATATCGAGGGTCCGCTTCATGCAGTCTCGGAAGTCTTACGCAGGGGTGAATCCACCTATGCTGTGAGGAGTGCTGCGGTATTACCAACAGGAAACTGGGAGCTCATCCGGAACCGTGAGTCAATCTGGGTCCGCTCAGAAGCTTTAGCTGGCATTGTGGCAGCTGAGTGGGCCGAACTGAGGAAAGACAAGGACCTGGCCAGGGAACTTGAGGACGAAGGCCATGCGAACGTCTTGAGTGCATACTTGCACAGGGTAACACGTCATCTAAGAGATCTACAATACTTTCCAGCATGGCTGAAGAGCTTACCTTCAAATATAATGGCAAGCTTCCGTGGTGAGCAAGGCGCCATGAGCGGATATGGGTGGCTCACCGATAACTTCGGATTCCGAAAACTCATCATTGTTGCTACGGAAAATGGTCGCCTTATGGCCCTGCACGCTGCCAACCACGGAAAGGTTATCTGGAATTCCAAAGCTGTGGATGTTCCGATTGGAGAACGCTGGGATGTTAAAAGTATTGATATCAACCATGACATGGCCGACATGGCCACCATCATAGGAGCTGCAGGGGAGGTTATGTATGCAAGGTACATGACGGGAGAAATCTTCCATCAATCAGAAGGGTCAGCACTTTCGTTGAAGACTTCCGTCTCAACGGTGGACAGAACAGGCCGTAAGGTCCACATTGCAATTGACGAAGATGGCAAACCTGGGCCTCTACCAGCACAAGCCTTCGATGACGGAACAATACTCGTTAGTCGAAGCCGAACCGGAGTCTTACAAGGCTGGAGTTTGAGTCTGACCTCAAAACCGACGCTGGCATGGGAGTTTGCCCTACCCTCAGAGGCACGTGTTGTGGGTGCCATAGCTCGGCCTCGACATGACCCGGTAGCGTCGATAGGGAAGGTGCTAGGGGATCGGTCGGTCATGTACAAATACCTCAATCCCAACCTCCTTCTCGTCACCACGGTCAGTGATTCATCATCAACCGCGACTTTTTACCTCCTCGACGCAGTCTCAGGAGATATCCTTTACAGCACCACCCACGCCGGCGTCGACACGGAACGCACAATCTCCTCCACCATGTCCGAAAACTGGTTCACCTACTCCCTCTTTGCCGACACCACCTCCGACACCAGCACGTCCCCCTCCTCCTCCTCCGCGAAGGGCCACCAACTCATCATCGCCGAACTCTACGAATCCCCCATCCCAAACGACCGCGGCCCACTCGGCTCCTCCCCCAACTCCTCCAGCCTCTACCCCTCCACCAGCACCGACCCCACCGTTCCCCGCCCGCACGTCCTCTCCCAAGCCTTCCTGATTCCCGAAGAAATCTCCACCATGGCCGTCACCTCCACCCGGCAAGGCATCACCTCGCGCTCCCTCCTCTGCACTCTCCCTTCCAGCAACGCTATCATCGCCATCCCCCGCCCCGTCCTCGATCCCCGCCGGCCTGTCGGCCGCGACCCCACCTCCGCCGAGCTCGAAGAAGGCCTCTTCCGCTATGCGCCTGTCATCGAGTTTGATCCGAAATGGTACATCACGCACCGTCGCGACGTGCTCGGCATCCGAACGATCGTGACCAGTCCAAGTCTGCTGGAAAGTACGAGTCTGGTTTTCGCGTACGGGAACGGTGGAGACGTTTTTGGGACGCGGATCAGCCCGAGTCAGGCGTTCGATATGTTGGGGAAGGGATTTGGGAAGGGGCAGTTGGTTGGGACCGTGTTGGCGTTGGGGGCGGGGGTGGCAGTTCTGGCGCCGATGGTGAGTTCGTCCGTTTTCTGTTTCAACGTCGTGTGTGAGGTGGTGGATGCTGATGCTTGGGTGCTGTAGGTGCGGAGGAAGCAGATCGATGCGCTGTGGAAGGCTTGAAGGAGACTGTGCTTTCCACCTGACACTGCTGTCTTGATAAGGCGATAGATAAGAAAGGTACCATTGTCGTATAGAAATAGTGTCAATACCCCCACTAGCAAATACCCTATGCTCTAACCTCACATATTCAAGATAGAAAGCTTGATTCAAACGGCCACCAACGGTAGGTACGTGCCTGTCGCAGCCAGCGTGGCCCTTAACCTATCCAGCATTCAACATTGTTAAGTGCCGCATGTTACACACGGTGTGCACCCCTTCCGTCTCGTGTTCTCTCCTTCTCTACTCTGTCCATCTGAAGCGCTTCATAAACGGCTATATCCCCAACTACGGACTCCAAGCCCTTACCCTCAATCACCACCCTCGCCTCCTTCTCCCACCGTCAGGACTCTCAGTCCCACCAACAGCAAGACTCCCCATTCCCCAGCACCACCCCACATTCTGCACCTGCATCCACCGCTATAAAACACGTGCTGTATACTACACTACACTCCAGCCAAGCAAGACCGCTGTAGCCGTAGCCGTAGTCCTAGCAACTCAGCCAACACTACGACTGTTGTCCTCCTCTCGTCCCCTCCATTCAGTGGAAGTTCACAGCTGGGGGTACGCTGCCACTTCGTGCCACGGGGCGGACATGGGAGTTATGCGAGTGGGTTCTAGAGGTACGAACAGGGTCAGGGGATGGTGTGGCTCGGACAGCGTACAGAGAGCTCCTGTGAGGTGTTGATTGCTTTCTTTCTCCTGACACGGAGGGCGGGAGAGATGGGATCGGACAGGGACGTGAGCTGGTTGTGTTGTCGAGGATGCTGGAATTTAAAGTTGTCTTTGACGTTGTTGCCCTCTTCGCTTGTCGTGTCGTGTTGCGGTTGTGCTGGTGCGTTATGGGCTCTAGCTGTGGAGGATCTCTGCGTTAGGGTTTGGTTTGGGAGACAAGGGGTTGTGGGTCGATTTATGGGCAGTGTATATGATGATGATGGGTGCGGCTTTGTATTGCATGGGAAGGCTACAGAGAGGGTTGCAGTGGGGTTAGGGCATAGTGTTTCCGCCCAGGCTGAGATGTATCAATCTATCAATCAATCAAATGCCCAGATGCAAAAACTAACTACGGGTAAGTGATATTGACCGGCCCACCCACACAACCGCTCGCAAAGCGCTGCAAAAAAAGATACAACCCCTCAAACCAACAACCCCCCACCATTCGTCCCCACCACGCTCCCCGTCGCATTCTCATCCCTCATCGCATAAACAAACGCCTCGGCCACATCCTCTGGCCTCCCAATCCGCCCCGTCAACGACCGCGCCTGCATCTCCCTCTCGAACTCCGCATACGCCTCCCTCGGCATGCCATCCCACAGCTCCGTCGCGACCGCGCCGGGACTGACCAGATTGACCCGGACGGGCTTCAGATCGAGCGCCAGGCCGCGCACCATGCCGTACAGGCCGGCCGCATACGACGCCATGACGCTCCAGTTGGGCATGGGCTTCTCCGCCACGCTGCCCGTGCACAGCGTGATGCTGGAGCTCGGCCCGGCATTCATGTAGGGGCCGCAATGCCGCGCGATCAGCAGGGGGCCGAAGAAGCGGACCATGCCCGCCGCCTGCATTTGTGCGAGGGAGGTCGTCGCGAGTGGGACGACGGCGAGTGCGTCGCCGGCGGTGCTGACGATGTGGTCGAGCTTTCGCCCTTCGCTGTCTTTTCCTACCGCTTCGAAGAGGGCTTGCACGTTTTGCTCGGCCGTCTCGGCGGAGGCGAGGTCGCAGGCGTGGCCGCTTACGCGGTTGGAGGCGGAGGGGTAGGATTTCAGGAGGCGGGAGATGGCGGAATCTATGCGGGAGGCTTGCGAGGAAGAGAGGATGACGGTTGCGCCTTGCTCTAGGCACGCTTCGGCGACGCAGTAGCCGATGCCGGAGGTTCCGCCGATTATGAGGATGCGTTTGGAGTGGAGCTTGGTGGTGTATTTTTGGGCGTCGGTCATGGTTTCTGTGGTGGGGGTTGATATCTTGAGAATTGGGTTCAGGGTCGGGTGGGTGAGTCTGTATGTGTGGATTGAGGAGATGTGAGGGTGTAGAATTGGGTGGTGGGTGGTTTGGATAGATGGAGAGTCTTTGGGGTTTTATGGTGGGGTCGTATGGTGGTTCGGGGATAAGACGCCTTTAAGGTCTTGGTGCGGCGGGTTACTCCGTATCAATCAGCGAGCCACAAATATGGCGTAGTATAGCGCCAGTCCAACGGATCCGGATCTCTGATAGGGCTGTCGTGCGAAGTACAATGCATGGTCAGCCTACAATACTAGATGATTTCGACCACAGCTAGCTCCGTAGTAGGACACATGATATGGAAACTTTCTCATGCGTAGGAGTCTGTAGAGACGGGGCTCGTTAAAGGTAGGAAAACTGTAATTGCTCGCTGGGTAAATTAACGAGCAGACCAGCTGCAGCGCGGAGAGCCGACATCTTGATATAATACACAATACATATTCTATATATCCCTACCCACACTTATATGTCTATAACACCCCATTAATCATTACAGTCCCAGAGCCGAAACTCCACTCAACCCAACCAGAAGCCCCAACGGCACCCAGGAAACACCCACCTTGTCCTGCGCCCCTTCAAAAGACTGTACAGAGCCACCTGTAGAGGTAGATGCCGGCCCAATGGGGCCTAGTCCCGAGAGGATTGCTCCTCCAACGCCGCCACCAATGCTGGTCGTAGCTAGCGGTATAGTGCTCGTCCCAATAACCAGATCCGATGGGCCCAATGATACATGCGTGCCAGAAATTGTTATGCCTGGTCCACCAGGCAGGAGTTTCGTGCCTGCAATGGCGAAGCCGGTGGGACTTGCGGTGAATGTTTGGCCGGCGATTGTGAAGACTGCATTGGTTGGTATTGATGAAAGAGGAATCGTGCTTGTGCCGATGACGAGACCAGATGAGCCGAGCGATATGGAAGCACCTGAGATTGTTACGGCAGGCTTGCCAGGAAGGATGGAGGTTCCGGCTATGCTGAAGCCTGCGGGGTTCGCTGTGAACGTTTGGCCACCAATTGTGAACACGGCGTTACTGGGTAATGGAAATTCAATCGTGCTCGTGCCGACGACAAGGCCAGAGACACCCAATGACACCGGAGTACCTGATATAGTTACGGCTGGCCTTCCGGGTAGGACCGAGGTGCCAGCAACGTTGAACCCAGTAGGGCTGGCAGTAAAGGTCTGACCGCCAACCGTAAAGACAGCATTCGTTGATGATGGAAGAGATATTGTACTGGTGCCAATAACAAGCCCAGAGGAACCAAGCGAAATAGGAGTTCCCGAGACAGTTATGCCAGGGCCACCCTTCACTATACTCGTGCCGGCGATGGTGATGGCGGTAGGGTTGACTGTGAAGGTCTGACCTCCAACAGTGAACACAGGCGAAGCGGATGATGACGGCAAGGCAAAGTTATTAGTACCGATTACAAGACTGCCGGAGGAGCCCAGGGATACTGTGGCCCCAGAAATGGTGACCGGAGGCCCTCCCGGTTTGACTGAAGTACCTGCGAGAACGAACCCTGTTGGGTTTGCGGTAAAGCTCTGGCCACCGACAGTATAGACAGATGATGCTGGCAGAGGTATTGTGCTGCTTCCGACGACAAGGCCAGCTGCGCCGAGGGAGATAGGTGTGCCGGAAACGGTCATTGCTGGTCCCCCAGGCAACAAGGTTGTTTTATCAATAACATAACCATTACCAGATGGCGCGGCAGTCATGACCTGTCCACCGACAGTGGCAACTGGAGCCGCTACTGCCGTTGGTAGAGGTACCACGTCGCTACCAACATGTAATCCAGAAGGACCTAATGAGATTGGAGTTCCTGCTATGGTGACAGCACTGCCCGGGCCAACAGTCATACTACCAATCACAACGACCGAGTTCGCGACAGAGGCTGCAAGACCACCCACAGTGACTGCCAACGGAGCTGCCTCTTGACTTTGCTGTACATGGGAAAAGGTCAAACCGCCTACGATTTGAGGAGCAGGTTTCTGTGGTGCCTGTTGAGGGGGAGGTGTGATGACGGGCATAATACTGCTCCCAACTTGAATAAAACTGGATGAATATGCAACTGCTGTACCGCCCACAGTAATAGGAGGTCCATTCTCCGAAACGGTCTGACCCTGTACGACGGCCATAGGTGCCTTTGGCATCGAAGGGACAGCAGGGGAATTCAGACTCTGCGGGTTTGAACCCGAGTCATGTTGATTCTGAAGGGTTGGATCCTTAGTCTGTGGGTCCGAGTCCTGGGGTTCTGGATTTTGCTGAGGCTTTGGATCTTGTTGTATTTGCGGGTTCGGAGAGTTTGCATTCGGATCCTTGTTCTGCTGCTGATTTTGCGGCTCGGAGTTTGGGTTGGAATTTGGGATTTGGCTCTGTTGGCCGGGCGTTTGTGGAGGATCGTTGGGTGCTGTGGTATGGATAGTGGCAGGAGCTAAGTCGAACGGATCTTTGTTTACTGCTGGGACTGCCGGCAGTGATGAATCCACACTTTTAGGGGGCTGTAGGGGATCCCCACTTGCTGGAGGCTGGAGGGCATCAGCGCTCTTTAAAGGCCTAGGTGGTAATATATGATGAGGAGCCCGGGTTGGATCTGAACTCGTTGGAGGTTGTGGTAGCGGGTCCGGGCCTGATATGACTGGGTCATGTGGGTCTTTTGAAGGGTTGTTGCTCGCAGGCGGTGGTTTTGGTGCGACCGGAGGGGTTGTGATTGTAGGCAAAGGATCAATCGCCTGGCTTGGTGTTGCAGGCGTCTGTACCGGTGCCGGGTCTGCTCGCGTTGTGCCAGGGTCCATGGCTGAAACTGCACCCAGCGCTTTGGGCGGATCAATGCCTTCAGCCTGGTAACCTCTGCAATTGCTCCAGGCAGGGTCAAGGCCCTGGAGTTTCTTTGGTAGCGCAAGTCTGGGTCGGTATGGTTGTCCCGGGCCCAGCGTGTACCAGTCCGCACTCAGCACTGAGCGGGGTGGACAGGGTAGGTCTGCAAGATTAAAGCTTTTTGTAGTTTGGGCCACCAAGTTGAAAGGGCCTTCCACCGTTGACAGCTCGCCAGGGTCGAATGCGAGCGTGACGGAGGTGTGCACTTGACCGAACTGTCCACACTTATCAGTCGCAGAGACATCGTGGAATGCCACGTAGATCGATGGATAAGTATATGTAAACCCGTCTGGACCGACCACGTTGCTTTGTGAACCATCACCAAGCAGAGGATGTCCGCGAGCTTTAACCACGTGTGAACTGTCTGAAGCTGCTGAGGAGCTATCCCATGGGTTGAATTGTGGAGGAAGTTGCACGGGTACCGTGCCTATCGAGAAAGGCGTGCCATCCAGCAGTATTCCATTGCTTGTGATCACCGATGGATGGGTTGCGTTTGGTGGTGAATGATCGATTGTTGAATCGACACAGGAGTAGTCTGCACCTGGTACAGGGAAGTAGGAGACGTCAACAGTTGGATAGTCAATTAAGCACAGGCCGCAGCAAATGTCGTTTAGAAAATCCGTCGGATCGAACAATGTCGCTGTGTTTACTATGCCATGTTTAGAAAAGTAACTCGAAGTGCATTCAGGTAATCTGCCGAAACTCCGGGTTGCCGCTGCAATGGCTGATTGATTGCTGGCAGTGCTTGAAGTACATGGATACCCATACAGGAGACCGTCCACTGTTTTAAAGCTAAGGCATTCGGTAGTGGACGAAGACCGCGCGAGGTGTGATGAAGAAGTTGTGTTAGAGGGTAAGGAAGTCGTCGGATCAAAAGACGGAGACTGCTTGGTGCTTGACAAAGAGGTTATTGTGGAAGACAACAGAGTCGTCGTCGGAGTAAGAGATGTAGACTGCTTTGTACTTGATACAGAGGTTATTGTGGTGGACAATAAAGTCGTTGGTGCCCGTGTAGTGTTGCTATATATCGCCGCAGAAACTGCACAATAGTATGTATCAGTAGGGAACAATCGTCTATCCTGCTTGATACCCAATTTGTGGCATCAAGCAGGTTTCTCCGCGAGTAAGTTGACCATACCAATCATGAGATGACCTATACTCCATGAAAGAAACAGCGAAGAAAGAATGTACCGTGGCTCAGCCATAACGAGAGAACTTCACGGGTTGAGCGAACGAGGACTGGAAAGCCAGCACGATTGAAGAGTGAAGGAATAACCCAATATATGTGTGCAACCCACCACCCAGTGAGAAGCCCGGGCATGCCGAATTCAGCGTCCGGGATATCGCGAGCAGCGGCATGAGGGCAGGCGTACCTTACTTGTAGGGCTGGCGTTAAGCAGATACATACTCGGCCCCCACCAAGTCCTCATGTATCCGGTGAATGATTGGAGACTTGAAGCCTTTGCTAACAGTAAGCCGAAGCAAATCTGAAGAATGCAACAGTAACGCAGCCATTTGTGGAGTACCGGTCTCCCATGTCCTTGCAAATTGACTGTTGGCTGCATGCTCTGACACAACGGACGAGAACTAGAAAATCAATTTGAAGGACTTAACGGCTCTTCCATCAGCTAAGTTTCGCACTCGGGACTCGATATGAAAGGAAGCACGCAAGGTCTCAACTTGGGGGCCGTGCCGCAGATCGCCTTAGTTCTTCAGCTGGCCAGGGAAGATGGAAAGTAAGAGTCCCTTGGTATGGTAAAGAGAAAGTCTGCGAAGGAAACACTAAGGAAATGCTTGATATATTTAGCAGTCAATCACAGGCTATTGTTTTCTTCATAGCTCTGCCCCAAGGCTAGATGTAGCCTTGATGCTTACAAGCCCGCGCTTGTGATCTCTCAGCACTCATATTGAGCGCTCAATTGGTGATGCCTACCCTATGAATGCCTGCAATCAGTAGACAGCTCATAGTCCACTATCTTAGGACACGATGTAACGTTCAACTCTGTACGACAGGATTACGTCCCGAATAATCCAACATCCGGGGTCGCTGGGTCTGTAAGCGCGCTGGTTTGCGCTACTGCCGCTTTAGCGCAATCTGCAAGGCTTGTGGAACTCTGATGCCTGTGGAGTACTCGTACGAAGCGACCTAATTCATACCGTACCACGTTACCTACACAACCATGACAGGGCCGAGGACTCTACTCTAAGTCTCGGTCAATGTACCGAGGCCAGTTGAAAGCTTATTGTCCATGTGCGTACAACTAAGCTTCCGTTAACCTAAACATGTGGTTGATGGCCCCCAACCAATTACATCTTCCAGGAAAAATGAGCTGAACCGTGTAAGCACTAAGACACACCTACGCCATTGTCAATCACCAGGTACTTGATGAGCGCCCATCTTCGCTGCTGGGCCGTCCATCAGCCTTTTCCAGTCGTGGGACTTCAGGGTCTGATCGACTGAGAGTTGAGTTTCCTTGGATGCACGGCCTCGCATGCTCTCATCATAATCATCAATCATATGGCGCAATTCCGTCTCGCCTTGGGCCACCTTCACAAGGCCTTCCACGAGGTCGGCGGCATCATGTAAGGCAAGATTCAGTCCTTGACCTCGGTCTGTCGATGCCACATTAGTCTGCCCTGGTGCCTGATCAGGTAAGCACTTACGCGGGGGTATCGCATGCGCCGCATCACCGGCCAGCGTGACTCTGCCTCCGTGGTTATTCCAAGGTACAATTTGCCAATAGGTACATGCATCGGCAGGAACCCGAGTGTCATCCTTTACCCACAAGCCAGCAGACCTCCATGGCTCTGCCCAGTGTTGCGCGCTTTGTTTGACATAACGTACTCTTCCGGTATGATCTTCGTTTTCTGGAAGTGGGTGGCCTGACCAACTAAGAACTAGCTGAAATTTCCATGTCTCCGGTTTCTCTACGTCGGGAACGTCTTGTACTACGACAGATTTAGCCAATGTTCGAGTGTGCCGGGTATGGTTACTTACTCGACATCCAGAACATCTCGCTGGTATCGGGATGGTAGGCGACCTTGAACATTGGATGAAGCAGCTGCAGATGAAGGGCTTGCTCAGCTGTGTATGTCTGTGTGAAGTTGGACATGGTGATAGGGGTCTTGGTGAGCTGTGCCGTCTTATCGCCAACGAGGAGCCTTCGAACAGCTGACTTTGCCCCGTCACAACCAATGAGGATATTCCCGGTGATTTCTGTGCCGTCCGCAAATCTAGCACTGACAGAAATATCTTCGTATGTGATATCAACGAGCGTTTTACCGTACTATGGCTCACAATGGTCAGCCAGAACTCGACCGAGTAATTCAATCCTGGTAGTAATGCTTACATGAACATCAAGCCCCTCACAGAACAGCTCTCGCATCTTCTTTCGGCTCACCCGCACCGGGTTGTCCGCATGCATCTGGTAGAGCAACTCGCCAGTCTTACCGTTATAACAGGGAAGAAAATCATCTATGCCAGGCGTGGCGTCGTAGTACTCATTACATCGAATTTTCCGTAATTGCCCTTGTAGCTCTTCAGGGAGACATCGGAAGATATGCTGAGTTCCCCAGTGCAAGAGCATACCCCAGTCCCGCGGTCGTGATGAATAGAGCTCTGCAGTTTCCCGCTCAAGGATGATGTTCGAAATACCAGCCTACGCCAGGCATCAGAAGCGTATAGGAAACACAAGGTGGTCATCCAGTACCCGTTTCAGACCTTGGGCGATCAGAAGCCCCGTCGTCCCTATGGTCAAATTCCAGCAAACAGTATCATAAGTGACTGTAGACCGGTCTTACCGGCACCGACTATGATCACATGCAACGCTTTCCCAGCGTCTGATGCCATTGACCTTGAGGCGTAGATCAGAGATCAAGGATATATGAAAGAAACTCGATAACTTTGAGATCACAAACACTCCGATCTCGAGATATTGGCGGATATTGTAGCCGAAAGAGCGAGGTGGGAACGGTTTACAGGTACCAAAGAGATCGAAGAACGCAACGACAATGTATACTCGAGTGTCCGAAAGGCCGAGAGCCTTGAAGATGCCTGCGCACGGGTCCAAAACGGATTGATCCAGTGAAGGCCCGGGTCCAGAAGGAAGAAAGCAGTGGTGCTATGCCCGGAATAACAGTACCTTATAAGTAGCCTGCAAGATTCCCTGTTGGTTGGCGGGCACTGATCTTAACACTGTCGACCAGCAAGGACAGATAGCGCTGCTGCACCGTGGGCCCCTCATCTTGTGGACCACTCGCAGCGCTTGAACAGCAGCGGGAAGATTGTGGCACCGCTCACATTTCTTGAGGGCCCCCACTAAGGTAAGCCCAAAAAGAATCCTTCGTAAGAGAAGCTTCGCACCTTTGTGGGCAGTAGTTGCTTCACTAATGCACTGTAACAACATCGAACGTCGCGCTGGTGGACTAAGGTAGGTATCCTATGTGAGCCTGAATCTTATCTTATCTTTGTTATCTTAGTCCAGCGGTATCTATCTAAGCTCCCGCAGCTTTGACAGCTTCCTTTCCTCTTAACCCTAATATTTACTCGAACATGTACCGCGTGATAGCGTGGCCGACATCATCAAGCATCTCCGAAAACTATCATCGCCAGTCTTCTGAAACAAGAGTCTACTTGATTCACGACCCTCTCAACATGGCATCCATACCAGCTGAAACTCACCGAAGCGGTCATTGGCCTTAGCGGACCCTATAGAGATGCAACCACCATGATGACAGTAGAATAAACTACTGAACGAACAGTGGCAGAAGTCTTATACGGTTTTGGGCATTTAGGGAAGACAAATATTGTATGACTGAACCCCGGCCCCCTCACGGCCCACAAGCTAAGCTCTGACTCACAGCAGATTCAGACGTGTGTAGAGTATAAATGCGCAACGGATACTCGACGCTTCCCAGGAAGACACCTTATTGCCATAAATTTGATTAAACTACCGGAATCATTCAAAACCCGAACGTAACGCAGGTTACCGGCAACAGAGAGCATGGCAAAGGACACGGCATCTTCCCCTCCAACCATCCAAATTGATGGCACAACACTCGAAGGCGGAGGCCAACTCGCGCGACTAGCCCTTTCGCTATCCTCTCTTACTAGTATACCGATCCACATAACCTCCATCCGTGGCAATCGTTCGCGAGACGGCGGGCTCAAAGGCTCGCACTTAGCGGCCGTCGAGTTCCTCGCCCGAGCGTGTGGCGCTAGAACAGAAGGGATGGAATTGAAGTCGAAAGACTTGCTCTTCGAGCCCTGCCTCGACGAGGATGAAAGATTAATACGCGGACATACCCACTGGTGGAAGAACGTAAAAGACCAACAAGGCAACACCGTCTGCAGAGCAATCGAGATCAATCAAAAGACACCCGGCAGCATCTTCCTCGTCTTTCAAGCCCTACTCCCTTACCTCATCTTCTCCTCCACCAGCACCAACGATCGACCCCCCAACAAACCCCTCCCCATAACCCTAACCATCCACGGCGGCACCAACGTCTCCGCCAGTCCAAGCCTCGAATACACCCAACAAGTCCTCCTCCCGACCCTGCACCGCATCGGCCTCCCACCCCTAGCCCTCGCCCTGCACCGCCGCGGCTGGACCCACGGCCCCACGCAACTCGGCAGCGCAACCTTCACCCTCACCCCGTTATCTCCAGGCGCGCACCTCCCCGCCTTCTCGCTCGCGCGCCACGGCCCATCCGACACCGTCGCAGCCGTCCACGTCTCCATCCTCGCTCCCTCCCCGACCGCACGCGCACAGATCCGCAGCAGCGTCACGGCCGCCATCCGCGCGCGATGGGACTCCGAAGAGATCATGGTCGACTTTCCCGTCGACGAGGACTCCGGGCACGCGAACCGGCTGTATCTCCTCCTCGTAGCCGAGACGAGGAGCGGATGTCGGCTGGGGCGCGACTGGCTGTACGATCGGAAGATCGCGGACGTCGAAGACGCGGTCGAGGTGCTGGTGAAGAAGGTAGTGGCCGATCTGTGGAGCGAGGTGCAGGCGGGCGGGGCGGTCGACAGCTTGATGGAAGATCAGCTCGTCGTGTTCGCGGCGTTGGCGAGGGGTCGGAGTTTCGTTCAGTCTTTTGGCTTTGCGGACGCCGACGGTGGGGATGAGGCTGATGACGAGGTTGCAGAGGCAGAGGGGGAAGGACGACGGAAACGGGGAAAGGGAGAAAGGGAACGGACGTTGCATACGCGAACGGCGCAGTGGGTCGCGACTCAGGTCTTGGATGTAGCTTTTGAGGACCGGGACGGGGCTTGTGAGGGCGTGGGGCTTGTTGTGGGTGAAAGGCAGCTGCGCATGGGGTCAGGGGAAGGGCTGGCGGATGAGATGGAGGTGTTACGGCTGGATGGGTGATGGATTTTAGATATTGATATGTGATATGTGACAGTTATAACAACGAGTATTGGAAACTGATCGGAAGGCCCTATCACCTCGTGGACACCACAACCTCTATAAAGTGAGGTCGAGGCGAAGTATGTAGACCGGATGGTGGCGGATCTGTAGTCCAATGAATGGATTAGAGGTTTGAAGCGTGAGAGAGGTAGATATAAGCTAGGGCAGGGTTCGGTGGCTAATGCTGGGTAGGGGTGGCTGTATAGGGTTGTGAGAAATTGGTGTCGCTGTTGACTGATTGCGTTGATGGGTGAAAGAGGCCTGGAGAGCAATGATTCGGTTGTGGATGAGGATATGATGTCTGGATTACATGACTGAGATCTGCCTCTTCTGTTACGGTTGGCGCAGATGGCACCGAGGTGAGGGCCTCCAAGCAGCTATTCTGGCGGACTTTTGACCAAAACACAGATAGCAAGTTCAAAGAAATATGAGAAGACATGAGAATGCTGGTCTGTTGTGCAGAGAGCTACATGTAGAACAAGGCTTGCCGTGTCGGAAGTGCCATACCCTGTTTTTCTTATGGAAATGTTGTAGTCAGGTGCGAATAGCGTAGCCACTGCATCATGAATCAACTGCTTTTCAGAACCGTAGTGTGAGGTTATGTCCCGAACGTTAATGGCCACTAAGCACAACCATCCAAGCAGCACCGGCAGAGGGTTCCTGGAAAAGAAGTACAAAGCGGTGAGCAGAACTGTACGCCGTCCCAAAGCTTTCCTGTTCACATAGAGAATTCCAATGCCTTGACAAGATTCAGTTCGTTAGCTAAAGATATGTTCCCTTACTTGAATAACCAATAATCCGTAGCAAAGTATCGGGGCCGTTAGATTCGCCAATATGACCGAAGTCGTACACCCTCCCGTTGTTGGATCAAAGGCTTGGGTGGCGCACATTTCTACTCATACCTTCGTAATCCTACAGGCCAAACAACCTAAAGAATGAGTATCCACCATCCGGGGAGGGAGGAAACGTGCTCGAGGGCGCACTTGTCACAGCAATCCCTCGTGCGAAGCATTGCTTCACGCTTTATACTAGGATCTTTCGAACGGGTCGTCGCAGCGGCATTTCCAACAGCCAGCCATCTGAGAGAGGCATCGCCCCGAGTCAAAAAGATAACGATACGTTGAGGGTAAGGGCCTGCAGTGGCCCAGCCTAGAAGAGCCAATGCGTCTGAACCGAGGTCTAGTGGACTTTCCGGGGTGGGTTCGGGTTCATGGGCGCATGTAGGGGTCAAGAGAGTCTCCCAGACGTCATTGTGCATGTATCGACAGGTCGCCCAATCTTCAACTGGGGGTATATTGAAGCTCTCTAATCCGGAACGGGGCACTGGCTCCAACGTAAACATAAGAGTCATCTCGAACTGCTGGGCTCGGGTGGTCCAATACTCGCTGCGACGGGTGACTTGCACCACGGCTCTTGGAAGACAAGATTCTGTCTCCTCGGGTGGCTCACGGTAAACTTGAGGGAGATCTGGTAGAAAGTCGTAGTAACCATCATCGATCCGTTGTTTACGTTCATTTGTTCTGGCATTTGTCGGGACGCCTTTTCGAATATGGATCAGGTGGGGCTGAACTTCTGCTGGATCTTTGTCTCCAGTCGTGTCGAGAAACACACTCCACCCAAAGTCGCTCCTAAGAAAGCTCGTTCGTGAATCTGCACTTAAGTCCCACTCATCGTTGCGCTGATACGAGATATCAAGAGATAACAGGTGTATGATTCCATTGGAAATTGACACGGGCGCAATCTCAGCTCGTGTGTTAGGGCTCTCGCATATCTCGTTCATCTGCTGCATCATTTCTTGGAAATCGTGATCGAGAAGGATTGGCATCTCTGCGCAGCTCTCAACATCGACGACGAACGCGAAAAGAAGAACAATCCTGGCCCAGCGTTGGATGTGACTGAGCAGGGCCTTAGGTTCCAAATGTGAAACATTCTCCATCGCGGCTTTCTTGAGAAAGCTAGCGATACTCCCTGGTACTGTATAATCATCTAGAACTGAGTCATTCAAGCATTCAACCAAAGAAGTTACAGCAGCGGGATCATGTCTGATACCCGCGAAAATGACCCTGGATGATGCCAGTACTCTCCAAGCCTCCAGTTGAATACCATGTCGTGGTAGGCTTTCAAACTCATGTTCCCCTCGGTGAATAGGGTCAAGCTTTCGGTCCAGTCGGCGGGAAACATGAATGGCGAGGGCAGTTACCAAATTTACCGAGTTTTTGTAAACTGGGTCATGTTCCGGAGTGATATGCCTGAGATTGAACGTGCGATATAGACAGACAGTGCCGTAACCCAAAAGAGGATGACGATCATATGAGCTCCGTATTTCTATACGGCCGCCTCCTTGCTCGTCCGGAGACGACTGTAGGATTACAGACATGTCCTGATCGAGAAGTCGTATATTGGGTTGCTGCCTACAACAGAAGCCGATAAGGTTGTGTGATATGTTTCCTGAGTGATCTTCGCACTTCTGCCAGGAAATGATAACCTGGGGTGGCCCAGAGTCCCCGAAGAGAACATTCTTGTCTGATATCTTTCCACTGGCAACTGCAACCGTCAGGCCCAACACATAATGTGCCCAGACGATCAGAGTCAAACATCCTTTCTGGTCAGAGACAAGAATCTTTCTCTGATCGGGGAGGCTTTGAACAAGATATAGATAGTCCATGGCACCCAACAGAACAGTGTCCGACAAGCCGACATAATCAGTATGAAAGCGGTAGTCTGGAATGCAACTGCGCAACTTGGCTTCAACTTGTTGCACGTAAAAGCTCCAGGCGAAGTTGCTGGATTGAGAACTGCACGCCGCCAACGTCGTAACGATACCCTCGAAGCCCGGATCGACGGAATCCTGAACGCTCATATCCGCTCGTTTCGCCAGACAGGAAGTAAGCATCGCTGCGAGTCTCTCACGAGTTTGCATCCAAGCTAGTAAAGACAGCTGGACCATAGTGGCAAAGTATCGCCGTTCCTTGAGCGCGCGATGCATCGTCGGGCCGGGTCCAGAATCCAGTCTGATCTCGCCTCCACGAGTGAGCGGAACAAACGTCTGCACCTTTACTGCGTCCCTGAATTCATCCTCCAACTCTGGACTGATCCGGCCTCTTCCAAAGACAGCGGCAAGATCCTCTTCCACCACGATATCTGAGCCTGACCGTCGAAGCTCTCGAGCGAAATTGAGCAGTCGAGTACCCGCGGACTCAACAACTGTGCGGATGGGGAAGATGTTGGACAGCTCGAGCGCCAAGTTGAACTGCGCACTGAGCGACATGTTGAACGTCGAGTTTCCTGATCCGTTCTCATGAGTATCGAGACAGAGAGCCCTCGTCGGCACAGTCGGTCCTGTTCGTAGGCGTCAACAATATGACAACACCACTATCACGCACGGGTCGTCATATCTATGTAGAATCATAATAGAAGACACGCTGACACAGGCGAAGGAGTAGGAGCAAGATATTGATCTTGCGCATAGCCTCAAATGACGAGGCTGAAGTCGCACAGCAACAGACTCTAGCCTCTTCCGTCCATTGGCAGGATACTGTATACCGTGGACCTGCCATGCGTGTTGCATTGGCAAGGCTGAGCTTCGATTCGATACTCTGTCTCCAGGCACCAATCAGTAGACTTTGCCAGTGATATGTTAACCTTGTATAGGTGGTGTCTCTACAGGAGATGTCACCCTCTCGAGAATATATCTTAGTGTTGCAAGTCACGAAAAACTGATGTTATTAGCAGTGATACGGTTAGGCACTGAACAGTCTCAGAGAGCCGTTTTTCCTGCAAGATATCTTACTACCTTCTGAAATGGGACAAAGACGGCAACAGAGCGGTGCAGTGGAACAGGGGAACCGTTTTCCTCGCTACACGGTGTGATAACGGAGTTGATATGGCAAGCTGCTGGTGGTATGATGTTATCCTACCATAGCCTGCAAATTCGTCTACATGACGTTGAGGATGATGTAATCAATTCTAGCAGTCGACGACTCTTTGAGACTCGAAGGAAAGCTCGATGTCTCAAGATAAGCTGCTCTATCGCAGTAGATTTTTCTGACATGATAATCTTATCATAGGAGATCAAGCCACGGTCAATACAAAGTGTTTAGGGTCATTTCAACTTTGCGAGCCAGCTTGCTAGCTATTATTATCGCTCGGTACGAGTGAGGAATGGTATCATCGACTTGGCTTTTGGCTTCAGTACTGCACAAGTGCTGCCCCGTCAACCTTACATATCTCCCACAGGCCAGACAGTTCTCCCGCCAGCCCTTCAGGTAATGAACCTGTAACGCTCGTCTCGCTCGTGCTTTGGACCTGCTGGACCTTACTTGCACCAATGATGATGCCGTCTCCTTCCTTCAAACCAGAGTGAAAGCGCAGCCAGCGCATCGCTGCGCCTTCCATGGAGATGTTGTTTGCCGCAGAGAGAGTGCGGAGCTTGGCAATGGCCTCATGCATGCTTGGTTTGTCGTACCAATGGCGAAAGGCCTTGCCGAAGGGGTTATTATCTGCGATCTCGAAACGAGTGCCTTTGAGCTCCTCCGCTTTGCTGTCTGGTGTGAGCTTACCGGTCAGGAAGCCGCCTGCCAGAGGACTATCCATCATGAGCTTTAAACATTTTTGATCTCTGAAGGAGGCGCCTCCTTTGAGTGGGAGTAATTGAGTGTGGGAGGGAAGAAGATTCACCTGTACGCCGTGAAATGAATCCCATACTTTCTGAGCATGGGGAAGAGGCCATCCTCGTAGGCGCGGCAGAGCAAATTATACTGTCCCTGGTAAAAGCTGGGCTTCACATATCCCTCCTTTTCGCAGACTGCTAGCCATTCCTCTAGCATTCCCAGAGGAAAGTTTGAGACACCGAGCTGGTTGTCACGCCTTAGCAAATCGGCCAACAGTACAATGGGAATGGGGTAAAAGCTCACATGAACGAATTTACCCTCTTTATGGTACTTGTCCGTTGCTGCCGCCTGTTCTCTTATCGGGGTGATTTTGTCAGGTGCGTGACAATAGAGGACATTGACCTAATCAGAGCTCAGCACACATCACCCATTGCATCATCGCTGCTCGTAGTGATTAGACAAGGGATGGTCCAACATAAATCTTGCTAAAATCGAAGAGATTTCGAAGCTCCAATACTGCGGACCTTTGTTACCCCCAATGACTTTAGACTGTTCTCAAGAGAGTTGGCGATATTCGTAGCAGTTAGTGACCCGCTTCCATCACCACTGACCATTATCTTGGTATCGATAGTGAAATTTTTGCCTAGGTTTGCTTCCCCAATCAATTTTTCAGAGGCACCTGGAGAAGTTGGTGGATATCTAGCGGCAGTGTCGATGCGGGAGATGTGTGCATCCCGGAGAGCTTCGCCCAGCTCTTCGACTTCTTCCTTGGTAGTGAACGATTTCCCCAGCGAGGCGCAGCCAAAAATGAGCTCTGGAGAAGACATTGTTCGGCCGGTGAAGTGAAAAGTATTCTGTGAAATCTAAGACAGTTGGTTGTCAGGGCAGAAAACATTGACTGTCGTTTAGTACTTTGCGCTGCTGGCTAATTCTTTACGACTGGAGCTGCATCTAGCCGTTCCATGCCCGATAATCTGCCGGCACAAGCAGACTGCCTTGCATTGACATACATTATATACATAGTCATCATAGCTATGTGGAGGATGAGGCTGAGGCCGTACAGTAGTAACAGAATCTAGCCTCTTCTATGCTCAAGGCTGAGCTTCGATACCCTGTATGTAGCAGGCACCAATCAATAGAGGTTGTCAATGACAAGTTCATGTAAAGATATCATTTCTCGATTTCTTGCTTCTAGTAAAGAAACACACGCTGTATTGTATCTTTGGTCCTCGAGCAGTGTCGGAGATGGATGCTCTTAACTCTGAAGAAGTCGACCTGGAGCCAAAAGCTTCTGATTCCACGGAACAGAATGAAGATGGTATTGACCACTCTGCTCAATGCGATGGCTGTGCTCAGGTACCCTTTCTGGACTGTCTACTTCCTACTCATTGTATTAATTTGATCAGGCAATCTTCGGAATCCGCCATCATTGTCCGATCTGCCCTAATTGGGATTATTGCTCAAGATGTGTGAAGGATGCGACTACGTTGCATCCGATGCATCCCTTCGATGCTCACGACAGCCTCCTTCCACCGCCCTCATGGTCGGTACCAACGCAGGACGCGAGCCAAGATAAGACTATAGTCATTGATCCCAAAAACATCGACTATGCGAAATTACTCCGATGTATAGTCAATAAAGGCCTTCGGCATGAAGAGAGATTCATTTGGCAATTCCCTCCCTTGAATTCTCAATCTAACGACATACGTCTGGTGGCTCTGATGCCTGGAGTGGGTACGACAATGATTCGTTGCAAGCAAGTCAATGTTTCCCTTGTCGACGACGTATCATACGAGGCCCTCTCTTATGCATGGGGTGATCCAAAGACCACGAAGTTCATAGAGTTTGAAAGCATGCCCTTTCTCATAACAGCGAATTTATACTCAGCTTTGCAGCAGCTGCGACGTGTTGAAGCTCCACGATATCTTTGGATTGATGCTCTGTGCATCGATCAAATCAACGACTCAGAAAAGAGTCATCAAGTGCAACTCATGGGAGACATCTACAAACGTGCTGCTAGGGTCCTCGTCTGGCTGGGAGAAGCTGATGAGGACAGTGACCTTGCTTTTGATATTCTCGCGGAATCTTACCGCTCCGATGGAATTGGAGAAGCAGACTCGCCAGAGTCTACTGAGGTCCGGGCAGTGAAAACCGATAGGGACTCTGAGAAGGCTGTTGGTCTAAGTCACGAGCCGGCATCTTTGGCTGACGATTCGGAGAACATTCTGCTCTCGACCATTGATGCAAATAACGAGGAAGTCCTCCATGAAAAGATGGAAGTGCCCTGGTGGCTTACTGGCGACTCCGTTCATCGACGAAAGGCACAGCAGATCTTCATCGATCCAGATACTATCCGATTGCCTCCTGGAGGTGGATGTCGCCAGTGCGAACGTAAGAGCACCATCTGTTGGTGGGACGGCCAAGGACAATGTGTTCGTTGTCTCATGAGTGGCGGAAAAGCTGCTGGATACTGCTCGCTATTCGAATCGGAGGCTTCAGGTTATGAGGCTCCGAAAGGGGAAGGACGGAATGAAGACTTGACCAAAGTAAGGGGAGATCCTGCGGCCAAGCACGATTTCTGGACATACCAAAAGAAACTTAAAAGATTAGAGCTTCCTGAAAAGATCGAAAGAAGTTGGAATGCTCTTATCAAGCTGGCCGAACATCCTTGGTGGCGACGAGTCTGGGTTCTTCAAGAGATTGCTGTCAACAAACTCGAGCCAATCATTATGTGTGGCTGCAAACAGATTACTTGGAGCAAGATTGACAGCTTCAGTGATATCTCCATCGATACGGAAGCTGCTCTGTCGGATCCCAGATATTCACACATTCTTATGTGCACAGGGACCTATTTTAGAATGCGCAAGAGCGTCATTGAAAGAAACTCGTTGAGCCTCGAGCGTCTGCTACATACCACTCTTGCCCTTCAGTCCAGCGACGCGCGTGACAAGGTTTTCTCTCTCTTAAGCCTTGCTCATCCCATCGACCGACTAAGCTTGGAGCCGGACTACTCTCTTTCTACTGTGACGGTATATACGCGTACAGCTTTGTATCTCATCGTTGCAACTCGACGTCTAGAAAACCTCAGTTATAATGCTCCTTCTGATTTCGATACTTTCCCTTCGTGGGTATCTGACTGGTCGCTTGGAGCTTCAAGGCACGCATCTATTTTCGCTGGAGATCTTTATGATGCCTCGGCAGGTCGCCGAGCCCAAGTTTTCCGCACTCCTTCCCCGCAAGTTATTGCTCTTCAAGGGCATTGTGTCTCACGTGTAGCGTACGTCAGTGAGCCCATCAAGATTGATGAAACATGGCTTTCTACTTCACCGATAGGTCTCCTAGCGACCCTCAAGAGCTTGGAGGCGGTCGTCTTCCGTGCCATCCGTGATCACGCTCAATATAATCAGACGCTTGAAGGGAAAGTTCAGGATCTGAGTCTGTGGTGGCGCTTCCTAACACTAGATCCCGATCCGCGCAACTCGGACGCATTCTGGCGGACGCTCGTCTGCGATTCTCTGCGTCTCGCAAAGAAACCTCAGTCACCAGCTCCTGCAGAGTGGGCCGAGATGTTTGAGCTCCTGCGGTACAACTGGCTAATTGACGACGCGGAAGCGGGCTCACAATCTCGTCGTCGTCGGCTCAGCCAGGTACTCAAGAGCGTTCAGCTTCAAGCTCCGCGCTTGCGTACAGTCGATCAATCCGAAGTTCCGGAAGGTTTCATGCCAGCATTATCTGGGGAGAGGCGAATGGCCGAGTACGTCAGGCCGCTGATAAGGATGATGGCACAGTGCATGCTTGACCGGCGGTTCTTCATCACTGAATCAGGTCACATGGGCCTTACCCCTGGCGAGGTGCGGGAAGGGGATATGGTTTTCGTTCTCGATGGCGGGGACGTGCCTCATATTCTACGAAGCAAGGAAAAAGACCCTAACAAGGTTGGAAGACTGCAGTTTATCGGAGAATCGTATGTGCATGGACTTATGCGTGGGGAACTTTTCACGGAGTTTGAGGCCGAGGAAACGGAAAGGAAAAGTATGGTTTTCGAAATAGAATAGGGGTGTCAATACTCTGAAGTGAGGGACGGAATGAAAGGTTACAAAGCCTGAGCAGCTCAGTCGGGTTGATCTAATAAGCTGTCTTACGAGAGAAGAGGTCACGACTAGGAGTTGCGCCGTTTGACCTTTGACGATGGTTTTGGAAAAGGCAAATTACGACAAACGCCTACCATGCAAATTTGAGTACTGAAATCAGGATTTTCTAGCATTCAACTCATTGAGGCATGCACTCCTCCATAGAAACTTTATACCGACTTGAATTCTCACCCATATATCTGTGAGGTTTTGAGTTATCCAAACGTGGAGTATTCGATTTCCTGAGATCCGTGTGGCGACGATTTCTCGCCGTAAGCCTCATACCCTAGAAAGGTGGAATCTCCCTTTCATCAACCCCCGTTCCACTGACTTTACTGGCGTCCACCCCATTCACATCTCCCCTACCTACTAACCCCTGACTTATATCTATGGACACAAGTTCCAGCAGAGTTTAGACTTGAGTTTAGACTTGAGCTTAGACATAACTTCAGGCGTTTTAGGCAACTTAGGCGTGAGTTTAGGCGTTAGTTTAGGCGCGGGTTTAGGCGTAAACTTAGGTATGATGTTAGACAAGAGTTTAGGTACAAGTTTAGGTACAAAGGTCTAGAGCTCAGCTGCAATAGGTAGGGGAGTCTCCTCCAAGGTTCCGAATGTTGTACCTCATAGCTTCTTCTGCTGGACCACATGGTATATGCAACTTGATTTCTCTTCTACTCTGCCTTGGGCAAGTCAACATTGATGATCCGTGTCAAGGTTGTAAGGGCTTCCGGGTGGGACGTGCCTCCAACTTCATCATCAATTTCTTCGACAACCACTAGACCAAACAGCCCATCAGAGAACAAAGAGTCATCGTTACTACAGGATGATATGCTTGTCAAAAGATCACAGTTGTTGTCTTCTGTGTATGCTTCCACAAATATCAAGGGTATATGAACGGAAAAGCGGGTTCACTGTGAAACGCAATGACTTCCTCAACTGCTTCTACCGTGCGAAGAGGTGTTGTGCATGAGATTAGGGTGTGTATAACAGTCCATAGCCAAAGGTCAAAAAATAAGTGACGGTGACCAGGATCTTGATGGACAGTTCAAAGGGTTGAAGTCTGTCATTTATGATAGTCTGACTTGTCACCGTTGTAAGATGATGGTGCACAGGAACTCAATGTGAAGTGATTACAGCTTGATCTCTCAAAGTTAGAGGAAACATATATGAGACTGTGGATATGGAGTGAAGTGCAACCCTTGGGTGAGTAGGTGAGATGTAAGGTGATGTGGCATGTCCAAAAGACCGGGGGTGACTGTTGGTGACTTGGGAGTTGAGGCGGTAGAAGTAGGTAAGGTATGGCACTTGGCGTTGGACAAGCATGAGGTTGGAACTTTCTGAACAAGCTGTGAATGAGGTAAATGCAGCACATCAGTACCTACCTTATCGGAAGGTAAGTAGGTGCACAAGCTCCCAGCCCTTCATATTCGACCGCCCCTTTTCCAAATCAGATTTGCTATCAGAGCTCTTGATACAAGTGGCAAACTACCTAGGCTGTCTGGCGTTCGAATGGAGGACTACCTTATGTATGATAACATACATGTTGAGAAAAAGACCGTTGTTGGCATAAGTTGGTGCTGTGTATTTGTCTTCGAGTGGTAAGTAGGCCAGTTGCCCCTTTCTAAACTGGATATTGATCGGTCCGTGATCGTTGCCTGACCTTTGTTCAGATATGGAAGGCAGATCCTTCCTGGTTACACATTCATAACATTGCTCTACCGATCCTACCTTACCACATACATGTTTGGCTCCTTCCATCAAGCAACACCAATTCTACTCTCCCACCACCCGAAAGCCGAGCTTGTCAAACTCCCGGATAGCCGCCTAAGCATCTAAGTTGTCTGTGAGGAGACTCGTCGTCAAGTTCAGCTGGACGCTCTCTGGAAGAGGCAAAGACCTCGGGCCCAGACAGTAGGAACTCTATTGGGTTATTATGGGATAGATGTGAAAGAAGCCTCTCTAATCAAGAACACTATAAGACAATGTGGAGACTAATAGGGTATTCAATCTCATCGCCTCCTCAACTTCTGGTACCGTATAATTACCCATCCCTCCATCAATCCCACAACCCTTCTCCCATCCGACTCACCCTTCCAATTCCCCCACCCCCTTCCCCTCCCCAACCTCCACCCCTTCCCTTCGACCCTTCCCCCACCCACCCCCAAAATACCTCCCCGGATGCCACCCATTCAGCGCGCCAATCGCAACAACCATCAACGCACCCTCAAACGCGACAAACAGCCTCTGATTCTTAATCAGCGCTCCGTCCCACCCCTCCGCCAGCTCCACGACGCGGTAGACCGAACGCACGAAGATGCACAGGGTGGAGACGGCGAGGGCGACGAGGAAGAGGGCGAAGGAGAAGCGGGGGCGGGTAGGGGTGGTGGGTGTAGTCAGTGTGTGGGACTGGGACTGGGAAAGGGAATGGGTGTATGTGCGGAAGGCGTAGTCGGCGCAGAGGGCGATGAACAGAGCCAGGGTCAAGACTTGGAAGGCCAGCCCGGCGACCATGATGTGGTCGCCTGTGTCCGGGGAGCGGTTAGCGTGCGCGGCGACGGAGGCCATGCCGCCGCCGGTGGCTTGCAGGATGAGGGAGATGACGTCGCAGGTGATGACTTTGTTGGGGGGGTTGTGGTTAGTTAATTTGACGGTAGAAGTTGTTGGGATGCGGGGAGATGTGGGGGTCTCTGGACGTACAGATGCGGGGATAAGCCTTAGGAGAGATGCGGGAGGTTTGCGGGCCGAAGGTGGTGACGATGTGGGAGATTGTCAGGTAGACGGCTGCGGCCAGGAAGGCGGGACCGATGGTCAGGCAGCAGATTTGCATGAGGAAGCCATTCTATGCGTCCAATTGCTTCTCAGCTAGGACTTTCTCGAAAGAGACGATGTCGATATTAACTTCTAACCTCATTGAAAGGATTGGCGTGACTCATGAGTCTCCCAATGTACCCCAATATCTCAAGGATACATCCGCTCACGACGGCGACAGTGAAGCCGAGGAACTTTCGAGTCAGGAAGCCTTGGAGTAGGAAACACAACAGGGCGAGAGAGAAGATGGCCAGGAAAGTGGCATTGGCGGCGAGGGAGGGCCGATAATCGTAGTAGGAATATGCAATGGGGCATGTGTCAAGGGTGCAAAGGTCGTTGTCATCGCCGGCACGAGGGATGAGCCGCAATGCCATAATTGAGAGTAGAACGGAAGATTGTATAACTCAGAAGTGTTATATCTAGCGTCGAAGAGACGAGTGTTTACATTCGAAGATCGACGCAAGAGGGGCATCTTGAGAATTCTTTGCTTCTGCATCGTGACTCAACACGAATTCTTCGCCGCGTCATCGTTGAATGAACGCGGTGGTGCTGGCAGAGACGATAATAGATAGAGGCCCAAATAGGCAGCACTTGTGTGGTTCCATTGGCTAATGAGATGAGGTATTGCAAGCCACATTGGAGAAAACCCGTATTGCGCAGACTGAGCTGAGTGCAAGTGTCTGGAGAAAGGGTCATGATTCGAGGTAAAAGACTCCCCAGAATCCATGCGCCTGCATTAAAGACTCGGGTAGACAACGGCCCGAAGGAAAGACTTCCATAACCGGGAACGTTCATTGACAACCTCACTGTCGCTGAAAGAAAACATTATTATAAGATATATGATTACCGACCTTAACAGCCTAACCCTCTAATCATCTAATCAGCCTGATCTACTCTAACTGACTAACACTTATTGTGGAAAACTTGGTGTTTTGTTTATCTCAGTTCTTTTTTGGGCCGTTGTGTATTCGGATCTTTTATGCAGGCGCATGAATTATGGAAGTCTTTGACCCTACCTAATGATTCATCATGGCGAGTGTGTGCTTAGAAACGAGGATGACTAATGACTTAGTAACGATCTTTGATACCAAACATAGGTAATCACCATGGTTTCATGGAATGGCAAAATCTTGAGTGAATATGTATGAATAGAAGACAGTGGACAAAACCTAAGATATGTATTTCAGAATATATATACAACGTTGGATAACCACTACATTAGTAGTAAACGCCAGCGTCTGTAACTTCCTTCCACTCGCTCAGCGAGGTTCTTAGCAGTTACCCTTCTCTCCATGAGTAGCCCTGCTCTTTTTTAACATGCATGTATGTATCTATGGGCACCCGACCGGCGAGATGCTGATCCTCAGGTTGGGTCCCTGTGGCCAAGTCATCAGCTCAGTCTCCTTCTACTCTGCTCTGGCTAGGTAACTCACACTCCCAAAAGGCTGCCCGGTCAAAGCCTGGTAAGCACTCTGATCGATGTCCAGCGTGTTCGTGCCGGGCGCACATCTCTGGGCACCCGGGACATTCGTCTTGCAGTAGTTGTCCGCATGCGAGGCCGGACAGCTGTCAATGATCTGAACGACGACGCTCTTGCCGACGCCGCCGACGCCGCCGCCGCCGATGTCGCCTTGGTTGGTGACGCGGTAGCATATCCCGCAATTGTTTCCCGGGCATGATGGACCGAGGTAGCCGGGGACTGACTTTTGGCCGTTGCTAGATGCAAGTGTGAGCTTACTGAGCATTGCGTTGAAGGGAGACTAGATACGTACCAGAGGGCCATGTTGTTAATTTGGCCGGAGCATTGTCCGCCAGAGATGTTGGGGCTCATGTCTCCAGCTGCGGCGCCGAATGTGCCTGGCTTACCTGTTGCAGGACAGTGTTATGTTAGTATTGTAAGCACGAGAGTAAGGGACAGGGAAGAAGAGAGAGCCCGATACCGTTCTAAGACGCAAGGGAGGATCGACGAGCTTACCATACTTGGGACCGCAGACCGTGCTGTCAGATAAAAGATTATGTTAGTCAGCGTAACAGGATGTAAAGGAGAGCATCATAGGGTTGACTCAGTGGGAACGTAGGATAGGAAAGAATAGAGTAGCTCTTGAGAGGAGTCGATGTGACTTACTTCCCCTGCGCCCCGAAGTTATTGAAGGTGGCCACACCGCTGAACACTTGGCGCGGCATCAGACCTGGCATACTTGCACCACACAATGAGGTCAACGCCGCCAGGGCAACAAGGAGAGTCTGTGAGAACATCTTGAAACGACAGGACGAAGGCCGGTGCTATGTCAAGGCAGGAAAGTGAGTCGAATAAGAAGCGATTGATATTTGAAGCCTGCTTAACAAGTGATCGTTGGAGGTTGGGAGATGGATGGCTTTATAATAATCCTTATGGTATGACGGGACGGCAAGCTGGGTCTCGTGGACTTTCCTAGCTCTTCACACCCTCAGACTGTCAGACATGAAGCTCCGGCGCGTGGATGGGCGTCAGGTTATCTCACATCGGGGAGCGCGGCTCGTATTAGGGTTCGATAGCTTGATCCTCTTACTCCGTTGCCGGGCCGTTAGGTTTAAGCTCAGATCAAGATCGATATCGGGGAATAGCCTTCGTAAGGCATTTGAAGGCGGGATCTCAATGCAAGGGACTCGGAGGAGTCCAAGATCGGATTCCACGTGGGGTTGGATTTAGAAGGGTAGCTCGTCGGGCGGTTGGTGAGAGGGTGTGAGAGAAAACGATGAAATATGATATGACGGCGAGAAATCACAGGGTACAACAGCGATGTATTGGTATCTTGAACAATCTCCGATACTACCGTCCTATGCTTCATGCCATTGCCCAACGCTTTTACCCTGCCCAATGGAGAATGACGGAGAGACGAGACATAACCGGCGTGAGAACCGTCTCAGGGAATGGTCGTTTCAAATGGGGCATCTTCCCGTGTGCAGTGCCTCGAAAGAGATGGGACTGCATTTCTCTTGGTATTCATGAAACGTTCCCCATGGAGAGGAAAGGAAAGGAAGGTTTAGTCAGAGTGCGTGCAGCCATGAGGTTACTACCTGGTATCGTACCTTAAGGTACATGTAACTACCTAGCTTGTTCCGATACTGGTTACATCATGCAGGCACGGCTCGAGGGCTTCAAGGGATTTGTAAAGTTCGAAGTACACATCTGTGCCGGTACCACCATGGGTACAACAATCACACAATAGGACAGCGATCGACGTTCCTGCTGACAGTATCTAGATACCTACCTTAGTCGATCTTCGCAAGGATCAGAAACACACTTGACACCGCAAGGAATCGAGCCTCTCCGGAATGGGGGGATCGAGACGGGTAACAGCTGCATGGCGTCAACGTGGCACAAGGTACCCTACCGACAAAGCAGCCATGGCGGTTTTTCGATTTGCGCGCTTCAACATCGACGGCCGGCCGGCCGAGGCTGTGTTAAAGTATTTCCCCTAGCGGAGTGCGTCAGATGCACTACCTTTTTGCCTACAGGTCCAATACAGGAGGCCACGCGTGCAGGTTGTTCGGATCCCGATAGTGGTGCAGGACACGCAAGAGATGGTCAGAGAGTGGATAGTGGTGAGGGATGCGCACGGATGGGATTGATTGAAGGACTCGTATGTCAATCGAACACACCTCAGCAATATGTGGTACAAATCAGTATCTGTGATTGCTTTACAGTCATTCTTGAAATTGCGAGCTGCTATAGAACTAAGAACATCCCTCGGGCGCTTATCGCAGCTTGGCCCGTTGGAGGTACTCGCAAAGTTTCAAGTCGTTGAAGTCATACTCATCGTCTCTGTCGATCTCTCACTATGGACTCCTGCAGGATAAGGAGAAACGGCTCACCTTTACCGCCTAGGACTACAACCGATATCATAAACATCCGGCCGGGTTGTCAGTCCCCGGCATGCCAAGCACATCCCGGGTCAGCTGCACGTTTCAGCCATTCGCCATTGATGATGTGTCGGACAAGATACTGTGTATGTTCGAACATCTCCCATGGATTGATGGTGCAGGATCGCACTACTTTAGTTTCTTCCTTCCGTTATCTCCTAGCACCTCGACACCTAGAGCCGGTTCAGCAACCACTCCACCCACCGTTGCCTTTGACGCACCGACGCTGATGCCTCCCTTCTGGAATCGGGTCAGGCTGCCGTTACTGTCGACACTGTTGCTCCTCCGGTGTTTTCGTTTCGATGGCGCGACGGGGATTCGAGATGCCCGGGAAGGTGTCGTGTGGTCCCTAGCACCGTCCAAGGATGTGGGGGAAATGGCTGATTGTGACAACGGGCTCGCCGTAGTGTTATCGGGCTCGAGTCTGCTGGAGGTTTGAGGTGAAGGTCGATCTCTTGCCGCTGCTGCGCAGCTTTTCACGGCCGTTTCATCTGCGTCCGCGTCCGCGTCCCATTCTGCTGTCGTGTCGCTTATGCCTCCTGGTGTGGTCAGAGTAGACCTCAGACCGTCCAGGTAGCTAGGTGATTGTAGAGCGATCATATTTGACGTAGTACCGCCCGGGTTGTATGTCAGGAGTCTTGCCGTCGACTGCTCCGCTCGGGCATACTCATGGAGCGCCTGGAAGACTTCTGGGAAGACCAATTTGTCGACGTCTTGCGCCCAGAGGAAATCCAAATGCTCAAAGTGCGGGATCTCCTTGGCAACGGTGTGCTTGGGTAATTCCTTGAGCATGACTTTGATGTCCACGAGACTGTCGCTGCCTCCGTAAACCAACACGATTGGAGTCTTGATGTTGCGGGTTGGGAATTTGGCTACTTTGTAATAACGCTCTCCTGCGCCAATGCTCAGAGGTGCTTGTATGTCATCATCATACATCTGGAAGCTCTTGTTCCTGATGATCTGAAACCAGTGCACAATGCTCTTGGTGCTGGTAAAGGAATACAGATGAGGATAGGCGGCAAGTTTCTGATGAGGATTGATGTTCTTGCAAGACCAGTTGAATAGAAAACGAAGCGACATGTCGATAATGCGGACAAAGATAGGCGGATATAGAACCGCCTGCCACATTGTTGCAGAACTCAGGATGCTGCGCCGCCCAAAGGCGAGGAAGATCACCTCCGGTGATGCCTTGATCAGGGCGTCTACAACGCCATTGTGCAGACCTGCTGGAGACATGGCCGGTGCCAATGCTATGAAGACATCAACCTTGTCGTTCAGAGTCGGGTGGATTGATAGCGTTGCGAAAGCTTGTGCGGTCCCCTGAGAGAAGCCGACATAGGAAAGAGAGGGCTGAGAGGTTGTGGAAAGGATATATTCGATACTGTCCGGTATATCATGAAAAGCAAACTGGTCCATAGAAAAGTTCCAGAAGGCAGTAGAAGTAGGGAAAAACCTGGTTGACTTCTTCGAGTATTTGTTCCCTCGATTGTTGCCCAGCTGGACTTTATCAGCGTGTCGCAGTTTCCCAGTTTTATCAGGACGCTTACCCAGACATCGTACCCTTTTTCTACCAAAGCGAACGGTAAACACCTCTCGGCTTCGGTCAAGCAGACCCAAACCTCGCTGTTCATCAAGAGACCATGGTGTAGATATATGACAGGCTTCTTCACCGACCGCTCTCCCGCATTGACCCGTACGCTCTCTTCCCCTTTTCTCCAACCCAACCGATGGAGCCCCAGCAGATAGCCATCGCCCGTTTGGACAATATGCTCTTCCGCATAGTATCCGAAAAGTGCACACAAGTCGACGAAGTCGGAAGAATGCGCTATAGACGACACCACAGACTTTCTTCTTGTCTGCGACTTCCTGCCCTGGGGAGACGAGAGGAGGTTAAAGAGACTTTTGGAGCGGTTGTAGAAGAAGCGAATGATAGGATGAGCTTGGTCTTGTTAGTATCATCACAGCGTACGAATACGCAGCAGGACTGGATCTTACGGAGGCCAAGAGTCACGATTCTTATAAATACTTCCAGAAAGATCAGTACGAAGGATCCAAACAAAGCAAGGTACTCGCGCCTAGGATATTATATTAGCACTAGAATCAATAACAGTACCTTATGCGCCATCTCTCGGCTGGTCACAGAAGGCAGAGTCCCGAGTTGGCGCCTTGATTGGAGACACCCATAGCTCTTACCAGAATAGCCTGCCGATGAAAGGCACCCGCGCCATGTTCAATAAAGTCAAAGAATGGTCCTTGGGCGTCGGGTCAAGAAGCGGTTAACCGTACCTCAGGAGCCATGAACATAGGTTGGCTGTGAACTGGTAATGAGTTGCTTCGTCGTTACGCAGATTGTCTAGAATACTGCGACGTCATCTCTTATCGTTTCGAAACATGTGAATGCGGCACGGATCCACCATGTCAAGATGTCGGAGCTTGAAACCCCGACCGAGCTAAACCATAAACGAAGTAGCAAATGTACGGGATGCTAGAGACGCTTAGTTGGCAGAGCCAATTTCAACTTCACGGCTTTATACCTTACTAACCTGCTATAAAATGCACGAAGGTTCATACACCCATAAAAAGGGTTGCGCCGACTTCGGAAATTAGCAACCCGAGTCTGGACTCGAACATGCCAAGCTCCTGCAAGGACATCAGTTCGTCTCACCACCTTCGTTTGCACGCACGTCAAACTCGAAACGCTCGTCCCAGCTAACACAGCCCTGTCGCAGGAGCCGCACTTGCGCTCTGCCTGCAGCAATCGGACTGCGTACTGATCGAACGCAACAAGCCCTCCGACTGCCTGCGCCCTCCGCTCGTCGACACCCTGCCCACTCGATGCCAGCAGTTGAAAAAGGGCTACGGCGAGTGCAAGCGGGGGATGGTGGATATGCGAAAACGCTTTCGGGGAAATCAGCCCATATCTGTCAGTCTCGAGATCGAGGGTGGGGCGCAAGATCCGGTCCATCAGCTTTACGGAGGGCGGCCGGCGCTGGGGAGGACGGTCAAGGAGACGAGCGGGGAGGAACCACCAGAAGATGCGGATGAAAGTCGGGGGTTATAGCAGGGTGGTGGGTGGACCAAAGGGGCAATCGACACGACGGAGGCAAAAACTGGGTTTGAGTGTGTATCATGGCGCACGGCGTGTAACTGACAAGCCGTCTCACTTCTTGTACAGCACCTGCATTGGAGGGCGAACCGGGCGTTATAAATTCGAATATCAGTACAACTAATCTTGTTCGGCGATTTTATTCCACCACTCTGGGACTGCGCCTCCTGTTTCACTTGCAAGAAAAGAGACTAGTTGCGACAACCCAAAGCGTTGACAGTCACAGAGCATTACCTGGAAATGAACTACGTATCATATCGAGTACCAGTGTTTGGTGGGTGTCTCCAGTTCCAGTCATTCATGAACATAGGCAGCGAGTGAAGTCCGCGGCATCTTCGGAAAAGGCTTGGGGGCTTTGGTTATGTCGCCGACCTCGATCTAGAATACAAATGTCGGCACGTCTGCCCTTCCAGTCGGCAACAGTCATTCGGTACGGCTGGCTGCGAAATCGCAAGTTCATAGTTCCAAACGGGCTGCCATC
Organism: Acarospora socialis; assembly: GCA_025617375.2. Lineage (NCBI taxonomy): Eukaryota > Fungi > Ascomycota > Lecanoromycetes > Acarosporales > Acarosporaceae > Acarospora > Acarospora socialis. The sequence goes on from JAMYGW020000013.1 coordinate 173,364, forward strand.
ACAAATCCACTATCGAGAATGCTCGTCTTTCCGGTATTTCTACTCTGGCTTTGCTCAGTCACCGTTGCTCTGCCTACTGCCGACTCCACCCACACAGCCGTTCACCAATTGGATAAACGAGCCGCGCAATGCTACACTTTCGCGCGCCTCGACACGATAGATATCGACCCAGTAGATTGCGCCAACGCCATCCGCGATATGCCAATCACGCGAACGAGGACGCCCGGAGCTCCAGACTCGGTAATAGCAAACTTCGGCAACACGGTGAACGACGGCATTGCTTTCAAACTACCTCGACATTTCGCCCGAGGCAGCTGCATGATCGGCGTCACCATGGCCCCGGCCGGTCTGGGTGGAAAGGACAAGGCGAGCTGGAACGAGATCGCCACCAAAGCGGCTGGTATCGTGAGCAGATGTCTGACTGTTCCCAAACCAGCACGGCGGGGGGGAAGTGACACGGCAGGGGTGCACAATCAGATCAACATCGAGGTTTTCAAGTATTCGCCGCATCTTGACTTCATGGTTCCACTGAACGACTACATGGCATCTCTGCTGCAAGCGCATGCGTCACATTGAAGGACGAGGTTGATGCTGTTTTTCGTTTCGTCGAGTCGAACTCTCTAGCTGTCGAAGTGCCTGACGTGTAGAGAGTTATCAACTACTTTCCAGCTGGACATTCAGCGTAGCCTGATATGAATCTCCGTTGCAAATTCTGTAAAGATATTGAGCGTGAAACTAGAAGAGTCACAGGAGCCACAAAGGGTGTTTGATGATTGTTTTGGCCGATGAACGCGACATAGCCGCACGAGGTATTTTTTGAGCCCAGCAGCCGCGAAGGCAGATGTCGAGAAAAGTCGGTATAAAGTTGAGACGGTGCGCTCATCTGTTCAGAAGCGATATTCCAGTCGAGTCCTGAGATCCACTGAAATCCCTAGCCCGCGTCCCAGTCGCACCACCCTCCAAATGTATATCATTCCGATCATACTTCTCCTGGTCTCCGTCACGACCACCGCGCCTACCACCGACCTCAGTGTCCGCCACCGGCTTCAGAAGCGGGCACCTACGTGTTATGCTACCGACTCGGCACTCAGCTTTCCTCCCAACGAACAAGACTGCATCGCAGCCTTGAAACTGATGCCCACTACGGCAATGCCGGGTGCGAGTGCAGGTGCAGCTGCGTCGGCGGACCTGTTCGGTCACTTCAGCAACGCCGGATGGGACGGAAGTCCTTTCAAACTGCCACGTTGGTTTCGGGCTAACACATGTGTCATCGGTGTGAGCATGATTTCGGCTCTTCCACATCACGCCGAATTCTCCAGTTGGAATGCGATCCAAGGGAAAGCGATTGACATCGGCAGGGAGTGTCTGCTGCGTCGTGCGCCTTCAGCAAGAGGTGGCACAAACAAGGCAGGGCGATCCGATGGCATTCTTATCGAGATGTTCGGAACTCATGCAACGAACCAGCGGTTCGTTGGCTCCCTTGGTACCGCGGGTTCAGGGTCCGCGTCAAGGGTGCAATAAGAGGAGATTCGAAGTGAATGGTAGTTGAGTCCACCACTTCGAAATGAGACGTTGGAGGCTATAGCAAGCCACCGCACCAGGGTGCAGCGTCTGTATAGCGGCATATGTACTTTGGAGCCTCAGGATAGAGAGTCCGGGAAAAGGAAGCAAGGCACTGGTGGGAACACACCACGTCAGACTGAGAAGCGCACAGGGTTTCTTTGGTTAACTTCGATCTTTTCTGAGCACTTCGGTTCATGTCGTCCACTATCCTACTGGAAAAACCTGGAAATAGTTTAAGCGAGAAGGAAACGATGGGAAACTTCGAAAAACCATTTTTGCTGCGTACAAACATCGGGATCACCGAGTGATTTCTGCTTGCTGTTGTTTGCGAGGTCCGCTCAGGCACAACAACGAAGAGGCAACTGTTTCGAGCGTAAAGCCCAGTGATGTCGGTTCTCCAAGAGAGATTGAGCAAGCGGGACTGTGCCAACCGTCTCAAGTCAACTTGCCAAAACAGGGGGTTCATGATTGCTAGGACACCGCAATGATGTCACTAAATTATTGTGATTTCTTGCCATTGGACCTCTCATAAGCCGGTTCACTCCACAACCATAAAGCGATAAAGGCAAGCCATCCCGCGACCGTAACCCAGATACCAGCTATCCAAACCCAGGCCCCACTGATCCTCCAGCTTCGCGGCCATTCGTCGTGAGCAAAGTGTCTCACTGTAACAGTCCTCTTCTCGTCCACGTTGGTTAGGAATGGTCGCTTGTAGTTGACGCGGAAAGTGAAGATCCCGTGTTGGTCTGGCAAGGTGAAAGAGGTACCGAAAATGGTGCTGTTCGCAGTTTGCGAGATCGGATGTAGAGGTAAGCGGTGGAAGGGAGAGAGCATCGTAAATTCAAGCTGGAGAGCGTCGCCTTCCGGAACGGTTAGAGGTCGAAGATGGTCATAGTAGTATTCGGAAAGCTCGATGGAGAAGGTCTGTATGACATGAGTATAGGTACCAATCCTCAAAGACTGGTCACACAACTCACCACGTCATTCTTGACTCTGTAAATCTTGGGGTTTAGATAGCCAAGTTGCGCGACACTGTCATTGCCAGCTTTCTCCGCAGTAGTGGAGCTCAGATAATGCTCCACCCTACCGACCTTCAGAACTCCAATTTCCATAAAAGTCCACGCACTCAACGCTCTTGCGAAGTCTCTGTTCGCAGGTGTTATTTCTTTAGCCTGTCCAACACCCTTAACCTTTCCATTGAACCACTCATCCTCAAGAGCTTCCACAGAACCCAACACCGTGAAGCGGGCCGAGTTTCTGGCTTGCATTGCAGACACTAGGGCCATTTGCTGCCCTGTAGCGAACGGTTCCTCCACCGTCTCCACCTCATCTTTCGGATTATAGCTGTACGCTGTGCCCGGTGCTCTTAAGATTGGGGCGAGGAAGGGACTTTGGTTTCCTAGCACCTGTCCGACGCCCCGTGGGAACGCTATGCTACCCGAACCTCCAAAGTAGTTCTTGATATCAGATCGCGGTGCATCTGGCTGAGGAAGGAGCAAAACGTCGTGGCGTTCGCCGGCGGATAAGGTGTCGTAGTTGAAATGATCAACGACGAGAGAGGTTCTGTCGGGTGGTAGATGGATGTCTAATTCGACAAGGAGGGAGCTGATTGCACTTGGCGTGGGCGAGGTCGCGGAAAGGGTGAGAAGGATATTGCCTTGATTGTTGATGAACTTGAGGAGAGCATTGGCGGTCAATGCTGGTCCGAGGCCTGAATTCTGGTCAATGCAAGCCCTGACCAGTACTATATCGACTTCAGATACCTTTTGACTTCGGCGGAAGGAGAATGAGGTGGTCGTATGCTCTCTCGCCGTGCTTGAACAGCGAGAGCTTCTCGTTTTTGGGTGAGTCAAAAGATAGCCGGTAGCCACGTGCTATCGCGACACGTCTTAGCTACTGCTTCATTGACGAGCATCCGTAGATACTGTTAATGCAGCATGGTCCACTCACCTTCGAGGTCTCCCCAGAACGTGGAATACTTTTCCTTCTCCGTAGCTTCTTCAATTACAACCAACAGCCTACTCCCAGAGCTGCGCAGGGCATTTGCCAAGCCCAGGAGCCCTAGTAACAGGAAAGATAGTAGAAAACGCATGGTGGCTGTTGTTGCAACCGCTACCTCATCTGTTGTTGCGGCTCAGTGTAAGCTTCAGGAGACGTAGTCCGTGCCAAGACGTTAATGCTCGCTCGGCGCTTGCCGAACATCAACCTCCAGCCAACCCCTCTAGGACAACAACCTCCAGCAAAGTCCAGCGGACGAATTGTCATCGACCCACAAGTCCAGTCCCGACAATTGACTCAAATCCTCAAATCGGGTCTCCTCAAACACGACCTCTTGCCATCACTATCTGTTCCACCGCGCGAAATGTCCTCCCCACGCTTCTTCTCCCATCCGCTCCGCTACCTGCGGTGGGTTTCCTTCGACAAGCCTGCGATCTTCTACTCGATCGTCATCGGCTGCCTTGGGCCTGTTATGATGGTGGTAGTACCGCCGATACGGAGAAGATTGGGCGATGGACCGAGGGAACCCATACCTTTGACTTATCCGAGTAACCATCCCCCGAGCCTTCGGTTTCGATTAGGTAGAGGAAGATGGCTGATGTTGCAATCACTATAGTACCACCGGGGCCGAGGAAGATACCAGAGGGATATGATGACTAGGGCAGCTTGTTGGAAGGGCTGCTGTTTCGGTTGGGTCCTTTTACGGGGTGCCATTGCTCTCTTCTTTCGAGTCCTTGATAAGACTCTTCCCCACCGAATGCGGCCGGTCACGCTGCTCAGCAATTTGTATGGAGAGACAGTCGATGATACAAGTGGAGGGACTATACATGGCCTTACTCTGTATACTAAGGACGAGCAATGGATGTTACAGATCCAATAGACCCACGTTGATTGTGCGAGCACATAGCGTCACGAGGAGTTGCAGCTATTGTACAAATGGATTGCTGACAGCAGCAGAGATAGATTGTTTTCCAATTGCGACTTTACCACCGTGATTGTGATAAGAGATTAGGGCTTGGAGGATCATACAGCCTGACTGTGGCCGAGCTTGACATTCTCCTTGAAGGTCCCCCACTAAGCCTAAAAGTAAAGCAGAAACATCGCGGCTATTAGTGCAGGGGTGAGAGGAGGGGTGCTTAATCTCAGGGTAGTGGTTTATGACATAATGAGAGCGCGAGTGAGGTGTCGCGAAATCACCGAAAAGATGCATGGAAGTTTTGGACAGTGAGGTAGGTGGCATGAAGTCCCAGTCAAGGTCCCTCGCGCCCACGTGTGAGCTAATGTGACGTGTCTAAGCCCTCGCCATCTCGTCAGCCCCGTATGTAACAACCTTGGACATGTTTGCAAGCATCTCCTCATCGTTGTCATCGAGATCTGCTTCGTCATAATGCCGCTTCCGTACTGACCCCCCATCACGAGCTCCTGTGCTCTCAACGCGGTCCTTCTTCCATGGATAATCTGACTTTTCAACAACGCAGCAAGTCAGGTACGGGACAGGCTCCTTAGTGATGTCCAACTGAGAGTGATGCTTCAAAAGCGCAGAAACGAAGGGTTTCAGTTCCTGCTTGTACACGCTCAGATGGTTCTCCAGGACGGACATGCCCTTACCACTCATTGGGAAGTAGACGTGAAAGCCTTCCAAGGTCTTTCGGTCGAGGTACGAGTATCCACCTTCTCCGATCTGGCGGTAGAGTGTTGCGCCACCGTCTTTGCAGAGGAAGTTACGCTGCTCACATATGGACTGCGAGAACCAGTGGCGGAAGAGTGAGAGGACCATCCACATATAGATGTCATTGGAATAGCTCATGCGACCAGGGTTGGCCACAGCTTGACGCTGGACTACACCGGGGTAGTGACCGAGAATGCGGATCTCGATGGCTTGTTTCACGATGTTGAGGTCGTCGTGCTTGCGCTGACAGATCTTAAGCACCTCCGGATTGAGCGTATCACGGTCGGCTTGAGACAGCTGATTCCACTGCCCGATAAGATGGATCAAGGCTTCTTTGAAGATGGTTGGTGAGCGCACACGGTAGGCGAGGTCCGCCCAAGCAATGGCGTTGGCTGCGATGGAGCGGAAAAGAACTTGACCTTGACGAAGCAGAGCAATGTCCACAGACTCGGAGATGATGCTGATAGAACCCAGTGTCTCGGCAACGTCAATCAGCCCCACGCAGTCATTGAGGACAGTTGCAATGTTGGTGTCGTCGAGGTCGGGCTTCTCGTTGTAGAAGGCACGGAAGAGGTTGTCATAGTGCTTGTAGACCTCCGAAACGACTTTCCCATTCTCGATGTCGAAGAGGCCAACATTGCCAGGGGTGCGCCCATTCGAATCCACCTCCTATCCACGACGGCCGTATAATCAGCACCGACACATCATGCTTCAGCCCTGCAACTCAAGTCATCGAAGAACTTACTCTTTTCACGAAGCGGCCCGGCACATTGCCGCTGACCCCAGTCAAGTCAAGACGAAAGCGCGTCGTAACACCCTCCTTCTTCGCCTTTGAAGAGAGCACCGCGGCGTGGCTCTCATCGAGCAGCTTAGCGAAGGTGGTGGAGTTACGACGCAAAACTCCGGAGTGAAGGTAATAGGTGCGACTGCTCGAGAGGATGATGAGAACATCACCGTCAGCGAACTTGGGGAATGTAGATTCCTCGGTGGCCATTGCCGCGTGCTGACGATGATGAGGATGTGTTAGTATAGAGCCGACGACCCAAATTTCAATCTCGGAAGGCTGACGACCGGGGGTCTTGAAGCCCGAAGGGAGCAATGATGAGATGGTAAGATGGAGATGATTGGCCCGTTAAAGAAGGGTTTGAATATGTACCTCAGTGCATTCCTTGATAGTACGGTGGGAGTAACGTTACTATGAATGGTGGCTTGCAAGAACGAGGTGTGTGGTGTGAAGAGGGAGGGATGGAGCATTGACACATAACAGTATAAAGCCTGCGCAACAGTGAATAGGTGCGGGGTGAATCTGGTGATGCACCAACACGGTCCGACGATGGTGGTGTGTTTCGAGGAAGGACAATACACGGAGCTTGCTGTACACCACCGGTGGCAATAGCTACGCCAATGCCACAGCTCTCAAGAGAAATTGCTTCGCTTCTGCGCTGGGTGGAGAGCAGAACGTCGTGATGGTGTCACGATATAACAGCGGGTACATAAGTATGCGCAGAACCAGGAGTAACCTAGGCAAGAGTGAAGTATGAAGCTCCGGGACGTACCTCATCGAAAGATCCGTTGGAAAGAAGTTGGTTGACGGTAGGGATGCCGTCAAACGCCGGCTCGTTCGTGGGGTTCTATGGCAGAAGGACTCCCTTGATGGACCGAGGATCTACGCGCATGTTGTAGCGATTAGCAGCTGCTCCAAGGCGCGACATGGCTTTCTGTACCGAAGGGGCAACGAGGAGAAGAAGCACTGGAAACAACACATGGTGGGATGACACGCCAGAAAGCTCAAGGACCATCGACATCACAGTGCTCAATTGCGCCGCACATTGACGTAACAGCATATCTAACGCAGGAGGTTCTTGTACTTACGGTGGAAAGACGAGAACGCTTGTAGCTTTTGCAATATGATGCAACAAAGAACCGGCACCACAACAAACACGTTGCATACTGTTGTTTGCGGAGGAAAGGGTGGCTCCTGCGAAAAGTGATATTGCAGGGAAGGCACTGGTAGGAAGGTGCCTTTATGGGACTCTCGTCGTCTAACCCTGTTCGGTGGGCGAGCGAATGAATGAATACCATGGGATGTCGCCATCATCCGCGATTGGCGTTGCGGCTCTTTGTTTTAAGGCTCCCCGGAGACGTCACTTAAATAGCACAAGATCTAGTCTCGGACGTTGTGTGATATGACCGCTGACTTGATTGAAAGTTTGGCTTCAGAGTTCGTGGAAGAGGCTGTATCTAATATATTTTATGATTGGGCAGGCTCCAATACCTTCTTGCTGATTGCTGCACAATGTGTTAAGATGGTGGGACTAAATCCTGTCCTGGCGGGAGTCAAGAAATGTCATGAAGCCTTAGGTACGCTATCTGCTTGTTGTGGGCTTCAAAGAAGGAATGCTCTTTGGACCATTGTAGCCACATGAAAAATCACTTGATAGACTTGTCTTGACGTATATGTCTTGGCTCAACTACTGGGCAGTATCGTTGTGGATTTCCAAGTTAGAGTGATCTATGGACATGTAACCCTTTACCACTTGTGCTTCCTTAATGACCTTGAACTGGAAGAAGCTAGTGTGACGAGTGTGGAGAATGTACATCATCGTAGGAGTGTTTGTGCTGAGTAGAGAAAATATGCCGGAGTTACAAATGAGAGGTGCAAGCGGGTCAGCGCAAGCAGACGGGTGTGATCAGCGATGCTCCAGGGCTATGCAAATGTAGCGTAATGATCAGGGCAGGATTGAATGGTGATGTAAAGTTACAGACAAAATCAGGAGATTGAGCAGGGTGAGAGAGTGGAATGAAAATGTGTTGATGGTACCAACATTGAGCTAGACCTGCGCCATTGACTTGGACCCGAATGAAGTTTTGTGCTGGCTGCTGGGTAAGGGCATGAACCCATAGGGACGTTTCCAAGCAAGCTGTGTGTGCCAGAGAGTTGCAGGGAAACAACAGGAAAGTGAAACAGCGCAGTAAGATTATCATCACTTGAGTAAAATGTGGTATGCCAAGGTACAGTTAAGTAGCCACGGATGCAGGTCCAGGGCCAGGTCCCGCTAGAACGCCTTTGGCAGTTCCCGCAAAGGGACGGCTGTCCCTTGAGGATACCTTTGGCATTGCGTTCGATGCTGTCGAGTGCGGAACGGGGGCTTCGAAAGGTATCGGATCGTCGTCATAATCTTCCGCAAGGTGTTCCTCACTCTGCGTCCCTTGATGCTGCATGTGCATGGGATTGACATGTTGATCGTGTCGTGGCTGCTGCGAAGCGGCCTGCGAAGCGGCTGCGGCGTTCTTAGCAGCGTTCTTGCTGCCCTTCTTTCCCTTCCGACCCTTCATCTTGGCTTTCTCCAGTAACCTCCGTTTCTCGGCCAAACGTCTACGCTCACGGCGGTCTTTGATCTCATACTGCCTGATCAATGCTTCGGGAGGTGCGCCAAAGATACTTTCGTACTCGCAAAACTCGCAGATCCAGACCTCATCACCACTTGGTGGATGGTGATAGTTGTTGTACTCTTGCTGCAAACGGCGTTGGCGAGCGGCTAAAAGATATTCTTTACCAGTACGGCGTGGACGGGGCTTTTGGCCTTGCGGCTGCGCTTGCTGGCCGGCAGCAGATTGCTGAGCGTGCTGCGTACCATTTGCCGGATGCTGATTCGGTTGCCCAGCCATGCTGGGACTCGTCTGTGTCCCTTGCGTCGCAAAACCTCTTTGAGTTTGACCTGAGGTTGAAGGACCCAGATTTGTTCCGGACGCATGACGGTACCCCGCAGGTGTCGGGCTCTCAGCAGGCCAAACCATACTCTTCGCTGAATCTGATTCACAAGTGAACGTGAACTGAGTTTTGGTCGGCGTCGATTTCTTCGAGGACTGTTGTTCCAGCAGGCTGATGTTCTCTTGACCTTTAGGCGGCGTGGCGGAAACAGCGGCCGCGTTCGCTATAGCTGTGGAAATGATGCCTTGATTAGGGAGTTGCTGCGCTGTTTGGATTCACTTGTCAGTACAAGTACAGAAATACTCAGGTCAGAGATTGGGCCTCACCTTTGTTGGCTGGAGTACCAGTCTGTGTCCATTCTCGTCGAGCTGCACCAGAACGTCCGGCCATCCAAGCGTTCGATGCATTTGTTGATACTCCTAAAGGACTCCTCCCACTGACGGCTCTGCCTGTATTGCGGCCATAACGACCCCTACCAGCTCCCGAGATACTACTTCCGGTTGCCCCTGTAGAAGTTGCAGAGCTACCGGAGCCGTAGTATTGCCCAACGCTACTTGCGCACTCGTCTGGCGAGACAGGATTCGGTTCATGAGGCGTAGAGATACCCATATTCGCCATATCTGCGGATAAAGATGAATGATGGTTTCCCGTGTTCCCCGATGTCGGAATCTTGCGTTTCTTCTTGTTGTTCGTGTTCTCAAACGAGTCGTAACCGTCCGCGGAAGACGAGGTGGACTGCGGTGCTGGAGGTCGATTGAGGCCCACAGAGGATGCCAAACCATCTTGCCGGTGATTGCCCTCACGGTACCCATTGGGTACATGGTTGGCAGCAGCCACACTCCGTAGCTTCTGATAGCATGCTAAGCCTGTCCCATCGACCTCATCCTCGCTTTCCACAGTGTCACACTGATTGTCGTGATGGTGGTCGTTGTCATGATTGCAGAAATGCCCACTAGCAGCTAACCCGCGGTTGTCCGACATCCCATTCGACCGAGCTCCATGGCCATAATTATCAGCGTTGTAGGGGATGTAGAATACCGGTTTTGGCACAACTGGTCCCGATGGATAGAGTATAGAAGCTGCTGCGTCAGGTGAGAGACGAGAGCGAATACGACGTTTTGGTAAAGGTCTAATAGGACGATCGGGGTATATGGGCGACGTGGTGTCTGGTGAATGTACAGCTGGAGACGGCGGCGAGTAGGTGGTGCCTATTTGAAACCCAAGCAACCAAGTCAACAGGTCGTATAGCCAGGTCATGACGACTAGTGACGTCCGGTGTTTGCAATCGTAGGAGATGCAGTACTGTCAGAGGTATATGTTGATGCTGTTGTGTGGATGCAGTGTCAATAGGGCAGCTCAAAACATTACTTACCCATGACGGCCACTGACATCCCTAAAACTTCGACCAAAACTTCAATCAGGTCCTGTGTTACCCCTTCCTCCTCAAATCCTTCAAAGTACTTGTTCCTACTATGGTTGCAAAATGTACCGAGATTGCCGGATGTGCAATGTTTATCTGAAGGCGACCAGAAGTGTCAGCACGCAGCATCATCCCTCGTAGCCGACTTCCACTCCTCCAAGAAACAGGAGACAAGGACTGGCAACGGTGTGCAAGCACAGGAGCCACACGAAAACATGGCAGTGCCCGCCAAGTCACCGATGACATGGAGCACGGGAGGTCCTTACCTAAATGGTTCCTGAACAGGAGCGATGCCAGAGCTCTTGGGTCTAATGCAAAATATGGCGAGATATGACAACAAGCTTACGAGAGCTGTAGGAATCGATGTTGGGGCAGGAATAAACGTGGATAGGGGAGTTGGAGAGGCAATGGGGATTTGTTTAATCTAAGACGTCCCGGAGGTGATGGGTGACACTGGATTACATATCGCTTCATCAGTGGGCAAGACGCTAACGCTTCTGGGATGCATGACTGGCTCGTCGGACATTGCCGCCATCAAACCGTCGGTTAGTCCACTCCACTCTCCCTTCACTTCGACGGACCACACGCAGCAACTCATGGCCACTGCATTGCCTATAAGAGAGTTTTGTTGTATGGGTGGAGCAGCCTGGGGTTACTAACAGCGTAGAGTACCTAGCAGGATCATGGAAGTTCTCACAAATGGTTCCAGTTGCGCAGCTCGTCTATCCAGACAAAGTTCGGTCATATCACTAGGGCGAGTTGAAGGGGACGACACCTACCATCTGGTATGATACATCGACTTTCAGCTTTGGTTGATTCGACTGTGGGGCTTCAACATAAATCCCCGGACAGCTGATGCTGAAGCAAGGCTCAAACAAAGCCTGGTGTGCAAAGAGGCAATGCAATGTCGATTCTGGATCATTTGCGTTTACATCCTCTCGTTCTGGCGGATCCTCATCATGCTATACTCATACACTCAGAGAGCGCTGCGCGAGCGCCCCTTGTATCACATATCTTTCTGGACCTACCGTCAACTGGGCCGACTTTGGCCTCAAGTTGAACTGTCGTCGATCTACAAATGGGCAGTACCGTACCACGATCTATCCATCTTTTGTTGAATTGGACTCTGAGCGACATGGGATACATATAGCCATTCTTCTTTCAAGCCGACAACGGTAACGTTGCAGCAGACATAGTCTACTACCTAGGGCATTCCATAGTCGGCTAGCACTGGCAACCTTGCCAACACCTTGACTCGGCGGGCGTGAAGGAACATCTCTGGAAGAAAAGCCGGTGGTGTTTGTCCACTAGAAAAGAGATCAAGGCACCAGGGTTACAAATACTTTGAGCATCTTGTTATACTGAGTGGGTCATGGAGCTAGTTCAATATCATGGAAGCCACGACGCCTTTTTCTTGATACTTATGAACTGCTATTTAAATGCACTGTAGTTGTCTGGGTGGAACGGATACGGCAAGCTATAGGAATTTGGACGTGATTAGAAGCGGCAGGATGACTCTCGCCTTAACTGTTATCCGAAACTACCATTTGAGTATCTGAACGTTGAGGCCGCACTGGGGTCTGCATGTGCATGTGCATGTGCATGTGCCTCCGTGCCTGTATTGGTGGACTTTGCCCTAACATCCCACATCCCACATCCCCTAACTGCCTTAGGTAATGGTAAGTCTCTGATTGATTCTGACTAAGCGGCGCGTTTGTCCCGACGCGATCATTGACATTCACCGCCGATCCCGAACAAAGCGACCCGTGAGAACTTTTGAACGGCGGCCAACACTGACCATTCAGGCAAAGAACCCGCCCACACGCTTCATACCAACCCCCCACTCTTTCCCTCGAAGATCCCTCCCTCAGAGAACTATTTTGCCAATGCGGTAGCCTTGTACATCAGCTTCAGACACTTCTTTTGCCCCCGTCTCTCGCTCTAGACACACATAAGCAAGGACATTGCGCTGCCTTGAGAACTTCCCGCGAACCTCCACAGGGCAGCCACCGCTGTCCATTCACACAGAGATCTCAGCCATTGTCGCTTCCAAATTCTTCCATTACCACGGCATCCCGATTCAATCTCATCAGAACTGCTTTTCCGTGCTGAGAATTGCTACTAGCGACACAGATGACCCAAAATCCAGCAATGTCGCCTCGACGCTCCTCGCGCGCACGCACAACCCAGCCTCCACCACCAGTCCCTCCACATACCCACTCTTCCACATCCTCTAGCTCATCGACTCGCGCGGAGAGAAGCACCCGATCACACCACAAGCTTCAATCGCCGAATCGAGCTGTACATCCTCGATCTGAGTCCACCGAAGCTATCCAGGACGCTCGGCGGGGCGACCTACCACAAACGCGCCAACGGAAGCGCGGCCTAGATGAAGACACCGAGGTTGTCGCGAAGACCAATAATGGTGGTAACGACGAGGACGCAGAAGAAGAGGAAGTGACTCGATGTATCTGCGGCGAACAGGAATACCCCGGCATGCCCGTTATCTCAGCAGACTCATGGAACCGACGTAGCTCCAAGTCTGGGACTAAGGATACTAGAGATGCTCATCCTTCGGCCCCGGTTCCAGAGCTCGCGCCAGAGGATGCCGGAGGGCTTTTTATACAGTGCGACACTTGTATGGTGTGGCAGCATGGAGGTTGTGTGGGCATCATGGACGAGGCCATGAGCCCGGAGGAATACTTCTGTGAGCAATGCAGGCCAGACCTGCACATTGTCGCTACTGGCACGAATGGGTACGGACGCTCTTATTCTGTTTACTCGTCCCTCAAGTTTGTGTAGCGTCGTATTGCATCTTCGCCTTACTAGAAGCTGACAGCATACGGTTGTCTAGACAAAAATCCTCCCGTTACCTCCCTGTTTACGAAGAAGCCTCACCGAAGACCTCACCAAGCCCTTCGAACCACGATCCTGAATCGAAAACAAGCAAAGATCCCAAATCTTCCCGCCAAAGCGCCATGTCTCTCAGCACCAAGCGACGTTCAACAATGAACAGTCGGGATGCGGCGTATGATGAAGAAGAACAGTTGCGAATAGCCATTGAGCAAAGCAAGGGGCAGGGCGTAGATGAAGATGTGGATAAACGGAGGAAGCGCGGCCGCAGCGATAGCGAAGAGTGAGTGTGCTCAGTCTTCCCAACTCGCAATGACCTTGAAACTCATCGTACTAACCACGCCCCATTTCTCCAGAAACAAGCATAATATAAAGCGGCAAAGAACAGCGTCCAACTCGCCGTCGAACCCTTCGAACGCGAACACAAACACGACGTCGCATGACGCAGAATCAGACGACGGCTCCCCATCCAACAAAGAGAACAATCACAGTGGACAGAAGAAAGTCCGAGGTGCCGCCGCTCGAAATCATCGCGAAAAGGAAATCCGAGATCGAGAAGCCGAGCGAGAAAAGGTCCGGGCAGAGGCGGCTGGGCGGCGGAAAGGGAGAGCCGAAAGAAGACGAGGAGACGGTAACAAATCGAACGATCCGTGTCAGAAACCCCAGGCGTTAACCTCTACAGACTCCGATCCCTCCGACGAATACCCGCACTCACGAACAACGTCCACCAAAGGCGCAGACAGCGCCGCTCAAACCATCGACCCACCCGCCGCCCCACGAGCCGCACCCGACACACCACCCACAACCCAAGACGCCCCACCCAAGACCTCCCACCGCAAAACCGGCCGGCCCTCCACCCGCCGCGGCCGCCTCGGACGCAACCAATATACCAAAGACCGCGACCACCGCGCCGACCTCGCCAACGACCACGACCGCTCCCCGCTGCGCTCCCAGTCACGCGAGGGCGGCGGTGGTGGAGACGACAACCCCAATCACGGACCCGGCGGCGGCGGCGGCGGCGTCAACGGCACCCACAGCGGCGTGGCCGGCGAATCGGGCAAACCCAGCAAGCCGCGCTACATGAACCCGCACCGCACCTCCATGAACGAGATGAAGCGCCGCGTCGCCGCCATCCTCGAGTTCATCTCGCGCACGCAGCTCGAGATGGCGGCGGGCGAGCAGACGCCTCCGAATGGCCGAACAAACGGAACAACCGGAGGAGGAGGAGGAGGTGCGGGGACGGGACGAGGAAGCAGCGCGTTGATGGCGGGCTTGGCGGATGGCTTGCGGCCCATTTTGGCGATGAACGGCGAGCACGCGGAGACGGAGAAGGAGAAGGACAAGGGAAAAGCAGGCGCGGCGGGCTTGAGCGAAAGGGCGTTTGTGGACTTGAGCAGTACGGAGATGATGGATGTGCTGACCAGGAATCTGGTGCTGTGGCAGAAGGAGTATGGGAAGTATGGCGAGAAATGAAAGGCGCGTTGGGAGCGAGGGTTTGGGATGGACACTTGTTTAGTTGCAGCGCGGTTGGGGAAAGTACGGTGTTGTATGGGTATATTGGCAATTGTTTATCGTATGGACGCGGTTTGGAGGACGCAGTACACTTCCGTCCTTCCTCTCTGATTGCCAATATCCTAAGCAAGCTTCAGGACGTGATCATCTTACCTACAGCTCTTGGTAAACGACCTTGTCTAACAAGGCTATGAAGCGAGGACCGCCTTGACATTCCTTTTGCAATCTTATACACGACCGGGTGGGTGTCTAACCGGAGATGCTTAGGGCTTTGCAACAAAGCCCTAGTACAGAGGAGAGCCAGGATCTTCCCCACCGCGCGTGCGAATAGACCTTTGAGGTAGGCTTCGTTCCAAGACGATAGAACAATTCCGTTGAACCGTAGAATGCGGAATATATACAATTATACCCCAATACAACCCCGCCCGGCCATAATGGCTACGAAAAAGAAAATGCCCAAAACACCATCCTATGCAGTCCACCTCCCCCACTGCGGCCCTTGCAGTCCATCTATAAGAACCCCTTAGTGGTACTCGGCTTCCTCGTGACCCCCACCCCCTCCCCCGGCCCCGCCCCCGCCCCCACCAACGACACCCTCCTCCTCTCCCTCTCCCTCTCGCCCCCATCCCCCATCTCACTAAGCGCCACCAACGTGCCATTTCTCACGAGATTCAGATTCCCCCTCTCCATCCGCAGCGCCTTCCAGCCCTCCAACTCCCTCTCCAACCTCAACGCCTTCTCCCTCTCTTCCCGCAAATCGCGCTCCGCGCGCCGCGCCTGCAGCTGGTTCGTCGAGTCGGACGACTGCAGCTCGTCGATGGTCGCGAGCAGGCGCTCGATCTTGTCGCGTGACTTGGAGATGTCGTCGGAGAGCTGGGCGTTGGTTTTGTCGCGTCGGTCGATCTGCGATTGCAGGTCGCGCACCGTGCGGTCGACGTTGCGGACGGAGCGGGCGGATTGCGTGCGCGCGGATTCGTGCGCTTCGAGTTGGGTTTCGAGCTGTTGCGGGTGGGGGGATTAGCATGCGGTGTTTGTGAGGTTCAAAGTGGAGGGGTTGGGGTAGAGGGGGGTCTGCGAACCTCTTGGATGCGTTTGTGCAGGAATCGCACGTCTTGGCTGGCCGAGGAGTATCCCTTGGTCTCCAGATCCACAAGCCGGAGCTGGAGGTCCTTGACCGATTTCTCCAGCGCTGCTTTCTCCTTGTGAAGGGCAACGTTGCTCTCTCGCTCGGCGACGACGTCCTTTTGCATCTCGCTCGCCAACGCCTCGGCCCGGCGCATCTTGCCTACTGCCGCGGCCGCGACGTCTTCCTGCTGCGCCAGGCTGGACTTGAGCTGGAGCAGCTCTCGGTCCATGCCGGCCGCGTTGCGCATTGACGGACTGTCACCGTGGGCCAGGTCCTCGAGGCGTTCGCCCGCCTCCGCCAACCGCGCTTCCAGGCCGCGTTTCTCTTTCTGCAGCATGTCTCGCTCGGCGGCGATGTCGTCTACCGAGGTGCGGAGGTTCCGTACTTGCGAGAGGAGTGAGACCATCTTGCTTTGCACCTCGTTGTGGGCGCTGACGGCTTCTTCCCTCGAGCTGGACAGGTCTTGCAAAGTCATTTCGAGTCGGGACTTTTCTTTTGCCCACGTCGAACTGTTCAACACCTCGTCGTCCCATTTCGATCTCAACTCCTCCAACTCATCACGCATGCGGGTGTTATCCGACCGGACATGAATGACGTTCTCCCGCTCAATTTCAAGCTCATTCGTTAGTGTCGAGAGTTCAGCTTGGTACTTCTTGCGGGTCTGCTCCATAGACGTCTCCTTGTCTTCAATGTCCATTGCCCTTTGGCTTCGGTAGTCTTCAAGCTCGTGTTGAAGTCGCTTCTTGGCTTGAAGGGCTCCGTCAAGATCAGCAGCCATGTCCTCGACTTTCTCTTCGTAGTGTTGATTCTGACGCTGCAGGTCCTCAATCAACGCATCCATCTGCTTCCGCTCGGACATGATCGTTGCGCAAGTCTCCTCGGCCTCCCTGGCTTGCGCCTTCGCAAACTGCTCGGCGCGAGATGCCTTCAGGACGGTAATCTCGGCTTGCTCCAACTTACTGAAATACTCGTCGGCACGGCCTTTGTAGAGGTTGAGACTGGACGTCACGTCCAGCAGCTTCGATGTCTCCGCATCAAGTCTGATTTGCAGATCGGAGAACTCTTGCAGCAATTGACTTCGGCTTGCGGCCTCATGCTCACCGGCAAGGGAAAGTTCCTGAAGTTCGGACTTGGCATCCCGAAGTGCGACCTCCAGCGATGCTTTGGTGTGTTTTATGTGGTCGAATTGTGTCCGAGCCTCTGCCAGTTCCGTAACAGTATTGTTGTGAGCTTGTAGGAGCGATTTTCGTGAATTTTCTTGCGAGTTAATGAGGTCGTAGAGCTCTTCGTGAGTTTTGGCCTGCACGTCCCGAAGAGACAATTCTCCGGAGTGGATTGCCCTCTCAAGCGCCGAGACCTTCTTTGCAGAATCGTCCAGTTTGTCGTGAAGGCGGTTATTCTCACGCTCGAGCTTTTGTACACGTCGGACCGATGGACTGTCGTCTTGCCATGCATCTTTAATGGGAGTCGATCGACCCAACTGACTCTGGAGATGACGGTTCTGCATCTCCGTCATCTGGAGTTGATTCTGTACCATCTCTAATTCAGCGGCAAGGTCCATTCTTTTGTTATAGGCGACCGTGTCAACGGTCCGATCCGAGCGGCCCGAGCCATTTGTGTCGTTGCTGATATGTCTTCGATTAGGAGTCGAATAGGTAGGGTATGGTTTCAAGTCGGAATCTTTACGGATATGCTTCGGGGACCTGGTGCTAGGTACAGCATTCTGGTTGATCTCTTCGAGAAGAGTACGCTTCGAGGTTGTGTGTCGACTATCAATCTCGGTCATCTCATCTTCATGCCGGCGGCGGAGTTCCTGTAACTGTGTTTCGGCCCGTGTCCATTTCTCTCCCGTTACTCGAAGAGCTTGCTGTGACGCTTCGAGTTGCTGAGCAAGCGTTACAGCCTTCGCAATATCTGGCTGTACCACATCCCAACTTTCAGGTAGGCCATTAGAATTAGGATCGAAGACCTTGTGCAGGTGGGTGAGTTGATCGTGGCAATCTTGGATCTCCTTGTTGGCTTGTTCGAGCGCGGCTTGCACTTTGCGTGTATTTGCTTGAGCTTGTGTCTTGAGCTGCCTCTCAGTTTCGAGATTGCGGTTCGCCTCGGCCAACTGGATATTGGTAGTTGAGGAGGCCTTTTCAGCATTGCGACATGTCTTGTGTTCGCGAGCTATCTCGTGGTTAAGATCCTCGAGACTTAAAGCAAGCTTCTCTTTCTGTTTCTGCAGAGACGTAACCTCGATTTGCATCTCTCCATTCTGACGACGGAGGTCCTTGTTTTCTTGGTCGAGTTTTATCTTCTCGGCTTGGAGTTGAGTCAAGCGCGACCGCTGGGTATCACCTGCCCTAGAGTTTGACCTGGCAATGTCGAGGTTCTTCTGCTGAATCTTGTTGAGCAGTGCTCGATTGTCATTCTCAGATGCTGTCAGTCGTCCCTTGACTGTCACAAGCTCACGCTCCAGCCGCTCCTTGTGTTGATCATGGTGGAGACGGAACGTCTCTGACTCCGAAATCATTCGAGTCAAACGATGGACTTCGCCAGCCAACCGGTTTCGCTCAGTCTCCGTCTCGTCCAAATGCTTGCTTTTGTCTTCGAGATCTCTCCTTAGGCTAGCTTGCCGTTCAGTGGCCTGCTTCGACACGCTCCGTTCCATGGCCGCCTCAGCCTGCATTCGCGAAGCTTCTTCCTCTGTGAAACGTTCTCGTAGCTTTACGAGTTCAACTTGCAGATCTTTACATCTCTTGTCGGCGGAGGCGCGTGCTTCCGTCGCACGCCGCAGTGTGTCCTGCTGCACATACATTTCCTTCTCTATAGTGATTTTGGATTCATTGAGAGTCTCGTATTCTTCTTTCAACACGGAGAGTTTGTGATCTCCAAGCATCTGTACATCGTCTCGAGACTGCCTTTCCCGGCTTAAATCAGCCTGTGCTTGGAAGAGCTGTTCTTTGAGGTCCTTGATTTGCTGGTCGAGCATCTTCCGATTCTGGCCCGCTTGAGTATCTTCCGAGATTCTGGCCTCAAGCAGCTTTTTCGCATCAGCAGCCTCCCGTTCAAGCTGCGTCTTCTGGGATTTCATAGCGTCCATCTCAGCACGAACTTCGCGTATCCGGTTCTGGATGTTGTCATGCTTGGCTGTAAGATTGCTTTTTTCACCGTCGAATGCCTTACGCTCAGTCTCATACTTCTTGGCATCAATTCGCAGGATCGAGAGCTCGCTTTCTTTCCGCCGTACAAGATCCTCGTATCCAGTGGAAGTTGCTGAAAGCTCAGAGAGCTGAAGTCGAATCTGTCGATTATCCTCAACAAGTTCTCTGACCTGACTCTTTGATATTGAAAGCTCTTTCGTTGTGTTCGCTAGTTTGACGTCAAGATCTTGATCAGACTTGAGCAATTTGCTCTCATACTCTTTGATTTTCCGATCCTTGAGCGATACTTGGCTGTTAAGCATACGGATTTCCTGGTTTAGATTCTCATGCTTCTCGTCTCTTTCAGCTCGCAGCTTGTCAATTGCCGAGATTTGTCCCGCAAGGTCTTGGATCTCTTCTGTCAACTCATTCTTTTCTGCTTCTAACCGACTGATTATCTGCCCAGCTTGTTCCAACTGAGTACGCCACTGGTCGGCTTGCTCTTCGGCCCTCTTCTTTGCTACAATCAGTTCGTCCAGTTGTTCTTCAAGGCTTTCTTGGTCATCCAAGGCCCCAGCGAGTTTCTCACTCAGTTCGGTTTCGCGCTGTTGCAGTCGCTTGAATATCTCTTCCTTGTCAAGCGCCAATGCGCGCTCGCTTTCGAGGGTCTGTTGGATCCGCTGAATCTCACTATCAGCTCGCCTCCGGTCGTCTTCAAGCCTTTGGCGACCAGCAGCTTCCTGCTGGGCCTTCTCTTCAAGCTTTTGGATCATCTCATCGCGCTTCTTCACCTCGCTAGCTGTCCGGGTTGAACCCAACAACGGCTTCATTCTCACAAATAGCCTCCACCACGGATTGTCGCAGAGATCGAGGTAGACCTGAACGTTGCGCTGAATGATGCGGGTTGCCTCGGCGCGGTACAAGCGCTTGTTGGCGATCCTCCGCTGAGTGAAGCCTCGAGCTATCGACTGAAATCGTGACATGATATCTCGAATAAGCGTGTCCCGTTGCTCTTCCAGTTCGGCCAGTACTCCAGCTCGGAAGAACACTTTTGTCAAGCCAACGCGGTACAAAGCCCTGTCGAGATCAAGCTTTTCAAGAATGATCTGCGCCGCGCTCTGGCCCTCGAGGTAACCCTTGGGCATGTTCCGACAAAGCACCTCATATCGTTGGCGGAATTCGGAGAAAGACAGACGGTTCGGAAAGCCAGTCCGTGCGATGCGTATTCCTTCGAGTACACCATTGCAACGAAGCTGGTCGAGAACAAGCGGTGCGCTGAACTGCTTCGGTTTTTTCTTGTGATTGGGTAAAATACATCGAACAAAATGAGGGTGAGTGGAATGGAGCTGATTCATGAGGCTTGACAGCTGTTCCTTGTGTCTTTGCGCCACGGTACGGAAGAGGCCCTTCTTGACACGACTTCGAGTTGCACCAACGTCCTCGTCGGGATCCGCACAATCAGAGAATAGCTGAGCAATATGGCTTTCCGACGAAGTGGCAAGAAGTCGAGTGATGTTATCATTAAGCGGATCTTTGTTCTTCTCTAGCCACCCTTCAGTAGAATATTCGACCTCGGCCGCGTAATGCGTAAGAATGAAACCTTGGGCAAGCCGAGAGGAGCGATATTTTGGGCTTTTCCTGTCCCATAATGAATGCAGCTTCTCCGTAAAAGTCTTATCGGTGGCTTTAGGCATGACTGAATCCTCGTCAAGACACGAGAAGATACCAATTGGGTTCGGCAATTCGATGAGCTCGATGGTTGGCTGCAAGTCACGGCCAAAGTCAATGAACTTCCATTCGATTTGTTCCCGTGCATACTCCTCTTGTTCGAGTACGAACATGTGATGGTTGAAGAACTGTTGTAGCTTTTCATTCGTGTAATTGATGCAGAGCTGTTCAAAGCTGTTCTCTTCAAAGATCTCGAATCCAGCAATATCGAGTACACCGATAAAATGCAAATCGTCACGGCCCATACCCGGTCGATCGAGCTGTCTGTTGATTCGGGAGACCAAATCGCCGAAAGTGCGTTCGTAGATACCTTTCGAGAGTGCATCAATGGCAAGTCGTACTTGCTCGGGCGTCTGCACCTTTTCGACCCATTCACGCCCGGCTTTGACTCGAGGGTGTAACAGCCCTTTGACAAAGAACTCGGACGGTATGCCGAGAAGGTGGCACACCTTCTCCACTTGCGCATGCGCTTCAGGTGTCAGGCTAGCTTGGTCCGCGCGAAGACTCTCTTTCATCACCGTCACGTTACCAAGGTGAAGAACGCCAGCGATGGTCCGGAAGATCGAAAATTGTTCTCTCTTCGAAAGGCCCATGATATGGAACGCTTCGATCAACGAGTTCCATTCCTCGTTATCCGAGACTCCAGCTATATTGTCGTTTCCGCTTCTGGTGTACATGAAGTCTTCGACGTCCAAGCCCGAGAGCAAAATATCATCTTTCAACTGCCGATCCGCGCCTCGGAGAAGCTGGTAGAAGACATGGTAATTCCGTTCATTGGAGTGAATGTTCACAACCCTTGACTTCTCCAATAGGTACCAGTCAATGAACGCACCGGCAATCTGCCCGGATCTTGTGAATTCGATTCTTATGAACTTGCCGAATCGCGAAGAATTGTTGTTTCGCACTGTTTGCGCGTTGCCAAAAGCTTCTAATATCGGATTGGCTCTCAGTATTTGTTGGGACAAGTTTGAGAGCTGTTTGTTAGCGGACTTCGCTGTAGGGCTATCAGTTGTGGCAACAGCTGCGAGATACTGGATGACTTTTTTCGTGTTCTCCGTTTTACCAGCACCAGATTCTCCACTATAGCTGAGGTTAGAGCAGCCCGTTCTGTGAAGTCCAATCTAAAAACCTACGTGACCAGGATACTTTGGTTCTCTCCTTCTTCCACTAGGCTGCGAAAAGCCCCATCTGCCATTGCATAAATATGTGGTTTCGTATCCTCCCTACTTCTGCCCTTGTACATTTTGATGTACTCATTCGAGTAGATTGGTAGTGAGCAGTATGGATTGACTGTAACCAAGAACAGGCCGGAGTAGGTCTGTATCACGTCAGCTCGAACATCTCTCCACATATGATTAAAACACCGACGTAGATCAAGTCCGTCTGATAACGCATGTGCAGATTGTGTACAACGGACGCTTCGTTCAAGTGCGTCAATTCTGCCATGTCGTCTGCTTTGTCGAACTTGGCTGGGTTGACTTTATCGACATTGTTGATGTCCACCGTTCTTTGCTGAAAGGGTCACAGTGGATTAGCCTCATAGCTGAAACATCAATGACAGAGTCTTACGCTTCCATCTTCACATTGCACTAGCAGTTGGCCATCATTGAGGTCTTCAACTATCCAACCCTTCACGAAGGCTGACTGTGGATCCCGCAGCCAAACGTATCGTTTGCCTGAGAAATCATTCTCCCCTTCTATGTGACTTATTTGTTCTTCGCCCCTCCGCGACTCTTCACTTTTTATGAATTTGGGCGCAAAGGTATTCGTGCTCGGTGTGATGCTACGGTTCGAGCTTGAGCGCTGCCGTGTTGTTCCTGAAGGTGCTATCGTTGGGTTCATAGGCGAAAAGGACTGGGTTCGAGAATGGCCGACATGGGTTGTTGCCAGAGTCGGAGAGATCACCATGGATTTCGGCCTGGCGTTAGCTGGCCTTGGCCCTGGTGACGGAGACATAGAGCTGCGGTTGAAGGGATTGTTGCGCCATACTGAACCTTGAGGAGCTGACGAAGTCATCCTGCTTCGCCGCTGTCGTTGCGAAGGATTGTCTGAAGTTGATCTTCGAGAAATTAAGCAGTGTTATGAAATCGTGACACCAGTTAAAATAACTGATACATTGGCCCCTGATTGACTCGGCCGTGGACAAGCAACAGCCGAAGGTAAAACGAGAAGTCGTTATCGATGAATGTCGAAAACCTCGCTGTCGGGCATTGTGTTCCTCGAGAAAACGAAAATGTAAACAAAGCCAAGAGTTACTCCGCGCCTGCGCTAAGTTTTACTCGAATGTACCTCGAACTTGTAGCCGCGCTGGTTCATTTTGTAATCATCACGCTATCATGTGATATGCAATACCTTAGCGACCTCGAGATTTCCGCAACCGACGAAAGCTTCTAAAGTCTTGAACCATCACCTCGCACCTCGTCCCCTCTCTTTCGACAAGTCTCTCCATAGAGATATGGTAACATTCCAATGCCATTTGCGCCTTTGTACCTACTGCTCTCTTGATAGAGTCAGTCTCGCCACAGCGGACTTTCCTTGACTGCCCTTGGCTCCGCCCGTCCATCAGCCCTAAAGATCATTACTACCTTGTCTCCGTAGATCCCCAACATCATCCTTTCCCAGACTGTATTCACTCTTTTACTGTATATCCAACCATCTCAGTTTCAAGCTAATTCACAGTTAATGCCAACTTACACGTCCGTTGGAGAGAGCAGCCAGCTCCCACCCTATTCTTCGCATAAATGTCGAACTATCCACCAACCCCATCCTTTGGCGGCCCTTTCAGTTCTACTAGAACATCACGCCCTCCACCGCCGACTTCAGTCATGCCACACAATAACTATCAGAGGCCTGATGGATTGAAGACTACTTCACACTCCACTCAGGATATCAGGTCTACGGTTGCTGCTAATTCATATTCCTTCAACGGAAACACTCAAGTCTTGCATCCAGAGGCATTCGGCTCTGGACTTCCACCCCCTCCTTTTCTCAACTTGGCTCACTTTCCGCATGGCTCGTTACCTCCACCGCCTTTCCCTCCTGTACCGATACCGCAGCATGGGTTTCCAGCACAGTTTCCGATACCAAGTCAGAATGGGCATGTGAAGTCTGCCGTGGAGAACCACACCCAGCAGTTTAACGGAGGATTCAGCTCCCAAGGGAGTGGTTTGCCCATCCCTCAGTGTGTCTATGTAGTGGGATTAGAAGGTGATAGAGAGGAAGGCGAGCTTAGTGATAGAGACATAAAAGATACATCGGCCAACTCCACAGCAACAAAAGATCGCGTCCATGAGCTTGTTTCTATTTCAACCAGCAGCGATCGTCAGGATGACCGCCATTCATCATCGATAGTGCGAGTACAGGGTAAGACCCAAATTATCTTTCTACATTCTGTTCATTATATTAACAAGGTCACTTAGATACATCTAATACATCTCGCAAAGAGAATTCACTCCAAAACTCTCCATATACTCAGTCGATACCCTCAACACAATCTAAACACTGTGATGGTTACAACATCACTTCGACAAGTTCTGTGCCAAAGAAGCCTGCTTCACCCGCAGAAGATCATTTATCCGGTCAGCACGCGCTTGGGCGCAGAACGAGTGGTCCTGGTAGGTTTGTAGGTTCATAGTGAATATTGTCATGCTAAGCCTTGTGACAGTAGTGCATGCTCGAGACTTCTCGCCCGCGAATCGAAGCCGTGACCCGCAACAATCGTCAGAAGTGCGGTGGGCACCAAAAAACTCCATAAAGACTAATTTACCCGCGAGTACCAGAGATAACAACAATAACTACAAACTCGGAAGGCCACGGTATAGTCCTACCATCGGAAAATCAGTCTTGGACATTCGAAAGCTGGCAAAGAATGCCCTGTTGGGATTATTACCGCACAGCATTCGATACGCAGACCTCTTAGCAGCGGGTGTTGATGAGATCACTTTGAGAAGTTTATATGAAGAGATTGGAGTCAAGGTCCCTCCGCAAATTCCTCTCACAACGACGGAGAACAACGACATGGGCCAAAAGCACTCCGCCGGGCTTACTACATCAAACAGTCATGTGAATAAGGACGGGAATCAACACGCTCCTCCAGTAGCGCGACCGCCTCCTCCACTGCCATCATCAAGTCCTAGTACCGCAACCTTCAAGCCGCCTGGACAAGACCCTGTGGTGTCTCCCGGGAACGACCTCGGCGTTGCTGTGAGCGCGCCAATGAAGCGACAGGAAGAAGTGAAATTAAGAGCGAAGCCATCCTCGCTTCCCGTCACAAATCCTGCAATCAAGCCTAATCAGCCGACGATGACCTCTTCGAAGCCCTTGGAACGTAAGGACTACATTGCGCGCATGCTAGCAGCCAAAAACGCAACTGCTAAAACCCCTTCCGCCAACGCGCTGTCGAACCAACTGCCACCTCGCGTTAAAGGTAGTCCCAATGAGAATCCCAATGAAGAAACTGGTGTCTTGCTCGAAACTTCAAATACCAAGGAAATGCCTTACTCAAAGCCTACTTTCAACGGGTCTAAGACTATGGACTCGGAAGCCATAAAGCAAGCTCAAACCAATTTGGCCCGTCAGAAGATGGAGGCGCTTAAGAATCGCACTTTTGCCCAGCCTGAGCAAGCCTTGCCCTTGAGGTTTGAACCGCAAGCGCCACAGACTGCTAATCCAGCTACAGCTCCGTCAGTTGCCGCAGCTCTCATCACACCCCCCAAGTCGCAGCAGTTCATCTCATCCCAGCCCTCAGCCTCACAGCCTCTACAACAAATCAAGCAAATATACAACTCAGGGCCGGAATCTCCGAGGAACCCGACGGTCGCGCAGGCAGAAAATGTACAGGTCAGCACGGCACCGTTTTCCGGTATTCCTGGCTTGTTCATGACATCAGCCACCTTGGCTGGAACCCAGAGCGTAGCATCTCTCACACCGAATGTCACTCAGCAGCCATCAACAGCCGGTATTTCAAGTACCAATCCGAGGAAACGTCCATTAGCAGCGGATCTTAATGACCTCTCTACAAGTACTCTCAAACGACCCTTCGGCCAAACGCGCCAGGTTGAAGTTGTGATTGATGTCAGCGACGATGACATTGTAGATATGGCGGATGACAGCGACATGGACATTGAAGATGCGGAGAAAGAAACCATTTCTCGTCAACCTCAGACCATAACGGACAATTCAGCAACGAAGAGCGTACATGATCCTCTACTTCCGAGAGATAATAGCCGTAGGAAATCCGTCGTCGCTGCATCCACCCTGAACACGCCATCAGCACCTCAAACACCCGGGAAAGGCAAGCGACCTGAGGATTTGAGAAACAGAGAAGAGCAAATCCAGCTTATGCACGAGAAAATCGCCGAGTTAGAACAGAGGCGAAAGTCCAAGCAAAGCACCAGTCGGGCACACACCCCTGGAACTCCAAGGGTCTCAGCAGCTGCTCCGAATCCCAAACCAACGCCGGCAAGTGAAGCAAAGCCACCGGTGCCTACTGAGGTCGCCTTTGAAGCCCAAAATGAACAACTTGACGATGGTCTCAGGGCAGATGAGCCAACCGCCACCGAAGCGGCAGCTGCTGAGGAAACCAGAGCAACAGAGCGAAAGGCCTTAGAGCAACGAGTTTTGGAGCAGAAGGCTCAGGACCAAAAGGCTTCAGAGCAGAAGCTACTTGATCTAGAAGCTGCCAAAATTCGAGCAGAAGAAGCAGAGCTAGCCATTGCCGAGGTCAATGCGAAGAGACGTAGAAAAGCTGAGATAGAAACTGGTCTTCCTATCCTCGATGCAGAAGTTCAGAGAACCCAGATTAAACTCGAAGAGATGAAAAGAGAGATATACCGACTCGAGTTAGAGGTCCAGAAGGGGCTCGAAGGTCGTAAGAGTCTTGTCGAGGAACTCGAAGGTCTTGGTGTTGATACGGGAGATATGCCACTGGCACAGCTACAGGCGAAGAAGGATGAAATACTAGAGCTGCAGCAGACAGCAGGGGCTAAGTCAGGTTAGTAAGATGTCACTTCGCTCGCCCAGATATACGTTTGAAGTCGGCATATCTTGGCAGAGGAGCCCTCTGGCTTGATAGTCATCTCATACTCATTTTGTATCCGGCGTTTCAGCAGCGCCGACAGAAATGAACTTGCACTCGCCACCTCTAGCCCCTATCCTTCCGCTACGACCGCCGACTGCGGATCACGTTGGCGACGCTAGACATAGTGACCGCGCGGATCTCGAGTCTCAAGTCACTATAGTCGAACACGCGGATCCAGCGCAAGCGCCACCAACATCTAATCGCTCGCGATCCAGCACGTCAGAACGGCCAGTAGAGACGAGTACTCAGGACCTCATGGACATATCAAGTAGCGACGAGGAAGAGGGCGAGATCACTGACAACTTGCAACAGGGGATAACTGATGAGACTGCGGCTTTTGAACATGAACACGGTGATACTGATGAGCAGCTAAGAAAAGGCTCAGCAGATTCAATAACAACCCGGGATAGCTCCGGTCAACGTCGACAACTGTCGAGCCTAAGTTTCCAAGATGAGAACCCACCTGATGCAAGTCAGCTTGTACCCTCTGTTGACCATACCGTGGAGAGTCCTTCACCGAAGGTACAGATTCAAGGGACAAGTCAGATCCTTACTATGGTAGGAGATGTTCCGAAGGAGCCAGTTGACAGCCCTCGACAGTCTCTTGAGACGGGGAGTCATTCTGAGAAGCCTCCTGAAGCTGAGGTGTCTGAAGACTCTAGCGATCTTGCTGATTCTGAAATCTATGAACCTCCCGAGCCCATTGCAACAGCTAGCACAGAATTGGAACAGCCGAATACACCACCTCTGAGTCCAGTTCTAGCCAATGCAAGTTCTCAAATCGAGAAGGAGAAACATCTGACTCCTACCGCTGCGCAAGAAACAGTGTCAGCAACTGCGACATTTCAGACAGTGGAAATACCCAGTACTGTAGAGCCCGTAAAGGTGCGTACCAGGCTCAAACCTACATTGGCTCAGTTTGCTCATATACGATTAGGGTGTAACCTCAGTAGTACCACTGAAGACAGAACACTTTGTCTCTTACGAGAGCCCGTTGAAGCAGTTCAAGGCATATCGATATCATCCGAGATATATTTCAGAAGTCCCTAGTGGATTTCGCTCCATGACATACAGTCACAACATCAACGCAGATATGCCAATCTGTCGGTATGAAACTGCTGGGGGCATATGTAATGACAGCTCTTGCGACAGTCAACATTTTCGGAATATGGGTTTGAGTGGTGCGTTGAAGGAGTCAGCTAAACCTACTACCTCCATTTCCATTTCATCTTATTCCTGTTGTGCTTATGTCCGCTGGCTGACACAGGAATATTAACCCTTGCAGATGACATGATCCTCGTACAAATGGGTTCCATACACGAAGGTCGCACACCCCAAGAAAGAGACGAATACGTAAACGGCCTGAAGCAGATCATCCAAGATATGCGAGGAAGGAAAGTCAAAGATTTCAATACCGTTGCATCGGAAATTGCTGCCTACCGCACTAGGTTCCTCAAGGACCCTTCTAGGGTTCTATTGCTGTGAGCCCATGTTGCGCCACGCGGGCGGCTTCGCAGCCGACTGCTCTTAGCCGCTCGTGTTTTCGAAAGACGACCTTTGGCTTTGGACAGTACTATGCTTCGCGCATGATGTCTAGTCGTCGACATTTGCTACCAAACAGTCACCCATCTGAGCTGCAGGGACAGCAACTTCTTTCTTCTTTGTCCTTATACC
Source organism: Acarospora socialis (assembly GCA_025617375.2). Taxonomy (NCBI): domain Eukaryota; kingdom Fungi; phylum Ascomycota; class Lecanoromycetes; order Acarosporales; family Acarosporaceae; genus Acarospora; species Acarospora socialis. The sequence goes on from JAMYGW020000013.1 coordinate 201,826, forward strand.
CTTTATTGCAGGAGTGTTGATGTCAGCGAGCATACTGAATCGGCGTTAATCGCCCTCATATGGCCGGCGACATTGATGCATGCCCTCGACGGAATAACAGCTATGATACAGACTGTGGAGGAGATCGTAAGGTCGCCGATCGCGGGCGGCAATTTCTGTAATAAGAAAGCAAGGCATGGCTCTTAGGGTCAGTACCCTGCGGCGAGGAATATGGTCGCATATGTATACCTTAGCCAAAGCTAGAAGCAGTAACAATATGTCATGTCAAATACGAGCATGTTCCTACCAGACATATCACTATGCGTTGTAGAAATCTCACTACCCTAACCACCAAGATTCGATGACACTCACGCACTCTTCGAAAGAAGAAGCTAAATACGATTGTAGGCAAGCATGGTGTCTGGTACTAAGGCTATTGGCAAAATTCTCCGCCCCCCCATACTTTGATTTTTGAGGAGATACAGAGACGATTTCATACTAATCCGATTTTTGCTCTGAAAAAAACTGATATTGAAGGTCGCCCAGAAGGTGGGGGGAGGTCTAAGGGTGGCGAAGATTTTTGCCAATAGCCTTATTTATCTTTTAGCACCTTCCTCTACTGCCAAGATGGCGCTCGTATCTACCCTTCTATTACGGAAACTTCTCTTATCATCAACTCTTTCGATGTCTTTACCCTCTACCTCTAGACTTGTGTCTCCTCCAATCAGTTCAGATTGCCATACAAAGCTCTTGAAAAGACCCTTTCCTCTCTATTCAGTGGCACATTTCCAGTCCTGGCATCGACAGCCTTCATCCTCTATTATCAAGGCAAAGACCTCACTGCTATTAGAACTCTGCTTGCATCCATCAACTCAACCCTCGATCATCATACCAAAGAGCTCGAATGTCACACTGAAGAGCTTGAAAATCACACTAGAGAGCTTGGGTGAATTGATTCTCGCCTTGAACAGCACAGCAAAGAACTTGGACACATTGATTCTCGCTTGAATTGTCTTGACAGCCACGCTTCAATGGTATGTTTACTATAGCATTACTGACTGTAGAACTTAGCTAATTGGTTAATAGTCGGGCCGATCTCATTAAAGATGAGTGGAGTCTCTGGTAACTGGAGTTTGAGTTCATAGGTTCGGATGGGAGGTGTGATATTCAGCACCCAAGAAATAGTAGCATAAGCTTTCTAAAATTGGCGGCAGATTTCCTGCAACCTTTGTTTGACGTGTAATGTTTAGACAGAGTTGGGACGAGGTGGAGAGAGGTGGAGGTGAAAGTGGGACTTTCTGGTGGAAGGAGGGGTTGGGATGAGAGGGAAGGGACGTGGTTGGTCTTGGTGAAGGCTGGAGAATAGGTGCTTACGCTACTACTTGTCACGGAAGGGAATGTGTGAAATTGTTACAGGCTCGGCTGTCCCCGAACACTGGTATCCTGGATCAAGCCCAAATAGTCCAGGCGAAGTTACTGATACGAGGAGCGCTTTCTGCCTCAAGGGCTTAAGGTAATGACGGAGTATATATCTGGTTCGTATGAAGTGTATCTATCTTAGAATTACATTGTCCCTTCCCATTAGGGGTCGTCTGTCTCACTCTCAATCTCGCCTTGCCCTGCCGCGCTGAGGTAAAGTATCGAATGGAGTCAAGAGAGTGAGAGAACAATCTCGAGCGCTAGCACCTTGGCAGCTAGGTCCGGCCAGCCATGACCTTAGCTGGATAAACAAAACTCCAAACAGACCAGCCGATCACTGGGACGTGGCTTCCGACGACGTTTTCGACGACAAAGACAAACCCGGGCTGGTCCGCCTGCAACCTCCCGACAAGCACGTCGTCAGACATCTCAGCAGACTGGTCTTCGGACGTTTGGCGCAGTATTCCTCGGGCGACTCCTCGAGGTCCGTCAAGGGCTCCGCCCAGATGGCGATGTCGAAGAGGTTCGCGTAGGTGTTGCTTGAGCCTCCCTGACCGTCCTGGCCGGCGATGCACTGGTCGATGATCCAGCTCAACTCCCTCTTGAGGGCGTCCCAGTTGAATTTCACGGTCGCGTCGGGATCGTGCAGACTGACGCCCAGCGTGCACGAGGCCTCGCTGCCGAAGTATTGCGGGAGCTTGTAGCGGGGATTGGTGGCCGTGGCGCTGAAACGGCCGCCCATCAAGGCCATGCCGGACGCCCCGTTCATCGAAAAGCGCACGTCCTCGCCGATGACTGTATCCGGCACCTGTTGCAAGGCCTCTTTGCAGTGCTGTAGATTAATTCTCGTGCCGTAGGTAGGTGTACAGACAATCGAGCGCTTTTGAAGCGTTTGGCCCGGTGATATGGGGTCGGGCGTGGGAGCTGCGAGGATGGTCGGTAGGAGCCAAAGAAGGCATAGTTTGCTATACATTGCGATGAAGAGGTTGGAAAAAGAAGAGAGAATGAAAGACCGTGGCGAGCGACAGTATTCTACTTAAAGGAGAGGGCGGAGCCCGGCAGACGAGAATTGGAGCGAGTCATGATATACACTGGAGGGCCGCCTTCAAGCTCCTTTGGCAGATTAAGTCCGTCTTATCTTGTCTCCACCTCACGCCTTGGCAGGTACAGAAAGTCCTCTGACGTTTGAGGCAGAAAATTGTGAAACATGATGAGGCAGTTTCATGGATGCTCGCCAGTGAACTTCCATCGCTAGAACCATCAGAGAGGATGGGCCGATGGTGTGACAATCACAACAGCCACGGCAATGATATGGCAATTCAAAGAAACCAACGAGATTCAATCGAGTAATCAAGCAAAACGAGAAGCCGTGGGAGCGCTGATAGTAGCAGCATGACTGCAGGCTATCAGTTATCCCAATAGCTGAAAAGTTAACTCATCAAAGTAAAACATTATTCTTCAGATCATGATAACTCAGGATCATAAGGATCTCACCAGCTTGCTGAGAGTTTGGCCACCACCGGCTGCACCGGCTCTATTCGGAAAGTATGGTACGAGGTTTATTCCAATATCAACTGATCTGAAAGCCGTCACTCTGTTCGAAGGATGCGGCGCGGGACGTCAATCATGATGACATAAGCGAGTCAAGTTTGGTGTTCGACCAACACCAGAGTGTCAGCACGACGCAGTATCCACACTCTCGTCTCCTGTACGATTATACGAAGTCAGTTCAGTGTTGAAAAATAGCTTTGACTTCATACCCAATACCAACGGATATCCTGCTTCACCATGGATCGGAGTTTAGATGAAGTTATCTCTGAACGTCAGGTACGACAGCGCCTTGCAACGTTCACCTCCATTGTCAGAGCTCATGCACAGATCCTTGCCCTGGTCTAGATTCTGATGCTAAGCCTTATCAGAGAGCAAACACGCGTGGTCGCAGAGATCGTCGACAGGACAATTGGCCGCGTGATGGCGTAAGAAAGGTATGCATCGTCCATTCCCTGAGCGCCTCAGCAAGACACCGACCTTCAATCGCTGTATAAGGTTATAGAAGTTGACCGTCGACATGTAACAGGTTCTCCTACCTCATTCCTCCTGTGCCGCCTCCAGTCGTATCCGCAACAGCATCTCCTAGTCGTGTCAAATACCGGCGGACTTGACTTCAGTGCTCTACGATACAGAATGTGTACACTCAACTGGATGACATTCCGCTGACCTAGTCCTCTCTTCCTCTGTTGATGATAGTCGTATACGAGGAACGAGTCTAGTAACATTGATCGGTGGGTCTGACTCCATTGCGTCCCGCTCCAACGACATATATGCTTATCAGATGTCACAACAGTGACTGGGTACATGACAAGTTCGAAGATGACCGCGACGGTAAGGCTGCAATGACGAGCAAAGAGCCAGAGAGAGACTCATAGCGATCCAGCCCGCCAGTCGTACAGAGGTTCACGAAATCGGACTATAGATCGTTACTCACCAGAGGCAGAAGCGTAGGTTTCCCCACATCCATTGAATAGCTGGCAACTAAGTTTTGTCCACCAGCCCTCGCAGCGGCGCCAAACTCCGCGTCGAAAACCTCCATTATGACCTCACGGAAGAAGACCTAGAAGTACGCCTTTCCGCTCCCGAAATCTCATAACCATACCAACCAAAACCCCTCAACCAGGACCTCTTCACGCGCATTGGCCCCATCCTCTCCCTCTCCCTGCGCTACGACCGCGCGGGCCGCTCCGACGGCACCGCCTTCGTCACCTACGAGTTCCTCTCCGACGCCCGCCTCGCCATCCGCGAGTTCGACGGCGCCAACGCCAAAGGCCAACCCATTCGCCTAATCCTCATGCCCACCGCCCCCAGCAGAACCGTCAGCAGGAACCCATTCGATACCGCGCAGAAGCCCGGCCGGAGTCTCTTCGAGCGCATCGAAGCCCCGAAATCGAGAGCTCGGAGCGCGAGTCCAGGTCGGCCGCGAGCGACGGATACGTCGAAACCCGCGCCGGAGGGGATTGATCGATATGTGCCCGGCCAGCGCTCGAGATCGCCTACGCGGCGTCGGGGAGGTGATGGTAGGGGAAATGGTGGGCGGAGACCCGGAGCGAGGAGGGAAGAGAGCGGACATGGCCGTGGACAGGGCCGTGGCCGTGGGGACGGGAGGATGACGGCTAATGGGAGGCCGAGGAAGACGCAGGAAGAGCTCGATGCAGAGATGGAGGATTATTGGGGCGGGAATAAGGAGGGCGGAGGGGCAGGCGGACAGGTCGCGGCTGGCACTGCGCAGAATGGTGGTGCGGGCGCGAATGCGGCGGCCGATGTGCCGGACGTCATGGTTGATGATGAGGACATTGAGATGATTGAGTAGACTGCTTTTGGACTTGGACGGTTTAGAATAGGTTGCTAGAGGGTTGGGTGTGGTATGAATAGTCATAGGCTTGAGTTTGGTCGATTCTGTACGGGTATTTGTCAGATCAAGAACTCTCCTCTTTCTTCGAGGACATGTCCTTTGTCTGCGAAGCACGTTTGCATTTAAACACAAAGACGGTTTCGCTCCATTACGGATGCGTAAGACGTAACGTTAGACGGAATCTCGTCACGTACAACTACAGAAAGGGTATCTAATCTACAACTTCCCCCCCACGCCGCCCTCTCCCCTCCCCTCCTCTCTTCTCCTCCGCTCAGGCCGGTGCAAGTAGGCTACCTCAGCACTACCGCCACAACCCATAAGAATTACTGCAAAACTTCCACAACTTGATCGTACCATCCTCGCTGCCCGTAGCATAGAGCTTACCATCGGGCGAGAAGCTGACCGACCAGATGGAGCCATGATGGCCCTTATACACATCGAGCTGCTTCTCCTCGTCGAAGTCGTACACGCGCACCCACGTATCGGCGGAGCCGCCCGTGACGAAGCGGCGCTGTTCGCCGTGCAGCGCGACGCTGGCGATCTCGTAAGGGGTTTTGATGCATTTGACGAGGCGGCCGGGTTCGAGACCGTCGAAGAAGTAGGCGCTGTTGCCGGCCGCGACGCTGAGGATGCCGGCGCTGCTGCCGGTGCCGTCGGACGAGAGGGTGTTGAGCTCGCAGCTGCCGACGATGCCTTCGACGTCGTGTTCCTTGATGGGCGAGCGCGAGCGCAGGTCCCACCAGCGAATCTTCTTGTCGTCGGAGGCGGTGACGAGGATGTTGAGGTCGGTGCCCCAGACGATGGACTTGATGGTGCCGCCGTAGACGCCCGGGCCGATTTCGTAGCTGGGGGTTGGGACGGGGTTGGGGTTGGCGAGTGGGGCGCACGCGCCGTTGGGGCTAGTGGGAGATGAGGAATTGCTGCTGCTGCCGCGGGAGAGGTCGAAGATGCGGAGTTTCTTTTCCGCGCCGCCGGTGGCCAGGACTTGCGGGCGTGGCTGGGCGGGGAAGGCGACGGCTCGGACGATGTGGGCGTGTTGGAGGGTATGGAGACATTCGCCGGTGTGCGTGTCCCATACTTTGCTGTGGAGGAAGGACAGGTCAGCAATCTAAGACTGCCCCGCGGCGGGGGAGAGCTTGAGCTCACGCTGAGAAGTCGGCGGACCCGGTAGCAGCAAGAGTGGCGTCGGGGGAGAGACGAGCTTGCCATACGGCGCCTTTATGACCTATGAAGGTTCCAATCCTAGATATAGTGAGCGCGAGGTTACCTTGCGTGTTGCTCTGGAGCCTTACCAGTCCCCAGTAATGCCATCTCGCAGCATGGGATTATTGTCTGAGTTGATATTAGTGAAGTTCAAGCTTGACATGTCAGAGGCAGTACCTTTGCATGCAGAGATTAGATAGTACTGATCATCGTCGACGATCGAGGAAAAGCTCAGATGTGTGACTGGACGAGAGTGGCCATGGCAGGTCAAAGGGACCACTTTAGGCGTTTCTAGAGTAAAGTGGTCAGCTATCGGTGTACTTTGAGCTTCCCAGTCTAGAGCGCTTCCAAAGCCTTTAGGCGCATTGCTGCAGTAATAGGCAACTTGCTATCTTGAAATCCAGATGCAGCATAGCAGGGGTGAAAGTAAGGTGAGGACCATACCAGATGTCATTGCGAGGGTTGTATCTTCAACTATTAGATGTACTAAACAGTGACGGCGTTGACGTATTACGGCGTTGACGTATTGCTGATAGAAGTACAATGGTCAAAAAAGAGCGTAGGATTTAGAGCGTCTTGAGATGTGAACGATCTGGTAAAGATCGGGGGCGTTTGACGTCTATGGAGTGGTCAAGAAATTCGTGAAGCTGGTCATTAGATCGTAGATATTCGTGATATGGGTCAACTTGAGCCCTCAAAAAGTAGCGAGAGTGGTGTTCGTCCTCAGTATAAAGGTCGCAGAGACTCGGCGAACTGAGCTCAGTCGTTCATTTCTTTGAACACAGCGCCCGCCCGTCTATGGAGGTCATTCACAGCTGGGTACAGTACGATGCTTGCAGCCCACCGCCGGGCCAAATTGATCCGGTGCCCGACGCTAGTCCTCTCCAGCTCCATATCATCACTGAACCCTAGACAATAATGATATTCATGAGGGACTCCATGGAGCCGGGAGTGCAGTAGATTTAAGGAAATCAGCGATGATGATGTCTCTATAACCTTTTGGCCCGACATGGCCTACTCTCATTACTCAAAGCCTTCCCACTGATGATTTTGAGTGGACCACCCTAGCAACAAAGGCAATGATTACATGAGGATCAACCTTTATGAAGTTCAGATATTCCATCTTCGAGTGCAGGAGGGTTATTGTTGTACGGAGTATCCGACTTGGACTTATTCTAACACCACTCGAGCTGGGAGACGATGCATACTGCTACTGCAAATTAGTAAATATAAAGCCTTTAGCATGAGACGAAGACTACAACACTTCCCAAGTCTTACGTGCTACTGTAAACAAATCTCCTAGACTCCTCCAACCCAATCTACTTCATCAAAACCCATTATTATTCTTCCACCAGCGTTCATGAGCGAATACAAGCTTTCAGCATCATTGGAAGGTCACGCAGATGATGTATGGTTGCATCATTTCCACTGCCCACCACACAACCTGCACCTTACTTTGTCGAGTACTGCTTCAGAGGGGCATGACTGACATTTGGGTCTCAAGGTTCGAGACGTTCTCTTCCCTCGTCCCAAAGTAATCCTATCCGCATCTCGAGACGCGACAGTCCGTTACTGGGACCGCCTCTCTGCACCGCCGCCCTCCTACGACTGCACAGTACTATCACATGGGTCGGCGTTCGTCAACGCAGTATCCTTCATCCCTCCGACTTCGGAACATCCAGATGGGTTGGTAATATCCGGTGGCAAAGATACGATTATAGAAGTACGGCAGTTGGGCAAAGCACCGAAAGAGAACGCGGATGCGCTGCTAATGGGACATGCCCACAATGTGTGCTCTCTGGATGTAAGCCCGGACGGGCGCTGGGTCGTTAGTGGGAGCTGGGATGCCACGGCCAGGGTCTGGGGTGTGGGGAAGTGGGAGTGTGAAGCGGTACTTGAGGGTCACGAAGGCAGTGTTTGGGATGTTTTGGCATATGATGCCAACACAGTCCTTACAGGTATGTGGAGCAGCAGAGATGTAGCAGGAGCCTCGATGTAGATGGCAGTGGGCTTCTCTAAAAGAATGTGGCTAACACTCTTGGATGGCAGCATGTGCCGACAAACTTATACGTGTCTTCGGTCGTTCGGGGAAGCTTATTCGAGTAATCAGGGGCAACACCGATGTGGTACGGGCATTATGTCGAGTACCCGATAGTCATCCCTCCGGTGCGGCCATTGCATCAGCGAGTAATGACGGTATCATACGGCTATGGACTTTCAATGGCAAGCAGGTTGGTGAACTTCATGGCCACGACAGCTTCATATACTCTCTCGCAAGTCTCCCCAGCGGGGAACTCGTCAGTTCCGGAGAAGATCGCACTGTACGGATATGGCGGGGCAATCAATGTGTGCAGACAATCACCCATCCGGCAATCTCTGTATGGGCTGTCGGTGCTTGTGCAGAGAACGGGGATATAGTCAGCGGCGCGAGTGATCGGATAGTTCGCGTGTTCAGCAGAAATAAGGAACGACAGGCAGACGCCGAAACACTCAAACTCTTCGAGGACTCTATCAAATCCTCAGCCATACCGCAACAGCAGCTCGGCGAGGTCAACAAGGAGAAGCTGCCTGGCCCGGAATTCCTGCAGCAAAAGTCCGGGACGAAGGAAGGACAAGTGGTCATGATCCGAGAAGGCGACGGCAGCGTCACGGCCCATCAATGGTCTCAAGCCACGCAGCAGTGGATCAGTGTCGGCACCGTGGTCGACGCGGTGGGTAGTAGTGGCAAGAAACACGACTACCTGGGCAAAGATTACGACTACGTCTTCGACGTCGATATCGAGGACGGCAAACCGCCCTTGAAGCTACCATACAATCTCTCACAGAACCCTTACGAAGCCGCCACCAAGTTCATCGAAGACAATGAACTTCCGATCGGTTATCTCGACCAAGTCGCGAACTTCATCACGACCAACACGCAAGGTGCAACACTAGGGCAGACCTCGCAAGCTCCACCGCCAGGTGCAGATCCATGGGGTACCGAATCGCGGTATCGACCTGGTGAAACGTCATCCGCGCCTTCAGCACCATCAGCACCGAGCACAAGACCAAAGGTCCTGCCTCAAACCACATATCTCTCTATCAAAACAGCCAACCTGCGAACCATCCAAAACAAGATCGAAGAGCTAAACAACCTCCTCATCAAAGAAGGCTCCAAAGACCTTTCCCTCAACCCCTCCCAACTCGAAACACTCCACTCACTTATCGCCCACCTCGAGCACCCACCCTCCGTCCACAGCGCTCGCTCCAGCCGCACCATATCCACCGGCCTCGACCTCATCACACACCTCATCACAACCTGGCCTCCCCAGCACCGCCTCCCGGGCCTCGACCTCCTGCGTCTCCTCGCCGCCAGCACCCCGGAAACCGCCACCTACCGCACCTCCTCCAACCACAACATCCTCGACATCCTCGCCTCCAGCTCCGTCTTCCACGACACCTCCCGCAGCAACAACCTCATGCTCGCGGTGCGCACGCTCGCCAACCTCTTCGAGACCGGCCCCGGCCGCGCCCTCATGCACGCGCACTTCGACCGCGTGCACGAGCTGCTGCCCCTCGCCTCCGTCGTCACGACCGGTGCCGGCGCGAACCGCAACCTGACCATCGCGGCGGCGACGTTGGGGATTAATTACGCGGTGCTGTATACGGCGGGGGCGGGGGAGGGGTCTGGTGACGCGGCGCTGAGTGTGCAACGTGGGGTTAGGGTGTTGGAGGGTTTGGTGAGCGTGGCGGCGAAGTCGAGCGATTCGGAGGCGGTGTATAGGGCGTTGGTGGGGTGTGGGACGGTGTTAGGGGTGGGGGAGGAGGTAAGACGGAAGTCGAGGGAGGGGGGTGGGTTGGAGGAGGTGTTGGATAAAGTGGAGAAGGGGTATAAGGAGCCGAGGATTAGAGGGCTGGTGGGAGAGATTAGGGGCTTGTTGGGGTGATGTGGAGATGGCGAAGGAGGGGGGTTTTGGAGGGTGGAGACTGGGAGTGGGGTGGTGAGAGTGAGTCAGTGGTAGGTCGGTAGGTACAAGATAGATAGATAGATAGATGGCAACTCGCAAAGAATCTTAACCATCGACAAACGCCCCGGCTATCCAGCCTCACACTCTACCTCGGCATTCTCAGAATCCCAACTCTCTCATCACGTCCCTCCCTCCCTCCCTCCCTCTTCTTCGTACTCCCCCACCCCGTCCCCATCGCCACTCACACCCACTCACCAACTCCCACCCGCATCGCAGCCGGAGTCTACGCTCGTGAGGAAGTGAGCGACTCGGAACTTGTTTCCAGAAGGTTCAACAAAGCAAGTAAAAACCAAGCGGTCTGTCCGCAGCCTGCCTACCTCCCTCATGACCCTCTGTCTTCGTCGCAGAGTAAGCCCGACATAGCCACGACCCGAGCTGCGACAGAACGCTGCGCTTCCATGACTGTGTGTAGAAGGGGAGGTTGGAGATGTTTCGTATGATCCTAGGTCGTATATGAATGCCAATAACTAAGACTGTAGTCTGATCTCGGAGCATTCTCCCCACTTCGAGAACATCAGCTGCAGAGGTACTTGCGTCAAGCGCTTCTATACTACGTAGAGGGTCTTCTTGATCGTCTGGGGTTGATGACTTTGGTTTATATTTAATAAGATTATGCAGAGGGCTAGGTAGGGAACATTTCATAGGTAACTCTGTCTTTGGTGACGAGCTGTAATGGCGTTTATTTACGACCTGGGATCATATTGGGATGGAGGCGTGCAAGTCATGTCATATCATGTCCCGGTATGGCCTGTGCTTCATATTTAGGCAAGCCTTCTAGCTACTGTTCGAGCACGTCACGTTCACGTTCAGTTGGTGGAGCTGGTGTTGAGTTTTTGATAATTATGCTATTGTAGTGTTTTTTGGCTTTACATGTGTTTTTGGTTTTTGTGGTAGTGAGAAAAGGAAAGAAAAGGGTTGTGCTCGAGATATGCAAGGAGTGTAGAGCTCGAGAGCAAGCAGAGAGATATCTAACTGCAGAAGGCTGGAGAGGTGCGGATTACGCTTCGCAAGAGCTAAAGAGCGGATAAACCACATGTAGATGGCCTTGGAAGAGCAGAAGTGACAGAGTATGTGGCGGCTAGATAGCGGCAATAGAGGGTAGCTTCGAGAAGCAGAATATGATATGCGAGAAATGCTAATATGCTGGTAAATTGATGTTGATGAGATATGCAAAGAGAAGAAAGCAAATGGTCGTTAGTTCGTGACGTCGAGGGTGGGAAGAGGTCGAGAATGAGAAGAAGTCGAGAGTGGGTGGATTCTGGTCTAGACGGCACCAGGAGAAGGCACGTCCACCATGGTCCAATCCTCGTGGGAGTGGACGGCAGGAGAGGTCGCGTCAGACACTTGAACTTCATCGCCGTCATAGTCAGTGACGGTACCTGGCTCCACGACGTAATCTCCTTTCCAGTGTTGACTGGAGTCGACGAGCTCCGGACGGACGAAGCGACAAGTTAGGGCGAAGCGAAGCTTGCCAGAGGGAATAACGGAGTGCTGGGAACGGTTAGATTAAGACAGTTATTCTTATAATGAAAGCATGTCATACCTCGTAATATCGTTGCATCTCCGCACCATGCATCACAACCATGTCTCCATGGTTGAGTTGCATAGTTAGCAGTACCGGCGGCGTCCCGATCCGGCCAATCTTTTGGTACATCTCGATTTTCCTCTTCTCAAACGCAGCCTCGCTGATCTTGCCATACAAGGAGTTCAGCTTGATACGTTCCTCGTAGCCCTTGCATCCAGGCAACACTGGAGCCAGCGGGTCGTATTTACCGGCTTTCGATTTGCCGGAGTAATAGGTGGCCTTCATTCGAATCATCATCTTCGCCTGGCCACCCAGGGAAAGAGTTGCAACTGTCGGTCCAAGGGTCGACTCTCCGTCGTCATGGAACTGCTTGAAGTTAGTATTGAACTTCTCGCCTATGAGCTCATCAGTCAAACTTTCTTACCCCGATCTTTTGTTGCTCAAAGTATCCGAGAGTGAGCAACTCGTTGAACGGCTGAACGGTATCGTCGTTAACAGTCTTTCGACCGGCCCACGTCAGGCGATGGAGAGCGTTGATGATAGGCTTCGGTGCCTCAGAAAAAGGTTTTGAGTCAACGTCCACAATGTATTTATACGGCATACCCTACGCTGAGGATTAGCATATAGACAACAAACTAACAAGGGAGCTGAACAACTTACGAAGTTGACCGCAAAGTGGTTGGTGAGCATAGGTCCTCTCACTGGCCGGGATTAGCATATATATAAGTGTAACTTCTGCGAGCTTCAACTTACAACCGCTGTTCTTAAGGGGAAATCTCTGCAGACCCATGTCGACGCCCTGCAAGTCAATGAACATATCATGCGGACCGCCAGGCCGTTTGTTGATGATGCTATTTGCCGAGAAGTGGGTGATGACATTGCCGGGAAGAATGTCATATGTATGTATACGCCAGTTGTCCATGAAGATTACTTGCTCAGTCACCGGCGTACTGAAGGTGTCTTGGGGAAGCGCATGGCCAACCCACTCAACCTCATGCACCTCAAGGACAGCACGAGGAGAGAGCACCGACTGCTTGACGTTGTAGGTAAAGCCGCAGTTCTGGGTTTGGCACCTCCACTCGTTCCAATGCTCGCGAGAGTTGCATCTGCCGCATTTTGGACATGCCATGCCTTTCCAACAAACACGAGACACCGCATAAGCGGCGTCGTTACCCATGTCGGCCTCAAGCAGCGCCGGCTTCAGGTTGAAAGGTGGTTTGATTTTCTCTGGCCATGAAGTACGCTCACAGAGAAAGCGGTCGTCATAAGAGAGCTCCGCCGGTGCTTCCACCCCATCGAGCAGCCAGAATTTTGAGCAGTTCTCATTGAGACAAATCCAGCCTTCTTCGAAGACTTGTGGACTCTCTTCACCGCAGGTGGCACAGTCCTCGTATACGGCCTTGACGCTGAAGTCACGCACCTTGGGTGGATCTGGTGTACCTTCTGCAGCCCACCAACTCTTTGTGGCCAGGTCAAGCTTCTCGAATCGGAACTTGAAACACTTCTTACCGTGGCTCTTCTCAGGCCACACATCAGTAACCTGGAACCAATCCATGACGCAGTATTCATAGGGAACCGCCGAGGGGCAGTTTTTGTTCTGCTTCCCTAAAAGCCAAAAGGTTAGTGCGACCTAGGAGAACAGTAGTTGATCGAACCTACCAACAATAAGCGCAACGGGAACTCCATACTTCTTGTTGTTCAAGAAGTTCTTGACGGTAGTAGCCGTGCTTCTCTGATCCTCAGATTGCCGCATGTCTCCATCTTCGTTTGCAGAGCAGCCACCACCACTACCACAGTGATTGAGTCATCGTAGAAGCAAAGGGATTGTGGATCAAAGACTTACGCTCTGGTAATCACAACCTCCTCATCCATATAAGCCCGCTCTCCACAGTCTCGATCCAGTAAAAACCCAAAGCTGAGGTTGTCGTGGGTGTATGCACCACTCTGATACGCTCGATAGTAGGGGAGTGTCTCACACAGCGCTTGGCGACCCTAGAGAATGAGTCAGCCATCTGAGGGGCATGAGACAATGAGTAGGGTTAAGTATACCTCTGCCCAGACCAACGGCTTCCCGTGTGGTGGGGGCCTCACGACGGCGCTCTCATTCACAGGATCAACTGTCTCATAGGCAGTCTTAGGCGACTTGACGGCGATTATCTTTCTCGCCGTACGCCTTGGGCGCACTGCAGCAGGAATGCCGCGTTTCTTTGGGGATGGAGTTTGAGACTCATCCGACGACGGAGGACTTGCCAGGAAGGCAGGACCAATTTTGGGTTGTGGTGTCTTTGGTGCGCCGGCAGTCTCGAGTGCAGTAGGCACAAATTCCCCATCAGATTCGTCTGCCATAGACTCATCTTCATGGACTTCAATGTTGCTCTTTGTCAGCGAAGAGCTCGATGTAGGTGAATCTGTAAGCTTTGATTTCTTCAATGGTGACTCAAGACCGGTCCCTTCGCTCTCCACCGGAGTCAGTGGCTCTGCCGTCTTCGTACGGCCTGACGTAGTAGGTTTGACATGGAGGTCAACAGCTGAGCGTAGGCGTTTGGCTGCGGTGATTTTCGCTTTGGTCGCAATCGGGTGAACATCCTCAGTGAGGTTTTCGGCCTTTTGCGCTCCATGGTCAACGAAACCTGGCTCGAGCACTCTTGACTTGACTGTTCGCATCGAACGCCGAACTCCATTGGCAGGGTTAAACGCTGCGGCATCAGGATCAGGAATTGATAGAAGTTCTGCGACAGTTGGATCACCCATGGTGACGGCTGACGGGGTGACGAGGTCGAAACGACGTAGGGATAAGGAAGTGATAAGTGACAAAGTTGATGGTGGATAAACGAGGAGGAGTAAGTAGAGGTACTTGAAGTAACAGATACTCTGCTTCGAATAAGAGGGAAAAGTGAGATATGGATAAGGCTATGATATGGTTGTTTCTGCTGGTCGCATGTGTAACTCAACAGTGAGCAATGATGATAAGATGATTGTGCTGTTGTGAGAGATGAGATGCAGCATCCACGGACAAAGGTATTGGCGTACAAGTCAAGAACACATTGGACAACTCGATCAGAGTCTGCTTGACAAGTGGAGTGCGTGAACGAGTGTGGCGGTGGGTGATGTTGGAGGTTGTAAAAGAGAAGATGTTGCAGAGTCAGAAGAGGTAGTTTTAAGGATGTCTGCAGAGTGAATCAATGATGCTAACCGAAAGGTTGAAGTGCTGTAGACCGATCTTCGGAGGAGTGTAACAGTGAATATCAAGCCCTTGCTGTCACTTGGTCCGATCACCGGAGGAGGTCCTCGACACCCGACCAGCACTCTTCTTGACACAGACAAATATTGCAGGAATGGGGAATACAGAGAGTGCAGAATGGGAAGAATGAAGAAGAGAAGATGGGAGTAGGACGAAGGAAGTGGAGAGGATGAGAAGATGAGAAGATGGGAGACATGAAGACTTACAAAGGGGAGAGGAAAGATTCTCACGCTCTTGTGACCTTCTCCGACGTCCAATATTGTCGATCTCCGAATTGGGAACGGAAGCGTGAGCGGATTGGGCGCAATATATTGGCTCACGGAGAGTTCCGAGCGGTGTGCAATGGTCGGAGCTGGAGGGAGTCAGATAAGGTAAGGTAAGGTAGGGAGGTACCTTAAGGTAATGCGCTGCTTAGCTTGTTAGGGTTTGACCTCGTACCTAAGTACCGTATGACTCTCCACCTCATTGCCGTTTCTCGAACGCTGATAAGTCGTATATTGCTCTTCAAACACCGTTGGCTTTATCCTGCACATTCCTCGAAACCCATACAGTCCCAGTGGTCCATCATATGGGGACGCGGATTCTGACTCCTGGGACGTGCCTTTAGGCGCAGTTGCAGAGACCATTCCGAGCTTCTCTACACCCAATTCTTCAGATGACGATCCTATAACTGTCGCTTTCTCCTTTGCAGATATGGGCCCATCTTGGATGCTCAATGATTGTCTGCAGTTCCCAGCCGAAGACGATGGGGGCTCCACAATAGCAGAGAAACATATCATTCCCGCAGCCGGTTCCTGCTCAGAAGGATCATCGAGTGCGTACCAGGGCACTTCGGCGACAACAAACCTCTTTACCTCGGGACCTTCTGGCACCAGGATGGTACCATCTTTCTGGGCTATCGGCCCTTCCATTGGATCTGGACAAGCAGGTTGCGCTTGGAGAGGAGCAAAACTGGTCTCTGGCGGGGATGATGTCTCTTCCAGAGATGCTACCACTATAGAATCTCGACATGATTGAGCATGCCCGCCATCTAAGACTCCTATAGCCCCTTCTGGCTCGTAGGTATGTGTATTGTAACTCTCGATGCCAGTTAGGTCTGCCCGGCACGCTGGATCAGAAAGGAGCGTGCTGGAAGAGCACTCATCATGGTTTCCTAGTAGTCTGTCTAGGACATCAGAGTCAATGCTAGAAAGGTCGTCTATGTCCACACTGGAACCATGGTCATCGTCATAACCATAGTCAGGCACCAAGTCTTTGGCCGCCGCATCAGCACGGCAGTTCTCCTGATTGCTTCCTGGAGGACTTAGTATTTCCCCTTTCTCGAACGGTGGAGCAGGCTTTGGTAGCAGCGTCCTGCCTTGGTATCGGTTCTTGGATGGATCGACGCTTGGCTGTAACAAGTAGGGGAAGACACAACTTGCGGATCTGCGTCTTCGGCTCTTTGCCTGCGAGGGTCTTTCGCCAACGTTGTTGCCATTGTCAGGCTGTGTTACACGTCTTCTCGTTGAGCTTCTGACTCGAGCCTCCAGTCTGCGTAGCTTCATAACTCAAGTTTTCCGGTATCTAAACGTTACAGAGATGGTATACCATGCTCAATATTATCCCCACAATAGACCAACATTACAGAAAAACCAAGTGTACACCTACTGTTCTCGAGCTTCTCCTCCATATTCTTGATATCCACTTAGGTATCCGTTATGGGAGTTGCGCATACTTTAGCCCACCTACAACCGCGCGCTTGTTACGCAGGCCACAGGAGCCATCACAGACCATTGGACGCATATTTCCGTGACTGCTTTTCTCGACTCGCGGCTATACTAAATGCGTTGCTAAAGGCCTAATTCCAACTCTGTCACGATATTACCCGTGACCACTATTGAGTGGTTGACCGGCCTAGGTAGCATTTAGAGAAGCATTTCTTCAAAAGTGCTCTACCCTTGGGTGTACAGTTCGTACTGCCTGAAGGTATCTAGCAACATCAATGGTCAACTCAAAAGCTAAGTGGAGATACACAACTCAGGACCCTCTCGAGAGCTCTTCAAATCATCTCGTTTGATCAATTGCGATTATGTTGAACATGGAGACCTTACTTCATCCTATACGAAGCCACAGGAGAACGATGACGCTACCTCGGCAGTTACTGATAGCGTCGTTGGTTGCTTTTTTCCCCGCAAACCCCGGAGTGATTAGACCCCTTGGGGTGGACCAGCGAGGGGGGGACGAATATCGAGATCAAGACTTGACATTGCGCCGGTCCGATATAATTGCGTGTCACTACTATCTCACAGTTTCAATTGCTCAGTATTTGTCTTCGTTGATAAAATCAGCAGCTTTGTATATAAATAACCTTCGAGCTCCTAAACCGCCGATATGGTCTTCACATCCCCCGACTGGGTGCCCAAGCTTCCCTTCGACCCGCCAGACTCTATCCCAATATGCGAGTTCATGCTGAATGAAACCTATGGCCGACATCCCCTGGGATATTCCAGACCGCCCTTCACATGCGGCCTGTCAGGCACTGAGTACTCGGCATTGGAAGTGAAGGAGCGGGTTGATAGATTAGCCAAAGGTCTATCCAAGGAACTGGGTTGGCACCCGAACAAAGGCACCGAGTGGGACAAAGTTATTGGCGTGTTCAGCTTGAATACCGTAAGTCATTGCGCGTCGATGCAGCCAGGTTTGCAATGACCCGGTGCTAACGCGTACGTACCTGCAGATAGATACTCTGACCCTGGCCTGGGCGACGCATCGACTTTCCGGAATCTCATCTCCTGCGAATGCTGCTTACTCTGTCCAAGAGCTCGAGCATCAGTTGAAGTCTTCTGGATCCAAGGCGCTGTTCACCTGCGTACCCTTGCTACCCGTGGCGTTAGAAGCAGCTTCAAATTGTGGCATCCCAAAGAACCGTGTCTATGTTATCAATATGCCCAAAGAGGCCACCGGCGGCAAGGGAACTCCAAAGGAATACAAGACTGTTGATCAACTCATCGAAGAAGGTAAACATCTTCCGCGGCTCGAGGACTTGAAATGGAAGAAAGGGCAAGGGGCACGACAGACTGCCTTCTTGTGCTACTCAAGTGGCACATCCGGTTTGCCGGTATGTGCAGATCTTGCTTCTCGGTTTCGTGCGTGCTAACGGGAGATGTCCTGTTCAGAAAGGCGTTATGATCTCTCATCGCAACGTGATCTCGAATGTAATGCAAATCAGCACGTTTGAAAAGCCCTACAGAGACTCGCTCATGGATATGGGAGTCCAATCAGCCTACACCGACGTAGCTCTGGGATTGCTGCCACAAAGTCACATCTATGCGCTCGTGGTCATATGTCATGCCACCACATATCGGGGCGATCAGGTTATCAATCTGCCCAAGTTCGAACTCCGCCAGTACTTGGAAGCCATCCAAAGGTTCAAGATCAACACACTCTACTTGGTAAGCCTTTACCATCTCTGTTCCGGTGTTATCCTAGGCATACTTCAAAACGACCGTACCACTGTCTCCAAAATGTGTACCACCGGAATCTGAGAGGGTCCCAACATTGACCGCGTACCTGCATATAGGTCCCACCAATCATCATCGCCATGACGAAGAACAAGCAGATATGCGACAAATACGATCTCAGCAGCGTCGCACAGATCTTCACCGGTGCAGCACCGCTGGGCGGAGAGACAGCCGACGATCTGCAGAAGCAGCATGCTGATTGGAAAATCCGGCAAGGATACGGTTAGACACACCTCCTCTCTATAATCACATAAACCCCATACCACCAACTAACAAACCAACACAGGCCTCACGGAAACCTCCACAGTCGTCTGTTCGACCCCGACAAACGACATCTGGTTTGGTTCGTCCGGCTCGCTGCTCCCATCCGTCGAAGCGCGCATCGTCACGATCGAAGGCAACGAGATCAGCGGTTACGACCAGCCGGGCGAACTCCTCGTCCGCTCGCCGAGCGTCGTGTTAGGCTACCTGAACAACGACCAAGCGAACCGCGAGACCTTCCAGGACGGCTGGATGCGCACGGGCGACGAGGCCGTGGTGCGTGTCGGACCCCAGGGAACCGAACATATTTGGATCGTCGATCGGATAAAGGAATTGATCAAGGTCAAGGTATATACTTGCCCTCCACTCCTCTTCCCCTCAATCGCCAAACACATGTCCTTCACCCCATCCCACAAACACAAACCCTAACCGCACTGGGCCTGCACTAACACGTCCACCCCCCACGACATAGGGCCTCCAAGTCGCCCCCGCCGAGCTCGAAGCGCACCTCCTGACGCACCCCGCCGTCGCCGACGCGGCCGTGATCCCCGTGCCGGACGACTCGGCCGGCGAGCTGCCGAAGGCCTTCATCGTCAAATCGACGTCCGTAGGGCTGGAAGAGAACGAGCGGATGCTGATCCGACGGATCCAGAAACACGTCGAGGACCACAAGGCGCGCCACAAGCATCTGAAAGGCGGGGTGGAGTTCGTGGATGTTATTCCGAAGAGTCCGAGCGGGAAGATTCTGCGAAGGATGTTGAGGGATCGGGAGAGGGAGGGGAAGAGGAGGAAGGGGGCGAGGCTTTAGGGGGTGGAGGTGGTTATGGTTGGTTTGGGGGTTGTGGTGTGTTGTATATATGGTAGACGGTTAGAGCCGCGGTTGCGGGTAGGTGTGGAAGAGATGAGATGGGAAGAGAAGAAAGGTGAGGAGAGGAGATGGAAGCGGGTGCCGGTACGCTTTACGCTTGAAGATCATGTGGTGGATCCGGTCTGTACTCAGGTATGATCTTATAGTGGTGTAATATATTTTCGGAACTATAAGGTATGCCACCGTGTACAGCTCATGTCATGTCCTGTAATGCCGAGCCAGTGTCTCTCACTCCCAAATGGGACTAAACGTCGATTCTCTCTTTGCGGAACAGGTTGTACGCCAAAAAATGCGAATGCTGTAGGAAAGGGCTTGTAGAGAAGACAGCGCTACTGCTGAATTGGCCGTAGTAAATAGGAATGTGGGTCATACTCGTAACCTGATTGCACAAGCCCAAGTCCGCACAACCCTCCAAGTCAGATACTACAAGATATAAGGCAGCAAAGCCCCTCAGTATTCACTTACAGATACATTTTGCGGTAGCTCAATCGATCTTAGACCCTCTGGTGCGATACCGACCTTTGGGATTCATACGTCTAGACTCTTGGCGTGTGTTTTAGGGAGTTTAAGTGTAAGGTTTGGGCGTGTGTGGGAGACTTAGATTGTCAAAACATTTGCTTGTGCAATTACTTATAACCCATTTCCTTACGACGGACGCACATCTCTAGTCGCAGCACCAAAGCGTTCGAGGACACGCATCACCACGCTCTGAAAGTAGAAGCTTTCCTCAAAGCATACTCCAACGCCGACGACCAGTGTTGGGCTCATGCGTCGTCCGGTCTCCCAATGCACCGCTCATCTGGTATGTGAACGCTTCGTCTCCTTGTACTTGGTGCTCCATCAGTTCGCAATGTCTCTCGTTAGTGGGAACCTCACAGTAATCCTGTGCTCGGGCATCGTGGGGAAGTTCAGCTTTTTCCCATTCCGGTATGATGGTTATTTCACTTTGTCGCTGAGCCCTGTGCTTTTGTGGGTGGCGTAGACAGAACATGATGGCGGCTAGGAGGAGAACGAGTGCAGCAAAACCACTGCTGAGGCCGATGATGGCACCATTGGATTTTGGGGACCCTAATGAGTCTGCTACGTAGCGGGGCACGATGATCGAGAAGACAGAGGCTAGAGATTCGTTGAAACCTCCGGATGGTTGCTTCAAGACGGCGCCGCCCCACTCCCTGGTGATTTCAGCTATGTGTTGTACCTAGATTCCATGGATGACTTACCCTCCGCCAATGAAATTGTAGACTGGGGCTGGGACGGTATATGGCTTTGCGGTATTGCTCCAATGCTGCAGCCATGTGAGGTCCGAGGTATCAAAGACTCGAATCGCGGGGTAGGAGCAATTGCAACTATCGCTGTTCAACGAGCTGTTGCCAGGACCGACAATTCCACCAAGGACGATCATGTACCGATGCCGGTAAATACTGCAAGTATGGGAATGCCGACCGGCAGTATCGGCAAAGCCAGGACGATGGCTGCTGACGACATGTGTAACGTTGATCCACTGGAAGGAGGGTAATGACAGAATATAGACGTCCTCATACGTTATGTTCGCAATGAGATCTCTTCCCCCATACATCACGATATTGAAGCTCGAATCATCTGCGGCTGGTGAGACGACGGTACAAAATTGATCACGTGAATTCGGTATAGCACCACCGGCTATGACTGTATGCCTTGACGAGTCAGTGCCATTACATCTCCTACGTCTCCTTGTGCTCTGCTCACCATTTCAAGGATTCAACATCATAGACCATAATCTGGTCGAGCTCGACCAATTCACCACTGGCTGCTGTTTGACAAGTCAGCCACTTTCCCGTCGTTTGAGCACGAGAGTCGCACATACCATATCCTCCTAAACCAATCAAGGTCCCCGACCGCCCTAGACGGACATATTGCATAGAAGCGCCTGAAGTATGTGGGGTATTCGAGAATTCAGTCGAGTTGAACCATGACAAGTTCGACGGATTCGACGCATCGAATGTGATCAAGCCGGAGGTAGAATATGGCAGATAGCGGCCAGTATCTGTAGGATGACCTCCTTGGATGAAGCTCAAGTCTTGAGAGCTGCCTAGAGAGCTGGCAGACATGGAACCATCCCGGTTACCCCAGTTTAAAGGTTCGCCCGGTACGGTAATAATATCCCAACTATCCGACGTTGTGCTATACAAAGGTAGAGCATCTGTGCGTGGTCCGATTTCCTGAAATCCGCCGAAAGTATACAGTAGGGTCTCGTTCGCATCAAGGAAAAAGACGCCGGTACCATTCCAGTTCGAGTCAGCTGGTGCATCTATTTGTCTAAGATAACTTCCAAGGATGCAGCTGTCGACCACGAACGACGAAGTCAGGTCCACTGCATAGAGCTTCTGTTCTATTGCTGTTAGCGGACAATCAGGAAGCAGAGGCGTGGTTCATGAAGGAAGGTACCAGCAGCAGTTGTTACACCACCTTGGACAGTATGTTGACCACCCATGAAGTACAAATTGTCACCGGCGATGGCGCTGCGATGTAAGTTCAGATAACAGATATCTCCATCGTGTGGCTGCCTGGCCCTGGCCTCTAGAGAACCAGCGCGACAGCAAGTAACGAAAAGAACACTCCATAGTCCATAGGGCAAAAGGTACTGCATGGCCAATGTTCAAAAATCATACTACGTAGAGAATGAGTCAAGACAGAGGATACAAAGATTGTATTTCTTTCGAAAGAGAAAACGATTGATTGCCATGGAAAGATCATGGTGAGGCTCGAGCAGGGAACCTTCATGCGCGGCCCATGGACTGGCTCGCATTTGAAGTCAATGGACATTGCCTTCTGCAAGATCTCTGGAAAGCCCTAGGAGACCAGATGCTCAACGACAAAAGCTGCAAACTGTTGACATATGTTCGCTGTAACTAAACAGGTTGATAATAGGATTGAACCTCAATGTCTCCCTTGCAGGCTTGAGGGGTGCATTGTAAATTCGCTGGCTAAGGGCGTAAATGTCTGATGATGCAAAAGTGTTTGCGGCAGATCGGAAGTCGTAACCTTCCAATAGCTCCGTTACAATTACGTCATGTTCAATGCTTCAAAAGTAGATCCACTTGATTGATTGTAGAACAAAGTCCTAATCTTCAGATGTCGTCCTCACATCAACCACGCGAGCATGCCGATGGCCCACCGGAAGACGAGAACGCCATGTTCGACCCCGCCGAGACGGCGGAAGAGATCGCTGAAGATCCAGACCACCCAATGGATTCCGGCGACGACGAGGATGACGAAGGGATCGAACAAGAAATCGAGCTCCAGAACGACTCCATAGCACACTTCGACTTGCACAAAGACTCGATTTTCTGTATCGCGCAGCATCCCATCCACCCTCACATCGTTGCTACAGGAGGGGGAGATGATGTGGGCTATGTGTTCGACAGCACACCACCAGATCCACCGTTACTGCCTGCGAGCTACGAGAGCAATCCACAGCCACCAGGGGAGAGAGGGAGCCTGAAGGCGCTGGCGAAGTTGGACGGGCATACGGATTCGGTCAATGCGATAACGTTTACACTACCCATGGGGGAATATGTACTCAGCGCCGGCTTGGATGGACGGTTACGTGCCTACCGCGACTCTTCACGGGGCGGTGATGGGACATCGTGGACATTTGTGGCAGAGATGCAGGAGGTTCAGGAGATCGGCTGGTTGGTACCGTGCCCGCATCCCGACTACCCGAACACGGTAGCGCTAGGGGCAGGTGATGGGTCGGTGTGGGTATATTCGGTCAACGCGAAGGAGAAGGGCAGTGAGCTGCACATTGTCCAAGCCTTCTATCTGCACACCAAAAGCTGTACGGCTGGGGCTTTCACGCCGGATGGAAAATTGCTCGCGACCGTGTCCGAGGACGGCAGTTTGTGCGTTTGGGATGTGTTCGGCGAGGCGAGTGCTGCGGGAGTGACGGGTGAAGGAGGAGGGCAGACTGTGGTGGCGCTGACGGCGGAAGATCAGCGGTTCGCTGTTGAGGGCGGGCTGTACAGCGTCTCCGTCTCGCCGTCCGGATCATTTGTGGTAGTGGGAGGTGCAGGAGGTAACATCAAAGTCGTAGGGTTACCGCGAGTTGGTGCAACTTCTTCATCAGCCACGACGGAGGCTAAGGGCGCCCGGGCGAATGGCAAGGCTGGGACGAGCAAAAAGGCAGGAGGGCAAGCCGCGACTTTGAGTGGAACTGGGCAAGTGGGCCAAATTTTGGCAAGCTTGCAGGCGCAAGGCGATGGGGTGGAAAGCCTTGCTTTCTCACCGCCACCGTCAACAATGCTAGCAGCGGCCAGCGTTGACGGATCTATTGCGATATTCGACACCGCACATCGTTTTGCAGTACGCCGGCATATTCGAGAAGCACATGAAGAGTTTGCTGTTGTAAAAGTGGAGTTTGTGGACGAGGCGAGGAGAGGAGGGTACATATTGACGAGCGTAGGTCTCGACGGAGTAGTAAAACGATGGGACACAAGGGGGGGCACAGCCGCTGCTGCGCAGGGGTTTATAGGGGAGTGGAAAGGCCATCGGGGGGGCGGAGAGGGAGGCGGAATTCTGGGCTTTGTCCAGGGCGGTGGAGAACGGATAGTCACGGCTGGTGATGATGGTGTAGCCCTGATATATGCTGCGTCGTTAGCATAGCGTCGGCGTCTTTGGGATCAATCATTAGGACGAGCACTGCTCAACCTCATAAGATACTACGAACTGTGCTCCTTAATTCGTAAATGCCGGAGTGCGGTATGACCGAGGACAATGAGCCCCAAATACATGCGGAAGAATGTAACCTTAACGAAGCCCTACCTGAAAAAACAAGCGTTCGGCGGCTTAATTGGGTCTAGTGGGGTTGCCTTATGCATCTTCACCGCCCCCTTTAATGAGCATCACCTTACCGGTTTCGGTAGTACAGACACTCGCTATTCTCAGAGCCTTGTTCATACCTTAGAGTCATGACTAGGCTCACTGCACTTGACCTTTCACCGAGTTAGTAGAGTTGTAGACTAAGGGTGTTGAGAAATGAACTGGCAGAGGCGGTGAAGGAGGCTGTCCAGCAGGAGAGATGGTTCGAGTGGCCCAGTAGCTTGCTCATGTATGTCATATCATTCATACCCATGTGAAGAATGAGTCAATGGGTTATGTAATCTCAAAAAGGGAATTCTACCCTGCGCGTGAGGCTCCGCGACTGTCAACCAAACATGACAGTTTGAAACGCATAAGAAAGCCAGACCAACAACAAAGGAACTGATAGATAGCAACTGTTTCAGAGAGTTCCAACAATGCGCCGCTATGATGAAACAAACGATGACGCCAAAGCCAAGGGTGCATGGTCATGGGATCTATGATGCTCGCTAGAAAGTACTATCAAATCTCAGAAATTCCGCCAGAAACAACGAGTTGCCCAAGCCAAAGGGCTGGCCCTTGCCAAACGGTCGTGGAGATGACTAGATGAATTAGCCGCCAAAGCTTCTTCCATCACATTCAGTAGATGGCATCGTAAGTACCTGGACACTTCTTGACTCAAAACTCTCCGAACTCCCAATCACTCTTCCTGACTTCAAGCCAACTTGCAATAACCGCAACGAGAATGACCACATATAACGCATTGTGGCTGTAAGCTGATGACCTTAGGGCCATCACCACATGCACAACAGTAATAATATGTGGCGGGACCGTATACCGCTGGGATGAATTCGCTGGAGGAAGTGTAAGTCGATGTAATGCCGAGCCCGCTAGTATGTGTGTTGCTATACCGCATGCCTTGAGAAGTGGTGTATCGAGCTTCTGGACTGATGTTGCAGGATGAGTGAGTGCGTTGGTGCTCATTTTCGCAAGTCGCGTGTTCATCGCGTCGGCGATAGCAGCTATGACAGTGAGTATCGAGTTTAAGGTTCATTGGCCCACTGCCGCAGTGACCGCAGTACCAGGTGATTGGGGAGGGCATCCTGAGGCTGTAGAAGCCGAAAAAGCGCAATCTAGAGCGACTTGAGGTGCTCTATGTTGGCGGGAAGGACTCGAAGATGGTTGAGATGGAAGCAAAGAGCCGAAGACGTAGAGAAGCTCTAAAGGTCGGAAAAGGTTCAGAGTTGGTGATACTGATGATGAAATAGAAGAAGGAAACGCTGGGTGTGAGATTTATATGTAGGCACGCTACACTTGAAGGCGATGTTGTCTCTTCCATGATATCTCAGGGACTGAACAACTTTATAAAGAAGCCAAACCCTAGAAAGTAAGGGCCGTTAACGAAATCTCTGACCTAGGTAGGCAGTATTTTGAGGCAATGCTATGTGACTAACATTTGGCCCTGTCCATGAAAATCTCGTACGGGCAGTCCGATTGGAAGTAAGCAGAAAACAATGTCTGGTGAGTGGTTACTTGTCTGAATAGGAGCAGTATTGGGTACTTGAATAAACAAGCTGGCGGAGCAGAGAGCGCGCGCCCGCTCAATACTCAGAGCCAAGAGTTCAAGTTTGACGGGGCAACGATGCTTGTGCACCAAGACGCTTCGCCCTGACTGAAGATTCTCCCAGTAATCTCTGCGGCAGGGCAGTAACCCCGAAACGCTACGTTGCTGGATTCCGAGGCAGCGAGCCCAAAGGGATGACGGAATCGTCATCGCCCGAGACAACACCGCTGAAAGCCTTTTCAAGACTCGGTTGGAAGTGTCAGCAGTTAGTCTCTTAGTCTTCAATTTTGGTCGGCTAAGATAACTCCTGTACCTTTCTAACGCGGAGTGATGGAAAGGGGTCCAAACAAGAGTAGACGAGTTCCAGTGGAGTGCCCAAGGCCAGCACTTGGATTAGATCATGCGACTCCTCCTAGAAGCTTAGACGTTTTCGATGAAGACAAAAATTCGCGCCTGCGCCACATTATACGGCGAATATTCCACTGCCAAGCGGGGCCCAACGTAGAAGTAAAGTGAGCACCTCAGTACAAGAAATTGGAGCGAAATCACCTTGTGGCGAAAATGATTTCCTTAGACTGGAAGCCTTGCCGTAGGCAGCAATGCCCTGGAAAGTAGGCAGCAATCACTGAGTAAGAAGCATCCCGAACAATTTGACTTGACAGTGATTCAGCCAGTCACTGAGAATACAATGAAAGCAACCTTATCCAGTGACTGCGCTTCACTTCCAAGGCGAAATTGCTCGGATCTGCAAAATGCGAAGCCGAAATTAAGAGTCCAAAGACATTTCCTACAGAGAAGTTATGAAATTCGCCTGACCAGAACGAAACCACCAATGAAACAATTTGGCTCAGACTAGATGCTAATCTCACTACTTCGCAATACAACCTCCAACAAGCTCATCTGATGCTCAAATGTTTAGGTAGATCACGTTTACAGATGCGCAGACACTGGTCTGAAAAGACCGGAATGAGAAGGACAGAAATAGGTGCAGAGAGAAGCGTCAGTATGAGGAGCAAAGCCTAGAACACAGCATAGATGACAGAGGAGGATAGGTTGTCGGTTATTCTCTTGCGCCAGAAACTACAGTTTCTTGACACTGGTAAGAGCTAACCTCGTAGAGATGATACTTGACGTCAATCACACTGCTAGCCTGACAGAGCGCATAAGATTGAACCACCCAGGAAAGATAAGAACATATTATCCGCTGTGTCGCCCTCTACCTTCTCGAAACATTGCAGGCGGGGAGGTCCTAGGCGCTTCATAGTCGTACACTTGGACATACTCGTCGGTACATTCGACACATCTCTGATGCTGGCAACCTAGAAGGCAATTCGCGTACAAACTGGGGGTATACGGCCCGGATTTGCAAATGCAGCAGAACCAATATTGAGTGTATACTGGAGGTGACCGAGCACGCCGAGGCCTCTGTCTCCTATTCTCCGCGGGACGGTCGATACCACCTCCGCTAACGGCCGATGAGTGCAAAGAACTGTGCACTGCTTCGTTTGGGCTGTAGCTGATATATGGTGCGCCTGTCGAGCTACTGGGAAGTTCAAGTTCACCATAGGTGGGTTGTAACGGAGCTGCTGAGGTAGGTCTTGCTTCGAATTGGTCGTAGCTATATTGTGACATAGCTGCCAAGTTATCCGGTGCTCCGTACGGGCCGTAGCTCACGTGTGATGTGGCTGCCGAAAGCTCTTGTCGACCTTCTGATTCGGGCGCGAACGATGTCAAAGAAGGTCTATTGGCGGCTTCAATGCGGTAAAAGTCAACATTTGAAAGTGACGACGCCCTCTCCTGCGGGCCGGCGTACTGAAGCATTGTCATCTCGCTTGGTCGGCGCCCAGTAGGGTCAGGTGGATATGTCATGAACACAGGTGATCGATTGTAAGTGCTCCCTGTGCTGAGTCGTCCATTATGAGATCGCTGATGCTGCTGTACGGATAAGTATGGCAAGACCTTATCTTGTATGAAGAACAACGCTTACACGAGGCATGGGTGAGTACAATGTACGAGCAGTTTGATAACTTTGAGCAATATGTGGCGAGCTTGTGGCAATTGAAGTGCGTTGATAGAGGCAATAGGATTAAAGGATCAACAAGAATGCGTACTTGAGGTTAAAAACATATGATTACGGTAACATGGCAGCTAAGACCGTGGGAATACGCACTTGTAGGAGAAGTCCAAGGCCTAAGGGCCTAAGGCCGACAGGGAAAATGGAGGCAGTGACATGAAGAACGTTAACTAAGACATTCGGGCGTAGCCAGCCACAACCTGTGTTAAATGCTTGTCTGTAAAAGACTGTTGCACTCCCGAACTTACCTGTAGATTAGTTCAAGGTTTTCTGGAACATGACCATGAGCCCAGGGCAGCATTTCCGGATAGCAGTCTCAGACGGACTGATCTCTTTTGACCATTAAAGTCTTCTTTGAAGTCGTTCGCAATACCCGTCATGGGTTTCCTTCGTATGAGTCGACCACTCCGCAAGTGTGCCATTCGTGAACTAGTGCAATCAGGAAAGCTCTGGGATGGTTTGGAATGGCGATGGGAGCTCTGTCGCACGAGTCTAACGCTTAAACCTAGAGATCCATAATCGCATCCATAACGGGCACCATAAAGTTAGCAAGATTGCGCATGTAATGCAACCATAGCTGCGCTCCAAGTCAGGGGTCGCAAACCCAGGCAGCATAGCCCGCATCCCGGTATCTACCATGGGAGGTTTTCCTCGTTCGTGAACCACCGGTGCCAGGATAGTAACATAATGTGATGCGTCCCGCCACCAATGGGCTATGATATTATCAAAGAGCCGAAAGTGTATTATTGCCTCACGGGGCGCCATTGCGAGTAGATGGCGAGGCAAGGTGTTTGAGGCTTGGATGAATGGAAACATGCTGGTTGGCACGAATGCTGTCCAAGTCAGCCCCGCTGTCCACTAAGCACGCCTACCTTCGGGGGGTAAAGGAAATAATGTGAGAGCCATCGGGCAGGTCCGCGACAACCCTGCTCGGTGCCGGTGAAAATCGAATTGACTATATGGAATGACGATATTACATACCAAGTCATGATACCGCAGCTGTCCAGACCTCATGGGGACTGCGTCTTCCTGTGACGGCAGTGGAGTGGGAACTCGTTGCAACACGGATTTAAGACGAGACAAGAGGGGACTTCGGTCCTTTAATAGCTTGACACGCACCAAAAATAGACAATGGCTGCTTTCAACGAGCGGCATGCGATTGAGATAGATCCAAGTTCCGTACCAATATTTCTCAGCATCTGTGCAAGTTTTGACGAGCAAGCTGACAGAAAATCTGATGCTCTCCGAGCAACATGTATTTGGCCTTGCTAATTGCGGAATACTCTTGCTTAATTTGGGTAGGAAGTACCGACAATGACGGACATCTGCATTCGATAGCCTCGCTCCGAGTCCATGAGTGTGCTATCTATGCAGGCAAGTGGGGTTGATCGGGCCATGCCTGAGCAGAAGAGAGGGGGACAAGGTAGAATGGTGTATTCAAACCCTCCAGCCTTGCCAATCAGGCTGCGAATTCGGCGAACGCACGGAGGATAGCATGAAAGAATAAGGAAAGCGACCCTAGATGATGTCCAGATGGCGTTGAGTACGACCTATCATTAATCGAGGGAGCGGGGCGTAGGTTTGTTTACTGACGTTGAGCCTCAATCAGCTGAACTTAAACTAGTTCGGTAAGTGCCGTAGATGCGGCTCTTGTAATCGTCATCTAGGTCAGTAGTACGCTTCGTACTGGTTGTCGGACGACTGATGAGCGTCTTCGTATGGCCTGTAACGAGAGAATTGCTAACCTTTGGGCTGCTCGACTAATCCCCACTGTTCTCATCGGACTTGTGGGCTATTCCACCTACGTCGTGGTTGTCCAGGTATGCGGTGCGTATCCAAGTTGTCGTGCAACTTGTGCATTCCTGTCCCGAAGTCAACAGCTATGCTAAATGTAGGTCTAGTTGAGTATCTTCTACGACCATCATCACAAGTGGCTCATGAATCTCGATCTGCCGCAGCGATAGCCATTCTAGTTTTGTACTTCCTATTGCTCATACCCGTTGCGGTTTGCTATTTCCGACTACTTCAGACCATCACAGTCAACCCGGGCTACATCCCTCGTGGTCCACAATGGCAAAAAGGCCTTCAGAAACGGGGTCTGCAAGCTAACTCTGGAAGGACTGTTCAGTGGCGGAGGCCTTCCGCGGCTTCCCAGGAGAAGTCAAGTCACCCGACCTCGAATCAAGCTATCAGAAGTGGCGAGCTGATCGGGCGTGACTATGCTCAGACGACTGGACATTTTAGGGAGATCGATGGGACTGCTACCCATGATGGGACGGAAGAGTTCTGGGCGAGGGATATCTTCGTTTGTGACGCTGAGGGGAGACCGAAATTCTGTTCCACTTGTCTCAACTTCAAGTCAGATCGGGCCCATCACTGTAAAGAGGTTGACAGATGTGTCCGTAAGATGGATCATTACTGCCCTTGGTAAGCTTAGCTTGCTGCTTGCCCAGAGTCATCAAGGCTAAGCTCCTCACTTTCTCTAGGGTTGGGGGTATCGTATCCGAAACGAACTTTAAGTATTTTATTCAGTTCGTCTCATATGGGTCTTTATACTGTCTTCATATACTTGTGTTCGTGGCCGTATTTGTTGCAGAGGTTAGAAGCGAAGTAAGTGGACTTCCAAATATTCTGTCGCATAACGAGGTTTGTGCCAGCGTCGGCCGTTGTGGCGTGAAGCAATGCGATATCTTCACTTTAATCGCATGCCTGCTGTGTCTTCTCCTCCCTGAGAGTACAACCAACTCTTGATATCAATCCGGACGTTTACTTAAATCATAGCGTGGTGCCCTACGATTGCCGTTGAGGCCATGAACTTAGACAATCTATGCTTTCCTTACGCTTCTAGTTGACTTCTGAGTACTACTTTGGCCGCTGACATGCGTTTTCTTTCCTCGCCAAAGGATGGTCAGCTGAGCGTGCACTGGATCGTGGTACTGAGCTGGTGAGTGTCTACTTCTCCAATGTGCTCTAAACGACTAACATCCGCACAGTGCCGCTCTTTTCGGTCTCTTTGCGTTTGGAATGGCTGCCAGCTCGATACAGCTAACCTTACTCAATTGCACCACGGTGGAAAACCTGACACGGAAGACTCACGTGTGGCATCTCGCAGCACGCGTACCCGAATCATATCAGCCTCCGTTCGACAATACAAGTCGAGCTATCCCCAACTCTGCACCCTTTCGAACAGTCACCTACCCTCTCCCTCAGTGGAAACAACCCACTACAGCATCTTCTGCGGGGCCGCGTACTCCTACCTCTCCCAACGGTTCGGCTGCGAAACGCACTACTCCAATACCGCGTACATTCGTCGTGTTAACCAGCAAGCCAGGCGAAAACCCTTGGGATCTGGGACCCCTGGAAAACTTGAAACAAGTTTTAGGCCTTCGGTGGTGGGACTGGCTACTACCTTTGAAATATAGTCCCTGTTGCAATCACGAGAGTCAAGAGAGCCTCTACGCGCTTGGCCCAGCAGTGCAACGAATGCGGGAAGAAGCCGGTCTCTCGGCTGTCCCTCAGCGTTCAAATAGTACACAGAACCGGGAGCGGAGGAAGTCGGGCAGAGCTCCAGCTGAGGCGAGGGAGCGGTTGCGGAAGCCCTCAACTGTCTCGCCGACCGAGGAGAGACGCTCGAGGCGAGAGAAGAAGAAGCGATCACGGAGTCGCCGTCATGTTTACGGTCGAGCAGATATAGTTAGATGAATGATGAATTAGTACACAATGCACAACTCGTGTCACATGTAATAAGGCCGTTCGCGCGCTTGGCGGAATATTGGCTATATGTCGGAGCCGCATCATGCACAACGCCCAGTGGGAATCGTAGCGCAGAGACTGTTAAATCCCCGGAACCTGCGTCTCAAGTTCAGGAACACATCCTAACTTGTTACAAATATGTAGTTAGAAAGAGGTTACAGTATAAACTCAGAGCATCAATTTTCGACGGGGAACTTCGTAGACTTAACAAACGCGTGTACAGAATTTAAGCCACGATATCAGTCTAAATCAAGCATCTTCCTGCTCGATAATGGTGTGCAGCATTCTTTGTGGACGGAGGAGGCAGCTTGAGCATTTGCTCGTTTCTAGGGATTTGAACCTAATCTGGAACACTGTAGGCTGTAAGTGACTTTTGTGCACCTCTACGACGTTCTCTAATGGTTGTTACGGGGCATCTATGAAGCTTAGGAAGTAGAGGAGAGCGGTGTGGGAGGCTTAGGGCGCAATGGATGGTACGGACACAAAGGCTAGGACCCGAGAAAGGCAACGGGAGAGCTTTCAACAAGGGGTTAAATAAGATTTGGTACTGTCGAATTTGCACGCCTCCTGATCCAGCACTAACCACTATCCACGTCAAATGATGGTGTTTCAACAGCAACGAAACCAAAATCCGTTAACCTGAGCTGAAAACGACAATGTAGAAAAGGATATGAAGGAGAGTGGGGGGTAGTGTAGGGTTTATGGAAGACCTGCTTGATGTGGAGAAAGGAAGAAAGTGATGTAAAAAACTTCGACTTGGGTACAATAACATTCAAAAGAGTGTGAGAGCAAGAGGATGGCCAAACAGCCACAACAAGGTCTAAAGAGGAACAGATTCCCACCCGGAGGACCTCAACCCAACCTCCTTCGTGACAACGTCCCCAACATTGCTGAGCGAAGCTGGAGGCACTACCGATATCCATAGTACCACATGACAGCACCCGCACTCGAACTGTTTAGCCTAGAGGTCCCACAAGCTAAAGCGTAGGGTGTCGACTGGCATCGATATAAAAGGGTCGCCAGCGCAAAACGTGTCGACTAGACAGGGAACGGCGTTTGTCGGCATGGACGACGACACTAAAGGAGTGGGTGGGTTGCCAATCCTACCAGTGTTCCCTCGTACCGCTTTGCTGTTTGAGAGTGTCTTGGCGTGTCGGAGCTGTCGCTGTGAGGAAGAGAAGCGCGGGGCGCCAACGGTGCAAACTGGGCATCTATAATGGGAACATATCGGACATCGTGTGACTAAGGCAGATAGATTTGGGCCGGCACATTGACAGCAGGTCCAGACGTCCGACATGTTTGAGGGCGTAATGAGTTTCTGTTCCGGCTTAAAGTCGAACAGTCTGGGAGGAGGAGGTGGAGGCGTAAGGGCCGCTTCTGGTTATCAGGGTGTTCGAGAGAGTCGGAGAAGAAAAGCACGTTGATTAGGAACAAATATCAGAAGGCGCTCTCTGTGAAGAAGTACAGTGTCTAGATAACTTTTAGGTCGTCGAGACAGTTCAAGGAACTGAACAATACGGAAGAAGACTGGAGATCAACCACAACCGTAGGCGGGACCGCTCTTTAAGCAAGCAAACAACACCAACGAAAGGACGTAGTGCTTCAAACGCACCGCAATCATCAGCGGTACACTGGCGGGCCATTTCCTACTAAGCCCTAAAACGTCATCCCTGTTACTCAAGAGCCCGAGACGTGAAGGAGCAATCCATGCCGCTCGGGGCTCTTCCAATCTGGGAGTTAAAGCTGACATTTGTGCCAGTGGCTGCAGGTCGAGTTCGTAGTCCAGCTACCACTGGCCTTAGATGAACAGATGTAAGCCATGGAAGTCGTATCTTCTAGGGCTGTAACGGTGACGGGAGAAAATGTGACAACGGGAAGTTGTGATACAACGCTACGCCGTGGCATTGCTTTGCGGCGGACATACATGGTAAATCCAAGAGCGCTGACGTTGATTGCCCTCCGATATGATCACCCGGCGCAGCAAGCTCGGAAGTGAAGCTACCGGCGGCTTGCCAATTATAGGTA
Organism: Acarospora socialis; assembly: GCA_025617375.2. Classification (NCBI taxonomy): domain Eukaryota; kingdom Fungi; phylum Ascomycota; class Lecanoromycetes; order Acarosporales; family Acarosporaceae; genus Acarospora; species Acarospora socialis. Next base: position 235,487 of record JAMYGW020000013.1, read on the forward strand.
ATCAGACACATAGAAGAAAAAGGTCAATTAGCAACAGAGTATCAGAACCCAGGCCTAGGAAAATAGGGCATAAGCTGCGCCTATGTCTTTTGATATCGGGCCCATCAATTGCCGAGAATAAGAAGAAAATCGATAGGCTCCGCTTTCATCGACTCGGCGCGTTTGAGATGACATTGTTGACCGGGTCGCCGGCCTTGATAGACGGAGAGCCGCAACAAGGGTCCAAGAATATAATAACCCCAGTTAAGACTCGCCCTTCAAATGAAAACAATCAATCGGAGTACAGTGCTTGGAACGGCAGAGAACCCAGCAAGTGACATGGATTCGGGCACCTAAAGTCATGGGGTGCGTCCGAACGATGTCGTACAGCGGAATCGCTCCCATTTCCATCTGGCACCCCAACTCCATTGAAGAAGCGGGTTCTCCGTCTGCCAAACGTTGTGCTTGAGGCGCAGCTAGACGTGACTTTTGTGGTGGTTTTGGGCTCTGGGCAAGCTACTAAGGGGAAGGCAACTAGACATGGCTGCCTCGCCGGCATCCCTTACCCTTTTATTGAAACTCTCTGCGGGCGAATTCGAGGAGAGAAAGTTGATCTCGTGATGGTGATAGCAATCTCTCACGCTCACAACTGCGGTTCATGCAGCTGCGACGGTAGACAGAATACTCGAGGATACGCCCGGGCGGAAAATGAGGAGTCAAATTATGGGATTGACACACATGGCACCTGCAGAAGTGACTTGCATTAGCGGTACTGTAGAAGTTTTCAAAGAATGGACAGGACGCTGGGTCAGAGAGGGGCCAAAACCCCGACTTGAGATGACGGCAATCAAAGCTCCCAGACTCTTTCACAGCGCTTCTACAACAAGTGTGACGGGATATCGGTATCATTCTTGACATCTGATAGGTGGGGACATTTGGGTAGCATTCCTGCTACCAGGTCCATATCCGGGAGTTGTGATTCGCCGGATTCGAGCCGTAAGGCTGAGTAGTGAAGAATGACAGCTGCAACATGCAAGAATCGCTCAGACTGGAATGACTAAGCGACACCTTCTAAATGTTCCAGAGAACAGAGAACCGGGACTACCCAACATTGGACCTTCCGCACCCTTTGCCACCTCATGTTTCACCAGATGCAGCATTGCCTTAAAGTGAAAGCATGTTGAGCATGAAGATTGGTCTCATGCTGATTGACTCTTGCGCAGATACCAGCAGCGTTCGGCTCCTCGAAGGCAGACTTACAGCCGAGTATGCTATAGCGAAGATCTTATACCCCAGGTAGGCTTGGGTGAATCATTCTTGCTTGCGACTGACTTTGAGAATATGTACTTTTTCGTTACAAGCCTTCTTTGATGTAGTCATATCTCTGTTCAGAGCAGTCAAAACCTGGTGATCCGCAGTACTGGCACGAGAGTCTGCGTGTTCTAAAGCTGGGTAATTGTTCGTTATTGTTAAACTACTACAAGCCGTTTGAATAGATCGTTCGTTATGCCACTGCTTCATTCTGCCTCTCAATTCTTCAAGGATCGTATGTATCACAGCTATTATGTATCCTTGATTTGGCCGCCACGTGCGTTCAAGGATGAGTATCATACCGACAGCGGGCTTGTCTTACTTGAGATGTTGCCTTGCAATGAAAGTTCAGGGAATTAATCTCTCTTCAGATCTGGCTGGCTCGCTTGCCAACTACTTCACGGGGCCAGTCAAGCATTGGTCCCCAATGTCTTTGACATACCTATCTGAAGGGTGCATGGTAACTTTACACTGATCTACATCGTCAGGCACAGTCACGTTTTGCAGTCAATATGTGGTACCGTGTGACTTGAGCTGCAGGCGGCTGGTGGAGAATCCCACGTTATCACCGTTAACAGAGCCCCTTAAGCTCATATGACTCTCCAAAGCCTGGGAGGGTGTGCCTCAGGAAGCGCTGGTAGGCAAGTCTTCATCACCCAAGTATTCAGCCGGAAACGGACCCTACATCCCGCTGACATGTCGCATCTGCAATTGTCAACGTCAGAAATATCAAATAAATCCCAAATTTGCCTGGCTTCGTCTAAACTTCTCTGGCCTGTCAGCACATTTCTTCCGTTGACCTTCGGCGCACTCAGCATGATTGGTGGTCCTCTGTGTGACGAATTGCCGTTATTAGAATCCATTACGAGGGCCTTCTTAGAGGGAGTGGTATGATGCTACCCAGGCTCCAATTGCAGATTGCAGATCCGCTCCCTTTTACCACTGCGCCGTCTAAAAGGCAGTTTAGTTTCTCGCGCGTCGCACTCCGTCTTACTACCTGCTCCGCCATGTATCGCTATTCACAGCACACGGTTTAGTAGATGGGCACCCGTCCAGGGTGCGGCACTCAGTGGCACACTCAGCCGTCGCAACGAGTTTCAATGTACTCGAGTGTCTTCAGGGTATCTTTACTGAATGCATCAGAAAAGAAGAAATTTGTACAATGCTGTACGACGCTCTGGAAATAAAAAGCGGAAAAACAAATGCATATAACCCTGGCAGCTAAGAACCCATTGTGAGACATTTGCCTTGTCGGACCAGTCCTTTCTGCAGTATCTTTCATCTCCCCTCTCATCTATCGGCCCACACTAACCCTTCTGATGATCTACTGCAGGAGTAGTGCTCATCTCTCGTCTTTGTGGCACAATCAAGCCTATGTCCCTTTTTTCTGACTTGGTCACCACCAAGTGCTTAGCAGTGTTTGTGGATCCGACTCGGACACGATAAGCATTACACAGAGAGAGGGCAAGAAACAGCGGCTGTTGGAACTATTGACTCTTCTTTGCCGCGAGAGTCTATCTGCCACAGACAGGACTAACCCTCCTCCAAACCACTCCTCCTCCATGAGTGTATCAAATGCATCACGACACCCCAACCACCTCTTCCTCAGCTCTTTACACAGCGTCTGGATCTGAAAGAGAGTTTCACTTGTCCAGTTTTCAAGTTCGCAGCAACATGCTGCTTTCTTGCACACCCCTTTGACATGGCGAGTGGAAGCCAATAGTCAACCAGTCACCTCACGTAAGTCTTTTTTGCTGGACGCTCTGTGTGATAGGCTACTTACTCACAACAGCTATGTAGACGAACACAGTCAATACACACCGATACACCTTCTAGCCATATGGTAAGTCGGAAAAGAAGTACTCCTGCAACTTAACTGGTGGCTTCAGCGAAGGCTCCACCCAAGACCCGCTACCGGGACGTTCTCAAGCACCTTTAGTGACAGACCTCACAACAGTCGAGTTTCGACAACAACGAGCTGGTGAGGAGCACTACTGCAACTCAAACGAGCCAAAGCCACAACCGGGAACAGCCATTGAGCACACTGTCAAGTGCACAAGTCATCTCCATCCTCCTACGTTGGAGAGTAGCATCCCACTATCTATATGAGCGATCGGCCTCAAGGTTCTATCTTCGCTTTAAGGCAGACTTCAGGCCTATGCTACCCGGTCAAACAAGTCACTACCTGCATGCTTGACCATATTATAGTCTGAACGTCACTACTACAGTGGCTGGAGTAGGTTGGCTTACTCACTTCTCACACTACACGCCAGCGAACACAGGGGCGACAGACTTCTTGCGGTTATCTCTACACCTTACACACACCCTTAGAAGCTTAGTACAACGGACATGACAACTAATGTCACCGAGCACTATCTAAGTAGAGATCACCTCAACACCATATCATGAAACCAACTTCGATCCAATCAACGAAAGCTATGTGGTCGCTAAGGCCATGTTCATGCCTAGGAGTCATCGCAGCAAGCCATGTCATTAGACTGTATTGTCATGCTTCGTCAATCAGAAGAACCGACCAGTACAAAGCTGGTGTACAGAGAGAGATTCAGCCGTCATTATCGTGTACTTCTACTGCTCAATCCTAGTGACAAGAACTTGACGACTTTTGTTCAGGTTAGTTGGAAGTAATGGCCCGCCGACGACACAGCTAGTGAGTAAAGTGTGTCAAGAATATGAGTCGAACCAAGGACCAGCCAGCACAATTGTTTGCCGAGATAGAGTATGTGATATATTGTCTGTAGTACGCAAGGCAGGTATGTTTGGTGGAGTGCAACAACGAGAGACATTGTATCAAGATACAATCATCCCAACACAGCCCACTACCGGACCTGGAGAGTGGAAGCACAAAGCCACACGGTATCGATCATTTACAATGTGGTGCTGGAGATACTTTCTATGTAAGATCTCCCATTGACGTGAACTATGATATTCGGGTATCGGCTACGCAGGACACACCACGACCTGACGCCATCGAGAATAGTACAAGAAAGTTATGATCCACCAAAGCCGAACCGATACAGGCAACGTGAGACGTAAGCCCCATCTCTATATCCAGTGCTATGGCACCGCCCGCCCGCCCGCTTTACCTACCTGGTCTCGAACTCCACAAGCTTCTCGGTCGCCGTGCCTGAACGCGTCGGTCTCAGAGCAAGACCTGGGAGTGAGGAAGTTCCGCCAACAAGGTTTTTGGCGTTGCTGCCGTCGGTAGCCTCGGCGATGCTCTCCACCTCCGCCTCGGCCCCTTCGAGTAAGTCTCGATCAGCGTCTTTGACACTCCTCCGCTCCGCATCGCCGCCGTAGCCGCCACTGATTCGAGCGCCGTCCCCTCCGTCCTCTTCGTCGTCCTCGTCATCTCGTTGCAGGGCGTTCCTCTCCATCTCCCGTTGTGCGTCGTCCATCCTCCTTCGGACCTCGGCGGCTACTCGCATCCCGTCGCTGACGATGTTGTCCAGGACGCCCCGGAGACCTTTTCCAGGCGGCACAACTCCGCCGGCAGCGCCGCCAATGGTCTTGGGGGTCGTAGGTCCCGTTGACATTGGACTTGTGAAGGTAGTGAGATTGGAGGAAGAGGTGAGGTCTACCACATGTGCGCCATGATCTGACAGGCGGAAGGATTCAGGGAAGGAGGACTCGAAGAATTGCTCGAGGAGCTCGTCTGCGAGGATGACCATACGAAATGTGGGTAATGTGATGTGCAGCGGGTGGGCAGGGTCCAAAGCAAGGTTGGCGGATTTGGCGTCGACCTTTGAAGGAGTCGATCTAGGCGCTTCCGGGGGTGTTCCTGGCGACCGAATCGGCGACGTGGCTGCAGCATTTGATCCGGCCTGCGGAGAAGTCGTCTCGCTGTCGTCTCCGAGGTCGAGAAGATCTTCGAACTCCTCGTCATCGCCAATAGTAAACGATCCAGTCGTTACGTCGTCTACTGCTCCAGCATGACGCTTGTGATTGCTATCAAGGTCCTGATTTTGTGGGTGGTCTGGGTCGGCGTATTCAAAGCACCGCTGAATAAATGCACTAACACTCCTCAAGAACTTCTCACTCATATTCCCATGTGTTTCATAGCCCGCCCTTGACCTTGAGTCGGATCCCAAATATTTTAGGGTGCCCGCGGAGAGTGACGGTGTCAAAGTGCCTTCCAGACCTCGTCTTGACAGGAACAGTAGCGCTTCCGAGATGCGGAGAATGCCCTCGCGGTCGATCTTTCCATCATCATCATCGTCATAGAGCTCAAAGAAATAGGTGATACTTGACATGATATCTCTCGTCCCTCTCACTTTCGCTATACCAGTAACGACATTCTCCAGAGTCAATCCCGAAGCCTGATCTTTGCCCCAATGTCGGAAGAGCCGTTGCATGAATTCGTGGTCAGCAGCTTCTGGGGTTGTGGCTCCAGATGCTGAAAGTGACATCTTCCGGGTCTTTTCTGTGTCTCCGATGTGGAAGTGATTCTCTTTCTTGCGCGGCGGATCTGTATTGGACCTGGCTGGTGACGTCGGTGAGTCCGTAACTGCCCACTTGGTCATCCCGGCCAGAAACTCCCGAAACCCGTCATAGTCCATAAGAGTTGGACTTGGGCCGAGGCCAACCCGGCCCATCTGTACCTCAGTGTTACCAGCAACACCAGTGGCCACTTCCATGGCTTTGGTCCGAGCTGACTTTGCACGATATCTCGCTTCTTCTTGCATTATTTGCATGCGCTGCTGGCGTTCGTAGAGAACAGCATAGAAACGATCATACAGAACACTGAGATCATCGAGGCTCAAGCGTTTACTGTCAGGCCCGAGATTACGTATGGACGTTCTCTTGGCAAAGCTCTCAATGCTGTCAAGCACCGCACTTTGATGCTTTGTTCGTTGTTCGGAGATAGAGCTCTGGGTTATGCCTGCGAACTCCTTGAACGCCACAACCATAAGTTCCTGGAATCGTGTAATAGCTCGTAACTTCGCGTTCTCTGATTTAGGATGTGCTGACTCGTGTAGCCGCGAGAAGTAAGATTTCAAGATCGAAATGAAGGCTCCGTCGTCTGTAGCATCAAGGAGTTCCTCGCCGTTGATCCTCAGTATTGCAAGTCCAACTTGGAACAAGACCTTGGGGCCTTCCAGAAAGAACACGTCAAGGACTCTGAAAGCGAACACCAACGGCATCGAGTTTATATATAGGGACAGAAACCATGGCAAAGACACCACCGAAAGCTGGACATCGGATTTGACTAGGTGATCCCACAGAACTGGCATGGTTTTCTCCACCAAAGACTCGAATACCCGCTGATCCAGCAGCGTCCCATACATTGTTGTAGAGTAATAAGCTGGCAAAAGCCGATCACAGAGGACGGAGAGAAGGAAAAAAGCTTGCTCCTCGGACATGTAACTGAGTTGGTCAGCCGATTCCACCTCTCCGAATGCGAAATACGATACTGACATCAACAGGGCTGCAACCACTATATTCATGGCCTGACAATAGCCGACTTCCTTGTTCGTCCAACTATAAGCGGTCAAGACTCTCCTCAGGCGACCGATGCCCTCTTCACTTTGAAAGCCAGCATATTCTGGCAGGCTGCGATTTAGGTCTTTTTCGATCTCGTCAATGGCCAGCGACTCCTGGCCCGAGAATTCGGAAAGAGTCTCCCCATAAAGCTTCGGATTCTCTAGGCGAAGGAAGAATGACCCTGAGGTAAGCTCCCAAATCTCGCCCCGCAAGCGGTTTGGAAGACCAACCCTGATCAGCTTGTGAAAATACGGTTGCCGGATCAAGGTAGCGTTCCGTCCATTCTCTACAGAGCATTCGTCAGCACAAGGCTACAGTGCCGGGAATTGTAGGAGCCATACGCCTCAAGTACTCTCCCCACAGCCTCATCTTACTTCGGTCCCGTAGCAACCTCGCATCTCCTGGGTAGCGAAAAACCATACCGAGTCCAGCATCTGGTGACTCCTGGGTTTTTCGATCGCTCCTTGCCCCATCTTTTGTCTTCGGATCGACCGAAAGCAAGTATTCGGAGTAACACGTAGCAACCACGGCCCTGAGATTGTCGATTTGTTTCATTCCTTCTCGCAAACCCTTTTTCAATCCATCACAAAACCTGTCGCATGCTTGTCTGCTTCCATTGAGCTGAAGGGTGAACTTCAGAACGCCATCTGCAGCGCTAGGCTGATGGAAGGTGGCGTCCAGCCCATTCCACGTTGTGATCGCCAGCTCAAAGGTGGATTGCGAGCTACTCAAGCGCTCCACGCGTTTGATGGCGCACAAAGGCAATATGAAGCCATCTCCGGCCGGTCCTGCACCATGTGTCGGTCCTGTGAAGCCACTCGAAGAACTCAAGGTCGCGGACCGTATGAAGCTTGTCGGATGTGTCGAGAAGGAGAGATACCCTTGACTGAGATAGAGCTTGCCCGCATATTGATTTCCGGACGCGCGGTTCTTTTGCTTCTCGCCTTGGGTGACTTTGGGCGGAGGGGTAGCATCATGTACAGGGAGCAGCAGCTCGGCGGCGATCTCATATAGGGGCGATTGGGAGTTTGGAAGCCGAAGTTGATGACGGAAGAGTGTTTCCTTCGAGGTCTTAGGCTCGTTCGAAGTTGACGTCGAAGAAGGGTCAAGCAACAGCTGCGCTTTCTGCACAAGAGAAGCAAGATTGAACATAGCGGCGCTGCCCACAACAAACCCAGACCAGCTGACACACGTCCTTGTAGGACGGCGTCTACTGGATCATAGATAGGTCATGTTATGATTCGGAATGCACGACTGCCCTTGCCATGCGCGTAGTCACCGTGAAGTACTCATATATGGTAAGCTAGGTAGGGCTGAAGTTGAGCGCTGAGAGCCGCACGGCTGTCTCCGTCAGTCCACTCGACCGGGGCGGAAGAACTTCAGCCGCTCTCATCCTGGGGAACTTCCTCTCCTTACGAGCTCGATTAGATGGACTTTTCACTCAGAACGATGTCAAGCGTGGCGTTCATGATTGGTGCTTCTGTGGCATGGCAATCAACAGTATTGTTTGTACAAACGTATGGGAGAGTTTCTCCATATGTGATCGCGATCCTGATTCTGCGAAGCCAGTTGAAGACCATTCCAACCGGTTTCCAATCCTTCCTCATTATCCATTTGTGCGATTAAGAGTACTGTTGAGTTGAGTTTTGGTTATTATTGTCAATGACAGTCTGTAGGCCTTTACATGTACTATTGTATTGAAAATTCAGGAAACAATCAACGGTGATATTGACATCGCTGGCATAATGAGTTTGCCATCAATAGGGTTTCATTATGTCCGGATGCGGCATGACAATAGTACTCCCATTGTCAACCACCACTGAAAGTGGAACGTATTCAGCGATCCTAATAGCAGAATTACTTCGAAGACCCTCGAATGCTATGTTGTCCAGTCTTCCTTCCTTCCTTCCTTCTTTCCTCGTAAACACCAATCCAACCCTCACAACTTCTTCGTTCATCACGCACGATCTCTGCTTATAGATATAGCTCTGGAAGCTATCTCGCCAGTCACCTTCCGCTTTCATCCAGAAATTCCTTGTCTCCTGCTTGCAACTCGAGTCTCGCGTAGCCTCTTGAAGTATCACGGTTTGTCATTTCCGCATCCGGCCAGATACGAAACTCGCAGGAATTATGGCTCCAACTCGCAACAACCGCAACCGCAACCGCCGTTCTAAGAAAGAGGGAACTCCAGCAGGCCCTAGTAATCAACAAACAGCGCCATACGCCGTGCCCTCAAGTCGCACCTTCACTCCTAACATACCACCGCAACCAAGTAAGTCAGCTGCATTCAGCACCTTTTGGGTCCCCCAGTCAACTGAAACCCCCCATAAACATTCCGCGTCCGATCTTCTGATCGAAAACATTCACGCGCACAATGGCGGGCACCTCAATACCATGGGCTGATATAGATGCCCTGTTCGCAGACATGCCAGAGATGGAGACCGCCAGCGCCCCGGATGCGGCGCATCAAGTATCTGAGGGCACGCACCCGGAGTCCTTCGAGGACCAGCTTGCCGGGGGCGTAGACTTCTTGCGGGGTGGAAGCCCTCAGATGCTTGATGCGCCGCATCCAGGCATGGGAGCCGAGAGTGGCTTCATGGAGCCAGGGGGCCCTCTGGGGCTTTACATTGACCCCGCGCTCCTCACTCTCTCCCCGCAACCAACGCCAACCCCGGAGGAAGACGAAAGACGCTCGAACCGAGCTCTACGCGAGCTACTACACGAGGCCTCGGACAAAATCGACGATTTGAACGACCAGGTCGGATTTTTAACACTCCAACTCGACAAATACCAAGGCCCAAAAGCCGGCGACGTTATCACAAATTTCCAACAACGGATTACGAAGATGGCGGAAGAACGACGCAACGTGGAGGTGCTGAATGAAGGTCTTCACGACCTAATCACGCAACACGAACAGACGATAAAGACACTCGAGGCACAAGTCGCGAGTTCCACGTCAGCGGAGCAAACGATCAAGTCACAGATCGATGGCTACCAATCGGCAGCACAGGAGAACGATCAACGTCTCGTGGACCTAAACAAACGACTGGAAGAGACGCTAAAGAAACTCGAGGCTCAAGTCGCCAGTAACAAATCACAGGAGGAAACGATCAAGTCACAGCAAGCGGCGATCAATAGCTACAAATCAGCAACACAGGGGGTCGATAAACGTCTTGAGGACGCGAAGAAACGATACGAAGAGAAGATAAAGACACTCGAAAGTCAAATCGCCAGTAACAAGTCACACGAGGAAACGATCAAGTCACAACAAGCGCAGATCGACGAATACAAATCAGCAGCACAGGAGAACGACAGACGTCTCAAGGAGCTGACTGTGCAACACGAAGAGACGATCAAGAGGAACTACGCGTCAACGGAGCAAACGATCAAGTCACAGAAAGAGCAGCTCGATGGATACGTAGCAAGGGCAAAGGTGGGCGATAAGGCTATCCAGGACTACAAAGCCATGATCGAGAGTTACAAAGAAGGGGAAATGAAGGGCAACCAGACACTCAGCCGATATCGCCAGAGGATTGACGATCTGCAGGCAGTGCTGAATGAGCAGAAGACCGCCGCCAACAACTTCAAAACCAAGTACGAGCTACAGCAGATGGCGATGGAAGAACGAAGTTCGAACTACAACGAGCTTCAAAACACCTTAGCGGAGCAGCACACACAACTCGACTCAAAAGACGAACAGATCGAGACTCAAAAAGAACGCATCCGGCAACTGGCGGGCGAAGTGACGCAACACCTAGCCAGCATCAAGATGGCGGAGGAGGAGGTAACCCGGCTCACCAACGCCGCGAAGGAGAAGGAGCAGCGCGAAGGGAGCCACCGCGATCGACAACGAGTCCTCAAGGCAAAAGCCGAGAATCTAGAGGTCGAGCTTGACAACACGGCGGCGGCGCTACAGGAGGCGCGGACCGAGATCAAGGCGTTGCAGGTAGAGAGCCGCGAGAAGGGATATACGATCCAGCGGTTGGAGGAGAGCCAGGGGTCTTACGTCAAGGCCTACAACGAGAACTTGACCCTGCAAGAGACATTGACGGCTCAGGACGAGGATATGGAGGCTCTGAAAGGGGATCTTCAGGATCTCGAGGAAGAGATCGCCAGGCTTCGGAATCGGAGGCGTCGCGGAGAGGGAAGCAGTCGGAGCGAGTCTCGCGGCGAGGGGGAGAGGGAGCGTGCGCCCGGCGTCGGGGGTTACACCACCCTAGAGGGAGTCCTCGGACAGGAGGATGAGGAGGATGACAACCAAGGTGGTGAACCGGCTGGTCCGGCGGAGGGGACGGAGACGGGACCAGCGGCGGACGGCGGAATGGAGCAAGAAGAGAAGGTTGGTGGTACGGTGGATGTGGGCGTTCAGGTGGAGGAAGAGGTGACGCGCCCGGTTCCTGTCGAGCTGGCGGGACGGATCGTTGAGGTACCCACGATGGTGTATTGCCCTTGGTTGTGGTGGAAGATGCCTTACCAGGCTCTTATGCTCGTGCTGACTGTCGTTGGCTTTGAGGGCTTGCCGTCCGTGTCTGCTGTGTTCTGGAAGTTTGTCGGCTTGCACCTCTTCGCGGTCAACTGGTTGCTGGTCAAATTCTTTGGCCGACGCATCGAAGTCGCACTGCTCTCCCCCCAGCCCCGACAGCTGCCCCACCCGGCGAAGGTGATGATGCTACTCGCCTGGCATCTAGTGGTCTACGTCTGCATTGGGGTTCTGCTGTACCTCCTTGCGCTGACCGTGGCCGAGCGCACCATGTGGCTACGGGCCAATGGGTTATCCCGCGCGACTCTCATCGGCCTACGAGAATCACTCCGCCAGTCTCCCAACTTCGGCAACCCCATCGTTCGCTTTACCTTGCGCCTGGTGCCCAAGGGCGTGGAGTTCGAAAAGATTGCTGGACGCTGGCTACCGGGCAACCGTGGGGTCTTCGGTTGAGGCTGCGGTGGAAGGTGTTTCCCGGTATTGTTTTGGCGTATGATAGCAGTGTTGGTTATGGGTCTATCTAGGCATCTTGTACTCTCCTTGCGCTCTTTTCTGTTCCTCCAGCCAGTCGCTTTTCTCGTTGTGAGGCGATTGTACTCTTAACCAGTTAGTCATCTCCACCAAACCACAGGATTGAGATTAGGATCAGCAAGACATATTCAGAACTCCTTAATCTGCGACATGTACTGCGCTATGGTTGAGGATGCTTTCCTTTCCACCGCACTGCTAACAGCTTGCGTGGTAGTTGAAGACAGGAAGATGATATGCTTCAAGCCCCTCGGCCGCCAATGTAGCCGTGATTATACATTACACTGCCCACGCATAAAGGAGGAACGTGAGCCGACTAAGTTCGGACTGGGGCGAGAGATGAGACTGGAATTGCGGACTGATCACATCAATATAACAAGACCTATAATCCTTCTCATTACTTTGGGACCGTCCAGCAAGTGGGTAGTCATATGACATGATCATCCATGTAGAGTACTTAGATGCGATTGCACGGTGCTACGTGTACGTATCGAATTATATGCCTAGAGCTTTAAGTAATTGGGCAATGGACAATGCAGAGTATATTGTATTCAAAGGGACTGAGAACAGCGGGTTAATAATACTCGGGCTTCTTTTGTGTCTACACACATGACGATCAAAACCGCCTAGTGAGGTCAGCAACAGCATGTTGTGACAGGTCGAGCGTAATTGGGATTGTGAACCGTACGCGTCTTCCTCTGCCTGAGCCATTGACATACGTCGTAGCTGGCATGAGGAACATGTTGGGCGTTACTGATCACCGACACCAGGTTCTGGTCATCTACGAACTCAGGCGTTAGGACGGACCCTGAGCAATGTGGCAAGTGTGGGCCGAACACAATGCAGTCGTAGCAGGGTGTAAAGAGGTAATAACGCGGAAACTAGCAATGAAGCGGCTTGAAATATTGCTGAAGGTCTCCTTGCTGGGACTATAGACATAGGAGGACCGAGGAAGTGTAAGATCAAACACTCGACTCAAGCAGGAGCATGGCCCAATAACAAAGGGACGCTCAATAGAGCTCCTATGTACGAAACGTAAAGAGCAGACCCATCGCTTGGTCCACATCATGTGGCCTTGCTAAGACTAGAGTTCTTTAGTCCTCGGGGACCCGAGCAGAGTGAAAGCATTAAGGTATATGCAACCGAGCACCGCTCCCAGGCTTTGGACTCTGCCGAGAAACTTTCGATGAGGGTGTGGATTGTCGCCAACAGTTGAAAGTCCAGCATAGATAATCAAGCAAAGCTTATATGGTGGAGCGCCGCTTCCAAGCAAAGCATCAACTAGTACTGGTAGCCTTGAGCTTGCATTCGATTGAGGTGAGAACGCCAGGAAGTCTCATCAACACGCCAAATTTTCGAAATATGTACAAACAGACTCTGATGCACCATGCCAAAATGCAAGATTTCCTGGTCAACCAAATCCAAAGTGCATATCCACGTTGGTGTCCACGAAACCGAAGGCCAACGGTTATCCAAGTCGCCGCAGCGACAATTGCACATCGGCCCAAATGAAAGAAATTACAAGGTAGCCAACACACAATGTTGCTTCATGCAGTCCGGATAAGGCGAGGCCTCCTTCACCTATGCACACGTATATCGCTTGAACATAAGGAATCATATCCTGTACTGGGAGTTGGTTGTGAAAGGAAATGCCAGCCATCCTCGGATGCACGACCCTCGGACTCCAGGAGCACGCCGGGAGATATTTCATAGAAACACCCTGCACCGTTGACAGTTTCCACTGGCCTTATCAAACATTGGTAGTATGCTGCAAGTATCTTTTCCTGAAGATCAAACAATCCTATGGGAAGTCCGATCTCAAATGAACCTAGCCGGCTCCGAAAGGCTATTCAGAGTATACCAGATAAGGGAGCTAAATAGATACCAATCGGCTTGGAACATGAGGACCGTCTGGAGGTTCAAGGTAGAGCATTGTACCAACTGAGATTTCCATCGGCCGTACGAGTCCAACATCCAAGTAGGGAGTACAAGTGAAAGCCAGGTATCAGATCCAGATGTGTAAAGCCTTTCAGACTACACACAACATTACCCTACCGCTCACGTCGACGACGGCCGGTTTCTTCCCTTGCGCCATGGGGTTCCCTCGCTGGATAGGACTCCCGAGGTGGTGGCTGTGAATATGAAGGTTGTGCGGGCATGTAAGCTTGTCCGCGGCTCACCGGGGGCATCGGTTGTCCTTGGGTTGCATAGTAATAACTCGCTTGGGCTTCTGCGTCAGTGCCAACCACGTTACGGCTCTGACCCGCTCCGGGTGCCGGTTGCCCATAGGCGTACATCTGGGATCTGGGCTCTCTTGACGGTCCAAGTGGCGGCTCATAATCGGTCGCGCTGGGAGAAGGATAGGCATAGGCAGTAGTGGATTGTTGATAGGGTACGGACGTTTGCGTATATGTATAGTCCCCTGGTCCATATGATGCAAACGCCGCTTGCGCCGGTATTCCCTGGGAGACGGGCACCCCAGGCGGCATCTGCGGCGTTTGCAGACCCTGACCCGAAAAACCATAGTATTGACGCGTCCGATGCGTCAGGGATTGAGTATAATCAACTAATTTCCTGTCAGGCTTGCGACCCGTTTTGGAATCTCGCATTGAACTACCTCCGTAGCGCGCATCCGTCTGATCTCTCTCCGCCTGCCAGCGCAGCGAGTCTTGTTTGAGATCTGCAATCATCTCCTAATCGGGCGAGATCAGAGTCAGTCCAAGCAGCGAAGAGGACTGATCAAAGAGCGTGCTCGTACCGACGTGAATGGGCGATAAGCCTTCACCATGTAACCTCGGACACCCTAGAGTGAGAGATTAGTCTTCAAACGGGGGATGAAATTGGCGGCACAGGATGGCAGACATTGTACTCCATGGGTTTGATAAGCGCATCGGGGCCAAGGTAGCGACAGATGTCGGCTTGGATGACCTCCCGACTGATGCCGTCTCCGGGAACAAAATATTCGGCTCTCCTGGAAATTATATCTCCTTGGTCTAGATCATACCGGGAAGGGTCTCTTGGGTCTCTTGGGTCTCTGGGGTCTCTGAGGTCTCTAGAGTCTCTGGGGTCCCTTGGGTCTCTCGGATCTCGGACATCACGAGGATCCCAAGCGTCACGAGCATCTCGAACATCTCGTACATCTCGAACATCGCGAGGATCACGAGGCTCTCGACGGTCCCTATGGGCATCACGACGAGAAGACATGTTTATGCAAAAGACAAAGAATCAGCCGACTAGGGCGGTTTTGAAAAATCCGAGGGCGATGCAGACAGTCTTGGCCAATATCCTAGGGAGTAGAATCAAGAGAATAGAGACAAACGTCGAAGGAAGTCCAGCAGAAGAGCGACAATCGTCCCGGAAGGGTTCCAGGCAGCAAGAGTATCCTATCCAAGTGATGGCGGATCAGGCTGAAGAAGAGCGACGGAGAAATACAAGGCTGACGATGGAAATGGTGGCGGTGGTGATATTGGGGTGGGTGTTGTTGATGGTTGGAGAAATGGGTAACAGTCTTCGATGCAAAAAGGCAGCGGTGGGCGGGGTCGGCAGCAGTCCAAATAGTTTTGGGGGGGGGTTGGCCTCAAGCCTACTCTCGGAGAAAGAGTTTTCTAAGGCAGCACCGACAATACGGAGTACTCGTAAGGTGGGTACGAACGAGGGTGTCTAACTTGAGAGAGCGTTAGAACTGATGCGGCAAAGCGAGGACGATGACTGGCCGGGTGGGAATAGAGTAGAGTACAGTCAATAAGGTAACGGTAATAAGGATTGTTTTATGGTGATGATATTATTCGAACCAACTCAATGGTTATGAGTGGTGACAAGTGGTTGGTAAGGTAAGGTACGTAAGGTATGTGCACATGTAGTGTACAAGTACCGGTACGAGTCCCAGTCCTGGTCCGTTAAGGCTATCGCTGGCGTGGATGCCTGCTTGGAGCTGTTTTCAGCTCCTGGCAGGTATCGACGTGGTTGTCACTGAGAGGTGGAAGAGCGTAGGTGGTGAGACCGGGAAGAGATACGGAGTACTCGTTAGGTATCGAAAGTGGGAAGTGGGGCTGCCGCTGCAGCTGCGGCTCTGCCTCCGGTTTTTCTCACCGGTCTTGCTGCACTGCACCGTCGGACGAATTGGCCTTGGAAGGCTACGCTTCTTTACCTTACGGGCGATACCTTACCTACCTAGGTACTTACCTTACTTCGCCTTGAAGTCCCTTGGACTTATGAGTACACCTACAGGTAAAGTATGTAAGATACTCCTCACGACTCTGGTTACAGAATCTGATATCATTTATGCTACGTGTAACAGTAAGTCATCATAGCACATACTCATACATACCATCGTCATATCTGCTGCTGGACTCAGAAAGTTTGCAGTCTACCTAGTCGCCGCTTGGACTGGATTCTGATTCTTGCCATGTTCTTGATAGGCTCCGAGATATCCACAAACAAGGAGCCTGAATGGCGGCAAAGTCGGTCGGGCAGCAATGCAGTACCGTACCCAAGGAATCTTACTAGCTGAACCACAGCGTCCCCACCATATCAGAGCCCAGGACCACCGGTAAGGCAGCAACAATCGAGTCCTGGCTTTGCCACCGACTTGACTTTTGATCCATCAGTCCCTTGCAGGGCTGTGGGTCATACCGTACATCGAGTAAATGTCCATGGCTGGACTACGTATATATGTGCAGGTAGTGCCTGACCTTACATATGCTCCTGGTCGCATGCAGTCTTTGAACTGCCTCTCGATGAAGTGGCGTTACTGTATTCTCCTCACAGATCCTGTACGTCTCGATCGCTGTATGCAGGCCTGTCCGAAAGCAGCGACCTGAGGATTCAGTGAGCCCTTTCGAGGACAGCGCGGGTCCCACAGGGTCTTTGCGCTTTATCATATTGTATGAGCCATATATTTGTATGCCCGTCGTGTCCAATCCCCGCGTCTACTCTATGCGGTCGAACGGAATTACACCCAGTACTCGCGAGACACATCGAGATCCCGATGTCAGGCCCTGCCATGCGACCACTGACCGCTTTCTGATTCCCCAAACATACCCAACACCACATCCATACATTCCTTCCCGACTGCATAACCACGTGGAACGCCGAATCCCAAGTGACCCAGTTGGAACACCGAAAGAACGCGATATAAAAGGGAGTGTGTTGATCTCATGAGGTAGTTCACGCCCCATGCATTTCAGCGACCGAATGTCAGCCGGCTTTGCCCTTTCTCGGTAGTCTTGAGCCCAATGGAACCGGCAGAGCCGGGGACGCCAGGCTTTCGAACGGGATAATTCGCACCTGCACTCCAGTTGAGTGGCGCCTCGCCCTTCGTCTTGGAAGCACTGTCCGCTGCAGGGGATACGTCCGACAGCTTGTGACGTTCCTGCTCGTGCAGCCCCTTGGCGAAATGCCAGTCGTCGTGCTCGTCTTTCCGAGACATGAGCATAGACTTACTGCATCGATCGCAGAAGTACGCCGTATCAGGATGTTGGTGATGTTCCAGGTTATTTTCAGAGACTGCGTCTAGAGTGCCAGCAGCTTCATGCACTGCTCCTGCGCCTTGAACTTCGGCGTCAGCGGCGAGCGGAGCTGCGTTCCTTTGCGGCCCTCCTTCATCTGTGTACTCGGAGATGCCTTGTAAAGTTTTGCTATACCACCCTCTTTCATGGTCTTGAGGTGCTGAAACGCCCGTCCTTGCGGACTGGACTTCCGTGACTTCCAATTGATGGTTTGCCTGGTCGCCAATGGCTGCCCCTGTGTTGATATCGGCACCGTTGGATCCTAATCCGAAGACTCCGGGATCGGAGTCGGAGAAGTCATCTTCCTCTTCCTTGCTGCTCCCCTTGGAAAAGAATCTTTGAATCCCTCCATCGTCTATTTTTCTTCGCTTTCTGCCTCGGTCGACATCTGCAGGGGAGGTCTGATGGCAGAGACCACGGCTTGAGAGCTTCAGTGCCTTAGCCTCGTCGCCTCTGACCAGAAACCCTCCAATGCCGCGGTTGCCCGTAATGCCGTCCTCAAAGCCACCAACACTAAGTTGAAGGTTGGCGCAAGGCCATGCTCTACCATCCACCACGACCTGACCGAGTAGGCTTTTCGCGAGATCGAACAACATGGCCTCATCGATGGGCTTGCCCGACGGTATTGGAGCCTGTCGAGACCTCATTTGCGCGCCTTGGCGGTGGTGCAAGTTCATTGTCTTCGGTCGACGTCTGTTTGTGAGTACTCCCTCCTCGACCAGGCGGGAATAGATATCAGCCACGAAAATTCGTAGCCAGCGCACCGCTTGCTCAAAGGTGTTTATACTCGGTCGAAATGACTTCGCGGATAGCATAGACTTAATCTGTGTACGCGAGTTGACTTCGCTGTGATCGATCCCTCGAATGGTCTGATAGATCCACGTGCCGGTGTCGTCCCCAAACTTCGATTTAAACATTTCCAAAGAAACTTTGAGGAGTGCCGTGACGGTATCTATTCCAAAGGTAGCTACCACTTCGTCGCCTAGCTTACCGCCAAGGTTCCGGATCTTGGTGAACTTGAAGCTACTCAGAAATTGCTGGACTGCTCTGTTACGAACGATGGTTTGCTGATTCGGCTTCTTGTAACCGGACCCTAATTTTGCAATGAACTTGTTATGAGCAATGCCAGCCGAACATGTATACTTGAGCCGCTCTTTGATAGTAGCGCGGACAGATCGTACGATCTCTGATCCTATCAACATAGCAACGTCATCCCAATCTGGATCATCATCTTCGGTCTCAGATGTGTCAAGGTCCACCAGCGCATCAGTATTCCATTCCAATGCCGTGGTTGGGGGCCTTGGTAGGTTCTCCGACGGGTCGTCATACGGAGCAGGTCCGTTAAGCTCCGGGTATCGTTGGAGGAGAACTGAGTGTATCTGCGCAGACAAATCCAGGAAGACTTCATCAATTCCCGCTTTCTCGACCCTTTGCGAAGGTGGCGCTGGTAGAAGCTCCTTGATAGTGGCCAGGATCTTCCTCGACTCGAGCCGATAAGGATCAAGGGATACCTTATGGGAATGAATCCCTTCGAAGGCGTGCTCATGGTACGCCCATTTCTCTTCCCCTTCCTTCCATGTGGCGACATGCTGCATTATCAAGTTCGGACAGAGCTTTTTGGCTTCGGTGATGGTGATGTGTCGACTTAACCCAAAGCTTCTTGCGGGATAGTTGATCGCTATAAGCCCTTGCCATTGCTACATGTTGCCATCAGATTGACTGCCACTGGCCATTGGTCGGGCATTTACCTGGACAGCTAGCGGCTGGTCTTCCGGAACGTTCAAGCGGACCATCTCACACTGAGCATAGAAGGCGTCAAGGTCAATATGTGCGATAACTCGGAGGGGACATGTCGTTGAGGACGTGCCCAGCTGCGAGAGATGCTTGTACGTGAACTTTGACTTGCGTCTATTCGTGCTTCCAGGGAACGATGAGAGTGGCGATGAGCAGATGAAGGGTTGCGAAGACGACATGAGGATCAGTCGGTTCGATTTTCGAACTGGCGAAAGGACGATGATGGTATACCGGGTCTAGTGAGACTTCGGGCTTTGGCAAGTCAACTCATCGCCCAGCTGCACCCAGGGCCGCTGCCTCATTATGGCGTTGTGCAAAGTACGAGTAAGTGCCGTTTGGTGGGGCATTGAATAACGATAGTTCCCGTTGAGGCTCGAGATGCACCGTGAACGCGCTTTCGCGACGGGCACTCGCTTGAGTACATACCTTAATCAATGGACTAAAGACGCATGATGTCATAGATGACTTGAAAGGCCCAAAGCAGAACCGATCATAGGTACCTTAATCGAGTACGAGTAAGTATATTGTTCTGTTTACTCAATCATATGCGTACTCTGAACATTGCAGATCGAAAGTCAAGACGTGCAGTACTGCTTCAGAAGTTGTTCAGCCACCATATGTAGATTATAGGTAGGTAGATAAATGCTGTTGGGAGGTCCGTCCGTTCGCGCTACCCCGCGAACATCATGAGGCTTCCACCAGAAGCCGAGGCACGTACCTGATATTTCGAATCCACGGCTGTTACACTTTAGGGTATTGTTTTCGTGGTCTACAAGACTACATCATTTTATTTCTACAACCTCCAACCGACTGCTGAGTTTCGAATCAGGACCTCAGTATGTCCGCGCCTAACACTATCGTCCTGTTCCACTACCCCTTCAGTCCATATGCCCGGAGAGTGATCTGGTATGTTAGAACTTCCTTCCCAGTCCCATGACACAGGAGTCTACTGATCATCTGTTACCCAGGTATCTTACATTACGACAAATCGAATATACCGAGTGTGTTCGTAGAGCGGTCTCTTGCTCCTAAGCATTGTGAGCTAAAGCGTATCAGATACAACCGCCGATACTCCCTCGGGAGGACCTGAGTGCTCTGGGTGTCGCCTATCGACGCGTTCCCGTTATGAGCATTGGTCGGGATATCTACTGTGATACACGCCTGATGCTCTCGAAGCTCGAGGAGAGGTTTCCCGAGGGGGCACTTGGTGCTCGACAACCGGAGCACCAGGCCTTTCAGGAGTTGCTTGAGAGATGGACTATCGACGGTGGGGTCTTCAACCGCGGCGCAGAGTTAATTCCAACCGACATGCCCTTGTTCAACGACCCTAAATTTACCAAAGACAGGGAAGAGCTTTCGGGACGTAGCTGGGCCAAGGAAGACGTTGCGAAAAAGAGGGCTGAGGCGTTGGCGGATATGAGGGAGATGTTCCGCCTGTTGGAGACCACTCTGCTCGCGGATGGTAGAGAATGGATTCTAAAGACCGAAAAGCCCTCCCTGGCTGACATCCAGGGTAAGTCGTCCCATCACTGTTGCTTCCATTGCAGTTCACATTCAACTTCTCCGCTAACTGAACGTCTGCTCATAGGTGTCTGGCCGTTCCATTGGCTCACAGATATGAAAGGTGCTTTGCCCTCCGACGTCATATCGGAGAAGCAATTCCCCAAGGTCTTTTCTTGGATCGGTCGCTTCAGGAAGGCCATCTCCGCAGCCAAGTCACAAGCGCCCAAACCGATGCGATTGAAGGGCGCAGATGCCGTTAAGCAAATACTGGCCGCCGATTTCGCAGAGGCCGAAGAGAGTGTGGACCACAGCGATCCACTGGGTTTGAGTAAGGGCGAAGATGTGCAAGTTTGGCCTATTGACAGTGGCTTCAAGCATAAAGACCGAGGCCGCCTGGTGTCGCTCACGTCTAGGGAAGTTGTGATTGCGAAAACAAGCAAGGTGGGCGGAGTGGAGATTCATGTCCGTACTCCGAGGCACGGTTTCAGAATCGCCAAAGCCACCGCAGATACTGCGGCTAAACTGTAGACTATGAATATAGGAATACCGGTGTTCCTCGTTTTCATCATTGCCCGCACCATATCCTCAGCAAGCGTCTAAGGTTGATCAATCTCATTCCCGGTCAGGACCGCCTGGATGCTTCTCTGAAAACCACACTTTCCCAAGTCACATCGACCGAGCCTGACTGACGTCACGATCGTTATGGCTGTGTAAGGTAGTTCGGATCCACCATCCTCAAGGTTGCTTTTTTGATTTTTTGAAACCTGGAACCTCTCAGATGTAGGGTTTAACTCTTGTCCACAACGGCCGAGACGGTACCTAGAGCCAATCCAGTTAGGTAACAACGGGTAAGCCACGAGGGATGAGATCTCGAGTGAGACAAAGTTTGAGTGCATAGAGTATCTTGTCATACAGCTTCCTTACAATGAGTGCTGTGCTTTGGTGGACAGTAACTGTACTGATGTCTACCTACCTTTACACAATTTGTGCCCTAAACAAGGTGTAGCGATAATTGCGTCAGCTGCGAATGGCAAATGGTTCAATAAAGATCATCAGACAGACCCGAAACCTCTATCACACGTGATGATAAGACAGAGTGATTATTACTCCGTACTGTACATTGGACCAGATTGGGGGTCATTCCTCTAATTGGCCGGTGGAAATAATAATATACCCATAGGATAGGTAATACATAATATGTACACAGTATAAACGTAGTAGTAATATCTTACGCCTCGTCATGCAATTTTTGTTGGCGTGACGTTTGGCGCCCCGCTGCCTCCTCAGCCCCCTCCGTTCGACTTTCTCAACCTCACTCGAGTCTTTGCTCGTCAACTACTTCCGCCCATCTTGAACTCAAACCTTAAGTTTTAGAATTCGCAAAACTTCTACAACTGGGGATTTGACTTCTGTACGACTATCTGCCATCTCTCGACACTTTCTGCCTGAAATCGTTGCGCTTGTACTCTGTCCTGCACACCGTTTTCTACTTAGCAGCCATGTCCCGACGTGGCTATCCGGTGACGGAGATTGACTTCGAACGAGAACGTGACTATTATTCAAATGGTCGTGAACGGGAATATGAGGAGATCGATATCAAACGACGTCGTGAACCCGATTTTCTTCGTGAAGATTATGGGAGGACAGACGCAGGCCCACTGGTTCTGAGGGAACGGAAGATAGACGATTTCGAATACCGGCCAAGAGAAAAGCCGCGAGTGAGGGAGCGTGACATCGAACGAGAGGAGCTGATTATTCGACCACGCGAGAGGGAAAGACCGAGGGAGATCGAGATCGAGCGGGAGGAGATCAGATACCGCCCGAGAGAAAGGGAGAGACCGGTAAAGAGGGATGTCGAGAGGGACGAGTTCATCTATCGACCCAGAGAGCGTGAGAAGCCACAGGAAGTCAGCTATGAGAAGGACGAGCTTATCGTGAGACGCGGTGATCGGGAACGTCCGAGAACGCCGGCTTATGAGAAGGAAGAAATTGTGGTGAGACGTGGCGAGCGAGAAAGGCCGAAGGCTGCCGCTTATGAGAAGGAAGAGATCATTGTGCGCCGTGGTGAACGTGAGAGACCGAGAGAACGAGACTATGAACAAGAAGAGATCATCATCAGACGAAACGAGAGAGAAAAAGAACCCGAACCGGAGCCCGAGCCGGTGCCGGTGCCAGAACCGGAGCCTATCAGGGCACCGCCCATACATCAAGAGATCATCACACATCATCGCCACATAGACCATGGTATTATCACCTACGCATCCTCTCCATATGCCAATACACTTGCTAAGACTCTACTGCAGGATTTGAGAGGCAACCCACACCGCTGCCACCGCCACGAAAGAAGTCTCCATCTCCAGAACCCAGCTTTGAGGAGATTGAGATTCGACACCGGTAGGAAATAAACCACACACGTTAAGACTCAAGCTTACAGATTCGTTTCTTAGTGGTATGCGAAATGGACAGGCGTACGATGACGACATAATCTTCGAACGCGAGACTGGCCGACGAAAAGCGCGAGACGAGCGTGTCAATCGTCGGCGTTCCTTAAGCGGTCGACGAGCTTATGCGCGCGAGGAGTTGGACATTGTGGAAGAGGCCGACTACTACAACCAGCGGGTCAGCGAGAGGGCCTACATGGGTGAAGCATACAATGGCGCCACGAGAGACTGGGCCATTGTGGATGTCCCGCCGGGCACGAAGCGGGTGACCATGGACGGTATCGGCGGTGGCAGCCAGGAAGTCACATGGCAGCGGTATAATGGCGTGAGGCGGTCCAAATTCATCACCGAAGGAGATGAGTACGGGGCGGAGATAGCAGATCGAGGAAGGCGGTTCGTTGGAATCAAGTCGAAGCAGGACAATATGTGGACTGAGATCACGAAAGATCTTGTGGTGAAGGAAGCCATCGAAGAGCTCGGGTATGATTTCGAAGAGACGGAATTCTTTTTCTACGTCATCGAGTATCTCCGTTATGTAGGACCTTTCCGATCGAAATGAACCATAATCATGACAACGCTAACTGGCACATCAGGAGGATGTGCTTGAATTGGTGGAGTTATCGGAAGATATCCGCAGGGATCGCCGTGAGCGAATCCGTCAGATTCAATGGGAGCGTGAGAGGTTGAATGACCGCCGTGAGCGACGACCTTGGGATGAGCAGCGTGTGGTGGAAAGGGAGGTGATCTACGAAGGCAGGAGGCCGGGGCGGTACTTGATGTGATTCACGAAGGACGGAATGGGAGCATCATTGCCGGGTCTACTCCGTTGCTGGATTTCCGGCCATTCAAGTGAATCCAGGAGGGTGCCCTGCACACGTGCGCGAACGAGAAGTGGGGACGTGGATCTGTGTAGTAGCTACACTGCGGGAGCTGCTTGATGTGTGGATGTCTAACGAATTGATGACTGAGATAGCATGGCGTGCGAGCATACGAGACACACTTCACACGTACAGGCGGAGCGTTGCATCTCTGTAGCCAGAGACCCGACACAGTGAGCCTTTGAAAGGTGTTCTTGCGTCGTCGATTAATGGGGCAGCCGTGCTTAAGGTATGCCGGTGTTTACTTGAAACATGGAGAAACACTACGATACCCAGAGTTCTGCCTCCCATGATGTAGAACCAAGTAATGATCCAGTGTCGAACCATGGATTCTCACTGAAGGTAGTGTATGCCCTTGCTCAAGTCCGGCAAGTTAGGGCTGGGACCAAGCAATAGAAATACATAGTACATGTATGTATTAATTCTACTGCCTCCTTAATCTACTCTCAAGAAACTAGATCACAACAAGACAAGTAGATGTACTCAGTACGACAGTGTCCATAAGGTGTGCTGAGGTTTCGTCGAGTAAGTTCAATGCCTGCTGACCTCACGTGAATAAACATTGTGCGGTTCCCTCTAATGCAGCTTTAGCCGCAGAGCCCCACAGGCCCTCAGTAGCGTTACAGTGGGTCCCATCACTTGTAAATCAATAGCGAGGACATTCTTCCAGCAACAAGCAAAGCGTGTGTGGTTTAGTGGTAAAATCCGTCGTTGCCATCGACGGGCCCTGGGTTCGATTCCCAGCACACGCAGCTCTTCTTTTGTACTTTTTGTCTCTGTGCCCTATGGAGTTGGTCATGCCTTCTCTGCCATTCGATGTGTGTTCAGGAGAAGTGCTCTGTGTGGCGGTTGATATCTATAAGCGAGCTGACCTAAGGTCTTAACTCCGTAAACAGCTACCGACCAATCACGACCAACCTACCTTAAAGTGCCGTGATGCACCTCAGGGAAATGAGCAGCTCTCTCAAGACATCATACCTCGTACCTGAACGAATTTGCTCAGCGCGGCCCTCCTCTCGTCATGGATGCTTTGAGTCTTTACGTGGTAACGTTCAATTGTGCTCGTGAATTGATAAATCCCGAAGCCATCGCGCCCCACCTATTCGATGCTCGACCTTCTATAAAGAGCAACACTTGCACACCACCTGATCTTGTCGTCCTTGCTCTTCAGGAGCTTGCTCCAATTGCTTACTCCTTTCTCGGAGGATCGTACCTGATCCCTTATCTTGACCGCTTTCGACATGCCATAGGGCTCGCAGCTTCAAAGCTAGGAAATGGAAACTCGAAGTACAGGAACATTGTGACCCGTAACCTGGGAATGACCGCAATCATGATATTCGTGCGTCAAGATCATGTGGAAGCCATTAAGGCAATAGAAACGGCAGGAGTCGGTGTGGGGCTGCTGGAGATGGGTAACAAAGGAGCTGTTGGTGTGAGGTTGGGCTACTCGGCAGGCGCAAGCGATACTGAGGTCATGAAGTTGACGTTCGTCGCGGCACATCTCGCTCCTATGGAACCTGCGTTGGAACGGAGAAATGAGGACTGGCTGAATATTGTCAGACGGTTGGTGTTTGCACCAGTAGATCAGGTGGCGTCCCGCAGGATGGCTCGGTCTTCGAGCGGAGACGGCGAAGAGGCACCATTGCTCCTTGACGCCCCAGACGATCAATTCATGCCTGCAGCAAGTCTCTACAGTGCCACGTCCCATCTGTTCTTGGCAGGCGATCTCAACTATCGCACAAGTAAGATCAAGCCTGGACCGGTACACTACGAATCCTATCCGCAGCCGACTCAAGACAAAAACGATCCAAAACACTACTCCCACCTCCTCAAGGATGACCAACTCATACAAGAAATTGAAGCTGGCCGAACATGTCATGGCCTCAAAGAGGCACCTGTCACCTTTCCCCCAACCTATAAGTATGCACACAGGCGGCATGCGAGGGCTCGAGAAGACGAAGAGGCGATATGGGACTGGGCGAGACATCGATGGCCGAGCTGGTGTGACCGCATATTGTACCTCGATATCCCTACGTGGATGCAAGATGTGGTCCCCTCCGCGGCGATTACGGTCCATGGCTACGTAGCACTCCCGCTGCTGTCAACGTCAGATCACCGTCCCGTGGCGCTGTCGTGCTCTTTACCCCTCAGGGCAATACCACCGCCTAGCGGTGATCTTGCGAACAGTGATCCACGTCTGAGTCCACCTGCTGCCATAGATCCGACGTGGAGAGAGAGAAGAGCGTGGGCAAGGAAATGGGAGATCATTGTTGGTATCGCCTCTTACCTGTGTCTGACCTGGGAGGGTAACGGCCTCTTACTCGGGACGCTTATCGGAGCCACTGGCGGGTGGCTGGTTATCAGGTCTCTTCTTGCTTCTTAGGTCGCACGACTATTGCGCAGATAATGCTGAGCAAAGCAGCATATCCACGACAGGTCTTCCGTTTTGCCCGCAAATTCAACTTGATCTAATATAAGAAGTGATGAGCTGAACCCCAGTCACACTGTCTACGATCTTAATGGTACCAATGCCCCCAAAGCAACCACTCAGAATGTTGCCAATCGTTTGGAGGTCAATGTATGTTTCAATCTACCGTGAAGGTCCCTCCGAAGGTCTGCGAATCATGAGATCAAGCAGTCAAGTTTGACCATCACCGGGGTTTCAGGCGGTTTAGCAGTCGCAATGCGAACCGGAGCACTAGATATTTACCACCCGAACCTCAACAATGCAAATCGAACTTGTCACACGCGGCAACCTTTACCATGCCCTAAACATCCTGTATGTGAGTCGCGGACGTCGTCTATCGGCAGCAGTAAATCCTAGTCCACTCATGGACTCCGTCTGGCCCAATGCTCCAGGGGGTCACGACGGCTTTGCAATATGCAAGCGAAGTGATTACCTACATTTACTAAGTTGGATCCATCAAGATCCATATGTGCATGTTCGATTCAACCGACTCTGTTGTTGTGCAGCCAGATGCTACAAACCTATCAAACCATATACTTGCGTAGGAACATCAGAAACATTGCGTGCTTGTGTGACTAAGGATTGCTTGTTTATCTTTTCCGCTCCGCCTGATGAGTCTGACAACCTGTTCTTGAGATGGGGCAAGAACAGTGTTTGCTTTGTGCGTTGGACAATCAAACTTGCCGAGCATCTGCACCTTGCCGTCGATGCTGGCGCTTTCTTTCAGCTGATAGGCCACACGTCACCAGGACCGTCTCACTCCCAAGCCTGGACTGGGTGGGCCCAGCTAGATTGTGACAATATAGGAGGCCAGATACCATATTCTACCAGTACCGCTGCTTGCTTCTTTCTCCAAGTGATTTGGCTTCGGGAATGAAGAAAGCATCTAATCTCACAAATTCCTAGAATGTCCATAGTATGCTGTTGTCAACCATCTTGTCTCTCATCAGCTATAGAGTATTGGCTTCCGCCTCCCCTTGGAGCTTTATATTGACGCTTCGGGTATCATATGTCTCTCCTTCCAAAGCGTCACTTTGCAAGGCTCTTGTTAACAATTTTTACTTGTCCTCACATAGACACTGTCGGGTCGTCTATAGACGGACAACGTTTTCGTCTTCGTACTGCCCACAACAGCTTTCCGGGACTGCCATGTACTCCTGCGTCAATTACTCACGAGGCTGCCGAGGAAGGGTTAATATTCCTGGCGGGCGTTGTCGGGACTGTGTGGTTGGTTCACCTCTTAAGCTTGAAGCGGTCAGTATAGAACTTACCACTGTTCAGTCCCTCAACCTGCATAGGCCATTTGTTCCCGCCTCACACCAACCTCCACACAATTGGAAGAGGTCGGAGGCCAGCATGTCGCTGCTGGTTCCGGTCAATGAGGAGTGCGCCGTGAGACCGCAGCATTTTGGTGGTGTTGGATTTAGGGAAAGTCCACATGATCGCGATATTCCTGAAGCTTTGAAGGCCTTCCTCCGGGCTAGAGGATGTTGAAGCCTAGAGATGTCGTCAAGTTTAAACCTGGCTTGCAAGCGTTGCTCAATACAATCAAAGATTTACCTCCAATAGTCCAGTCATATCTATCGCACTGTTTCATGAAGTCAGCTCTGCAAAGCTTGACAATCAAGATAGGGTGAACATCAAGTAAGGGAACACAGGTGTCGGAACGACTAAGGTAAAGCAAGCACTTTAAGATTGGTCGACAAAGCCCGGAGCCAACCACATTATGTATACCAAGGTAAACACTACCCAATTTAGTGTGGTCATGAGACAAAGTTCCCTTTGAAGTCCTTTGAGTCCACGTCCTCCGCACAGAACTTGACAATAAATTGCTCTGGGAACTCTGCAAGCTCTGGCTGGCATACCTTAGGGCTTGCGATGATTAGGAAGATGACATAAGCAGGCTAAAGGTCAAGTTAGCGGAGCCGCCCGCGAGGATTGGTAGCATACGTAAGCCTGAAACACCGCCCGCTTTGTGCCTTGCCTGTTACATTCTCTTCTACCTACCTACATTGTTGGCCTTATCTTTAACAACCTCCCTTTCCAACACATCATCACCTTCAAACACTCTTACTGCTTCAAGAAACAAAGACAGCCAATACAGAATGATGTTCCGGCCTCTGCTGGCAGCCACTACTTGTGCTGTGGCCGCCCAAGCTTTCCTCGTCCCCTTAGAGGTCGCCGACAGCGCGATCGCATCCTCTGACAATCTCCACACCAACATCATCTCTCCAAGCAACCGTGTCATCAAGCTTGACTGTCCCGGTTGTGATTTCGCCGAACACGGCGAGGATGGAAGTTACACGTGGGTAGCTGGGGTGCCAAACGCTCTGATCCTCAATTTCACCACCGACGACAACCAGCTCTTGATGAACGGAAGGCCCTTCTACCCACATGTCGCGAGTTGGTATGCTCCGCAAGTCCGAGCTGAGGACTCGTTGGTCGAGCTGAAGGAAGCCGGTTACCCGTCTGAACTTATACTCAGTGGCTCGTTTGCTGCCATTCAGGAGACGCCGTTTGTGGAGAACGAAGGGCGAGTGTTTGGTATCGACTACCAGATCACTGGCATCAACGGGCAGGAGATTAAAGTAGATACTGTGCATGTCAGGGCTTTGCAGGCTTCGAATGACAAGGTGAGCTACAACCTGCGCTAACCGACGGCGCTTACTGATACTCGAAGCAGTTTATGATCCTTACCATCGACCTGATTCCCTACCAGACGCCTACGCCCATCCCTGGCCAGAACGGGGATGAAGAATGCACACTCCCACCCCGTCTCTGTCGTGCCAACGCCCTCCTTGCGTCCAAGGTCGCAGAGATGAAAGCCAACATCGCCAAAGCGAGAGCCCGCCTTGCAGCCAAGGTCGCCGCCATGAAAGGCGGCATTGTCAAGGGCTGCCATGGTCGATTCCGTCCTCATCACGGCGTTGGTGGTAGCGTTCCCAAGCCTCACCATCATCATCACGCCGGACCCCATCATCACCATCATGGATCGATGGCCCGCAAAGTAGCGCGTATCTTCGCACAGGTCGTTCTACCCATCCTCGTCGGCGTGGCGGCCGGGATGGCGGCCAGTGCTCTGGGTATGTTACTTGGACGCTTGATTGTCTTCTTCTGGATCCGCTACAGACGTGGGGGACAGATGGAATCCAGCGCCGTGATCCGGCACTCGGAAGAGGCTATCCTCGGGGACGGGGAGAAGGATGGGCTGTTGGACGAGCAGATGGAGCACCCACCTGTCTATGAGGAACTTGAAGGCGTGGCCGTCAAAGTGCAAGCGGAGAAGGAGACTGTCTAGAGCGATGGGGAAAAGGCAAGCTGGGAAGTTAAGGACGATGTACGGTTTTCATAGGTTAACAGTAGGTTAAGGTAGAAAGGCGTCGGCACGGGCAATCACGGAGGTGTCTTTGCGGAGTTGTTCTCCACCATGAGGAATCACTATCATTCATAGCTTCTCCTATTCGGTCAATCAATCAACTTATATCCTCTTCAAGATGTCGCTCGTGATGCACTGCCACGTTTCCATACCTTATCAACGAGGTAAATACGATGAAATGTGAAATCTCATATTTGATGCCTCCTTCAGTAGAGACTTGACCCGGGCGTGTAATGACCAGGATGTCAAGCTCACATTGTCAGGTGTGGTGGACCCTCATATATGCCGTTGAAGGAGAGCACTTAGAACAGTGTTCATTGATGTCTTACAGGAGGTCAATTCAGTAAATACAAGAGCCAAATGAGCCAGACATGGAGAAACTACCAAATGTGACCCAGCGCCTTAGCTATGCATCAAAGAACACGATAGGACCGTTAAAGGAACGACACGAGCAAGAAGCCCCCGGAGCGCGACCTGTGCGCCCCAAGCCATGCCATGTTATGCCATGCTATGCTATGCGTGCAGCCACAAAATCCAGGCCAAGAACGCTGCAGCGTCGTTCGGCGTAAAAAGCAACGCAGACACAACGTTGCGTCAGTATCATACAAAGGCAGACCAGGAATAGACCGCCAACAGAACGCCGCACGGGCTGAGACCGTTCATGACGAAGACTGGCGGTGCTTCTCCCTCTGCTGCCCTCTCTTGCCACCCGTCCCTTCACTGAGCTGTCGATCGCGGTTCAACAAGTCCGAAAGTTGGCTCTTCGACCTCCGCGGCGACGCGGTGGGAATGAGATCCTTATTCTCCGTTGCTGCGGAGCCGCCGGGACCTTCCTGCCTCAATGGGACCACTTCCGCTTTGCTCTTGCCTCTGCCCTTCGCCGATGGGTGCTCGCCAAAGTCCAACATACCCGTGGCCTGGAAAGAGGCCGGAGCGGCGGCCGCGGCAGAGGCTTTCGCGACCGGTCGGGTCAGGTTGGCCGTGAGGTTTTCGTGCCGACGGCGATCGACGAAACTGGACCGGAAGTCACGGTCCACCAGCCAGTCTTGGTGAGACCGCTCGCCCGCGACCGTACTCGCCGAAGACGCTCGGCCGGGTTGTGATTCCGCGGTGTGCGCTGCGGCGAGGATCAAGGTGCGTGACAGTGGAGAGAGTGCAATGCCAGGGGATTCTGATCAACAGACTTAGCACACTCACACCGAATGATACATCATCGGTCACCCTTACCCGGTAAAGAGCCGCGTGGCAACTCCAGGACGGAGGACTCTGGGATGCTCCTCTCTTGTGCTAGAGCGGCCAACCGTGGTGATGTCACCTTCGACGCACTGCTCGAGGAGGATTGCGACGATTTCCGTCGAACGGCGTTCGGTCTCCTCCGATTGCTCGCCGTATTCGCAACGAACGCGGTCCTCTTCTTCGAAGGCCTCTGGAATGGCTCTTTCTCTGCTCTAGGCGAAGGTGAAATGGGCGGGCGTGCCGCATGTGTGAGACTCGCAGCCGAACTGGCTCTTGGGGATGAATTTGCAGCTGGCCCGGACGTGGCAGTTGGCGGCTCGACCGCCAGGTGGGAGGTCGATGGGGATCCATCCGAGCCGGACTGCTCATCATTCGGACCGTCAAACGCCGGGGAGAGGACTCGTGCCGTTTTCGGAAGTTGGTTTGGTGAGCCAGCTCGTGATTTTTTCAATATCGGTGGAAGAAATGTGACGCTTCTCTGACCTTTACGGGCCGAGGCTGGTGTTCCATCTCCTTCCGAGAAGTCTTCCGATTGCTTCCGGCCGTTCGCCGCTCCCGTCACTCTTGTAGTTTGAGATTGTGGTTCGGAAGGAGGCGCCAAGTCAACGTCCGAAATGTGTCCTTGCGTCGAACGGGAGTCGGTTGACGGCAGCGCACGGAACGGGTCGTGTGGGGGAGATATCTTGTGTACCGTGAGATCAAGCTTCGGATGTGGTGGGGGCCCGGGGAACAACTCACCGAACGGACGCTTGGTTCCCTTCCCGCCAGCGTTGGCGATTGTGTGGGAGTGGTCCTGATAATGCTCGGACCTTCGGAGATACGTAGAAACTCCCTCGCTACCGTCGAGCCCTTGATGCGATGATGGATCCGTGGACTGCTCCATATCCGCCAGAAGAAATACTCGAGCCGTGGTCCGACGAGGCCGTCCAAGACGGCTTTGTTGGTCGTGTAGACTGACCGCGACACGGGGAGTCAGCCAGAGGATCCTCGGTACGGCGAGCACCACCCGGTCTGGCTTACCCTTCCACAGCTGAGCAATGTCCTCGATTGCAACGTAATCGATGCTCTCGATATCGCCCGTGATGGCTTCGCTGTTGGTGACGAGCCCTTTGGGTAGAGCGTCCGTCATGACCGGAGCAGGCTCGGCGACGATGGGACCCGTCTGGGAGATACGGGAGCAGAAGTGACAATCAAGTGATCGACATGCTTTCAGATCACGACGGAGGCAGAGTCGTGGTCGGGAGCACAGATATGGCTGTTACCGAACCCAGCGCGACATTGGAGCTATCGTTACCGCGGTATTGACTGGAGCTCGGGCTCTTAGCGTTGTGGTAAAGTTCACGGGCAGCTTCGGACTAGTGGTAGTCGTGAGTCGGTGGTAAGTGAGCGAGTTGTCAGATGCGTCAAGGAAGGGAGGAGGATGGGGTTAAAGATAACTTAGGGTGGACAGAAAATGGCAGATCGACCGAGGGGTTGTTAACTGACCGGAGGATTTGGTCCGGGGGTGGCATGTGGCGAAGAAGGATTACAGGGAGGACGGCAAAGCTGAGAAGAAGGCGCATGAAGAAGGATGATGGTAATCATACTGAAACAACGTTCCCTTCGATTTCATTGGTATCAAGATGGAACATTTGTAGTATTCGATAGAGTCCAGTCCGGCATCCCCTAGCGGTCATCTGTCATGAGGCTGATCTACCTTAGGTATTCAAGGATTCCGTGACAATGACCTCACCGTGCAGCATGGCCTGGACTTGCGCCCTGAGGTCCAGCAAGTACCTTAGGTAAGGTAAGGTAGGTACGCATCAGGTAGGTAGGCACAGTACTGTACGAGGGCATGTGACTCGAAATTTGTTGTCGCTTTGCGGGATCTGTACGAGCCAAGACTTGGAGGTCCAGAGATGTTGACGTATGAGTACAGGGCCTTGAGGAGACGAAGGCTTCCAGAAGCGACTCAAGCTCGTGACCGCGGGTAGCATTTCCTTCAAAAATACCAAGTACTTTACCTGCCTTAACAAGGGGATGTAGCAATGGAGAAGACGATGATGAATTGTCGACCTTGCAAGTTGCATTGCCACGATCCAGCAGCACCTTTCTGTTTCCGCCCTTAGCACCTTTCGATCTCGACCTTCTAGCCCCGTCGCTTTAGTAATCCATGACTATGATCCGTCCACCGGGAGAAGGATCAATGACTTTGGAAAGACCCAGGCATCAGGTTACCTGATTGGAGGTCATGTCAAGGGTTTAAGCACTGAAGGATCCAGTGGATGTCCTTTCGCCTTACTCGGCCTCTCTCAAGATGCTTACGTTATGATTCGGTCCGGGATGTCACCTAGTAGGAAACGGTGACGGTGGTTGGAAAAGGATCGACATGGTGGTGGTGCGTTGCCGATTAGCTGCATCACACTTTTGTGATTTTTAGGGCATCGTCAGGCAGGAAATCCTTTGGATGGATGGGTGTTGTGTGACATGGCTTCAGTTGGGAAGGAGAGAAAAGACATAAATAATAATAAGAAGAATGATATTAAATGACAAGAGATGTGATAAGTGACGTGGAAGGTGCCGAGTGGGTGGCCACGTGCGAGCCACTGGGCTGGGCCCTTAGGGTGGCTTGACGTCTGGCCCGAGTCCAGATTTGGCCGGTGGCTCTTTACGGTACGCTACGCTACCTTAGCTGAGAAGATCAATAAGGTACTCGTACCTTACCTTGCCTTATCAATATCAATATCAACCCACTCTAGGTACTCAAGTACGAGTACCTTACCTTGCACATACATCATCTTAGGTGTTGTGCCCTGAGGTCAGACTAATGTACTCGTCCAAGTACCTACTCCTGTTTTCTTCCGCGTTCGCTTATATTCGTGGGTCATGTGTTCAGAGTGTCGCAAGATACCTTAGCACAACAGTGTAGGTATGCGAGGGCGCTTCTGAATACCTTACTCGTACTGAAGACGTCTGTATCCAAGGGTAGAGTACTCATAAATTACCCACAGCCGCGCTTTACTCGACACAGAGTGCGTGACTGCGAAGGATTGCTTTTCGATATTAGGGTAAGTACTTCCCTTAGCTTCCTTTGGAGATAGAGGATCGTCTGCAAGAGAAGCCCACGTGAGGTAGCAGTGAATGCTTGTCACGTACTCGTATAACGATCACTTTACTCGTACAGTACTACTACCTAGATGTATCGTACAGATCGAATCCTTCTCGGGCGGCGCGGGAATCGGCTCCTTCCGATGCGCATCCTTTGACTGCCCCACTCCACGCGATCCCACTCATAGCGATTCGATCGATGTCGGTCAGCCTTCGAGACATTGCAGATCGCTGCATTCGTGATTTCCCGCAGACGGGATTCCCGACGAGTACCTGACACTTAGGTACTGACAGATATTAATATTGGTACTTGAGTACCTAGTACCACGACGAGGCTGCTGGAAGATGGGATGGTCGTCACAATGCAGGCAGCTGATAGGTGAACAGCCAGCCGAGCGGCGACACTCGTCCCATCAGCAGTGCCCCTTTGCACCTTCCATCGTGTGACTCGTGCTCTGAAGGTTACATGCTCACTCCCTTTGCTGTCATATGACTGATCATCATCATCATAATGGAAATTCCACCTGGTCACTATCTTACTTGTACCTGACAAGTCGTCCATCTATCGAATCAGAATGATGCGGCTGCCCGCACGAGAATCCCCTAATGCACCGCCACCAACCGGCAGTTGCTTATAAGGCTCACCGCCACGATGGCTGCCACATCCTGCCCCGCATCTAGCGTCGGAGACCATCGCAAACGTACGAGTACTCATTGAGAAGAGGCAGGCGATGGACCCCTTTGTTTGACATTCGTCTACATAAATGCGTACCATTTTCAACATCGGTCACTCAAACTTGCCTCATTTCGCCATGATGGCGAAGATGAGCCAGACGCTGAAGCCAACGCAGGCGGAGTGGCTTACCGGCCACGGTGGAGGAAAGAGAAAACAGTATGTCTACGAAGCTTGTAAAATCTGGATCACACCCTCACCCATGCGGACGGGGACCCAAAGCCGTCACACGTTTCGCGCTCCGCAAGCACGGTCCCAGAATCGCAAATCAAGGCTAAGTGACGGTGTAGCCACCGTCCACTCTCAAGTCCGCGCCCGTGACATAGCCGCTGGCGTCGCTTGCCAAGAAGGTCACCACCCCCATCAGGTCCTCGGGCTGACCCATCCGACCCTGCGGGATCAGCGAAATCCACTGTCGCCGTAGGTCGGGATTGTCATCCAAGATCTTCTTGGTACTGAATGCGCAAGGTCAGTCGTGCCTCATAGCTCGGGATGGGACCAGCCGCGATTACTCACAGCGACGTCAGCATGTAGCCCGGGCTGATGCAGTTGACACGAATGCCAGCATGCGCCCATTCGACCGCCAAGCTAGCGGCCAGATGCCTCACCGCCGCCTTGGCGGCATTGTATGGCGCTTGCGGTTGAGGGACGTTGACGATGCTTCCGGACATGCTGCCAATCATGACGATGCTCCCTGGGCTTTTTCGCTGCATCAGATGCTTCGCCACACCGACGGCAAAGAGGTACGTCCCATCCACGTTGACTCCCCACAACTTCTTCATCCGGTCGTAGGGGTACGAGATCGCGTCATAGTTCTCCGTAAACCCAGCCGAAGTGACCAGGTTGTCGATCTTTCCATGGTCACGAATGATATCGGCAATCGCCGCGTCGACCGACTCGGGGGACGAGACATCTGCATAGTGCGCGGTGACTTTGGGAACTCTGCCGGGTGTCAGAAGCATGGTCTTGGCCCGGAGGATCCGAGGACGAGGTCGGACGGTTCAGACATACTGCTCAGAGCCTGGGTTCTCACTCATGAAGTGTGCGATCAACCCCTTGGCTTGCTTTTCGGCTTCCTCCTCTGTGACGACGGGGCTTTAGGCCCGTTGCAAGTCTCAACCTGGCAAGGTCGGCGGTGCACTTACTGTTGAGGTCCACAATCGCCACGTCAGCCCCGCTGACGACCAGGGCTTCGCTCATCACCAGTCCCAGCCCTCTGGCCCCACCTGTGACAACCCCGACCCGACCCTCCAGCGAGAAAGAGGCTAGGGTCCGCTTGAAATGTAAGCCACCCCTTCCCTGAACGGGAACGCTCGAAGGCAACTCGTGTTCCTCTGGATATTCGACACGGACATCTTTGTCCGTACGGGCGAATCTCCCTTCGTGTTCGCCCGAGCCACCTTCCGCCGACGATGCCGTTCGCTTCCGCCTATTGTCGTCATTGAAATTCGAAGCGGTGTTGGAAATAGGACGTAAAAATCTCGACGTTGCGGCGCGAATGAAAGCGTTCCGCGAGGAACCGGAAGCGAGGAAATGCGATGAAGTACGGACAGCTCGGTGCGCCAACATATTCGGGATGGAGTTCGGTGAGCCTCGTCGTAGTTGTGGTTTAGATCTTCAGTATCAAGGTCATTTATGACCGACTTCCACCCCTTCTTCGTTTTCGCAGACAGGTATTGTCTTTGAATTTGAATCCTTAGAGCTAGAAAAACAAAGTACCACCTGCAGTTGGCAAGAGCGGACTAAACGGAAACGATTGGAACAGGTCAAAGCAAGTCGAAAATTCTCCGCTTCAGTGTGAAAGACGATTCAATGCAGAGTATTCTAACGTCCGAGCCCCTAAGCCAACTGGAAATTCAGAGTGTGGGTTTTCCCAACGGGATTGCCAGAACTCGACGTAGCAAGTACACAAAGATCATACGCTTACTCGGATTCGAGAGGTGCAATGTAACTTTACGTAAGTATCCCGCAGAGTAAGATAACCCCCATCCTGATACCATTGGAGGGTTCCTTCCCATCTCGTGACCTAGCAAATGCACCGCCAAGGGGGGGTTTATGTCAAGTATCTCCGGCTAAGTAGTAGGTCCATCCAAGTAGGTAAGGTAGGTAAGATAGACAAATAGCCCTCCGTCGAACTTGCCCGCTAGCTACTTGATCGCCCGGAGTTACCAAACTCAATGATTAAGGTAATAAGGTAACTCTTCTTTTGGGCACTGAGCCCAGCACCACGTCTTCTGTTCCCTGCCATTTGAACCACGTCCCAGGTGCTCTACCTTCCCAGGTCCCAAAGGTACCCATAGGTAAGGAATTGTCCGAAAGCTAGGCCAATAAATGTTATACAACCGAGTGTGCTGTCAGTGGAATCACTGATGGTCTACGAGTTTCACGGGGACTTTACATTCAGAAGCCGCTCTCTCCGCATTTGCAGATGGCTTGCAAATCTGGTTGCATGCAGCTAGCTACATGACCACAAATCAAAGAATTAAGGTATCCATTCACGCTGGGCGTTCAATATCAGCATGCCACGGCCTCGCACAAACATTACGGAAGTTCAGACCGTGGCCCTCCCCGTGTGTAAGGACCTATGTTTGCGAAACCTGAAGAACAGGACCGCACTGTAAATAGCACTCAAAAACCACAACAGCATGTTGATCAGGTCGATCCAGACCGCATTCTTCATCCTCTGCACCCCGGAGCTGCCCGCTGGGTCCACGTGCATATAGATCTTCCCAAACAGGCCGAAAACAGCCACCCACAAGATGCTGGTACCCCGCCATCAGTATCCGAGTCCACCGGTGAGGGAGGAGTGGCCACTTACAATAGTACAATGTCCCAGGCGAAGAGGTAGAAGGACTTCAACACAGGGACCATGTAGACGAGGCAGGTCAAGGCAGACAGCCCGGCAACAACCTCCGCGTAAACCTGGCGAGATAGCTTCAGTATCCAGCTCCACCGAGACCGAAACCCTCACTCACCCATCTGGAGTCACCACCTCCGCCATGCTTCCGCGCATAATCAATGTCTGTACCGTAAAGGCCGGCTACGGTGATGGCGAAGACAAACTGCAGGAATCGGAGAACGGCATGTATAACCCAACCCACAAAGCCACCACTTGACGATGATCGGTCCTTGAAAGGCATTAGGAGCTGGGGAATCTTGATACTATTGGATTCGGATTTCCTCTAGATGGTCATAACTATGATGATACCCGAGAAGTGACGTGGGTCCTCTGCAAACTGTGTACACAGATGGTGAATGTGTCTTGGCAAAGGTAACTGTTGTGAATGTCGCCAGGACACTGGATGTGTCTCACGGCAGACCTCTGGTGATGGTTTGGGTGGAGAAGTAGAACAAGATGCGAATGTTCTCCCCGTAACGGCCCAAGGACGGATCCGGAGAGATCAATGTTCAACGTTGTTATTATTGTTCACGCCAAAAGGGTGCAAACGGTAGGTATGATGCACGGCGCTTTACCGTACTCGTGATTAGTGTGGGTAATGGGGAATGCGGGAAGAAGCGAGCCGAAACAGACCAGGGAATAACTGTAGAGACGAGTACGATAAAACGAGTTGGGAGGAATCTCAAGGGCTTCTGAGCTTCTTATGCAACCTATAAGTGTACCCTCAATTTGAATTGTTTGAAATTGAAAAGTTTCGCCCATTTCGGCGATTGATTGCATATACCACCTTTTCGCTACTGGGTGGTGCCGCGAGATCGGGAACCTAATAACACAAAATTGTGTCTCACATTGTAAGATCATCATCTAGTGCATGTATTGCTACCTACACTTTGGAATCCTCAAACTCGACTAGTGCCGTGCCCGCTTTGCAAAGATCCTATGAGGGCCGAGTCAGTACAGGCGCGTTTTGGAATAAGGCACAACCACATACCCCCTTCCTGTGTACAATCTTGGAGATGACCCCATCATGAGGGCTTCTGATAACCGTCTCCATCTTCATACTCTCGATCACCACAAGCGCTTGATCCTTCTTGACGACAGCACCTTCCTCAACCTCGACACGAAGAACCTTGCATGGCATGGGTGCGACGACGCTCACCGTACCCTCCTTGACGCCCAGAGCCTTGTCTAACCAACTAGGAGTGGAGCATTGGAGTCTGTATTGCCGGCCCCGCTGAAAGATGGTCATATCACCGTCGACATTAACAATGGTAGTGTCCAGCCGTGTGTGCGGATAGAAGCTTGTGAGTGACCATGATATTGGATCAAGCCGTCCTTCAACGGCGGGGTACATTGTACCATTTACCGATATATCAAAAAGACCGGGGCCAAGCTGTCGGATAACCACTCGCGTGGCGGGGGCTTCACTTCCAGCGCTTGCTGCTTTGTTGACGAAAGAAAATTCGCGTTCCTGGTAGCCAGGGCTGAACCCAACGATTGCGCCGGGAGATCCGAACATGTTATCCTTGCCCCTTTCGGCACTCTCTTGTAGGAGCAAGCCCAATGCCGCTTGAGCAAACACCTCATCCGCAGCCAGTACTTTCTGGAACAGTTCGTCATGATGTTTTTCGATGAAACTGGTCTCAAGTTCGCCAGCAATAAAGGCTTCGTTCGCACATATCCTCTTGAGAAATTCGATATTGGTAACCGGCCCGACGACTTCATATCGTTCTAAAGCGGCGAGGAGCCGTTGTATCGCCGAGGTACGTGTAGGTCCTCTCACGATCAGCTTCGAAATCATAGGGTCATAGTATGATGATATCTCGTCACCGGCGTAAAATCCGGCATCAACACGTACGTTCTCCGTTGTGGTGGGCGTCCGTAAGTGCAGGAGCCGACCAGAGTCTGGCGTGAAATTGCTACCAACTATCAACCTTGAGTTGATTCTCGATTAAGCAGCGCACTCACAGATCCGGATTTTCCGCATAAATTCTAGCTTCTACGGCGTGTCCTAGCCCTGCTATCCTGGCTTGGACTTCGTCCTGACGAAGCGGTAATTGTCCCCCTTCTGCAACGATAATCTGCCACCGCACCAGATCTTCTCCGGTAACCATTTCCGTGACAGGATGCTCCACCTGCAGTCGAGTGTTCATTTCCATGAAGAAAAATTGGCTAGTCTCATTATCGAATATGAATTCGACCGTGCCCGCACCTTCGTAGCCAACCGCCAATGCTGCGGCCCTCGCTTTTTGCCATAAATCCTGCCGGACTTCCTCGTCCAAGTGAGGCGCAGGAGACTCCTCAATAATTTTTTGATGACGCCTTTGGATGCTACAATCCCTTTCGCCCAACGCCACACAGCTGCCATGCCTGTCGGCAAAAATCTGGACCTCGATGTGCCGTGGTGTGGTGATATACTTCTCGACTAACATGGCATCGTTTCCGAAAGAGTTCCTGGCCTCGGACTTGGCTGATTCGAGCTGCGATGAAAAACTTCCAGCATCTCTAACAATCCGCATACCCTTCCCTCCACCGCCTTTGATGGCTTTCAAAAGAACGGGAAAGCCAATCTTCTCGGCCTCGGCCTTGAGGAACTCAGGGGCTTGATCTCGGCCATGGTAGCCAGGAATGCACGGCACGCCGGCTGCAGTCATGATATTCTTGGACTCGCTGTGGACGTCAGCTGGAGTGTATGGTTAGATAAGAGAAATTCAAACCTCTTGTCTCCCATCGCCTCGATAGCCTCCCATGGCGGACCAATGAAAATGAGCCCCGCCTCCGTACACTTCCTGGCGAAAGTGGAATTCTCACTAAGCTATATGATAATATTAGATATAGCATTGCTATTATTGGACCTTGGCGAGCACGCACAAAGCCATAGCCAGGGTGTATCCCCACGCAACCTTCCCTTCTAGCCGCGTCAATGATCCGATCTCCGTCAAGATACGCGCTCGGGTCACCAAGATTGACAGCATATGGAGAGCTCAAGGCATGCTGGGATTGTGCATCAGGGTCTGTGTAGATCGTCGTACACCGAATGCCGTGCTCGGAAGCTGTCTTGCGAACGCGGCTGTCATAGGTCTAACATTTAGCTCAGTGCCACGTAGAGATAATGAGGACATACAGGGCTATCTCGCCGCGGTTCGCGATCAGTATTGAAGTCAAGGGCGTGATACCCGCTGAAGCCTCTCTTAAGGAAGAGTTGCGTCTCCGGACGTCCAATCTTGAAACGCCGAAGAGGATTCTCCGGGTACCGGAAGCATTGCGAAGAAAGGACCGCAGAGCCATGAAAACCGTGGCCGCATGCCGTCTCTATCGTCACCTAGCTTTTCACGTTCTTTCCATAATCAATGTACAGGCACGGCGATTGACAAGGAAGCAAAATCTCACTCAGAAGTCACCCATATGTTAAAGCACCTTAGGTATGGCCCTGCATACTCGGCGGACCGATCGTAACCGACTGTGGGGTAAGGTAAGTTACCGGTACCAAGTACGGAGTACGGACGAGGCTAGAGGACAGAGGTCGCGGCAGAGCCATAACCGGCATTTTATACAGAGAATATGTCTAGATGGCATCAACAGCACTCATTTCAATGCTTTCAGTATTACACTGATATGATACTACACTGAATATTTAGTTGCAGATTTTTGATGTTGTTTTCTCTGTTGTTATGCGTCCCTTTATCATACTGTGAAAGGGAGACATTCGGGTGTGTGCTTATCTGGGTTTGCCATCATTTCTGTCCACTGGCCTCGGGAGTACAAAGTGTACTTGTAGGTACCGAGTACCTACATGTTTGCCTAATTGATATCTAAGGTACTCCGTAGGTAGGGCACGAACAAAAAGGTATAGATTGAAAGGTCCAGAACAACACGATAGTCACCGTTGAAAGTACAGTACAGTATAATAAGATAATTGGAATGACAGTAACATTCGATGCGTGCTTACATCTCTTATAACGGCTCCGAAGAAGGATACTCAATGATCAAATGATGGATCTGTCTGTGCCTATTTGTACGAATCGTAGCATGACCGCCTACATACTCTCAAATTAGCGACCTTCCTAGAACACTGCTCCCCTCGACTGCGTAAGATACCTTTTTCCTACACGCCCATAGTACCACTTTCAGCACCGAAGAAACCCTGACGTCAAGGTGTCGGCCTTAGGGAGCAGACAGACTCACCACGGTTGCGTATGCCCTCGATCATCTTAGCACAGCTCGTCCGAACTTCGGCCCAACAACCGCCATGTCAGACGACGAAGACTATTTTGATGATGACGATGATGACTACATCTACATCGACGATGGACCAGTTGCGGAAGCTGTACGTATAATGCATGGACATCTCCACCCTCGCTCATAAGTGGTAATGCAGCGAGCCCCTCGAACTTCCTTCTAATTCTCGGCGCAGGACGATCTCGCCGAGCACACCATGCACTCGCCTGTTTTGAGAGACCACGACCCTTACGATGATCTTGCTGAGTATTGGAGCGATTGGGAGTACTATTCAGACGATTACTATGACGAAGCGCCTGCGCGGAGCCAAAAAGACGTGATAAGCAATGAGGTGGATTCGAGGCAGACTGGTGAAAAGAGGAAGTCAACAGCCATAAAGGTTGGAAGGCGGAAGCGGCAGAAACAGGATTTGGCAGAGGCTAGACATGGAAGAGGCCTTGTTGATCGGACATGTTTTGAAGTCGGTGGAACTAGATCAAATACCCCCATTGTGGTATGGAGGTCGAAAGAGGAGGCTAAGATTGAACCTGTCACTCGTCAGGGTCACGGGGAAAGAGTTGCACTTCTCAAGGACTGGAGAGTGAGATTTGGGACGCACTCGCACGATGGTGAGATCAGTCGAAATCCCAACCTCAAGACACGTGATCCAGGTCAACCTATCGAATCACAAGCAGATATGGATGGATACCAGGTTGTGGCTACGAGAGTCCCACGGGTCGCGAGAGCACACGCTAGCCCTCCAAGCAGGAGGGATATGCCAGATAGCAACAATAATAGCTCTCCAAAAAGCCGATTGCAGGCCACCCGATCATCTGACGCTGGGCATCCTATTTAAAGGATGGCCTCGGAGCTTCGATAATATGGCGGTTACAGCAGCAGTCATGAATATTGCGCTGCTGGCCGAATCCAGGCTCTCTCTACGGGGCAAACGGCGTCTCTGCAGGGAATGAAATGCAGATGAAGCACTCAGCATCGAACCTAAGCCACAATGAAAGGCTCCAGGTTCTCGTACGTAAGCCACACCGACGACCAAATACAGCCAGCGGCGACTAAGAAGCAGCAGAGCTCCAATTGGCACACATCAATTGGGGAGTCATAGCATATCTAATGGGATCTGTGAGATACTTACATCACCGGAGTCACGTACTTGCCGTACTCCCTAGTCCTATCGTACCGAAAGGCCGTAGCTCGCGAGGCTATACTTTCCCAACTCTTCGCCTCACACGTTACAAAGAATGCTTGTGGTTTTGACGTTTGAGCAGGGACCGAAAAGGGGCAGTCTTCATTTATGTCTGATGACCTTCATTTTCCTTATTGAACGCTCGCCCGATGACCATCCGCCTAATCTCACTAGTGCCCGCTCCAATCTCATAGAGCTTAGCATCTCGTAGTAATCGGCCCGCAGGAATTTCGTTCACATAACCAACCCCTC
Source organism: Acarospora socialis (assembly GCA_025617375.2). Classification (NCBI taxonomy): domain Eukaryota; kingdom Fungi; phylum Ascomycota; class Lecanoromycetes; order Acarosporales; family Acarosporaceae; genus Acarospora; species Acarospora socialis. The sequence continues at coordinate 278,879 of JAMYGW020000013.1, forward strand.
CCAGGAGCTGTATGGCATCCAGTCCGCATTCAGTCGCGCGCTCGGCCGCATACAGGATTGCCCCTGCGCAATCGTGCGTTTTAATGATGCCTTCCTCGTCGACTTGTCTGGCTGTGGTGTAAGTGTAGGAGCGGGAGGCCTGCATCTTAGTGTACATGTCCGCAAGCTTCCCTTGGACGAGTTGATTATGGGCGATTGGTGTATTGAACTGCTTCCGCGAATGGGTATAAGGTAGGACCAGATCCATAGCAGCTTGCATAAGACTACGCCGCACACAGATTAGCAGACTAGCTGATGCCCGAGTGATCGGTACCCACCCTAATGGTCCAGCACTGAGAACCAGTCGCTCGATATCCAGGCCTTCCATTAAGACTCTCACGCCGCGGTTCACCTCTCCGAGCAAATTTGCCCTTGGGACGAAGACATTATCGAAGATCAGTTCCCCAGTATTCGACCCTCTCATACCGAGCTTATCTAATTTTCTGGCACAAGCGAAGCCCTCGAATCCTTTTTCCACCACGAAAGCTGTAATGCCCTTTGAGCCCCGCTCAGGTTCTGTCTTCGCGTAGACAACGATGATATCGGCATCTGGTCCCTTGTACACTTCAGCGGCAGCTCACGTCGACCGTGCCAGGCATGGACTAACATTCGTAATCCACATCTTTGTGCCGTTCAAGACCCACCCACCATCGACCGCTTTAGCTACCGTTTTCATGCTGACAACATCCGATCCCGCCGAGTGTTCCGACATTGCCAGAGCCCCAACCGTTTCACCAGATACCAAGCTGGGAAGATATCTCTCTTTCTGCTCGTGAGATCCGTTGAGGGACAACTGATTGATACATAGCTGAGAATGTGCCGCATATGAGAGACCGATACTTCCTGGCGAGGTGAGAAGCAGGAATTTGGAGGGTTGAGTCTCGTGTACCTGATGCTCGACTTATTTCTTCCATGACGATGCAATGTGCCTGATAACCCATCGCTAGCCCACCGTAATCCTCTGCGGCAGTAATGCCAAGAAAGCTTTCCGTCTACATCAGTCATGCATTCTGGACAAGTGTCGGGAAGCTCATACCCAGCATCTCCTAGCTTCCTCCACATGTCCACAGGAAACTCATTGTCGCGATCCGTGCGAGCAGCAATGTCCTCAGATATTTCTCGCCCTTGACAACCCCATCAGACCACGTATTGAACTCTCTCTGCACCGGAGCATACTCGTGAACTCTTGGGTCCGTTCTCTCAGCTCAACCAATTCATCGTGAGTTGGCGGCACAAAGCCCTTTGGATGCTTAGTTGAGGCCGCCCGCCGAAGTTGGCAAGAGGTTGGGTGTCGCCGACATCGACCCCAATGCCGAGCATATTGCGATAAGGAAGTCCGAATCATCGTGCGCAGTAATCACGCCGGGCGCATTGAGTCCAAAGAAATTGTCTCGTCCTGAGAACAAGATGAGATTACGCGTTCGACGAGGTTCAACGGTAACTTACTGGTGTGCGATGAAGCAACATACCCCACGCTCGGCTATTGACGGGCCCGGGATACCTAGGTTACGGAGTGAGATACTCCGTATATAATGAAGATACCGTTCGGATGGGATTGGCAGCGTTATGACTGTCAAGATGGCCAATGCTGCTCCTCGATGGCTTATTGCAACAATACTGAGACCATGTCATCGTGTCGCTGCCACCAGGACCTCAAAACCTCAGTCATTGCGGCCAGGTCAACCACATCGATGTCGCGCAGTCTCCACTCACACATATGCCCACCAGGCTTCACGGGTATCAGCTTTGCCAACCCATGTCGATAGCTCCGCACAGGAATTCCAGGAGAACTCCAGGCGGATGGACGAGCTTATGGGAAGATTGAACGATCTGCACGCACGGATTGCACAAGGAGGACCTGAAAAGGCTAGGAACAAGCATCTCTCCAGGGGCAAAATGCTTGTACGTGAGTAGGTTCGCATCTCGAACTTCCCACCTGTCCCTAGGCTGAGATGTCCCTACTATCAGTCGTGTCTCGGCTCTCATTGATCCCGGGACCTCATTTCTAGAGCTATCGGCTATTGCAGGCTTTGAACTATACCCTGAAGATGACGTCCCTGCGGGAGGAATCATCACAGGCGTAGGTGTCGTTGAAGGCGTTTCATGTATGGTTGTCGCGAACGACAGCACGTGAGCCTTCCCATCCCGAGGCGAAAGCGCCGACCGAACTCACCACGATACTAGAGTAAAAGGGGGCACCTATTATCCAATCACGGTCAAGAAACACTTACGGGCACAAGCAATTGCACAGGAGAACCGTAAGTCATGGAATTCCCGCACAAGATATATGCTCAGATTCGTTATTCGCAGGACTTCCATGCCTATATCTGGTGGATTCTGGCGGGGCGAATCTGCCTCATCAAGCCGACGTGTTTCCAGATCGAGAACATTTCGGCCGCATTTTCTTCAATCAAGCTCGAAGTAGGTCGTGCCCGGCTTTAGACTGGCCTTCGGACGTGCTGACGAGAGATAAGTGAGTTCTTTGGGTATCCCACAGATCTCGGTCGTCATGGGCCCCTGTACAGCTGGTGGCGCGTACGTTCCGGCCATGTCCGATGAGTCCATAATCGTTGAAGATCAAGGGACAATATTTCTAGCAGGCCCTCCTCTCGTGAAAGCAGCTACAGGCGAGATTGTGAGCGCCGAGAATCTCGGAGGCGGAAAGCTCCACAGCTCTATATCGGGGGTGACAGATTACTTGGCGGTTGATGATGCGCACGCATTAGTACTGGCCAGGAGGTGCGTGAGCAACCTTAACTGGCCCACGCAGGTCCGGCCACAGAGGAAGTGGAAAGAGCCACTGTACGACCCACGAGAGCTAGCCGGTATCGTAGGCGTCAATTTGCGGAAACAGGTCTCAGCACACGAAATCATCGCAAGGGTCGTTGATGGCAGCGAGTTCGCAGAATTCAAACGTGAATACGGCAAGACCCTCGTAACTGGTAGCTGGCATGTTTCCTTGCTATAGTTGAACGCTAATGCATGCAGGATTTGGACACATCTATGGTCAGCAGGTCGGCATCGTTGCCAACAACGGCATCTTATTCTCCGAGTCGTCGCTAAAGGGTGCTCACTTCATCGAACTCTGCACACAGCGAGGAATTCCACTCGTCTTTTTGCAGAACATTAGTGGCTTTATGGTAGGCGCTGATGCTGAAAAAGGAGGGATCGCCAAGAACGGGGCAAAACTGGTCACGGCCGTTGCTTGCGCAGACGTGCCCAAGCTTACTGTCGTGTTCGGAGCCAGTGCCGGAGCGGGAAACTATGGCATGTGGTATGTTAGCACCCTAGCAACCGGATACCGGTTGTTTGCTCACGTCTCTAGTGGTCGAGCCTATTCGCCGCGCTTTCTGTGGATGTGGCCCAACGCAAAGATCGGAGTGATGGGGTCGGAACAATTGAGTTCGGTGATGGAGGCGGTGGGCAAAGTCATTGATCCAGAGCTCAAAGCTCGTATTGACCGTGAGAGTGAAGCGACTTTCTCGTCGGCGAGATTGTGGGATGATGGAATAATACCACCAGCTCACACTAGGCAGGTTCTTGGGTTGGGCCTGAACGCGGCTCTGAGTGGCAGCGTGTCTCCACAGACAACAAAGTACGGTGTTTTCAGGATGTGAATTCATCATAGAAGCGAGATGTTCAAGCCAGGCGTCCCACACTCAGGCTGCTCATCTCATTGGTCCATCAAGACCATAGATCATGACCGTCATCAAAACGTGTTAATGCTAATCTCTAACAACTCGACACGGAGAACCTCAAGCGTTTCTTCGACCATTAGACTATGTGAGGGAACGGAAAACATTGGGACCCCTTCCAATGGTTTATAAGATCGTGCATCTCTGCCGTTCTGGTCGTCGTCGACGCCTTGCATGCCGATTAGGCCGCTCCCTTCTTCGGTGGCTCCCTTCCTGCTCGCGCACCGGTGCCGAGGAGAGGTCCTTGCGAATGATCTGCCTGCAGAGGTTGACAAAGACTTCATCCACATTGGCCCGCCTTCTGGCCGACGTCTCGTAGTATGGAGCGTTGCCCCAGCTTTGCGAAATTGCAAACGCTCGAGCGCGTGACACGGCGCGATCCTCTTCCAGGTCAGATTTGTTGCCCACAATGACGAGGGGGACTCTCTCGTCATCCTTGATCCGTATGATCTGCTCCCGAAGCTCGTAAAGTTCGTTTAAGCTGCTCAAGCTCGTAATCGAGAAGACGAGCAAGAAACCCTGACCTATGTGCGAGTCAGACAAATGTGCGGTCAATTAGTTCGTCGCAATACCTGATTTCATATATAACTCTCTGCACAGCGGCCAAGTCAGTATCTTTGTTAATGATATGGCAGATTTATGAGGTGAAGGCCAACCTCATTGCAGCTGCTCTCAGATCAGTCACAGGCTGCACGCCTTATACAGGGTGCCCACTCACTGAACTGTTCGGTTCCGGCGGTATCTAATCTGGAATTGGTCAACTTTACCACACAACCGAGTCAGTGCTTCATTCACACGCACATTTCCAACATGCATTGCCTGCCCTGTATTCTGTCAGCTTTGTCAAAACCTCCGCTTTACTCGGTTCGTACATCGACTTCGATTTGCTTTCTATAGGAGTCCTCGATAGTGGGATCATAACTCTCTATCCATACATTCTGTACGAATTGGGCTAGACACCAGTCAGATCAGATATCACTGGCCAGATCTTCACTGGATTCCAGTCAGGCAGTCGTACCGGTGAGGCAGCTTTTTCCCACACCGCCTGACTCACACGCACGTCAGTAAACAGGTATGCCTCTGGCAATGTGATGGATGATGTACCTGCACCTAGAACGACAATGTGATACTCTCTGCTGTCGCAACGTGTGAGCTCCATCTCTATGTGCTTAGGGCAGTGGTTCGAACGAACCGCTGAGCCATGGCTCTAAACAGCACGCATCGGTTGGAGTAGCGGCAGAGCGACTTTTGAGCTTTTGCTACTTCAAAACACACACGCCCTGGGGATTGTAAGCAGCCTTATGGGCTTAAGGCTCTGCAAAGGGTCGGCCGTCGTCTCGATTGAGCTCGCAAAAGAGTAGCCGGCGTATTTAAGGATTTGAATCCTGCAGTATCGATCTTCCCAAGCACTTCCAATCTCGAGACGATAGACAGATCAATTAGGATGCCATACTTGACGGGGCCAAGGTAGGGATGGATATGGCAATGACAGCTCCAGACTTTCCGTTTACCTCCATGTAATATCGTTTCCAATATTCCGGGATCGCAAGATTTTCGGAGCGCCTGCGCTTATCGATAAGTTCTACCCGTCCCTCTTGCGACCGCGGAAGTGGCACACTGGTGGCTGGCAAAAGAGCGATCGACAACTTTGTGCGCGCAGGGTCGAAATGTCTGTTTTTGGTTGACGGGGAAGTTCAAAGGGGCAATCGCTCTAAGAGTTAGTTTATCTGGCAGGGCGAGGGAGGAACACCAGTGGTACAAACACAACTCTTACACTGTTACCTGACGTGGATGGGTTGACAAGCTGCTTTCTTGCGATCGCATTAATAATATTTGCATGATCTGCTCAACTCTCCGCTGTTGGTCCGCGTTGTTTAAGGCGGGCAGGCTAAGGATAGAGTGAGATTTAGCGCTTGCACTACTGGACAATATCGGTTACTTCACGCTTCTGTGGGCGCCAAATCCAAGACGGAGGGACAAGTGAACCCGGAGCTCGGGCCAGGCTAGTGAATGGTGTCTCGTGGCCCCCTTCAGTCGGAAGACACCTCACATCTTAAAAACATCCTGTTTTTGGCCAATGACAAAACAGGAAGCCCTAAATATAGTCCCGTCACCGCACATATCACAAGGCGCTGCACGCACAGTACCGGCATATGGCAGCAAGTCCATGGTGGCGCTGTCAATTACAACTCCCATTGAATTTGCCGTCCTTTACTTCGGCTTCACAGCAGAGTACGACTGTCATGCACTCGGGGCTGCACACCATACAAATGCGCTGAGATTTCATTCAGAACAAATGTTATCCTCATAGGATCGAGTAAACACACACTACTCTCTCGGACACAGCCTCCGGGGCTACCAGAAGCACGTTGGATGTGAGTCTGCCTGACTTGTTGGAGTTAGCTGATACGAACCTCCTTTTTCTTTGCTTTTATGATTGCAGCAGGAAAGTTATCTCCATTTCAGTGCTGTAAAAGAGAGGACTTTGATGCCTTCAAGCAAGTCGAACTTTCGCAGCATGTGAAAGTATAGGAGTTCTGTGCAGGCTGTCCTTCAGATTTCTACCACAAGCACCTTAGTTAGCCGACGCCACATGACCATCAACTTGTAACCATTACCTACGGAGTACTTTGAAGACAAATCCTCATGCCCAGATTGAAGAAATCACGATGCCAAAGAAAATCACACGAAGAGCGGTTCCTCGATCAAAATCAAATACAAATTGGCACTGACGAGCTGCGGAGGTCGCGGTCATCTAAACCCCCCCCTACTCGCTGATCTTTATATCGAGCACGAATTAAACCCTTAGTCTTCTGTGGCATTGGCAAATTTTTCCCTGACGTCCGTGAAGCGAAGTGACTGGAAAATATGGTAGTGAGTACTCGATCAATGGCCGATACAATTCGTTCAAAATGCAGGTTACCGTAGACCTTTGAAGCGGTTTCCAGTAATGGTATTGTACTGGCAGTGTCCAAACCTATATAGCTAGTTGTATTCCATATATCCAAATCTATTCCCGGTACCAGTATGAGCGAAAAGAGTAATGGGTTATCGTCAAACAAGGACTATATGACTCTGATCACAATTCCACCAATCCTCTCCAAACCCTCATGAGCCTTCTCCGGAATACCAAACAAATGAACAACATTCCCATCACCATCAGGATTAGCGTCATGCCCCAGCTATCTGTCTCAGTCGGTTGATTACTGTACCCGGGCAACCGCGGCTGATATCCGGATTGAAGATCAGGCATTGCTAAGATCCTCACGATCAGTGAAGTCCAACCTGTAAAGTGCTGAGTTCTCTGGCCTTTGCCCGTTTCCGGGTTATACTGCTCCCATGCAAAGCCTGTCTCACTCCAAGATTTGTAAACGGTGTTTACCAGGTTTAGCCGAAGCTCCGTGTATATGTTGTGCACTTGTTGCTGACATGGGCCTGGCTGTGGAGCGAGTTCCTGATCCTTCGATGAGCTATGAGATTCTCCCGTCGAAAGGAGGGGGAATGTGGACGGAGTATACTTACCAATAACCTTTGCATCACCATGTAGTTGATATTGATCCAGACTGGGCTTCTCCAATAATTTTCATCTGTGCCGTAGTACTTGTCCTTGGGGCTAAGACTACGGAGGCCATAAGGACTCCACAGCTCTTCAGGATCCCGTATCAGATCCAGCACAGCTTTGAGGTGAGAGTGGTCTGGACCCATAAGACCGACGAGGAAGGGGAACAAGGAAATGTAGCCTTTGTGGCAGACCTTCTCTACCCGGTTTCCACCTACTATGGTTGTATCGCAATACGTTTGATCGAGCTCAGACCAGTGGATTTCATCAATACTTCGAATAACATGGGACTCATGCTTTGAGAACATTTCCTGGTCTTCATTCTCGCCAAGAAAAGCTGAGACCTTCCCCAAGGCCACAGCCATGGAGCCAACCCAGCAGAGAGCATCCACATGCAGTTCCTCTGGATGTGGTGGCTGCGCACGAGGGTAATCATCAAGGCCACTGGTAAGGATATGTTGTGGTGTGCGACCTCGCCATCGATATCCTTGATTGACGTCAGAACCGGGAAGTTGATAATTCGTCAAATTGCCAGCCTGTGTTCGACAAAACCATTCATAATGTTTCTTCATTTTGGTATAGATAGCCTTCAAAAAGGCTTTTGCTGCCTCAGGGTCACTCAGATACCGACTTGGAGCTCCTGAGAAGGGTAATTCCCCACTGAGTCTTGCGACAAACGCCTGGACAATCAAGAACAAAGTTGGTGGATTCGCGTAGTGCTGGTATTGTGTCTGGAACTCCGATGGAACCTTGCTTCTCGCCTCAGCGCCAAGAATCTGTTCCCTGGCAATCCAGCCCTTCTCGTCAATCAGGTCGAACCAACTTGACAAAATTTCTAGAGCGAGGTCCACGTCCCAGTCCAGGATAACTTGGAGGTGGAAGCCTTCGTCCCAGAGGAAGCCTCGAGGGAAGAATGGCCTGGAGGGTACTGCGCTGAAAAGCTGGTAAGGGCCCTGTTCTTTAACAACAGCACGCGATCGTGCCGAAGAGGCTCCATCCCAGAAGTTCTGGGCAGTCTCGGCGTTTTCCGGCGCAGAAGAAACGTCGACTCTGCTTGTTCCGTAGAAGTATCCAATTCCTCCCATAAGGTTGGAAAGAAGAGACTGGGAGAATCTGATATGCTGCTTGTCTTGGAATGGCGCTTGGGGTGAGTAAACTGACTGGAAACGCTTACTGAACGTGGACAACGCATCCTGAATTCCTTCCGTCAAAGAGCTGGATGTCATGGCTTCGGATATTGAATCTGAGGAGAATAGAACGTCAAATTCGAAACCTCCCTGGAAGCTTTTCTGCACAAAATGAAGGTTTCCTTCCCCAGGATTATCAGCAACCATTTCTTCGTGAGAATCACTGCTCCTGAGTTGGTCAATGAATATCGACTTTGCCTGCCAGATAGTGTCTGTGGGAACTGTCAAACTCTTGACAGACGTCCTTTGAAGAGATTCGCTGTCAGCTCGATGGTCTGGGATCTGGACCTTGAAGTTGGGCAAGCCGACCATCGTGCCGTCGCAAACTACATCACTGTTGAAAAAGTCGATATTGTGCCCTTCTGCACATTCTATCCTTGAATTTGAATCCTCGCTGCCAAGGTAGAATATCACAGTGGTCTTCTGGTCGTAACGTGCATCCACCCTTGGACTACCTTTGATTCTCAGGCCCCATTTCCCACCACCTTCCTGATCGGAGACCTTGGCAAAGCGGATAATCAAGTCCAGTTTGTTTCTCGTATCATTGACGGTTTGCATGCCTCCTTTCCGGACATCGTAGGTCGTCCAACCATAGCCTGCCATGCCGTCATCTTGCTCGCATGTGTGTCGGAGATCTTGAGGTTTGGTCAATATCAGTTGATAGGACAGTGCAATTAGAGTCTTCTTGTTGCGTACTGGTTGAGATATCTGAACGCTCCTCGGCAATGGACCACATCAATCCCATAAGCAATGAATTTGGTATTCGCGGCCGTATACCAAGGTATAGGTTGGGCCGATATGGCCCCCACAATAATGATGCATTGCTCAAAGTCGACAGTCCTTCAGATACTGCTGGGAATGCTTCGTTCAGGGCACCGATCATGAGTAGAATGAGTAGCAACATGGCACGTATCCAAGTCAACCATTGCCAGAGGCGCAAGAGACAGCAGCTACATGTAGCTTCATTCCACTGTCCGCTTTACGCACTGCATTGTGGTGATCTCGAGCAATATGTAAAGCTTCATCGCGACTGTGTACAGATAATCACGTGATCCTTGGGCTACCGCCTGCAGCTCCAGCACTTGCCGCAGCTTAGTGCTCGTGTTCTTCAAATCAGCGCGGTAGATCACTCGTGGCTCCGCTTCCAGCTTTCGTGGCATTCTATGTAAAATTAATGGGTAAAAGACTAAGTTGGTCCATGCGACTGCATAAAAGACTTCGCTGGTCGACGCCACGAATAAAAGACTCGGATAGTCATTTCTCCGATGACTTCCAAAGGTTCGCTGCCACTTAACCACCAAAACACCTCGCTGTCGCCCACATTCAGATACTATTTATTGTGACATTTACACCTCATTGTTGCGCATCAACTAAAGCTGAAATAGTAATACTTTTGTTGAAGTAGATGACTCAGATCATGCTTACTAAGCAAGCATTTTTGAAAGCATAAAGACTACACATTTGTGATTAGATTTTGTTGAAATTAGAAGGCTCTTTAGGAGTTCAACCCTATCTGGCCTAGTGTCAGAATCTTCTGTATCATGTGATACACTTAGTCATCACACACAAAAGTTATTCTTTGTGTATTCTAGTCTTCTAGATAATTAAGACACCTAATATCAAGCAATAAAAACATTTCAATTTCAACAGATTATGAGCTCAACTTTCTGTCTTATCTAGAATGTTTTCTTGTCTTCAATTGATCTTGCTGTCATCATTTCAACAGCATCTTTTCTCATTTTGATAATCTATCTGAGTGCTTTCTCAAACAATTCTTTTGTCACTTCAATATTCTCAAATGACATTCTTCTTTTTCATCTTTTTCAATAGTCTATGCATTTTGATGTTCATTTTGCAGAAACAATTCACATAATTATGACTTCTTTGAATGACACTTTCAACTTCTCTTGTCTTGCTGACACTGATAACTATGTCTCATGAACTATTAACATTAAGTTTGTTCTTATGAACAAGAATCTATGAGCTGTTATTTTCAATACTTTCTCTGAATTCATTGTCACATCTAAAGCAGTCAACAATCAGAACTCAAAGTTCTCACTGAAATACATTATCTGAAGTAGAAAAAACAACAGAACATGTGTTACTATAGTTTTTTCTTGTTAAAACAGTTCTAAAAACTTTATTCAAGATCTATCTGTTCATCAGATGTGATTAAAACTGAAGAAGTTGTATGAGATTTAAGAATTTAATGTCAGATATTTCACATTCACTATGCTTCTTGATCATCATTACAACACTTTTAAGTTCATTAAAAACTATGTTGATCAGCTTAAGACTTTATCACAACATTTAAAAGAGATAAATTTTATCTTTTCAAACTGAATTATACTTACAATTCTTCTTAACAATCTGAGATCTACTTTCAATGTCTTTGTTATGACTAAATATCAATTTATTTGAGTCATTATTTCTATCTTTGATGCTCTCACTGTCAAACTCATTGATGAGACTAAAATGAAAAATAATAAGATCTCAGTGATCATGATCTTTTGAGACAAAAATTTGAACTTAATTTCTAAATCAAACTTCAAATTAATGTTGTCACTTCTTTGCACTCACTGCAAGAAGACTGATCATAAGAAACATAACTGTTTTCTTAAATATTTTCATAAGAAGAAGAAATTTGATATAATTAAGTTTGTTAAGCAAAAGAGCAAGAACAAAGACAAAGTGATTAAGTTATTCACTTCATTCAAGTTTAGTGATAACAATATCACAACTCTTAACTTTATAACTTATGTCAATGAACTTCATTCTGATACTCATATCATTAAGTTTTATTTCAAAGTTCATGTTTCTGAGTTTCATTTTGAAGTTCATAATGTTGTTGAGCTTTATTTTCATGCTTATGTCATTGAATCTCATATCATAAACATATGAGCTGTCAACACTGCAATCTTTGATCACTTATGCTCAACATATGAGTTTTTCATCATCTATGAATCTTTGATAGATTTCTTTTTACAGTTAATGAAGTGACTAAGATCATAGAAAAAAATTAAGTTTCTTTATGTTTAGTCTGTTCTGATGAAGATATATAAGAGATTATTCTTAATAACATTATACACTCTCTTATCATCTTTGCAAATCTCATTTTCAGTATTTGTATGTGAATTGAAGACATTATGTTCAACATAAAGAATTGCATTTTACATTATAATGACAAAATCATTGAATATGCATCTGAAGTTGATGACTTATTTTGATTACAACTTAATGATACACTTCAATCTCATGTCTTTGTGACTAATAAAAAGTTCAAGATATCTTTTAAAACATGACATTGTTGACTAAATCACTTAAATCATGTCAATATCAAGTAACTGATCAAGATTGTTGATGATATTGATCTTAAGAATCTTTCTAAATGTCAAGATATCTGTAAATTATGCATTAAGATCAGACAGATGCATTGTTTTTACAATGTTTTTATTGAGTGAATAACTCAATCACTAAATCTTGTTTATTCAGACATTGTTGAATCTATTACACTCATTACTTATAATGATTCAAAATGATTTGTTATCTTCATTAATAATTTTATCAGATTCATCTGAATGTTTCTCATGAAGTTTAAGATCAAAACAGTTAAGCATATCAAGAATTTTGTCACTTTAATGAAGACAGATTGTTCTAACTATTCTTTAAAATATCTTTGCATTGATTTTAAGTGTAAATATCTTGTTCTGAAGAACTGATTCATCATTAATGAAATTACATGAAAATCTACTATGTCTTACTCATCTGAAGAAAACAGCATTTCTGAATGACTGAATTGCACTATTTGTGAGTTCATTAAAGCTATGCTCAAAGACTTTAATCTGAAGTTTTATTTCTGATTAAAAGTTATTTGAATTGCTATTTATTTAAAGAATTGATCTTTTACTTGTACACTCAATACAATACTCTATGAAGCATGAACAGACAATGTTTCTGATCTCTCAAGTCTTTGTGTTTTTGATATTACTGCTTGAACACATATTTCTAAGAAATGATGTCAGCAAGAAGTCAAATTTGATGATCACAGTCTCAAATGTCACTATTTAGACATAAATAATAACTCTATTTATCATGTTTGAAACTCAGAATCAGAATATATTCTTATTACTCATAATTGTTTTGTGAAAGAAGATATTAATGTCTATGAAAACATAATTAACATAGAGATCTACAGCAAGAAAAAGACATTTAATACTGTTAATCTTTCTTTTAATTTCTTATTTTCATTCACATCTTTGTCATCACAATCTTCTTTCTTTTCAGAAGAAGTTTTCAGATCAGTTACATCATTATTGTGATTTTTGCTTTTACAGTGTTTTCAAGATCTTTGAGACATCAATTCAAACAATTCTTGTTTATTGAACACATCTTAATTTAGTATGTTCAGCATAGAAAATCAAGACTTAACACTGTCTATTTGATATTTTATTATTGCTCAGTTATCTTTTTCATCAATACTGTTTAATATTATTTATTTATTTATTTATTCTTCATACATCACATGCAACTATAGTAGTTATGACAACTTAGTAGAACATTTGTTGAATATGCAGATTTATTCTGACAATTCATATGTATAATATATGAATTACAGATTTATTCTGATAATTCTAATTGCTTATTGATCACTTCTGAACAGTCAATCTGATTGTGGGTCTCAGTGATCAGTAGTTAAGGAAATTTGAGATTTGATGTCTAAATAATAGATAAATAATTGTGTATATAGTGTCTTTTATAGACAACTAAGATCTGTAGAATTTTTCATCACTTGTTTTTCTTATACAACTGAATGACTTGGTGGTTGATTTGGTGAGTGGTGTGGGATTTGAACTCACAATCTTTGAAATTAAGCAATATACTAGTGGGGTCACTACTTCTCTAGTTTTTCACTTAATTTCTTAGATCACTCAAGCAGTATACATTCACTATAGGGTGGTTGTGTGATATAGTGGACAGTTTACCACGCTGGTAGCCTTTTTAATTTAAGTGAAAATTCATGAAAGTAGTGATTCCAATTGAATTTCTCACTTAAATTATAAGATTGTGGGTTCAAATCCCACACCTCCCACATACATTATTCACTGAGCTGTTCAGTTGTATAAGAAAAACAAGTGGTGAAAATTCTACAGATCTTAGTTGTCTATAGAAGACACTATACACACAATCATTTATCTATTATTTAGACATCAAACTTCAAATTTTCTTAACTATTGGTTGCTGAGACCCACAATCAGGTTGACTGCTCAGAAGTGATCAATAAGTAATCAGAATTATTAGAATAAATCTGTAATTCATATATTATACTTATGAATTGTCAGAATAAATCTGCATATTCAACAAATGCTTTATCACAAGTCATCATAGTGCATGTTTGCTGATATAGACTATAAAAGGAAGAATAAATAAATAAATACATTCACTATACTGCTTGACCATTCCTGTTTAATATTATGATTGATTATTCTTTTCTTCATTTTGAATTCTCATCTTTGTTATCTTCATCTCAGAATTCTCAACTTTCTGACTTCTTTGATGACTCTGATGCACACTTTTTGTATGTATATATTGCAATCTCTTTGAGCAATATCATCAAATCTTCTATCTATAAACAAGTCATTGAGTTATCACTATACAAGAAGTGAAAGCAAGTGATGAAGAACAAAATACATTCTTTAAAGAAAAACAACATATAAAAAATGATCTCTGTGTCATCAGATCAGCATGTTCTTCAAGAATATTGAGTGTATAAGATTAAGCATGATGCACATGATCAAGTTAGTTGTTATAAGACTCACTGAGTAGTCAAGAGCTACAAACAACAATTCAGCATTGACTATGATCAAATCTTTGCATTTGTTGTTAAGTCACAAATCTACAAAGCTTTTTTCATCTTAATCACTCATTTTGATCTAGAGACTGAGTAAATAAATATGACAATCACATTTCTTTATAATTCTATCAATCAGATTATCTATATAAAGCTTTTTTATGAATATGAACTTTCTGACATAATTGTCTTACTTAATAAGATTTTATATGATTTAAAGCAGACATCTTGTCTTTGATATAAGACTCTACACAATCATCTTATCTCTTTTAATTTTCATCATCTTAATTCTGATCATAGTGTCTTCTTTTAAATCAATGACAGTGTTATCATCACTGTCTACATTGACAATCTTTTTCTTATAGAAGAGAATAAATCAGTTATTCAAGACATCAAAGTACATCTTATTAACATTTTCAAGATGTCAGATCTCAGTTCTGTGTTCTATTATTTAAGTATGAAGATTGAGCACAATCATTTTGAATACACTATTTATCTTATTCAGACAGTCTACATTAATAAGATTCTTAAGACATTTCAACAGTTGCAGACAGTTTCTGTCAACATATTTATGAATTTTAGTGCAGTACTCATGAAGAAGTTCATCACTCAGACTGACATCATCACTATTTAATGCTATCAAAAGACAGTAAAATCACTAATATACATCATGTTACAGATGTATTCTGACATCATCTTCATCATCTTTATCATCAGTCAGTTTGATCAGAATCTGAATGTCTCACATTATAATACTGTCAAGTAAGTCTTCAAATATCTCACTGACACTATAAACTTGAGTGTCATCTATAGCATCACTGATGCAGATCTCATTGACTACATCAATACTGATTAAAACAGATGTTGCAATACTCAGAAGTTCACTGACACTTATTTTTTTTTTCTCTTCAAAAATTCTATTAATTGATGTTCTAAATGTCAACAAATTGTTGTTTTGTTGTTCACTGAGTTTGAATACATGATTGAAACACAAGCAACAAAGAAAGTCATATAACTTCATCATTTTCTTACAGAAATTGACTTTCTTGATAACAATGATTTTATTGTTATTTGTGCTGACAATTGTGATGTTATAAATCTAGCTTGAAACTCTGAGTTTCACATTCACATTAAGCACATCAATATTCAGTATCACTTTATTCATGAAACTGTCAATTGCAATCTCATCAATCTTGAGTTTGTTTCTACATCTGAACAAACAGTTAACAGACTCATTAAGTCTTTATTTATTATCAAGTTTTGTTGCTTTTTTAGTCAGCTAGATCTTCTAGCTGCAATGACTTTATAAATCAAATCAATGAAACATCAATTAGTTGCAATCTGAGTAATTAACTTACTTATTTATGAAGTATGACAGATCATAGTCTACATCATAGCAATTAAGTTAACTTCTCAAATTATCAACTAATTTTTTAATCACATATTTAAGTTCTAATCTCATCATCACTTTCTTTGTCAACTAAAACTTATGTCAACAACATTATATATTGAATTGACAGAACATTCATTAGTGATGATCAGAATAACTGACTTAACAAGTTCATGAAGTATAACAGATTATAGTTTACATCACAAGATTGTCAAATCAGTTCTTCTCAATTATTCATTCTTTTTTGTTGCACATTCAAGTTCTGATCTCATCATTGCTTCACTTTTTGTGTTTTTACTATGTCTTTTTTCTTTTCATCTCATTCTCACTTTCTCATCTCACTGTTGTCTCAATCTTTTTTATGATTTCTTCATCATCTCACTGTCAAATCTATCTCTTAATAAAATCAGAAAATCTATACTGACTAATGAATAAGTATCTAGATTGTTTAGAATGTCTAGATTGACTAGATTTAAGAAGAAGTATTGAAATTAGAAGACTCTTTAAAAGTTTAACTCTATTCAGTTTAGTGTTGAAATCTTCTGTATCATGTGATATGCTTAGTTATTATACACAAAAGTTATTCTTTGTGTATTCTAGTCTTCTAGATAATTAAGACATTTAATATTAAGTAATAAAAATATTTCAATTTCAACAGATTTGTAATGATATGAGAACTACTATACTCTGTAAAGACATTGTGATTATGAATTTAGATAATGCAAAAGTTGTAGAAAATTTTGATGTTGAGTTGACTAGCAAAGTCTTTTATTTGTGATGTCAATCAGTGAAGTCTTTTATGCAGTTACATGAATCAACTTAGTATTTGTTGAAATTAAAAGACTTTTTAGAAGTTCAACTCTATTCCATCTAGTGTCAGAATCTTCTGTGTCACATGATATCACTTAGTTATTACACACAAAAGTTATTCTTTGTGTATTCTAGTCTTCTAGATAATTAAGACATTTAATATTAAGCAATAAAAATGTTTCAATTTTCAACAAATTATGAGTTCAACTTTCTGTCTTATCTACAACATTTTTTTATCTTTAATTAATTTTGCTGTTATCATTTTGACAGCATCTTTTCTCATTTTGATAATCTATCTGTGTGCTTTCTCAAATAACTCTTTCTCAATAATCTATCTGCATACTTTCTCAAGTTGTTGTCTCAATATTCTCAAATGATGTTCTTCTTTCATCTTTCCAATAATCTATACATTTTGATGTTCATTCTGCAGAAATAATTCACATAATTATGACTTTCTTAAATAACACTTTCAACTTTTCTTGTCTTACTGACATCAATAACTATGTCTCATGAGTTATTAATGTCAAGTTTATTTATTTATTTATTCTTCATTCTATGCATGCAGCTATAAAAGCTATGGCATTTAATAGACATATAATGAAAGATGTAGACACAAAACAAACTTCAAAATCTTGTACATGTGAATAATTAATCTGAATACTTTTTGATCACTTCTGTTCAGTCAATCTGATGTTTTATTTATTCTTCAATTTTATAGTCTATATGCAATGATATATGTTATGACAGACTTGTGTTAAGGTATTTGTTGAATATGCAGATTTATTCTGACAATTCATATGTAATATATGAATTACAGATTTATTCTGATAATTCTGATTGCTTATTGATCACTTTTGAGCAGTCAACTTGATTGTGGGCCTCAACAGCCAATAGTTAAGGAAATATGGGGTTTGATGTCTAAATAATAGGTAAATGATTGTGTATATAGTGTCTTTTATAGACAACTAAGATCTGTAGAATTTTTTTCTCACTTGTTTTTCTTATACAGCTGGATGACTTGGTGGATGGTTTGGTGGGTGGTGTGGGATTTGAACTCACAACCTTATAATTTAAGTGAGAAATTCAATTGGGGTCACTACTTTCATGAATTTTCACTTAAATTAAAAGACTATTGAAGTGGTACACATTCACTGTACCACTCTACCACTCTTTGATCTTTGTTGCATGCATCATTGCATTTCTTGCTGTTATAGTCTGGCAGTCTATGCAAGTATGCTTTGAAATAGTCATGACCTAGTTTCATTTGTGTAAAAGTAGCAAATGAAAGTCTGTCTGCACTTTTCAGATCTTCTTTGATGTGAAAACTAGGTGTTTGATCAAACTGAGCATAGTATCTTTCTTGAGTTGTCTTTTTCCAGTGGGTGGTTCAGTTTTCCAGTGCTTTGATCTTGATTTTGTGTTTGATATAGCTAATAGATGTAAATCTATCAATATCTGATGAAATTGACTGCTTTGCACCTGATTTTGCAGCTTTATCTGCTATTTCATTGTCTTTAATGTTCTCATGTTCAGGGACCCAATGAATATGAGGTGTAACTTCATAATCTATGAGTTTTTGAAGAGTTTCTTGACATTTAATAGCTAGATGCTGTTCAGATCCTTGATTTGTGATTTGAATTCTTTGTATAGCTGCTTGATTGTCTGAAAAGATTCATATGTCTTTGATTCTTTGATATTTCATGATTTCTTTGAGACTTAACTTCAAAGACTGTGAAATTCCAAACAATTCAGCATCATAGACTTTCATGATGGTTTCTAGATTTCAAAATTGTTGATGTATAATATCTTTATACATGTAGCAAAGACCTGCACCTAGATTTTCATCTAGTTTTGACTCATCTGTGTACAAAACAGCATTTTTAAACTTGATTTTCTTAGAGAAAAGTGTTTCTAGTCTCTTTAGATGTTTCAAAGTAGTCAGTTTCTTGTCAGATTTGCTGATTTGAATGTCTATGTTTAATAAAACACTTCAAGGTGCACAGCATAACTCATTTTGAGTTGAAATCTTCAAATTTAGTGTTTCTGATAGATATTTGCAAATGCTATATAGCACTTTAATCAACTGAGTTGGGTGTTTCTTCTTAATGAGAGAGTTTGAATGTTGATTTCAGTCAAGATAATGATTTTCATCAATATTACATTCAGTTTCAAGTTCTGATGAGTAGATGTATGAAGTTCTTTGTCTAATTGAATGATTTTCTGACAAAGTAGCTATTCTTAAAGCATATAGCTCTGTTTTTTGATCAAGTTTAAATCTGAGTGATAATATAGCTGATTTTAGCTTCATATCAGCTGATAATGAAGATCTAAATGCATCTAGAATTTTTCTAGTTGCTGAATTTTGAAGTTTTTGAAACAGCTTTTCAAAATTCTTTTGTTGTTTTCACCATACTGGACTTCCATAGTCACTTATAGATGTAATGCAGACTGTGTACAGCTGTTTTCCAGCTGATGTTGATAAACTTCATTCAGAATTCATCAGTCTATGCAGTAAATGCAATGTTCTAGTTGCAGAAGCTATTTTCTTTTGTATATGTGTCTTAAAAGACATTTTAATGTCAAATCAAACACCTAGTCAGTGTACAACTTTAGAAGAATGTATAACAGTGTTATTTGATAGTTTTACTGTTGATATAGCTTGATTTTCTTTCTGAAAATGAATGAGTTCTGACTTGCTGTCATCAAATATAACTGCATTTTCTTCAGCTCATTGAAATGCAGTTTTTGTGACTGATTCTAATGTTTTGCTGTTGTCTGCAGCTGTTTTTTCTTTCACAATAATAGTCACATCATCAATATAGCTTGATAGCTTTAGTTGAGTGTGTTTATTGTTGATTTTTGTGAATAGAAATCACATATAGATCAAAAATAGCATTGATGATATAGATGATTCTTGTGGAATTTCAGAATTGACACTTTGTGAGTGATTTTTTTCATCATCAAAAGCTAGAGCAATTGTTCTATTTGTAAGAAAGCATTGCACTCATTTTAGTACAGTTTATGATAAATGTAGTCTTTTCATGACTTTTAGCAGTTGATTTAAAGACACATAGTTAAATGCATTCTTAACATTCAAGAATAAAGCTGTCAAGACTTTGTTGTTGTTGATTGCTTGTTGAATGTCATGTGTTAAACACATAGCTGCATTCACAGCTGATCTTTGCTTTCTATCACTCATTTGCTCATGATATAGCAAGTCTGTGATTTCAGTTCAATAGAAAAGTCTTGTTGTTATTATCTTTTCAGATATTTTGCTCAAGCAATTTAGTAGAGTGATTGATCTATATGCTTTGAGTATTGAGTAGTTTACTTTGTCTTCTTTTCTCAGAATTACACCAGTTTCTTGACACCAGCATACTGAATGATAGTCTTGATTTATTAAAACTGAATAAACAGTGTGAAATAACTCAGATATAGCTTGATATGCATATTGAATTATCAAAAAGAACAATTCATCTGGTTCAGGTGCTTTCTTTGTTGATGAAGTCATAATGATTTGTTTTATTTTCTTAGAAATGACTGAAAATCATGATTTTGTTGAGCTATTATCACATTCTAGCTCAACTGAATTGATTTGAGGTGATTTTGGAAACATGATCTCAAGAAAGATATCACACTTGTCTTTAAATATGAGTTTCACTTTGCTTTCATGCTTTATAAATGATGTTTTCTCTATTTTTTGTGATTTAGTGTAGTGATATGCTGTAAAGACATCTTTTTCAGCTGCATCTTGCAGAAAAGTAGT
The DNA here is from genome assembly GCA_025617375.2 of Acarospora socialis. Taxonomy (NCBI): domain Eukaryota; kingdom Fungi; phylum Ascomycota; class Lecanoromycetes; order Acarosporales; family Acarosporaceae; genus Acarospora; species Acarospora socialis. The sequence goes on from JAMYGW020000013.1 coordinate 299,173, forward strand.
TCATGAAGTGTGTTTGACTTTTTGAATTGCATGAAAGTATCTATTATTTATTTATTTATTCTTTCTTTTATAGTCTATATCAGCAAACATGCACTATGATGACTTGTGATAGAGCATTTGTTGAATATGCAGATTTATTCTGACAATTCATAAATATAATATATGAATTACAGATTTATTCTAATAATTCTGATTACTTATTGATCACTTCTGAGCAGTCAACCTGATTGTGGGCCTCAGTGATCAATAGTTAAGAAAATTTGAGGTTTGATGTCTAAATAATAAATAAATGATTGTGTGTATAGTGTCTTCTATAGACAACTAAGATCTGTAGAATTTTCATTATTTGTTTTTCTTATACAACTGAACAGCTCAGTGAATAATGTATGTGGGAGATGTGGAATTTGAACTCACAATCTTATAATTTAAGTGAGAAATTCAATTGAGATCACTACTTTCATGAATTTTCACTTAAATTAAAAAGACTACCAACATGATAAACTGTTCACTATATCACACAACCACTCCATGAAAGTATCTATTTCTTGCATTTCTAAACTGATTTCAGTTTTCTTGTGATTTGTGATGCTTTCAGTATCTTTTAAAATCACTCATTTCAGTTCTGAGTACTGATAATGATTCAGATCATCATACTTTAGCTTTTGAGCAGAGTTTTCTCTTTGATATATGCAGATCTGCTGCATTTGCTATCAAATTTCTAAGAGAAATAGCTATTTCTTTTAGATTTTGATTTGATGATGTTTGCATTAAGCTTTGAATTTGAGTATCAGCTTGTGTTGAGTTTATTTGCAGTGTTTCTGCAAATTTAACTCAGTCTGCTTTGTCTATGTTGTATGATGCACTCAGTGAACTTTCAATTCATTCAGACTCATTTGCAGTTAATTCAAACTGAATAACTTCATGATCTGATTCAGACTCCATATCTTGCTTTACTTGTCAGTTTCTTGTGAAATTGCAAAACAAAGATGTTGCAAATGTCAAATCAATCACTGATGTTGCATTGTCTGAGTGATGTGTATAGATGTTTGTGTCTGATGTGTTTAACAGCTCATAGTTGTGAATTTTTAGTCAGTTTATCAAAGAAGTAGCTCTTATAGAGTTTTCTATTGATGAATTTCATTATGCATGATGTGCATTAAAATTTTCACAGATAATAGCTCTTTGTGATAGTTGAATTGCTGTTAAACATCTGTCTATGATTCATTGATCATTGTTGATTTGCTGTGACTTTTCATTGTATATATTAAGTAACAGTATACTAGAAATTTCATTTGCTGAAATACTGAGTATTTGCAAATCTGAGTCTTTTGACAAGTCAGATCTTGATATACACACTAAATTTTGTTTAGTTTTAGACACAAATGTCATAGTTCTAGATCTAAAATCTTGATTTGATGTGAATATCAAACTAGTAAAAGATGAATGTGAAATAGTGATTTTGTTGTCTCTTGCAATTCATGATTCTTGAAGAAGAACTATGTCTGCAGTTTTTGTAGCTGAATTCAGACATAAGTACATGACATTCATAGATCTTGCACAGTTGTGTTGTAGAATGATGATTTGTGATGAATTTATTGTGTTATTCATGACATTTTCATAGATAGTGAATCTGCTGTTGAAGAAATAGACTGTAGTGCTTTGAAAACACTGCATTCTGCACTATTTGCTTGATGTTTTTCATCACAATTGCTGCATTTATAGACTATATGTGCACAAGTGATTTCTTTTGACTGTGTGAAACAAAGAAAACAGTCATGTTCTCTAGTATTGTGATTTTCTGCACAGAATTGACAAGTGTCTTTGTTTTTGCATACAGTTTGCAAATGTTCAAATTTTTAACACTTTCTGCATTGATCTGTTGACTTACATATGTTGTAAACTGCAGTTCTGACTGATGTTTCAGTTATTATCAGTCTGTTTCTGAGTAGTTTCTGAATTTCTTGTTCTGATTTGACAGTCAAAACAATAGAATTATGCAGTTTTTCTTATCTGACTTCTTCTGAGATAAGTCAGTGTGATAGAACAGTTAGTTTAATGTTTTTATTGAAGATTTCTACTTCATCTTTGACTAGTTGCATGTCTTCTTTGTTGTTGAAAATAGCTGTGAAAATTCCATGTGCTACTATTTTGTATCACTTTTCATTCTTTGTGATTTCTATGAATTCAGATAATGAATTTCAGATTTGTTGATGTTTTAGCAAGTCTTCTGCTGTGTCTTCACTGGTTGTGAGCACTATACTAGCTTTGAATTGTGAAATAGCAACTGTGAAAATCAGCAAATTGTCTATTTTTGCTGTTTTAAGTGTGTTGTTGATTTTGTTGTGCATGTCTATGACATTGATAGTAGTTGTGAATGTTTTTGACTTCATAACTAGATGTCTTTCTCTGAAAGTAGTGAGTTTATTCACTACTTTTGACTTTGATACTTTTTTTTGAACAGTTGTTCATGAATTTTGAGCATTTTGATCTTTGCTGCTTGCAATTGATGCATATGTAGCTGATTTGACTGTTTTTGTTGATGTTGATTGTTCAAAGCTGATTTTGTTTGTCTGTACAAAGTTAATAAAGTTTATTTTGTTTGTCTAAAAGACAAATGCTGATTTCTCTGTGGTTTCTGACTTTGTTTTAGACATTGTGTGAAGAATTTTGTTTAATTTGATGTTGACTTCATCTTTGAAGCTGTCTAGTTGTTGTTGAACATTTAGTTTCTGATGAAATGTTTCATCTGACTGTTTGAGTGAATCTAGATTTGCATTTTGTCTTGCTTGATTCAGTGTCTTGATGCTAGTTTCTAATTCTTGTTGAACTATGAGATTTGTGAATTGCTGAATAGCTTGCTTGAGGTAGTTTCTGACTTGTTGAAGTAGTTTGTCATCATTTTGACTTTTTGAGTGTAGATTTGTGCAGTTTGCATGATGAGTTTCATGCTGATTTGATTCTTCATCAGAAGAAATAGCTTTTAGCACTGAACTGACAATGACTTTTCTCTTTTTAGACTTTAGAATAGTCTTTTGAGAAGATTTCATGATGATTTGTGATCTCAACAGATCTGGTGAACTCATAAAGAGTTGTGAAAGTGCTGTTTTTGATGATTTTTGTTGTTTTGTAGGTGTTTTTGGATTTTCTAGATTGAAATCTTGCATGAAGTTGCTGAAATTCAGTGCAAAAGTCATGATATGAGATGTTTTTGAAATTCATTCTGTTCAAATTCAAAATTCTATTCAAATTTAAATTCAGAAGATCTATGTTTAGCAGTAATTATCTAGTTTTTGAAGATAAAAACTAGATTTTTCTGAGATTCTAGATTATAGAAGCTTTGAATTCTTATTTCATCTAGAATAGACTGTATTCAATTGTTTAATTCAGATGTTGCTTAATATCTCAATTCATCTAGAGTAGATAAACTCTACAATAGACTTTTATCAGCTCTACTATAAGCAAGACTATACTATAAGTCACTCAATCACTAAATCTTGAAACAGATGTGTTTAGAGCAAGATTTCTATGTGAAGTCTTGTATTTATATCTTAACTACTCAGACAACATTGTTTGTCAGTCTGAGCTTTTATCAGCAGATAGAACTAGAAAATAGCTATCTGCTTATATTCTTCACTAGATCTTTGTGAGATGCTTTTAGTGTAGAGTATGTCTTCACTGATAGGTTCTTTCTGCATGCAAAATGCTAATCAATTGACAGAAGAAATGCTCAAATTCCAGCTAAATTTGTCAAGAAATAGCTATTTTGCAGCTAGTTTTTGTGGAAACTGCATGCAGTTGCTGAAATTGAGCAATTTGATGTAATTCAGTCTGTAATGCTTAGAAATTTGATCTGAAATGCTGGTTTTTGAGTGAAAATAGCTGAAAAGTAGTTGATTTTGTTGATAAACTAGCTTGTTTTGATGATAGAGCTATGTAGGTATGTTGTATGATGCATGAATTGATGTAGCTTGGTGTGTATAGACTGGAATTGCTGTGTAGTTGATGTAAAAGTGATGTTTTTGGTGTTTTCTTGGTTGTATTGGTGTTTTTGGTGTTTTAGTGTGAGTGAGACTTAGTTGAGATGTCTGATGATGCTTGGTGCACAGAAATTCTGTCAAGCAAGCTAGAAAAATTTAAGTGAAAATTTGTGAACTTCAAAAAATCTAGATACTAAGGGGTACAACTAAACAGTTCAACAACTTTGTGTGCAATAAAGATATCAAAAAGCAGTAACAGTATGAATTTTAGAAGAGGTCAAGGTGAAGAAAACTGTCAATTCAGATTTTTCAAAAACACATTGATTGTGGTGATGCTGATGTTCAAAATGTTGTTTTGAGTTTTTGACTGAAGATATGTGAAAAATTTTCACTGAATAGTAATTGAGATCCCTCATCATCAGTATTGATGATGAAGATAAGCTGTTTTGAGAGTTTATGAAAGTGAATGAGACAAAGAATTTGCTCTATTCAGAATTTTGATAGCTGGTTTGGTTGTGGTTCTGTGGTTTTTCTGCCATTGAGCTTGTTTTTGTTGTGATATCAGTCTGTAATGATAGTGAGTAGATATTGAGCTGAGATATGCAATTGAGATCACATATATTGACAATAACTTGTTTCTTGTGTTTAAACAGACTATTCAATATTATTGTTTTTCAGACTATGAATATCAGAAAGTCAAATAAAATAGACTGAGTTGATCATTTTATTCACTCTTGATAGTGTAATTCATCAAACTTATCATTCACTAGTTAGTGCACTTCTTTCTTAAGTGAATATATCTGTTTGAACAGCTTAACTGCTTTTTCTTCTCAGTTCTTCTTTAAGAAAATCTGCAAATAGTCTGATTTCAAAATGTTTACAGTTTCATCACAGTTCTGTCATAAGTCTGAGTAAGTCATCACAACAGTAACAAAAGTCATAACTTTGACAGATCTATCACTGTATATTGTAATACTGTTAGATAAACAGATCTTAGACATATCAGTAGACTTAGACAGACATAGAGTAACAAATTCAAGGTTCTCAATACTGTCAGCATAACAACTCTCTTTTTTGTATTTCACAATGTGACTGAGATGAGCATGTTGAAGAATAATCATGTTGGTGAACTCATCATTTTGAATGTGAACAAAGAACATATTTGTGTCAACAATATAACTGTAAGTCTTCAGATAGAATGAATGAAAAACTAAGTCTTTATTCTTTGAAAGAGACTGTTTTTCTGTCTTGACTGCAATCTGTTGAACTGATTGTGATGATATTACATTCTTAGTGAAGAATCTAACAATTTGATGTGTATGATTCTTTTATGAAGTAATGCTTAGATTCACTTGCATGTTGCAACATTTTTCTATAATTGTCTTTCATGATAAAATATCTGTACTGATTTGTTCTGATTCTATAACATTCATATAAATAAGAAGATTAGTTCAAAGATTATCAACAAGATAAATATCACAAATTATGTAAGCAACAGCAAGTTTTCTGTTCAATTTTTTGAGTAGATATAGATTCAGACAAACATACTTTCAGTATTTATGCATTTGACTGTCAATATCTTGCACAGTTATCTGACTCTTAGTGAACTGAATAACAGCATTGAACAATCTGACTAGTAGAAATACTCAATTTACTAGTGACATGATACACTCAGTGTCTAGACAGACTGCTTCAATGAAGTCTTCATCAGACTTGAAACAAAAAGATATGATCATGTAGTGTTAATTGCAAAAATCACAATCAGATTCTTCAATAATGTCAGCTGCATCTAATTCAACAATGTCAATGATGTAGATCTTCACATTATTAGTAGCTATCAACATTGTCTTAAGTTTCAGTTTTAAGATTAAGCTCTTAAAAACAGACTTCTTGATCTTCTCATGAGTTGAATGAACATGCTGATGTAACTTGTTATTTGATTGAAAAGTTGTCTTACACATGTGACAGACATATGTAGTAAGAGTGTACACATGAAAAATATCAAGATGATAAACTGATTCTTTAAATAATTTCAAGATAGATGCAGCAGTATCACTGTGACTGTAATTTGTCTGTTCTTCTTCTTTATTATCTTTCTGATAGATGTCATCTTCATAATTATAATTGTATTTTCTTATATATTCTTCACTATTGTATACATTCTCAGCAATGTCTTCATCAGATAATTCAAACAGAATTGATTTGTCATGATATACTGACTGCAGTCAAGATGAATAATGTGACTGATAGAAAGAATGTCAATTATTTGAAGCATTTTGACAGAATTGATCATTACACTCAACATACTCATTTTATAAATAGATAACATTGTCAAAGATGATTTGCAGAGACTGGTGATAAAGAATTTGAGAAGATGAAGAAACATTTATGTTGATGTAAGACTGCAGTGAATATGATTGATACAGCTAATAAGATTGATTGTAAGTATTGTTCTGATAGAGTTGATAAGAAAATTAAGACTCTTGAAACTAGTCATACAGATAGAATTGACAATTATTGTTGAAATTGTTATTATCTTGTTATCAACACTGTTACTGCTGAGTTAACTGAACAGATGATCTGATAGATTCAGTACAGCAGTTGTACTTATTGAATCATACTTTCTTTATATTCTTCATGTCTTTAATGAAGAAAGACATCATTGTTACAGTATTAAATCATTGAATACTTTTGCAAAGACTAAAATCAAAACAGTTTCAAATTCACATCAGCTGAACAGATGTCTTGATCATTCTAATGTTCTTTGTGTGACATATAATGTTCAAGACAAAACTCAATGATTCTCAGTTGTTTCACACATCTTGAATAATGTATCATTTTATTTTCAAGACTTTCATGACATTGAATTGAGTACACTTAAAGCAACAAAACAACATCTTCTCTCATCATTCTACATTATGATCTTTTCATATATACTCACACTTTATTGTCAAAAGCTGTTCAATATATCAGTCTTGAGTGATATAACAAAGACATTTGTTAAGATTTCAACACACCATTCTGTCAGTCTTGATATCAATTACATTTTTAAAGAAGTCAATGAATAAATGCACATCACAGAAGTAGATCTTTTCTTTAACATTAACAATATCATTGAAGTCATAATTCTTCATATTCAGATGCAGATTAAAGAATCTTACTTTTTCAGATCAAAATCAAGTGTCATTATTGTTATGTTGTTTTCAGAATGCATTCAATCAATCTGAAACAAATTTATCTGAATTATCTGAGTTGTCAGAATTGTCAGAATCTAACTTATATTGATATTGTCAAGACAGGTTTTGTTGATCTGAATAAGATTGCTTGAAATGATGAGATAGATTCACTGTACAGTGAGAATCAGCTGAGTTAACTGTCTCAACATGATCTTTAACACAACTGTCTATCTTAATCTGTGCAATCATTCTGTAAAGTATTTACATCTGAGGAGTGGTAGAGTGGTACAGTGAATGTGTATCACTTCAGTAGTCTTTTAATTTAAGTGAAAATTCATGGAAGTAGTGACCCCAATTGAATTTCTCACTTAAATTATAAGGTCATGAGTTCAAATCCCACACCATTCACCAAACCATTCACCAGGTCATCCAGCTGTATAAGAAAAACAAGTAAGAGAAAAATTCTACAGGTCTTAGTTGTCTATAAAAGACACTATATACACAATCATTTACCTATTATTTAGACACCAAACCCCATATTTTCTTAACTATTGACCATTGAGGCCCACAATCAAGTTGACTGCTCAGAAGTGATCAATAAGCAATCAGAATTATCAGAATAAATCTGTAATTCATATATTACATATGAATTGTCAGAATAAATCTGCATATTCAACAAATACCTTAACACAAGTCTGTCATAATGTATATCATTGCATATAGACTATAAAATTGAAGAATAAATAAATAAATTTACATCTGAGCATCAGAAAATACTGAATTGATTAGCAGTATGTTTTGATTGCTATTCTGATGACTTTTATTGTCATTGTTATTGATTATTTCTTGTGATAGAAATGATTCACATAATATACTTTTGTTAACAAAGAAAAACATATGCAGATGAGTTTTAGAAGATGTTGATTTATGTGACTGATTAGTTTTTGAAGATGATGATGCTGTAAATAAATTGAAGTTGTGTAAGATAGAAACTATGAATTGATGAAAACTTCACTCAGCTTAAAATGAATCTGACTGATCTGATTGATCAGACTAATTGATATTGTCAGTAAACTGAAATGAGATTTACATTAAAAATGCTGAATGATTCAATAGAGATGTCAAGTCATTCTTGAAACAGTGAATGATCTTGATAAAACTACTCTTAATGAATGATCAACTGATAGAATACTCTAAATCAGAAAATTGACTGATATTCTTATAAGTTTGTTGAAGATCTGATGTATCAGCAAACTGATATCTGATGAAAATAAAGTATAAGATGATGATTCTGTGAGCTAAATCAATGATGTTGTTTGATATTGAGAAGACATAGACATGATTCATGAATTCAAACTGCTTTAGCTGATAAACAGCTAGAATACATCAGTCTGATAGACAAGATAGATCTTAACTTGATGACAAAGCAGCTGAACTAAAATCTACTGATGAGTCTGTTGAAGACTTTATTAAAGTAATAACTCATGAACAGAAGTCATAAGAGTGATGAGTTTGTATAAAGAATAATTAAGTAAATATAAACAAAAGCAAAATAACATCAACAGTGAATTGAACAAGTAAGACTAGATAACATTGTCTGATAAAATTGTCATCATAAATATGTCAGACAGATAAGATCTAACAGTTAGGTAAATGGTAGACAGTGAAAACAGTCTTGATAAGATTGACAAGCTCAATATGTTGAAGATCTAATGAGTTCAGTGAGATAAAATCAGACTGATAGTGTTGTATGAAGATGATTGAATTTAAGACACAAATCAATGATCATAGACTCAATGATTTGTACAATTGGTGCTATCAAATTATTAGAATCATTATACAAGTGAGTGAAAGATGTAATTGCTAAAGAGCTACCTATGAAAAAACTCTGCATATATGTCTCTCATGAGTGTCTTTCATATCTAGCAATCAGTTCATTAAGCTCATGATGTCAGCAAGATTGCAAAGTGATCTGATGAAACACATTTGACAGTAAAATTAAGACTGAGACTAATCTGATTTATAACACTCTTATTATTATGCAGATAATGGGGTGATCAAGTGGTATAGTGAATGTATACTGCTTGAGTGACCTAAGAAATTAAGTGAAAAACTAGGGAAGTAGTGACCCCACTAGTATATTGCTTAATTTCAAAGATTGTGAGTTCAAATCCCACACCACTCACCAAACCAACCACTGAGTCATTCAGTTGTATAAGAAAAACAAGTGATGAAAAAATTCTACAGATCTTAGTTGTCTATAAAAGACACTATACACACAATCATTTACCTATTATTTAGACATCAAACCTCAAATTTCCTTAACTATTGGTCACTGAGGCCCACAATCAGATTGACTGCTCAGAAGTGATCAATAAGCAATCAGAATTATCAGAATAAATCTGTAATTCATATATTATACTTATGAATTGTCAGAATAAATCTGCATATTCAACAAATGCTCTATCACAAGTCATCATAGTGCATGTTTGCTGATATAGACTATAAAAGGAAGAATAAATAAATAAATAAATAAATCTAACTTTATAATTGAGAAATCTCAGTTGAAACATAACATCAGATTGAATATCAGTAGCTAGAAGTCTTCAATCAGCATACTCAATGTCACAGTCAAGAATCACATTGGCTTTTTCTACTGAATGATCACAAAAGTTATATCTCAATTGACTTTATTGAGTACTGTCAAAGTCATCACATCATAGCTCTTTGTTTTTCTTCTTATTCAACTCATTTCTTATAATCTCTGAATATTGAAATCTTTGAACTCTTAAGTAAAATCTACAAGAAATATGTTTATCTACACTTTCATTATGAAGCTGTGACTATTAACAAGCTAAACTTTCTATTCTATTATCAGAGTGCTAAAATGAAGAACTTTTTCAAACAGAATACTCTCAGTACATGATGATTAACTGATCTTGTTTTTTACAACTCTGACATTGTTATCACAAAGCTTTTTCATTTCAAGACTGCTTCTTACACTATCTTTATCAATGAGAATGAAGTTCAGATCAATGTTTCTGTTATATTTTATACTGTTACTTAAATTAATGAGATTGTTAGTGCAATTCTGTCAGATATGACATCATTGTTGTATGTGTGAGTTTTAAATCTTAAGAACACAGTTCTGACAGCTGTTATGAATAGAACAATTCTACAGTGAATTAATCAAAAACTGTTGAATAAACAGCAGCAGCAGTGATGAAAGAAGCAGTCATGAAAGACTGTTGTAAAAACTCAAGTTCTTACTGTCAACAAAAATAGAACTCTAGTGCAGAAGAAGAAGAATAAGAAGAAGAATTTGAATAAGAAGATGAAAAGATATTATGTATTGAGAGATAAAATTGAATTTGTGAAGTTGATCTACAAGAAACTGACTATGAACTACTTAGTCTTCATGTAATTAGTTATTCTAGACAACATCTACCTACTCTCTGTAGAATGAGTTGAATTAGATGACAGTGAGAGTGATAGTGAGATGACTCACTTAGATAACTAACTTGAGTAATTGACTAATACATTATGAAAGTGATAATTTGAATAAATCAATAGTATTTTGATATAAACTAATTAAGTGACAGCAAGATGATCTGACTACATCAGCAATTTAATAACATGACTCAAAGCTGACTTAAAGCTAGATTTTGCTCACTTTTACTCAAAAAACTGCTCTGAGCTAATGATCTCATGTACTAGCTCTGAAGTGCTCTGAGCTAGCTCTGAGCTACATATAAAATGTGTATAAAAGTGAATAATATTCATAAATAAAATCATAAAAAATTGCTTAATAATCAGTCTATTTTTAGAAACTTTCTTGACTTTAAAGATTTTTAATAACCATAACTAGATGTAGTATTAGTAATAATAATATATTAAAGACTAGTGTATTTTGTCTGAATTTTTCAAAAATAAAATTATAAATGCACTAATATTGATGACTCATTTTTACACTAAGCAATTAAGCTTAAAGCTTAGTGTATAGCTTAATTCTAATTTTAGTAATTTGTAATATATGATGTAAAATACAATATTAATGAAATATATAATTTATAAGCTTACTAAGCAGCTCAGAGTCAGCTCAAAGCACTTAAAGCAAGTATACACAGCTAAAATCTAGCTCTGAGCTGACTTTGAGCTGCTTTTTCACTTTTTTTTAAGTCAAAATAGCTGAGCTGTCTCTCAACTTGCTGATGTAGATGACTGACTTAACTAAATAACAATTATATTACATTGTTCAGAGTGACAGATCAATCAAATGTTAAAATATGTATCTTATGAATCATTACACTCAATTATAACATCATCAATATCATTTCACATCATTATCATGAACTTCATACTGACATTATCATCAGACAATCAGAGTCTCAATTACATTTTTACAGTTATCAACAAATTCATCAAACAAATACTTTTTCTATCTGACAGATCTATCTATACAGCTTTGAACTGAGCAAAGATCTTGCTTTTTGATTTAATGAAACACAATTAAAACATATCTCAACAAATCATCAGTTATCACAATAAAAAGTTTCTTTCATCATTCTGACAAGCTATTTTTGACTTTTTAAACACTAAACTTCTCAATTCTACAGCATATCATCTTCAAACTGATGAACAATCTGAATGTACATATTAAACAGTCAAAATTATCTTACAATATGCTCTATTTAATTCAAAGAAATCAGATAAAGATTTTATTATGATGTTACTGTATCTGCAAGACTATCTTAATAACAGTTGAAATTTATCTACTGACTATGTATTTAACAAACTAGTTTATGAATTTTGCACAAATGACAGTCTTAATATGTTGTTGTTTTTCAATGTATCACTCAAAGATTATACTCATCTATAGCAAATCTACTGCAACAAGATTAAACAAGCAATTGTGTTTGCAAATGTCATCTTAAAACACTATTATGATGTGCATCATACACTCATTATACTTAAATTAATGATTTACTTGTGTCTATTTTACAGATACATCATTTCTGATCTCATCAATTGAAAGTTTTTAAATTGATGAGTTGACTCATTTTGAATCATAAAATGTGTCAACAATCTAGCTTATCACTTTAATCTATCTTCTATGATGTGAATTCATTCAGTAATATCAGTTGCACAACTTAAATCTGTTTTGTCACTTAACAGCAATCTTTACAATTGACAATTTAATATTAATTCTTTTCTTGTTGAAAATGACACAGTTATCAATGACAAAATCAAGAACATTGATGTGATATCTTTCTACAAAATTGAGTGTCTACTAAATAAACATATCACACAATACAGATGCAATCAATCAATGATGAAATATCTAGTCAAGTGAAAGAAATACAATCATAATCACAATGTGTAATATGACATTAAGAACTTGAAGAATACAAAGAATTTGATACTGAACTATAAACAGATGACAATAACTACATTTATTTAATTGTCATTCTCAACATTATTTACATATCACTATATCACTTACCTGCTCTTTGATTGTTTAAAATGATTGAGTTATGAGTTTTTTGTTAAAAACTTTATCATCTCTGTTAACATCTATTTTGCTGATGCTGCTGAAGTTTCTAATTTATTAACATTACATATTGCTATTGACAATTTCAATAAGATCATCAGCTTTCTTTAATGAAAGACAGATTGTTATGAATAGAGAGTTAGCTTTATTACTTTGATCTTTGAATGTAATTCATCAAGTTACTTAGCAATCTTGCTGTTGTCATGAATTTATAAGAATCACTTAACAATCTCACTGTCATCATGAATTTACAGAGACTAATTGCTAAATATAAAAGACACTTATGAGAAACATATATGCAGAGTTTTTTCATAGATAGCTCTTTAGCAATTACATCTTTTATGAACTCATATAGATTCTAATAAGATCTCAGATGAATAAAAAAAATATTGTAGTTATAACAGTTAAAATAAAAGTAAAGAAAATATTTAAAATGCATGTCAGTCTAAGCTGAACAACTTATTATGATGATATGTATTCAATACACATAAACAGCAAAGATAAAGTCAGATAATACTTACAAAAGTTTAAAAAAAGACAAGATAAATGCAACAGATCAATTTATGAAACAGAACTAGCTATTTTTATCAAGAAAAAAAATCTTAAAGACAACATTGAAGAGACTGATACTTGTGAATTTCAAATTGATAAATTGTGAATATTTTCTGACAGTAACACATACATAAAAGAAAGTTTGAATAATGCTGAGACTGAGTTCTTGAAGAAATATCAAACTAAGATCAATAAAGATTTAAATGCTCAAGAAAGAGCAACATCATGTAGATAGTAAAAAGATGCTGAAGTAAGAATAGAAAGTAGAGATATGTAAAGAACTTAATAATTTAATGAAAAATGTATGAACAGTTATTAACAACAAATCAATGCTGAAATCTCTTATATGAAGAACAAAGAATCACAAAATTAAAATACACTTATTTGAAGAATATATCACACAGAATGAAGACAGATAAATTTTCAGTGAAGAATATATATCACTGAAATTTCTGCAAAAAGTAAAAGTCTTTGAGAGTCAATTGCAGATAAAATATAATTAATATGAACTCTGATTACATCTGAAAAGATATATTGAGTAATACAGTTTAAAATATGCAAATTTTTTGATCAGAAAAAAATCTAAATAATTTTAAGAACTTTAAAAACAAATCAATGAATCAGCAGAGTCAAAAAATAAAGAGCTTTCTTGATAAGATTAAAGATTAAGAAGTTAGTGATATCTTAAAGAAAAAATAATAATTATTGATTATGAATCATAATTAAGATCAATGAACATCAAATTAACATATTGATAAATTTTGAAGCAAATAGTAACATCATTAATTGCAAAATAGTCAATATATTGATATTAAAAACACAGCAAACATCAGCAAGTTGAAAGACAGCTCAGCTATTTTGACTTAGAAAAAAGTGAAAAAGCAGCTCAGAGTCAGTTTAAAGCTAGATTTTAGCTATGTATACTTGCTTTGAGTACTTTGAGCTGGCTTTAAGCTGCTTAGTAAGTTTATAAATTATATATTTCATTTATATTGTATTTACATCAAATATTACAAATTACTAAAATTAGAATTAAGCTATACACTAAGCTTTAAGCTTAATTGCTTAGTGTAAAAATGAGTCATCAATATTAGTGCATTTATAATTTTATTTTTGAAAAATTCAGACAAAATACACTAGTCTTTAATATATTATTATTACTAATACTACATCTAGTTATGGTTATTAAAAATCTTTAAAGTCAAGAAAGTTTCTAAAAATAACCTGCTTACTAAGCTGTTTTATATGATGTTTTATATGATGAAATATTCAATTTTACACATATATTACATATAAATTACAGTCAGCTCAGAGCACTCTGAGCAACTCTGAGCTGAAACATAAGATCATTAACTTGAAGCACTTCAAGCTGAATTTTGCTGCACAAAGCTGACTTAAAGCTGCACTGCAAACTTGCTGATGAATGCATTATTTTCTTAATATACAAATGATAAATAAAGTCATTGAAAGAATCAAAGAAAAAATCTGTGTGAAAATCTTAATTCTTGAAAATTCTCAAGAAACAATATTTAATATTATGATATCAATCAGATATGATATAGTGCTAAAAATGTCTTAATTACATAAAGAAAATTTTAAAATTGACTGAGTTACAAAAGAAATGTATATAGTCAAAAACACATACAAGATCTCAAAACAATCAAAGATGAGCTTGTTAAAATATAAGTTATGAGATTATAAAATATCACTATTGAATGAAAAGCAATCTAAGTAAATATCACTATACTTAATAAGTGAAAATCAACTCAAGAAAGTCAGAATATATCTTGACAAGAATTTCAAAAACAGTTCACAAAATCATTAAAATCATCAGCAGAATACTCAATTCTGTTTGTATTAAAGAAAAATGATAAGAAATGATTGTGTGTTGATTATAAACAACTCAACAAGATAATTCATCAAGATAATTATTTCTTATCATTGATAAAAAAGTTGCAAGATTAATTAAATAAATCTAAATAATTCACAAGCTTGAATCTTAAAAAAACTTACTATCAAATAAGAATAAAGAAAGAAGAAGAATGAAAAATAGCATTTTAAACATAATATGAACATTATGAGTACACAGTTATGTCATTTAAACTAAAAAATATCTCAGTCATCTTTCAGAGATTGATTAATGACATATTAAAAGAATATCTCAATAATTTGTGATCACATATCTCAACAATATTCTGATATATTTAGAAGATCTTGAAAAGCATCAAAAGTATATACACAAAATACTGATGAAGCTTAATAAAAAAGCTTTGTACATAAAAAAAGTTAAAAAGCAGATTTAAAATCAAGAAAATTAAAATTTTAAACTATATAATTCAATCTAAACAGATTAAAAAGAACTTAAAGAAGACAAAAGTAGTCAAAAACTGATTAACATTAAAATGAATTAAGAAAGTACAAATCTTTCTAGAATTAACAAATTATTATTGAAAGTTTGTATCAAATTATGTGAGAATTATGAAATCACTGACATATTTAACACACAAAAATGAAAAATAACATTGAGAAGAAAATCAAGAAAATGCATTTTACATATTAAAGAAAAGTCTTAGTGAAACAGTGCATTTGAGAATATTCAATTCAATATGTAAAAAGATACTGAAAATCAACATTTTAAATTTCACAATAAACATATATCTATATCAGATCAAAGAAGAACAACAAAAACTTATAACATATTAATTTAGAAAACTATGAGAACTCAAGAAAAGATATGAGATTCATAATAAGAAATTTCTTGCAATAGTGAAAGCACTATAAAATTGAAGATCTTATTTTGCAAAAATCAGCAAATTAATTTAAATCTACACAGATTATAGAAATCTGAAAAACTTTACAACAATTAAATAACTTAATCAATAACAGATTCATGAAACAGAACAATTAATAAATTATGAATTTTAAATTTATTACAGAAAGAATAATGAGAATGATGAAGTAAATATTTTAAATAAATAATTTAATTATAAAGATGTATAGACTAAACTGACTGCTGAGATAAGATGAGATGAGTTTTACTTTATGTGAACTCAACTTACATAAATTTATGAGATAAAGTGAGTCTAAAATTTGAACTCAAACTTATATCTGAAATGAGATGAATTTTGTGACACTACTCATAAAGTCACAGTGTCACATGTGTACAAACTCATACTAACTCTTTAAGATTAATGATTTTTCATTATATCTTTATGTATATTTTTGTGCATTAATGAACAAGCTATGACTACACTGTAAATTATATCTATTCTTTACATATTTCTTGATATAATTATTTCAAAGAGAATTCAGCACTACTTAGCAACTAGTAATACATCTGACAATACTTTTTTAATTAATGAAAAAATATCTATGATGTATTAAAACAAGATAGTTAACAATTCATTTTTGTTGTATTAAGATAAGCTAAAAATCTACTGAGACATTCTCAGAGATTTTATTGTATAATAATTCACAGTGAGATCTCTTCTTTTCTTCACTGTATGTGAAATATTGTAGTTAAGAAACAAAATGATCACAAATGTAATCTTACTCTATTGTGATTTTTCATTCATATCTTACACATATTTTCTAATAAGTGTGACAGAAAGTTAAAAATTCATTTTCTGTTCTCTTTACACAAAAATTTTCTGTCAGCTCTGCTCTTTTATTAGTACAGTGATGCTGTTTGTTTTTTTTTGTTTTCATTTTCAGTGACTTTTTCTTCACAGACTTCTCAGTTTTAAACTGATTTTTCTTTTTTTGAGAACTTGACTTTGACTGTGTTATTGTTTTCTTGTAATGTTTGATTAAATAGTATATTTTATTGCTGAAAACACAGAAGAAAATCATAAATTTATAATTGAATGATGAAGAGAAGAAGAAGACAATGAAATGAAAGTGAACTTAATATGAGTAATTCAGCTTCAAGTAATGTCTGTAAAGTGTACTAATCAGAGTGTGAGCATTAATGTGAGTTTGAAGCATGAAACAAGAATTGAGCATGAAGATTGAGCATGAAGTGAAAGATTGAGCATGAAGCAAGAAGTTAAGTATAAAGTAAGAGATTGAGCATGAAGCTTGAACATGAAGCAAGAAGTTGAGTATGAAGTGAGAAATTAAGCATGAAGTTTAAGCATGAAACTTGAATGAGAAATTAAACATGAAGCTTAAGCATAAAGTGAGAAATTGAGCTGAAGCTTAAACATAAAGCTTAAAAATTAAACAAGAACTTAAGTCTGAAACTTGAGCATTGAATCTGATCATGAAGTTTAAGAATGAGTATGATCTTGTGTCAATTGTACTTTTTAAACTTGCTGTAATTAACAAATCATCATATCAGTGCACTGCATAAAGAAAAACTTGAGCAGAAACTTAATCTTCATAAGTTCATTATCAATACATTTAACATTACATCTTGATTATAATCAGTCTGCTGAATTATCAAGTCATATTATTAACTCTTTACAGTGAGCTTGTTAGATGCTGCATCAAGTGTCATAAGATATTTAGTAAGCATCATGTTTTTTATTTGAAAAATGATTCATTTTACATGTATAACAAGCAAATTGATGTTTAACAGATATATCAGTGCTGAACTGCAAAATATGAAGACAACATACTCTTAAAATAAATTATTAAATATGTCTCTGCAGCTTTCTGAAGTGCTGTTAGTGTTATTTTTTGAAAGTAAAGATTCAACTTAAAGTTCTAAAATATCTCTTAAATAAGTTTCAAGAATGACAATTTCACAAATAAAAATTCAACATTCTTCTAATAATATCTGATTTCTCTGACAGCTGCAGCTTCAATGTAATGTCAATAATATTTTTAATAATACTTTAAAAGTGCAGCTTATCTTCAATCTTCTTCTTTTTCTTTTTGATCTTGAATGATTTCTTAAACTTAAAATTAATATTCTTCACATACTGTGTTCTTAGCTGATCATTCATCTCTGTTCACTTAGTCATAATCATTTCATATGTAATTATCTTCTTTTTGTATCTGTTAATCAATGATCTCATAGAAACAATCTTAAATGTAATTATAGTTAACTTCTTTTTCTTTTGAGTCTTCTTTGTTTGTATTATGATATGATATAAATAGAGAGATATGAATGTGTAGACTTTTTCAGCAATAAATGTAAAGATATAAATGTGATGCTGAGTAATAGATAAAGAAATAATTAACTATCACATAGAACAGCATTAATCTTACTTCATATATGTCAGCAATACTTACAGCAATATGTCTGACTCACAGCAATAATTCTTGTAGTTTTTTCATGTAGTTTTTATGCATTCAAGTAAGTTATGTGCTAGAAAGCTGAACTCAAATTTGTGCACTTAAAATAGTGACTTTCATGCATTAAGAAAGCTAAATCTTGTATACATATTTAGAAACTTAAATTTCATGCTTTTAGAAGCTTGAATTTTGTGTACATTTAAAAGCTTGAATTTTGTGCATATTTAGAAGCTTGAATTTCATGTGCTTGAATTTTGTGTGCTTAGAAGATTGAATTTTATGCATTTATAAGTGTAATAACTGTGAGAATCTGATGTTTTGACTGATAAACAATGTCAGTGTTATGATGAATTCTAGTGTTATAATGAATTCTAGTGTTATAATGAATTTTAGTGTTATAATGAATTTTAGTGTTATAATGAATTCTAGTGTTGCTTAATTGAGAAATTTATTCATGACTCACAATCTTCATCTCTCTTCATCAACAACATCAATTTTCTTGCATCTTATTGATTTAACTGATACAACAGTAAGTAATGATTAAATTATGATTAGAAGTATTGCTCACTATATTGCTAGAATGTTTCTTTCTGATATATATACAACAAAGTATATGTGATTTTGACTCAAATCTCTGTCACAGTAAATAAAAATATTAAACTCTGATCAGAAGTATTGCTCATTGTATTGTTAAATGTTCAGTCAAATCAATTTAACTTTCTCTGTTTTACTGAATATTTCTGTTTCTTGTGTTGTTGAAAATAAGAATATAAATATAAAGAATGCTGAAAACAATACTGTCAAACAGCTTGCTATAAAACAGTCAGAGATATTGAAGAAGAATGATATCAATGAGAAAAATGAGAAACATATCTCAAAAAAAAACAAGAAATCTGTTAAGAAAAGAAACAAGAAATCTGTCAAGAAGAGAAGCAAGAAATCTGTTGAGAAGAAAAGTAAAAAATCTATTGAGACAAAAAAGAAACATAACAAGACTGTGAAGTCTGACAAGAAAAAGAACAAGAAACATTTTGATTTTGCAAGATGACTTAAAAAGAATTTAAATGATGATTTGTATGTCAGTGTCAAAGTAATGTTAAAGATATTGCTGATGTTGATGAAGAAATATAATGATTTCTGCTTCTGATATATTATCTATTAAAGTATATTTATCTGTTAAAGTTTAGAATTGAATTTTCTGCAATAATTACTATAAACTTGATGTATCTGTTACACTTAGAAAACAATTTCACAAATACTTTATCAATTTAACAACAGTTAAAATTCACAATAAATGACTTCAGCTGAAGTCAGAGAAGATATTTACTTAATGTGTAGATATTGCTGATAAAAAGATTAAGTTTGATTTATTGAAGAAACTTCATTGTTTAAAGAAGTATAAGACACTATTTATTAAGTCTGAAAAGATAGTACTGAAGTATCTGAGAATGAAGAAGTTTATAAAATGATATTTTTGTGAAGAATGCTTTCATAAGTAATACTAGATGTATTGCTGTTCTTAAGTAATAGTCTGTAAAGAAAACAGTTGAGCTTGCTCTTCAGAAGAAAGAATTTATGATGAGTGTTATTGTTGTAATTAAGAATGAAAATGATGAAAAAATAAGTGAGTTGATGATCTATATGAAAAAAACTAAAAGTAAAATGCAGATAGCTGCAAAGAAGAATTCAGTTAAAATATAATTGTCATGCATTTATATCAATTGAAAGTTATAAAGAGCTCAAACAACATCACTAAACATTATTATTTGAAATTAAAAATGTCAGAGCATGATTTTAACATTACTTTTATCATTACATTGCTTGCACAAGTCTCATGAGTGCAATTCTCAGAGAAACTTTTTGAATTGACTTGAATTTTAAAGAAGCATTGAGAAAGACTTTTCACTCTATACTAAGTTTTTCACTGTTAATGAAACATTCAGCTTAATAACTTAACTCTTAATAATCTATGTCTTTAAGTACTGATGTCATCATTAATAATTAATTATATTTGACATAGTGCTGTCTTCAGAATGCACATTGTTCTGCTGATTATATTATACAATTTTTAGATTGTTATTTAAGTATTCAATCACTTAATCTTTGATATGACAAATCATTAAGATTAAGCATGAGCAATACTTTTAGCATTATCTATTATGCATTGCATATTATAATGACAGCAGCAATCTCAACATGTTCAATTATTTCTGTCTGTGTCATTTAAATCTACTCAAAATGACTGATAACTGTAATTCAAAGCACATCTTAGAGAATATCTTCAACTTATTGAGTCTGACTGTCATTCAATCACAAGAACAGCTCAAGTTTAATTGTTGCATCAGTTTCAAATGTCACTATAACTGATTAAAGAAAGAAACAACAACAGATATAATATGACTGAGTTTTATGATCTTGCATATTCATGTTGTTATGAATTCATAGAGCTCAGCAAAATTGAGACTCTGTGATAAGATGAGACTCTGTAAAAGTATTCAGCATTAGATTTTAAGAGATCTACATCTGAGTAAAACATCACTTTCTAGATAGTTTTCTCAATCAATCAACACTTTATCATAGACTTAAAAATCAACCATATAAATTGATTCTAACAATTGATAGCACCAACTGATTAAAGTATTCAGTCTAGATCTTCATATCTAGATGTCAGTGAGCTTGAAAATGTTGTATCAAAATTGTTCTTTGTGATAGTCTATGAAATGCACACAAAATCAAACAAAAACAAGACATTTACTTCATCAAATCAGTTTAATTTCAGCATCATGACCAGTATCAATTTGATTAAAATACACAAAGAAACAGCAGCAACAGCATAATCTGACAAAATGTCTGAATCTCATCATTATTTTGCACAAGACTTCATAAATATTCTGACTAGTCAAATAAAGACTACTCATCTTACAGATACTGCATAAAATCATCTTGTTCTGATTAACATTGATGAGATATATGACATCATTGAAAAGTCACATGCAAACTTGAACATCAAAATGAATGCTCAATTCAATGAAGTTCTTCAAGCACTATGTCATCAATTCACATCATGATGATCACATCATTTCATTAGTTCACTGATCTCATCAAAAGACACAACAAGACAGTTTTTGAAAAACAAAGAATGAATTAATAATGACTATAATTTAGAGAGTTTGAGCAAGAATCACATTGCTGATACATGAAAAAGTGAAGAGCTTGAATTTTAAACTTATATTGATGAACTCTGTACAATGACATTTCATGTAAAAAAAATTGATCTTTTTGATCTGCATCTATCTATTGAGTATAATGATGATAACATTATCAGTGTGAGCAAAATGATGTACTACTGTAATGTTCATTTATTCATGTCACAATGTCAGATCATAGTCAAGATTCAAGACAATAAAATGATTTGAACAAATCTTCATACATGTCTTTGTGACACTGCACTCATCTGATTTGCAGTCAAATCATCACTTGAATGAGTGAATCTTTTCAGTAAGTTTAATGAATGAGTACAGAAACTGATGACTTAATTTAAGATCTTGCTGTCACAGACTATGAATGTCTTATTAAAGAAAAAGTATACAGTAAAGAATGTTCACAATAATCAAGATCTCATGATCTATGTACAGACTATTGTTTGATATGAAAATTTGACAAAATTATCACTATACAATTGTGTACTTTTCATCTGATAAAATCTCAATTCAATACTGTAATTACATGTTTCACAGCTCACAATTGAGATCTTTAAGACTCAATTCATCAATCTTTTACTGAAAAAGAAAGAAATGTGAATACAACACTTTATGAGATTCTTGTTGCTGCATGACTTCTGTTGATACAAATCTCTGAATTGTGACTACTCTATAAATTCACTCTATTTCATAAATTTATATTCTTATGAATCTTCAAATTGCAGCAGTTACACTACAACACACTCATCTTGTTCTTATAAAAACTGTGACTATAATTCACATCAAGATGACAGATCACAATCTTCATCACAATAACTGCTTCATTCACAGTGAATAACTCATGAGTCTGAAACTCATGAGTATGAATCTTGTGAGTACAGATTTCATGCACATGAAAATCAAGCATGTTCACAGTTAGTCTATCACATCAACACAAATTCTGACAACAACATCAAAGCACATTCTGCAATTTACTATGCAGATTAACAAAATAGTGAGTATTTTGATCAAGATTTTAATCAAGATAACACAACAAATCACAATTATGTGAATTATTGAATCTATTGAAAGATAAAAAGAATACTTGTGCTATACTGCTGACTAACTGTCTATCTAGTGAAATATACACTGTCAACTTAACTGTGATCAACATGAATTGTAAAGATTGTCTATTCACATGCTCTGTTATACAGATTATATGAGTAATGAGTAATCTTTGATATTAGTCTCAATTAAGACTATGAAAGCAGTTAAAACATCATACTTCTCAACACTTTTACTTGATGATGCTGCATCTATTGACTTTCATTAACAGTAAGTCTCAGTTGTTTAACAAAACACTTAAAAATTCATTTAAATAAGAACTTGATTAGTTCATTAGTCATCATATTTTAATTGAACACAAAGTTCACATCAATCTGATTTTGCTTGTGCAGATTACAAATATGATGATAAACAATGTCAATATACTTTAATCACTCATACACATATGCATTCTTAATCAGAATTAAAACAATCTGATTGTCTCTCTTAAGCTGAAGAGATGAGATTGCTTAATGAACTTTATTTTTCTTGATGTTCACACAATATGAATTGTCTTCAAGATACTTGTTCATATTCATGTCTTACAGCATCTGTGTAAGTCAGATTTCAGTTTTTGTACATATTAATATAATTATGTATTCAGTCTCTGTGATTAAGATGACAACAGATTTTTGTTTTTGATTTGTTCATAACACTGATTCATCTTCAAGCATATACACATATTTCAGAATTAACTTTCAATCTTGTTTGTTTGATGCATAGTTGAAGTCAGAATATTCAAGCATGACTTAACTTTCACTGAATTTATACACAATGTCAAAATTAATAATTAATCTCACATATCACAGCAGTTTCTTAAACACATGTTCATGATATTCTGCAAAATCACTAAAATATTGACTTAGTTAATTTAGAACAAAGACAATATCTGATTGAGTATGAATCATTATGTACATCAGACTTTCAATTACATATTGATACTGTCTTTAATCTATTCTTTGATCAGCTGAGTTAGTGAAACAAAAAACATCATATTCATAAGTGAAATTGTTGTGATCTTGTGCTTGTTGAATTACATATGAAGACTTTTCAGCATCTTGTTCACATAATGAGTCTGATTTAGACATAAAATTCTTCTTTTGTGATTGCATGTGACTTATATGTCAAGAATTTTCTGTGTCTTTTTTAAATTCTTAACTTTAAACATCTTCACAAGAACTTTCTTAAATCAGAGAATGTGTATCAGATTTACTGAGACTATAATTATATTGTTTATATAGAGAAGCAATATGATTCTTTTGATGCTGTTGATAAGAAGACATGAGTTAGTGTTGCTTTAATGAAAATTTAATTTGTGCAAATTAATGACACATTATTCATGTTAGTCTCACACAACTTACTTTAGATTATAAAGATTACACAGAATACACAGTACACAGTTAGATGCAACTTGAACTTCAAAAAAGACTGTTATATAGATGATCTTCTTAAGAAAAAATTTCATAAAGACATTGTTGACATCTACTTAATGACATTCAAGATTTTCAAGAACAACAATGACAAGAAAGACTCAAAGAGTGTTGAACTTGACTGTAGATGCAAAGATGTTCTCATAATCAATGTTATACATTTATGAAAAATCTCTTGTCACAACTTTTGTCTTAAACTTGTTCAGAAATTCATCAGTGTTCAGTTTAAGTTTAAATATTCATTTGCTGATCACTATATTTGCATTCTTTGATGACATAATCTCTTTTCATGTTCTGTTGACTGTCAGAGCTGTTAATTCTGTATAAATAGCATTTTTTTACATCTTTTTTCAAACTGAGTCTCTCACTGCTTCAATATAGATAACAGATGTGAAAATGTCAGATTTAATATTCTCAGTATTTTTTTCATTATTTGCAGTGAACATCATGAACATCAACATAATTCATGATATCTTAATCATAAACTTATCAGAGTTTTCATCATTGCTGTTTCATTTTCTCTTCAAAATCTCAACACACAAGAATGTTTTGACTTTTTCAGTTAAAATGTTCAGTGCTTTGCTGACAGAAACTTCAATATGTAAAAACTGCTTGATCTCATTTTATTCACTTGTCTGTGATCTGTTTAAGTTGACTGTAATTGATTTATTTATTATATGAATGTCTGATGAGAATGTGTCAAAATTGTCTACAATTAACTTAAATTTTTCTTTATTGTTTGAACTCATGAGTCTGAATCTATAAGTTTGCTCAAAGACAGTAAACAGAGTTGTAAATGCTGCAGAGTTCATGATGACTGCATTTTTTCATGATCACTTAACTGACTTTTGTTCAGACAGAATATTCAACATTTATTTTTGCAGTTTGAGATCAACACTGTTTTTCTTCTCATTCTCAACAAACTTTACAGCATAACTCTTAATGATCTGCTTAAGATCTGAAACTCAAAGCAGATACTGTTTTGTGATTTTATTTATATAGTTCATGAAAACTTTCATTCATTCTTAATTCATAAACTTGTTCTGTCTGCTCTTCAACAACAACTTAAGATCAATATAGAAGTAGCACTTGCAATTTTAAACACAAATGTGATCAATGAACAGCTGCACATCAATGAAGATCTTCTTCAAAGTTATTTGTCTATCATTAATCAAGAAATCAGTTACTGTTCAATTGCAAAGATAAATATCTGTTTGTGCTGTCTTCACTTAGAACTTTATTGAAAGTTTTGTTTTCTTGATTATGATGTGCACTGAATTCTCAGTAATATAAATGACTCTTTCAGCAACATCATTCTGAATAAATATGTAAAACACAATATACTGCAGTGTAATGTTAAAAAATCTGAGAGTGGTCAAGCAGTATAGTGAATGTATACTGCTTGAGTGACCTAAGAAATTAAGTGAAAAACTAAAAAAGTAGTGATCCCACTAGTATATCACTTAATTTCAAAGATTGTGAGTTCAAATCCCACATCACCCACCAAATCAATCATCAAGTCATTCAGTTGTATAAGAAAAACAAGTGATGAAAAATTCTACAGATCTTAGTTGTTTATAAAAGACACTATATATACAATCATTTATCTATTATTTAGACATCAAACCTCAAATTTTCTTAACTACTGATCACTGAGACCCACAATCAGATTGACTGTTCAGAAGTAATCAATAAGCAATTAGAATTATCAGAATAAATCTGTAATTCATATATTATACTTATGAATTGTCAGAATAAATCTGCATATTCAACAAATGTTCTACTAAGTCACCATAACTATTATAGTTGCATGCAATGTATGAAGAATAAATAAACCAGACTTATTGAAATCACAATTCATCATGAAACTCTCTCAGAAGACTATTCTAAAGTCTAAAAAGAGATGAGCTATTGTCAGCTCAGTGTCAGAAACTATCTTCTCTGATAAGAAATCAAATTGCTATGAGATTCATGCAAATCTGCATAAAACTGATCTCAAAGACAATCAAAGTAGTGATGAACTACTTCAACAAGTCAGAAAACACCTCAAACAAGCACTTCAGCAATTCACAAACTCTACAGTTCAACAAGAACTAGAAACTAGCATCAGAGCACTGAATCAAGCAAGACAAAATGCAAATCTAAACTTACTCAAGCAGTCAGATGAAGCATTTTATCAAAAACTAAATGTTCAACAACAGCTAGACAGCTTCAAAGATGAAGTCAACATCAAACTAAACAAAATTCTTCACACAATGTCTAAAACAAAGTCACAAACCACAGAAAAATCAGCATTTGTCTTTCAGACAAATAAAACAAATCTCACCAGCTTTGTACAGACAAACAAGACTATCTTTGAACAATCAACATCTGCAAACACTGCAAAATCAGCAAATATCACAAACTCAGCTACATATGCATCAATTGCAAGCAGCAAAGATCAAAATGCTCAAAACTCATGAACAACTGTTCAAAAAAAAGCATCAAAGTCAAAAGTAGTGAATAAACTCATTACTTTCAGAGAAAGATGTCTAGTTATAAAGTCAAAAACACTCACAATTACTATCAATGTCATAGACATGCACAACAAAATCAACAACACACTTAAAACAGCAAAAATAGATAATTTGCTGATTTTCACAGTTGCTATTTCACAATTTAAAGCTAGTATAGTGCTCACAATCAGTGAAGACACAGCAGAAGACTTGCTAAAACATCAACAAATCTGAAATTCATCATCTGAATTCATAGAAATCAAAAAGGATGAAAAGTGATACAAAATAGTAGTACATGAAATTTTCACAGCTATTTTCAACAGCAAAGAAGACATGCAACTAGTCAAAGATGAAGTAGAAATCTTCAATAAAGACATTAAACTAACTGTTCTATCACACTGACTTATTTCAGAAGAAGTCAGACAAGAAAAACTGCATAATTCTATTGTTTTGACTGTCAAATCAGAACAAGAAATTCAGAAACTACTCAGAAACAGACTGATAATAACTGAAACATCAGTCAGAACTGCAGTTTACAACATATGTAAGTCAACAGATCAATGCAGAAAGTGTTAAAAATTTGAACATTTGCAAACTGTATGCAAAAACAAAGACACTTGTCAATTCTGTGCAGAAAACCACAATACTAGAGAACATGACTGTTTTCTTTGTTTCACACAGTCAAAAGAAATCACTTGTGCACATATAGTCTATAAATGCAGCAATTGTGATGAGAAACATCAAGTAAATAGTGCAGAATGCAGTGTTTTCAAAGCACTACAGTCTATTTCTTCAACAGCAGATTCACTATCTATGAAAATGTCATGAATAACACAATAAATTCATCACAAATCATCATTCTACAACACAACTGTGCAAGATCTATGAATGTCATGTACTCATGTCTGAATTCAGCTACAAAAACTGCAGATATAGTTCTTCTTCAAGAATCATGAATTGCAAGAGACAACAAAATCATTATTTCACATTCATCTTTTATTAATTTGATATTCACATTTAATCTAGATATTAGATCTAGAACTATGACATTTGTGTTTAAAATTAAACAAGATTTAATGTGTATATCAAGATCTGACTTGTCAAAAGACTCAGATTTGCAAATACTCAGTATTTCAGCAAATGAAATTTCTAGTATACTGTTACTTAATATATACAATGAAAAGTCACAGCAAATCAACAATGATCAATGAATCATAGACAGATGTTTAACAGCAATTCAACTATCACAAAGAGCTATTATCTGTGAAAATTTTAATGCACAT
Organism: Acarospora socialis; assembly: GCA_025617375.2. Classification (NCBI taxonomy): domain Eukaryota; kingdom Fungi; phylum Ascomycota; class Lecanoromycetes; order Acarosporales; family Acarosporaceae; genus Acarospora; species Acarospora socialis. The sequence goes on from JAMYGW020000013.1 coordinate 327,164, forward strand.
CATGCATAATGAAATTCATCAATAGAAAACTCTATAAGAGCTACTTCTTTGATAAACTGACTAAAAATTCACAACTATGAGCTGTTAAACACATCAGACACAAACATCTATACACATCACTCAGACAATGCAACATCAGTGATTGATTTGACATTTGCAACATCTTTGTTTTGCAATTTCACAAGAAACTGACAAGTAAAGCAAGATATGGAGTCTGAATCAGATCATGAAGTTATTCAGTTTGAATTAACTGCAAATGAGTCTGAATGAATTGAAAGTTCACTGAGTGCATCATACAACATAGACAAAGCAGACTGAGTTAAATTTGCAGAAACACTGCAAATAAACTCAACACAAGCTGATACTCAAATTCAAAGCTTAATGCAAACATCATCAAATCAAAATCTAAAAGAAATAGCTATTTCTCTTAGAAATTTGATAGCAAATGCAGCAGATCTGCATATATCAAAGAGAAAACTCTGCTCAAAAGCTAAAGTATGATGATCTGAATCATTATCAGTACTCAGAACTGAAATGAGTGATTTTAAAAGATACTGAAAGCATCACAAATCACAAGAAAACTGAAATCAGTTTAGAAATGCAAGAAATAGATACTTTCATGGAGTGGTTGTGTGATATAGTGAACAGTTTATCATGTTGGTAGTCTTTTTAATTTAAGTGAAAATTCATGAAAGTAGTGATCTCAATTGAATTTCTCACTTAAATTATAAGATTGTGAGTTCAAATTCCACATCTCCCACATACATTATTCACTGAGCTGTTCAGTTGTATAAGAAAAACAAATAATGAAAATTCTACAGATCTTAGTTGTCTATAGAAGACACTATACACACAATCATTTATTTATTATTTAGACATCAAACCTCAAATTTTCTTAACTATTGATCACTGAGGCCCACAATCAGGTTGACTGCTCAGAAGTGATCAATAAGTAATCAGAATTATTAGAATAAATCTGTAATTCATATATTATATTTATGAATTGTCAGAATAAATCTGCATATTCAACAAATGCTCTATCACAAGTCATCATAGTGCATGTTTGCTGATATAGACTATAAAAGAAAGAATAAATAAATAAATAATAGATACTTTCATGCAATTCAAAAAGTCAAACACACTTCATGAACTACTTTTCTGCAAGATGCAGCTGAAAAAGATGTCTTTACAGCATATCACTACACTAAATCACAAAAAATAGAGAAAACATCATTTATAAAGCATGAAAGCAAAGTGAAACTCATATTTAAAGACAAGTGTGATATCTTTCTTGAGATCATGTTTCCAAAATCACCTCAAATCAATTCAGTTGAGCTAGAATGTGATAATAGCTCAACAAAATCATGATTTTCAGTCATTTCTAAGAAAATAAAACAAATCATTATGACTTCATCAACAAAGAAAGCACCTGAACCAGATGAATTGTTCTTTTTGATAATTCAATATGCATATCAAGCTATATCTGAGTTATTTCACACTGTTTATTCAGTTTTAATAAATCAAGACTATCATTCAGTATGCTGGTGTCAAGAAACTGGTGTAATTCTGAGAAAAGAAGACAAAGTAAACTACTCAATACTCAAAGCATATAGATCAATCACTCTACTAAATTGCTTGAGCAAAATATCTGAAAAGATAATAACAACAAGACTTTTCTATTGAACTGAAATCACAGACTTGCTATATCATGAGCAAATGAGTGATAGAAAGCAAAGATCAGCTGTGAATGCAGCTATGTGTTTAACACATGACATTCAACAAGCAATCAACAACAACAAAGTCTTGACAGCTTTATTCTTAAATGTTAAGAATGCATTTAACTATGTGTCTTTAAATCAACTGCTAAAAGTCATGAAAAGACTACATTTATCATAAACTGTACTAAAATGAGTGCAATGCTTTCTTACAAATAGAACAATTGCTCTAGCTTTTGATGATGAAAAAAATCACTCACAAAGTGTCAATTCTGAAATTCCACAAGGATCATCTATATCATCAATGCTATTTTTGATCTATATGTGATTTCTATTCACAAAAATCAACAATAAACACACTCAACTAAAGCTATCAAGCTATATTGATGATGTGACTATTATTGTGAAAGAAAAAACAGTTGCAGACAACAGCAAAACATTAGAATCAGTCACAAAAACTGCATTTCAATGAGCTGAAGAAAATGCAGTTATATTTGATGACAGCAAGTCAGAACTCATTCATTTTCAGAAAGAAAATCAAGCTATATCAACAGTAAAACTATCAAATAACACTGTTATACATTCTTCTAAAGTTGTACACTGACTAGATGTTTGATTTGACATTAAAATGTCTTTTAAGACACATATACAAAAGAAAATAGCTTCTGCAACTAGAACATTGCATTTACTGCATAGACTGATGAATTCTGAATGAAGTTTATCAACATCAGCTGAAAAACAGCTGTACACAGTCTGCATCACATCTATAAGTGACTATGAAAGCTCAGTATGATGAAAACAACAAAAGAATTTTGAAAAGCTGTTTCAAAAACTTCAAAATTCAGCAACTAGAAAAATTCTAGATGCATTTAGATCTTCATCATCAGCTGCTATGAAGCTAAAATCAGCTATATTATTACTCAGATTTAGACTTGATCAAAAAACAGAGCTATATGCTTTAAGAATAGCTACTTTGTCAGAAAATCATTCAATTAAACAAAGAACTCCATACATCTATTCATCAGAACTTGAAACTGAATATGATATTGATGAAAATCATTATCTTGACTGAAATCAACATTCAAACTCTCTCATTAAGAAGAAATATCCAACTCAGTTAATTAAAGTGCTATATAACATTTGCAAATATCTATCAGAAACACTAAATTTGAAGATTTCAACTCAAAATGAGTTATGCTGTGCATCTTGAAGTGTTTCATCAAATATAGACATTCAAATCAGCAAATCTGACAAGAAACTGACTACTTTGAAACATCTAAAGAGACTAGAAACACTTTTCTCTAAGAAAATCAAGTTTAAAAATGCTGTTTTGTACACAGATGAGTCAAAACTAGATGAAAATCTAGATGCAGATCTTTGCTACATGTATAAAGATATTATACATCAACAATCTTGAAATCTAGAAATCATCATGAAAGTCTATGATGCTGAATTGTTTGGAATTTCACAGTCTTTGAAGTTAAGTCTCAAAGAAATCATGAAATATCAAAGAATCAAAGACATATGAATCTTTTCAGACAATCAAGCAGCTATATAAAGAATTCAAATCACAAATCAAGAATCTGAACAGCATCTAACTATTAAATGTCAAGAAACTCTTCAAAAACTCATAAATTATGAAGTTACATCTCATATTCATTGAGTTTCTGAACATGAGAACATTAAAGACAATGAAATAGCAGATAAAGCTGCAAAATCAGGTGCAAAGCAGTCAATTTCATTAAATATTGATAGATTTACATCTATTAGCTATATTAAACACAAAATCAAGATCAAAGCACTGAAAAACTGAATTACTCACTGAAAAAAGACAACTCAAGAAAGATACTATGCTCAGTTTGATCAAACATCTAGTTTTCACATCAAAGAAGATCTGAAAAGTGCAGACAGACTTTCATTTGTTAATTTTACACAAATAAAATTAGATCATAACTATTTCAAAGCATATCTGCATAGATTATCAGACTATAACAGCAAGAAATGCAATGATGTATGCAACAAAGATCAAATTTCAGAGCATTTGTTGACAGTCTGTCAATATAACAAAAAGAAGCAAACTGAGCTGAAAAATCAGCTCAGAAACATCAATTTGTCATATACAGCAAAAATGCTGTTTACTATCAAGAAAGAAATCAAAGCTACTTTGCTGTTTTTGAAGAAAACCAAAGTAGCTACTAGAAAATGATTATTAGAAGAAGTTGAGAATGAAGATGAGATTTAGAAAAGAAAAAAGATATTGATTGACAATCAGCATCAGATTGACTGAACAGAAGTGATCAAAAAGCATTCAGATTGATTATTTACATGTATAAGATTTTGAGTTTTGTTTTGTGTCTACATCTTTCACTATATGTCTATTAACTGTCATAGCTTTTATAGCTGCATGCATAGAATGAAGAATAAATAAATAAATAAACACTGAAAATTTTATCTACAACATGCTTCTTTGTGTATATACTCTCAGACAAAAACTTCATAAGTGAGTTAATGATGACTTGAATGAGTAAATAAAGATTCTTGTCATTACTGAACACAAATAATTACAGATTCATTATATTCTGATTTTTCTCAAATCATTTAAGATGTAAACAGCAGTTTTATTCAGTATTATTGAAGCAATGATTCACAAGACATGATATATTTATCAATGCTTGATTAACTTTTTCAAGAATCACAAGCAATGCATTAAGAATCAAAGGGGTGGTCAAGTGATATAGTGAATGTATACTGCTTGAGTGACCTAAGAAATTAAGCAAAAAACTAGAAAAGTAGTGACTTCACTAGTATATCACTTAATTTCAAAGGTTGTGAGTTCAAATTTCACACCACCCACCAAATCAACCATCAAGTCATTCAGTTGTATAAGAAAAACAAGTGATGAAAAATTCTACAGGTCTTAGTTGTTTATAAAAGACACTATATATACAATCATTTATCTATTATTTAGACATCAAATCTCAAATTTTCTTAACTACTGATCACTGAGACCCACAATCAGATTGACTGTTCAGAAGTAATCAATAAGCAATCAGAATTATTAGAATAAATCTGTAATTCATATATTATACATATGAATTGTCAGAATAAATCTGCATATTCAACAAATGTTCTACTAAGTCATCATAACTACTATAGTTGCATGCAATGTATAAAGAATAATAATAAAAAATCTGCATCAGTCATTCAGAACTGATTTTAACTTTATGACATTGTCACTCTATACAGTAAGCATTTTTATATTGATTTGAAGCTCAATCTTTAATTGTTATTCTTATAGTTTCTGTAAAACATTATTGCATTGCTTCAGCAATATTGTTTATATCTTTTAAGAATAGTTGTTCACAATTTTCAGAAAATACTGATGTTCAGTAAATAACAGAGATAAAAAATTATATATATCAATGAAAATCAAAATATTAGAACTCATTATGTGTAAAAAAGATGAATTGATTTTTCTAAGCTCTGAGCAAAGATCTAACTATATATTTAATTAAATGTTTTTTATATCTAGCAAGTTATAAATTCATGATGACAACAAGATTGTAAAGTGATCTGATGAATCATAACAACAAAATACATTTTAGATCTGTAACACAGAACAAGAATGTTGATCTTTTACTCACTTACAGTGTGTTCTTACTGATTAACAAACTTAATGACAGCACAAACTTCATATATGTTCTTCTTGTCTTCAGCAATGAAAATTGACTTTTTAAAAATTGTAACTTTGTAAAGATTGTGAAGCTTTGCAGAGTCAAGATGAGCAAATTATTGATGTCACAGCTTGTAAATCTTAATCTTTTTACTCAAAAATAAAGTGTCAACAGAAAATGAAGTGTCAACAAAACTTAATGAGTCAATCTGCATCTGAAAGTTCATATTCAGTATTATGACTGAAAGAGTCATCTCTGAATTGAATAACACATGTATGATAAATAACAAAATAAACTCATTCAGTTCTTTCACAATATATTTGACTATATAAACACTGTCTCACTCAAACACTTTTATCATGACATTATCATGTTTATTTTACATATAAAGATTGTGCTGATCAAAGCTTTTCTGCAATTTCATTTCACATATTTACTTTTTTAATAAAAGATTAACTTCTAGTTCAGACACATAGAGTATTGAATTTAGATTCACAAAGTTTTTAAATTCATCTCACATCACAGCTACTTCACAGTAGTGAAAGTATAAGTGTTTTCTTTCAACTTTAATTCTTCAGCATTATATGCATATTAAAGAGCTGCTGAAGAGTTAACATTGATCAGTTATATGTGTGAAGTATTTAAAATTCACAACTCATTCAGAGCTAAGTATCTTACTGATAACTTTCTTAAACAAAGTGACAATTTCATTGTTTTTCTCTGCATCAGACTCAGATGAAAATGAGTCATTGTTTTTTTCAGTTTTAGCATCAAAAACTCTATGCTTTCTGTCTCTGTACTTGAATTTTATTTTGTTTTTATGATGTGAGTTGTCTATAAACAACTTGTCTGACTTTCTGACTAACTTAACTATGATTGAAATAAATAACTTTCTTAACTTAATATTCTTGCAAGCAGCAGAAAGATATTCACAGTCTTAAATATGATGAAAATCACAATAAAGAAGACATTTAACTGATTTATACTGAGAAAAATGATCATTACTGAAGCTTAACAATTTCTGATAATGATATTTCACATTATGTTGATATAAATGTGTTAAAGAGTGATTGCATGATATAGTGAACAGTTTATTATGCTGATAGTCTTTTTAATTTAAGCAAAAATTCATGGAAGTAGTGACTTCAATTGAATTTCTCACTTAAATTATAAGGTTGTGAGTTCAAATTCCACACCTCTCACATACATTATTCACTGAGCTGTTCAGTTGTATAAGAAGAACAAGTGATGAAAATTCTACAGATCTTAGTTGTCTATAGAAGACACTATACACACAATCATTTATCTATTATTTAGACATTAAACCTCAAATTTTCTTAACTATTGGTCACTGAGACCCACAATCAGGTTGACTGCTCAGAAGTGATCAATAAGCAATCAGAATTATCAGAATAAATCTGTAATTCATATATTATACTTATGAATTGTCAGAATAAATCTGCATATTCAACAAATGTTCTACTAAGCTGCCATAACTATTATAGTTGCATGTGATGTATGAAGAATAAATAAATTAAGAATCAAAGAGTGATGTGAAGTGTACAGTTAGATGAAGTTCTTGTAGCTGCAATTATTAAACTTCAAGACTATTATGAAGAAACTGAGAATCATTCAAATGCAGCATGTTATATATACAATATAACATTGATTCTAGACTTTGCTTCAAAAATGAAGCACTATTGAGTAAGAAGTATTGACAGATATATTGTTAGAAAGCTGCTGATATTGTTTGTATAAAATAACTTCATTTCTCAATATCAGACAAATAAATACAAGTAGACATTCTGTCACTACTACAATGAGTATTACAGCAAATATGAGAGTAACAGATCTTTTTTTTTTGTTGAGCAGTCAGTGATTATAAATCTTAATATATTAACACAATTCACAGATCAACAAGAACAACAGAATGCTACTCATCAAAATAATATCACTTGATATTTAACTGTGCAGAAGTTATCTTTTGTTGATTTCTTGATGATAAAATGTATTGCTAAATATATTGATGATGAAATGCATTTGAACTGACAAATCAACAGAACTAAAAGACTGATTCTGACTCATATGAAGATCTTTGACAAATAATTAAGAATGTTCTTGCTGTATTAATTTTTGATGTTGAAGTTGAGTGAGTATTCAACATGATACAAGACATTTGTCACTATTGTTGAGTACATTTAAACATCAATATCATTTAAATTTTGTGTATTGTTAAGTATCAAGATTGTGACAAGCTTGACACAGATAATAAATTTAATAATAATCAGAATGACAAGCAAATTTTAGTTGAGACAATCAGATGAGAGACTACACTTAAGAATGATTTATTTTATTTATTTATTCTTCATTCTATGCATGCAGCTATAAAAGCTATGGCAGTTAATAGACATATAGTGAAAGATGTAGACACAAAACAAAACTCAAAATCTTATACATGTAAATAATCAATCTGAATGCTTTTTGATCACTTCTGTTCAGTCAATCTGATGCTGATTGTCAATCAATATCTTTTTTCTTTTCTAAATCTCATCTTCATTCTCAACTTCTTCTAATAATCATTTTCTAGTAGCTACTTTGGTTTTCTTCAAAAACAGCAAAGTAGCTTTGATTTCTTTCTTGATAGTAAACAGCATTTTTGCTGTATATGACAAATTGATGTTTCTGAGCTGATTTTTCAGCTCAGTTTGCTTCTTTTTGTTATATTGACAGACTGTCAACAAATGCTCTGAAATTTGATCTTTGTTGCATACATCATTGCATTTCTTGCTGTTATAGTCTGATAATCTATGCAGATATGCTTTGAAATAGTTATGATCTAATTTTATTTGTGTAAAATTAACAAATGAAAGTCTGTCTGCACTTTTCAGATCTTCTTTGATGTGAAAACTAGATGTTTGATCAAACTGAGCATAGTATCTTTCTTGAGTTGTCTTTTTTCAGTGAGTAATTCAGTTTTTCAGTGCTTTGATCTTGATTTTGTGTTTAATATAGCTAATAGATGTAAATCTATCAATATTTAATGAAATTGACTGCTTTGCACCTGATTTTGCAGCTTTATCTGCTATTTCATTGTCTTTAATGTTCTCATGTTCAGAAACTCAATGAATATGAGATGTAACTTCATAATTTATGAGTTTTTGAAGAGTTTCTTGACATTTAATAGTTAGATGCTGTTCAGATTCTTGATTTGTGATTTGAATTCTTTATATAGCTGCTTGATTGTCTGAAAAGATTCATATGTCTTTGATTCTTTGATATTTCATGATTTCTTTGAGACTTAACTTCAAAGACTGTGAAATTCCAAACAATTCAGCATCATAGACTTTCATGATGATTTCTAGATTTCAAGATTGTTGATGTATAATATCTTTATACATGTAGCAAAGATCTGCATCTAGATTTTCATCTAGTTTTGACTCATCTGTGTACAAAACAGCATTTTTAAACTTGATTTTCTTAGAGAAAAGTGTTTCTAGTCTCTTTAGATGTTTCAAAGTAGTCAGTTTCTTGTCAGATTTGCTGATTTGAATGTCTATGTTTGATGAAACACTTCAAGATGCACAGCATAACTCATTTTGAGTTGAAATCTTCAAATTTAGTGTTTCTGATAGATATTTGCAAATGTTATATAGCACTTTAATTAACTGAGTTGAGTGTTTCTTCTTAATGAGAGAGTTTGAATGTTGATTTCAGTCAAGATAATGATTTTCATCAATATCACATTCAGTTTCAAGTTCTGATGAGTAACATTCTCACTTGATGACACTGCATCTATTGACTTTCATTAACAGCAAGTCTCAGTTGTTCAATAAAGCACTTAAAAATTCATTTAGATAAGAACTTGATTAATTCATCAGTCATTATGTCTTGACTGAGCACAAAGTTCACATCAATCTGATTTTGCTTGTGCAGATCATAAATATGATGATAAATAATGTTAATGTGTTTTAATTACTCATACACATGTGCATTTTTAATCAGAGTCAAGACAGTCTGATTGTCTTTTTTGAATTGAAGAAATAAGACTGCTTAATGAACTTCATTTTTCTTGATGTTCACACAGTATAAATTATTTTCAAGATACTTGTTCATATTCATGTCTTACAGCATCTGTGTAAGTCAGACTTCAGTCTTTACATATATTGACATAATTATGTATTCAGTTTCTGTAATTAAGATAACAACAAACTTCTGTTTTTAACTTGTTCATAATACTGATTTGTTTTCAAGCATATACATATGTTTCAGAATTAACTTTTAATCTTACTTGTCTGATGTATAATTGAAGTCAGAATATTTAAGCATGACTTGACTCTCACTAAACTTCTACACAATGTTAAAATTAATAATTAATCTCACATATTACAGCAGTTTCTTAAACACATGTTTATGATGTTCTGCAAAATCACTAAGATATTAATTTAATTGATTTAGAACAAAGATAATGTTTAATCAAGTATGAATCACTACATACATCAGATTTTCAATTATATGTTGATACTGTCTTTAATCTATTCTTTGATCAGCTGAGTCAGTGAAACAAAAAACATCATATTCATTAAGTAAAATTGTTGTGATCTTGTACTTATCAAATTACATATGAAGATCTCTCAGCATCTTATTTACATAGTGAGTCTGATTTAGATGTAGAATTCTTCTCTTGTAATTGTGTGTAACTTGTATGTCAAGAATTTTCTGTGTCTTTCTCAAATTTTTAACTTTGAACATTTTCACAAGAACTTTTTTAAATCAGAGAATGTGTATCAGATTTGCTAAAACTACAATTATATTGTTTACATAGAAAAGCAGTATGATTCTTTTAATGCTGTTAATGAAAAATCATGAGTCAGTATTGCTTTAATGAAAATTTAGTTTGTGCAGATCAATGATGCATCATTTATGTCAGTCTTGTGTAGTTTACTTTAAATCATAAAAACTATACAATATATACAGTGCACAATCAGATACAACTTAAACTTCAGAAGAAGCTGTTATATAGATGATCTTTTTAAGAAAGAATTTTGTGAAAATGTTATTGATGTTTACTTAATGACATTCAAGATTCTCAAGAACAACAATAACAAGAAAGACTCAAAAAGTATTGAACTTGACTGTAAATGTGAAGATGTTCTTATAATTAATGTTATACATCTGTGAAAAATCTTTTGTTATAATTCTTGTCTTAAACTTGTTCAGAAATTCATCAGTGTTCAGTTTAAATTTAAATACTCACTTGCTGATCACTATGTTTGTGTTTTTTAATGACATAATTTCTTTTTATATTTTGTTAACTGTCAGAGTCATCAACTCTGCATAAATAACATTCTTTTACATCTCTTTTCAGACTGAATCTCTTATTGCTTTAATGTAAATAATAGATGTGAAAATATCAGATCTAATATTCTCAGTGTTTTTCTCATTATTTATAATGAACACTGTGAACATTAACATAACTTGTAATATCTTAATTATAAACTCATTGAAGTCTTCATTGTTGCTGTTTTATTTTTTCTTTGAAATCTCAACACACAAGAATGTCTTAACTCTCTCTGTTAAAATATTCAATGCTTTGCTGACAGAAACTTCAATATGTAAAAACTGCTTGATCTTACTCTGTTTATTTGTCTATAATCTGTTTAAGTTGACTGCAGTTGATCTATTCAATATATGAATGTTTGATGAGAATGTGTCAAAATTATCTGCAGTTAACTTAAATTCTTCTTTGTTGTTTAAACTCATAAATCTGAATCTGTAAATTTGCTTAAAGATAGTAGACAAAGTTGTAGATGCTGTGAAATCTGTGATGACTACATTTTTTTATGATTATTTAACTGACTTTTGTTCAGACAGAATGTTCAGCATTTATTTTTGCAGTTTGAAATTAATATTATCTTTCTTCTCATTCTCAACAAACTTCACAGCATGACTTTTGATGATTTACTTAAGATCTGAAACTTAAAGCAGATATTGTTTTGTGATTTTATCTGTATAATTTATAAAAATTTTTATTCATTCTTAATTCATAAACTTGTTCTGTCTGCTCTTTAGCAATAATTTGAAGTCAATATAAAAGTAGTATTTGCAATTTCAGACATAAATGTAATCAATGAACAACTGTACATCAGTAAAGATCTTTTTCAGAATTATTTATTTATCATTGATCAAGAAATCAGTTGCTGTTTAGTTGCAAAGATAAGTATCTGTTTGTGTTATTTTCATTTAAAACTTTATTAAAAGTTCTGTCTTTTTAATTATGATGTACACTGAATTTTCAGTAATACAAATGACTCTTTCAGCAATATCATTCTGAATAAACATGTAGAGCACAGTATACTGCAGTGTAATGTTAAAAAATTTGCATCAGTCATTCAGAATTAATTTTAACTCTGTAACATTGTCACTCTGTGCAGCAAGCACTTTCATATTGATTTGAAGCTCAATCTTTAATTGTTATTCTCACAGTTTCTGTAAAGCATTATCACATTGCTTCAACAATATTGTTTATGTCTTTCAAAAATAGTTGTTCACAATCTTCAGAAAGTACTGATGTCTGATAAATGACAGAGATAAGAAACTACATATGTTAATGAAAATTAAAACAAGAATGTTGATTTTCTGCTCACTTATAGTGTGTTTTTGCTGATTGACAAACTTAATGATGACACAAACTTCACACATGTTCTTCTTGTCTTCAGCAATGAAAATTGACTTCTTAAAAATTATAACTTTATAAAGATTGCAGAGCTTTGCAGAGTCAAGATGAACAAATCATTGATGTTACAGCTTATAGATCTTAATCTTTTCATTTAAAAATGAAATATCAACAGAAAATGAAGTGTCAACAGAGCTTAACAGATCAGTCTGTGTCTAAAAGTTCATATTTGATATTATAACTGAAAAAGTCATCTCTGAATCAAATAACATGTATATGACAGATAACAGAGTAAATTTATTCAGTTCTTTTACAATGTATTTAACTATATAGACACTGTCTTACTCAAATACTTTTATTATGACATTGTCATGTTTATTCTGCATATAAAAACTGTGCTGATCAAAGTTTTTCTGCAATTTCATTTTGCATATTTACTTTTTTAATAAAAGATTAACTTCTAGTTCAGACACATAAAATGTTGAACTTAGATTCACAAAGTTTTTAAATTTGTTTCATATCACAGTTACTTCACAGTAGTGAGAGTATAAGTGTTTTTCTTCAACTTTAATTCTTCAGCATCATATGTATATCAAAGAGTCACTGAAGAATTGATGTTGATTAGTTATGTGTGTAAAATATTTAGAATTTATAATTTATTTAAAGCTGAATATCTTACTGACAGCTTTCTTAAACAGAGTGACAATTTTATTGTCTTTCTTTGCATCAGACTCAGATGAGAATAAATCATTGTTTTTCTCAGTTTCAACATCAAAAGTTCTATGCTTTCTGTTTCTGTGCTTGAATTTCATTTTATTTTTATGATGTGAATTATTTGCAGACAACTTATCTAATTTTCTGACTAACTTAACTGCAATTAAGACAAATAAATTTTTTAACTCAATGTTCTTGCAAGCAGCAGAAAGATATTCACAGTCTTGAATATGATGAGAATCATGACAAAAAAAACATTTAACTGATTTATGTTAAAAAGAACAATTATTGTTGAAGCTTAATGATCTTCAATAATGATATTTCACATCATACTGATATAAATGTGTCAAATTTTTCTCTTTGTGTTGATTTGCTTACAAGACAGTTTCAATAGTCTTTAATTGTATTTTTTTCTCTTGAAGCTTCTGCAGACTTCTCTTGATGTTTAAAATGTCTTAAGTGTTGATTGTGTTGCAGATCATTGTGTAATTCTCAAATAATGTTTAAAAAAGTATCTGAAATTGTTGTTCAGACTTGAATAAATCAGTTATATCAGACTGAGTTGCAGCAATTTTTCTGTTCAGCTTGCTGAGATGTGTTTATGCTTTATTGACAAATATATTTATTTACATTTTATATTCAATAACTTCATCAAATATTGTCTTTCAGTGATCTGTAGCTTCTTCTTGTATTTGAACTTCAAGATATTTCAAGTGTTTTTCACATTAATTTTGTCTGCAATGTACTTCTAATCATCTGCACTGATATAAATGATGAATTAGTATAAAGTTTTTATGTTAAATTTCTGACTTCTGAAGTTAAAATTGCTGAGTAAGAAGAAAAAATTATTGATAAAAGTGTTAATCACTGAGATCTTAACAGTATATTAAAGATCTTCATTTATCAGTCATCTTCTCATAAAAGTGAATCATTGATCACAGTTCTTGTGACTGAGAATTGAGATGAGTTGTTGCTTTGTGAAAGAGTCATTGAAATTCATAATGTAGTTTTTAATGACAGTTGACACATAATATAAAAAATGTAAATAAAGTGAAGTATTAAAATATACAGAAAAAGATAATGTAAATAAGAGAAAGAAGAAGTATGTGTGCTTATTTGCTCAATTGTTGAGCATTATATTAAGTTGTCAGTAAATCTTGTTTTGCTCAATCTTAAAGTTCTGTATTGAGTGTTGAGAATATTGTTTTGCTTGATCTTTGAGCTCTGTATTGATGACTAAGAATATTTGTTTTAATTCTGTATTAAGCTGCTGAAAGTGTCATTTTGCTTAATTTTAAAGTTCTGTATTAATGATCAATAATGTTTGTTTTGCTTAATTTTTGAGTTTCTGTATCAAGCTGTCAAGATATTAAAACAGTATGCACTTTCTCTGAAAAGCTTCTTGTTAACTTGAGCTCATAATTTATTGAGAGATAAAAAGAATACTTATGTTATACTGTTAACTAACTGTCTATTTAGTGAAACATACATCATTGACTTAATCATGATCAATATAAGTTGTAAAGATTGTTTATTCACATGCTCTGTCACACAGACTATATGAGTAATGAGTAATCTCTGACATTAGTTTCAACTAAGACTATAAAAGCAGCTAGAACACTGCACTTCTCAACAGTCATTATTATTTTGTAGTTCTTTCTTCACTAATTGCTCTGTCAAAGATTGTCTAGCTGTAATCTTTAATGAAATTGATGAACTGACAGAACAACAAGATTGTGAATAAGAGATTTGTTGTTGAAGAAGAAAATCTAATTTGATGTTTAAATTGATGTTTGACTTTTCAATGATGTCATACATCTCATCAATATTCATTAGAATGAGATTGTTTTGATGCTTTTTACCTTTTAAAGAATGAATATTCTTCATTTGACTGACAAGAGCATTTTGTAATGTTCTGTTATAGAATCTTGACTATTAAGACAAAAGACTTGTCTGACAGTGAGATCAGATTCTAAGTGAATGTGTAAGTGAATGTGCAGGTTGTGTGTTGTGCACAACTGTAACAACTGCTCTGTCTCTGTGAGAAAAGTGCTCACTTTTAAGTGAAAACACCATATTAATAGATCTCAATTCAGACTTGAATGCATGTGCATTTAAGATGAATTTGAGTCACAAATGAGTGCAAGTTGTGGGTGCAGACAGCAGACTCAAGTGTAATTAGCACTCTCAGTGCAGTCTTCAGTGCAACTTTCAGCATTTGTGACTTGGTCAGGCTGCGCAATTTTGGTGTGTCACACTTAGAAATTTGACACTGGTAGTGACCAGTTGATGCTATCATTTGTTATAGAATCTTGACTTCTAAGACAAAAGACTCACCTGACTGCAAGATCAGGTTCTAAGTAAATGTATAAGTGAATGTGCAGGTTGTGCATTGCACACAACTGTAACATGTTCTCACAGAATATTTCTCTTGTATAAAACTAAGAATTTATGCTTGTAAATATAAAAGCTGATCTGAAATGATTCTGATCTTTAATTCTTAAATTGTTATTTAAATTAAACACAATTCTTTTCATAAAAAAAATGATCATGACTATATACTGAGTCTGCTCATCAATCTTATTATTAAGTTCATTGAACTGACTCACTCATGCAATTCATTGAGTTTGCTCATCAAACTCATCATCAAACATATTAAGATATCACATAACTTCTGCTTGACAGACAATCTGTTAAATGTTCTTCTTGTATACAAGTCAGTCTGTATTTTATTTCTTTAAATATAATCATAACATCATTTTTTCTCTTTTAAATGTTAGTTCTCTAGATCTATATAAGTAAGAATATTTACATTGTTTATTATCAGCAACAATGTTTTCTAAAAATTTCAATCATTTAAAAATCACAAAGAAAATTCAGATTGATGATGTATCTGCTTTGTTTTCTTGTAATTATTGTGTCAGTTGTGACATTGATTGTTTTGTAATGAAATTTCAATCAAAATATAATAAATATACTCACTGTAATCATCTGTGTATCAATATATTGTGAAAGTCTCTCAATAGAATTTGTCTTTCACTTCAAAAGAAAATAAATAAGATAAACAGTGAATTAACAGTCAAGCATACTGAGCTTATCACACTGTCTTCAAAAATTATGCATCTTCAGAAAATTCTGAATCAAATAAATTATTGTGTTTTGCAGAAGACTGACTGTCTTGTTGCTGAACTTAATAGTGATAATGATGAAATTGAGAATAAAGATTCTCAAATAATGTTGTAACTTATGAACTCAATATCTTCATTTTTCTGAACTAATATCAATTTTTTTTCTCAAAATATTAAAGTATTTTCACACAGTTTTTAAGATTTTCTTTAGATTTTTAAATATTCTCTGAGATATCATATTCTCTTCATTTTACAAAATAGTAAACTTTTTCTTTAATCATTCTCTTCTTTAAAATGTTCTTGACTTCATATTCTTTATTGAGTTTGACAGATATTTTAGTAATTTGAAGTAATATGAACTGATTGCAGTGCTGTAACATGAATACATGAAATACTGAGTGTATTCTCATTTTCTTAAGTAAGTTTAACTCATAACTTAATTTCTTGATGTTTCATATAATCTTGAATGATTCAATGCTCTTATTTCAGGTGGTTGTGTGGTATAGTGAACAGTTTATCATGCTGGTAGTCTTTTTAATTTAAGTGAAAATTCATGAAAGTAGTGATCTCAATTGAATTTCTCACTTAAATTATAAGATTGTGAGTTCAAATCCCACACCTCTCACATACATTATTCACTGAGCTGTTCAGTTATTTATTTATTTATTTATTATTTATTTATTCTTGCTTTTATAGTCTATATCAGCAAACATGCACTATGATGACTTGTGATAAAGCATTTGTTGAATATGCAGATTTATTCTGACAATTCATAAGTATAATATATGAATTACAGATTTATTCTAATAATTCTGATTGCTTATTGATCACTTCTGAGCAGTCAACCTGATTGTGGGTCTCAGTGATCAATAGTTAAGGAAATTTGAAGTTTGATGTCTAAATAATAGGTAAATAATTGTGTGTATAGTGTCTTCTATAGACAACTAAGACCTGTAGAATTTTCACCACTTGTTTTTCTTATATAATTGAACAGCTCAGTGAATAATGTATGTGGGAGGTGTGGGATTTGAACTCACAATCTTATAATTTAAGTGAGAAATTCAATTGGGATCACTACTTTCATGAATTTTCACTTAAATTAAAAAGACTACCAGCATGATAAACTATTCACTATACCACACAACCACCTGAACTGTTCAGTTGTATAAGAGAAACAAGTGGTGAAAATTCTACAGATCTTAGTTGTCTATAGAAGACACTATACACACAATCATTTATCTATTATTTAGACATCAAACCCCAAATTTCCTTAACTATTGACCACTGAGACCCACAATCAGATTGACTGCTCAGAAGTGATCAATAAGCAATCAGAATTATCAGAAAAAATCTGTAATTCATATATTATACTTATGAATTGTCAAAATAAATCTGCATATTCAACAAATACTCTATCACAAGTCATCATAGTGCATGTTTGCTGATATAGACTATAAAAGGAAGAATAAATAAATAAATGCTCTTATTTCTCAGCTTCTTGCTTTTTTCTTTAGTTTTTATTTTGTTTATTTTCAGATATATTTTTTCTTCTTTTTTGAATGATTTTGTCTCTATTGTTCATCTCATCTGCTGTTTAATTTATTTTGTCAGATCTTGATGCAGTTTCTTTAGCTGAGTGATATTTATAATTGCTTTTTGATTCTGTAATTCATGTCTTTATGAATTTTGTTATATCTTTGAATTATAGTTATAATTCATATAGAAAGATATCTTTTCTGTGATTTTGTTCTTCACATTGTTGTACACAAACTGTATCATTGACTATAGCTGTACTCAGTTATTCTGATTCTTGTTGATGTAGTGTTTTAAGTATGTTTTCACTGTTTAATTCATTCATTCACTTTGTTCATCTGTCTGTGAATAATATGTTATTGATATTTTATGTTTTATTTTGAGTTCTGCTGTGAGTGTTTCTCAAAACTTGTTTATTTATTTATTTATTCTTCATTCTATGCATGCAGCTATAAAAGCTATGACAGTTAATAGACATATAATGAAAGATGTAGACACAAAACAAAACTCAAAATCTTGTACATGTGAATAATCAATCTGAATGCTTTTTGATCACTTCTGTTCAGTCAATCTGATGTTGATTGTTAATCAATATTTTTTTTCTTTTCTAAATCTCATCTTCACCCTCAACTTCTTCTAATAATCATTTTCTAATAGCTACTTTGATTTTTTTCAAAAACAGCAAAGTAGCTTTGATTTCTTTCTTAATAGTAAACAGCATCTTTGCTGTATATGACAAATTGATGTTTCTGAGCTGATTTTTCAGCTCAGTTTGCTTCTTTTTGTTATATTGACAGACTGTCAACAAATGCTCTGAGATTTGATCTTTGTTGCATGCATCATTGCATTTCTTGCTGTTATAGTCTGATAATTTATGCAGATATGCTTTGAAATAGTTATGATTTAGTTTCATTTATGTAAAAATAACAAATGAAAGTCTATCTGCACTTTTCAGATCTTCTTTAATGTGAAAATTAGATGTTTGATCAAACTGAGCATAGTATCTTTCTTGAGTTGTCTTTTTTCAGTGAGTGATTCAGTTTTTCAGTGCTTTAATCTTGATTTTGTGTTTGATATAGTTAACAGATGTAAATCTATCAATATCTGATAAAATTGACTGCTTTACACCTGATTTTGCAGCTTTATCTGCTATTTCATTGTCTTTAATGTTCTCATGTTCAGAAACTCAATGAATATGAAATGTAACTTCATAATCTATGAATTTTTGAAGAGTTTCTTGACATTTAATAGCTAGATGCTGTTCAGATTCTTGATTTGTGATTTGAATTCTTTGTATAGTTGCTTGATTGTCTGAAAAGATTCATATGTCTTTGATTCTTTGATATTTCATGATTTCTTTGAGACTTAACTTCAAAGACTGTGAGATTTCAAACAATTCAGCATCATAAACTTTCATGATAGTTTCTAGATTTCAAGATTATTGATGTATAATGTCTTTATACATGTAGCAAAGATCTGCATTTAGATTTTCATCTAGTTTTGACTCATCTGTGTATAGAATAGCATTTCTTGCTCTAGTTTCTTTAAAAACAAGTGTTTCTAATTTCTTTAGATGTTTCAAAGTAGCTAGTTTCTTGTCAGATTTGCTGATTTGAATGTCTATATTTGATGAAACACTTCAAGATGCACAGCATAACTCATTTTGAGTTGAAATCTTCAAATTTAGTGTTTCTGGTAGATATTTGCAAATGTTATATAGCACTTTAATCAACTGAGTTGGGTGTTTCTTCTTAATGAGAGAGTTTGAATGTTGATTTCAGTCAAGATAATGATTTTCATCAATATCACATTCAGTTTCAAGTCCTGATGAGTAGATGTATGAAGTTCTTTGTTTAATTGAATGATTTTCTGACAAAGTAGCTATTCTTAAAGCATATAGCTCTGTTTTTTGATCAAGTTTAAATCTGAGTGATAATATAGCTGATTCTAGCTTCATAGCAGCTGATGATGAAGATCTAAATGCATCTAGAATTTTTCTAGTTGCTGAATTTTGAAGTTTTTGAAACAGCTTTTCAAAATTCTTTTGTTGTTTTCATCATACTGAGCTTTCATAGTCACTTATAGATGTGATGCAGACTGTGTACAGCTGTTTTTCAGCTGATGTTGATAAATCTCATTCAGAATTCATCAGTCTATGCAGTAAATGCAATGTTCTAGTTGCAGAAGCTATTTTCTTTTGCATATGTGTCTTAAAAGACATTTTAGTGTCAAATCAAACATCTAGTCAGCATACAACTTTAGAAGAATGTATAACAGTGTTATTTGATAGTTTTACTGTTGATATAGCTTGATTTTCTTTCTGAAAATGAATGAGTTCTGACTTGCTGTCATCAAATATAACTGCATTTTCTTCAGTTCATTGAAATGCAGTTTTTGTGACTGATTCTAATGTTTTGCTGTTGTCTGCAACTGTTTTTTCTTTCACAATAATAGTCACATCATCAATATAGCTTGATAGCTTTAGTTGAGTGTGTTTATTGTTGATTTTTGTGAATAGAAATCACATATAGATCAAAAATAGCATTGATGATATAGGTGATTCTTGTGAAATTTCAGAATTGACACTTTGTGAGTGATTTCTCTCATCATCAAAGACTAAAGCAATTGTTCTATGTGTAAGAAAGCATTGCACCCATTTTAGCACAGTTTGTGGCAAATGTAGTCTTTTTATGACTTTTAGCAATTGATTTAAAGACACATAATTAAATGCACCTTTAACATTCAGGAATAAAGCTGTCAAGACTTTGTTGTTGTTGATTGCTTGTTGAATATCATGTGTTAAACACATAGCTGCATCAACAGCTGATCTTTGCTTTCTACCACTCATTTGCCAACTCAAAATGAGTTATGTGGTGCACCTTGAAGTGTTTCACCAAACATAGACATTCAAATCAGCAAATCTGACAAGAAACTAACTACTTTAAAACATTTAAAGAAATTAGAAACACTTGTTTCTAAAGAAACTAGAGCAAGAAATGCTATTCTATACACAGATAAGTCAAAACTAGATGAAAATTTAGATGCAGATCTTTGCTACATGTATAAAGACATTATACATCAACAATCTTGAAATCTAGAAACTATCATGAAAGTTTATGATGCTGAATTGTTTGAAATCTCACAGTCTTTGAAGTTAAGTCTCAAAGAAATCATGAAATATCAAAGAATCAAAGACATATGAATCTTTTCAGACAATCAAGCAACTATACAAAGAATTCAAATCACAAATCAAGAATCTGAACAGCATCTAATTATTAAATGTCAAGAAACTCTTCAAAAACTCATAGATTATGAAGTTACATCTCATATTCATTGAATCTCTGAACATGAGAACATTAAAGACAATGAAATAGTAGATAAAGCTGCAAAATCAGATGCAAAGCAGTCAATTTCATCAGATATTGATAGATTTACATCTGTTAACTATATCAAACACAAAATTAAGATTAAAGCACTGAAAAACTGAATCACTCACTGAAAAAAGACAATTCAAGAAAGATACTATGCTCAGTTTGATCAAACATCTAGTTTTCACATCAAAGAAGATCTGAAAAGTGCAGACAGACTTTCATTTATTATTTTTACACAAATGAAACTAAATCATAACTATTTCAAAGCATATCTGCATAGATTATCAGACTATAACAGCAAGAAATGCAATGATGCATGCAACAAAGATCAAATCTCAGAGCATTTGTTGACAGTCTGTCAATATAACAAAAAGAAGCAAACTGAGCTGAAAAATCAGCTCAGAAACATCAATTTGTTATATACAGCAAAGATGCTGTTTACTATCAAGAAAGAAATCAAAGCTACTTTGCTATTTTTGAAGAAAATCAAAGTAGCTACTAGAAAATGATTATTAGAAGAAGTTGAGAGTGAAAATGAGATTTAGAAAAGAAGAAAGATATTGATTGACAATCAGCATCAGATTGACTGAACAGAAGTGATCAAAAAGCATTCAGATTGATTATTCACATGTACAAGATTTTGAGTTTTGTTTTGTGTCTACATCTTTCACTATATGTCTATTAACTGTCATAGCTTTTATAGCTGCATGCATAGAATGAAGAATAAATAAATAAATAAACTAGATGTCTTTCTCTAAAAGTAATGAGTTTATTCACTACTTTTGACTTTGGTGCTTTCTTTTGAACAGTTGTTCATGGATTTTGATCTTTGCTGCTTGCAATTGATGCATATGTAGCTGAGTTTGTGGTATTTGCTGATTTTGCAGTGTTTGCAGATGTTGATTGTTCAAAGATAGTCTTGTTTGTCTGTACAAAGCTGATGAGATTTGTTTTATTTGTCTGAAAGACAAATGCTGGTTTTTCTGTGATTTGTGACTTTGTTTTAGACATTGTGTGAAGAATTTTGTTTAGTTTGATGTTGACTTCATCTTTGAAGCTGTCTAGCTGTTGTTGAACATTTAGTTTTTGATAAAATGCTTCATCTGACTGCTTGAGTGAGTTTAGATTTGCATTTTGTCTTGCTTGATTCAGTGCTCTGATGCTAGTTTCTAGTTCTTGTTGAACTGTAGAATTTGTGAATTGCTGAAGTGCTTGTTTGAGAAGTTTTCTGACTTGTTGAAGTAGTTCATCACTACTTTGATTGTCTTTGAGGTCAGTTTCATGCAGATTTGCATGAATCTCATAGCAATTTGATTTCTTATCAGAGAAGATAGTTTCTGACACTGAGCTGACAATAGTTCATCTCTTTTTAGACTTTAGAATAGTCTTCTGAGAGAGTTTCATGATGAATTGTGATTTCAACAAGTCTGGTTTATTTATTCTTCATACATTGCATGCAACTATAATAGTTATGATGACTTAGTAGAACATTTGTTGAATATGCAGATTTATTCTGACAATTCATATGTATAATATATGAATTACAGATTTATTCTGATAATTCTGATTGCTTATTGATCACTTCTGAACAGTCAACCTGATTGTGGGCCTCAGTAACCAGTAGTTAAGGAAATTTGAGGTTTGGTGTCTAAATAATAGATAAATGATTGTGTATATAGTGTCTTTTATAGACAACTAAGACCTGTAGAATTTTTCATCACTTGTTTTTCTTATACAACTGGATGACTTGGTGATTGATTTGGTGGGTGGTGTGGGATTTGAACTCACAACCTTTGAAATTAAGTGATATACTAGTGAGATCACTACTTTTCTAGTTTTTCACTTAATTTCTTAGGTCACCCAAGCAGTATACATCCACTATACCACTTGACCACCCTCAACAAGTCTGGTGAACTCATAAAGAGTTGTGAAAGTGTTGTTTTTGGTGATTTTTGTTGTTTTGTGAGTGTTTTTGGGTTTTCTATGTTGAAATCTTGCATGAAATTGCTGGAATTCAGTGCAAAAGCCATGATATGAGGTGTTTTTGAAGTTTGTCCTATTCAAGTTCAAAATTCTATTCAAATCCAGGTCCAGAAGATCTATGTCTAGCAGTAATAATCTAGTTTTTGAAGATAAAAACTAGACTTTTCTGAGTTTCTAGATTATAGAAGCTTTGAATTCTTATTTCATCTAGAATAGACTGTATTCAATTGTCTAATTCAGATGTTGCTTAATATTTCAATTCATCTAAAGTAGATAGACTCTGCAATAGACTTTATATCAGCTCTACTATTAGCAAGACTATACTATAAGTCACTCAATCACTAGATCTTGGGGCAGATGCATTTAGGGCAAGATTTTCACACTGAATTCTTGTGATTTATATCTCAAACTACTCAGACAATGTTCTTTGCCAGTCTGAGCTTTTATCAGCAAGGTAGAACTAGAAAATAGCTATCTGCTTATACTCACAACTAGGTCTTTGTGAGATGTGTCTAGTGAGGGTATGTCTTCTATAGTGAATGAATTTCTTTCTGCATGCAAAACACTAATCAATTGACAGAAGAAATGCTCAAATTTCAGTGAAATCTGTTGAGAAATGGCTATTTTGCAGCTAGTTTTGTGAAAACTGCATGTGAATGCTGAATTTCAAGCAGTTTGGTGTAATTTGGCCTGAAACTTCTGGAATTTGGGTGTTTATTTATTTATTTATTCTTCATACATTGCATGCAACTATAGTAGTTATGGTGACTTAGTAGAACATTTGTTGAATATGCAGATTTATTCTGACAATTCATATGTATAATATATGAATTACAGATTTATTCTGATAATTCTGATTGCTTATTGATCACTTCTGAACAGTCAACCTGATTGTGGGCCTCAGTGACCAGTAGTTAAGGAAATTTGGGGTTTGATGTCTAAATAATAGATAAATGATTGTGTATATAGTGTCTTTTATAGACAACTAAGACCTGTAGAATTTTCCATCACTTGTTTTTCTTATACAACTGGATGACTTGGTGGTTGGTTTGGTGGGTGGTGTGAAATTTGAACCCACAACCTTTGAAATTAAGTGATATACTAGTGGGGTCACTACTTTCCTAGTTTTTCACTTAATTTCTTAGGTCACCCAAGCAGTATACATCCACTATACTGCTTGATCACCCTGGAATTTGGGTGTGAAACACTGGTTTTTGGGTGGAAATAGCTAAAAAGTAGCTGATTTTGTTGAGAATATAGCTTATTTGAGTGGTAAGACTATATAGAAATGTTGTATGATGTGTGAATTGGTGTGGCTGGGTGTATAGGCTGGAATTGCTGTGTAATTGCTGCATAGTTGGTGTTTTCTTGGTTGTTTTGGTGTTTTTGGTGTTTTGGTGTGATTGAGGCTTAGTTGAGGTATCTTATGATGCTTGGTGTGCAGAAATTCTGCCAAGCAAGCTAAGAAAATTAAGCAAAAATTTGTGAACTTCAAAAAACTAGATACTAAGGGATACAACTAAACAGTTCAACAACTTTGTGAGCAATGAAGATATCAAAAAGCAGTAATAGTATGAATTTTAGAAGAGATCAAGGTGAAGAAAACTGTCAATTCAGATTTTTCAAAAATGTGTTGATTGTGGCAATGTTGATGTTTGAAATGTTGTTTTGGGTTTTTGACTGAAGATATGCAAAAAATTTTCAGAAAATGGTAATTGAGGTTTCTCACCACCAGTATTAGTGATGAAGATAAGCTGTTTTGAGAGTTTATAGAAGTGAATGAGGGCAAGAATTTGCTCTATTCAGAATTTTGATAGCTGGTTTGATTGTGATTCTGTTCTTCTTTGCTGCATCTAATATTGTTGTTTGTGAAGTCAATATTAATTCAGAAGAATGAAGACATTAAGTTTACAAATTATAGTATTGTTTAAGAATTTTCATTCTTAATTTCATCATTATTACTATTAAGTTCAGCAGCAAAACAGTTGATCTTTTGTGCAGTACAACAATTCATTTAATTTAAAGTTTTTTGAAAACATATTATCTTGATGACAAGAACATCAAGAGTTATGTTTACATCATTTATTTTTTTTGAAAGAGAAAGACAAGTCTAATTGAGAAACTCTCACAATACTGCAATATACAGACAATTATGATGAGTATATTTATTATATTTTAATTTTTTATCAATCATAACAAAACAATCAAGACTGTAAATAGTACAGAATTCACAAAAGAATGTAACAAAATTATCACTGAGTTGAATTTTCTTTGCAATTCTTAGACAATTGAAATTTTTAGAAAGCATTGTTACTGATAATGACTTAATTATATACTCTCACTTAAATAAATTCTAGAGAACTAATGTCTGAGAAGAAAAAAATAATGTTATAATTATATTTCAATTAATAGAATGCAGACTGACTTATACACTGTATAGACATTTGATAAATAAGTTGTTAAAAGAAATCATATAACAATATGAGAACTCAATAACAAGAAAGTGAGTTGACTGCTTAATCATGTGACATTGAGATGTTAAGATACTTGTATACTTAATGATGAGACATCAAGCTTAAACATATATAGTAGAATTGTTTTTCTTATGAAAACAATCATGTTTAACTTAAATAACAATCTAAGAATTAAGATCAGAACTGTTTCAAATCAGCTTTTATATCAATAAGCACAAATTCATAGTTTTAATATAAGAGAAATCTTCTGTGAGAATGTTACAAGTGAAAGTCAATAAATGCAGCATCATCAAGTGAAAATATTAAGAAGTGCAGTGTTCTAACTGCTTTCATTAATCAAGTTAGCTTTAACATCAGAAATTGATCTATGTAGTGAACAAAGTCAATTGCAGTCAATCTTGTTTAGTAACAATCTCTACAATTTATGTCAATTATGATCAAGTCAATGATGTACATTTCACTAGATAGACAATTAGTCAGTAGTATAGCACAAGTATTCTATTATCTCTCAATAAGATTGATACTAAACAAGCTCACTATATAGATATAATCATTTTTTTAATAAAAAGAATCATATTCAACTTCTAATTACAATCTAAAATTACTACAAGACAACTATGTAAGAAGAATCTTTATATCAATAAGTCAAAATTTTTAGTTCTAAGATGAGAGAAATCTCCTGTGAGAACATAACATACTAATAGTTGACAGCACATGACTTGAACCTCATCTCAAGCACTTCAAAGAAAGTCACATCCACATGATCTTAGCTGGAGAATTGAAGGTCTGAAAGATGAAAGATTGATGTGTGCAGAGAAGTAGTTCCCTGCCTCAGATTCTGAGGTGGCCTTTATGCTTGTCTTACCGTACTCGCTATGGATATGAAGCCTCGACAACTGGGTTGAAGTGTGAGATATATAAGCTCATATGAGTCTTACATATTATGTGATACTTGAGCAGACAACGATTACATCAAGAACTGAGATCATCCCAACATGGACACCGGTGATCAGCAACGACCGCTCCCTCGCATTCTTTGCCTCCATGGAGGAGGCGCTTCAGGCACCATCTTCCGCATCCAGACATGTAGACTACAACGTGTGCTGCCGGAACACTTCCAACTTGTCTACATTGACGCGCCTTACGGGTCCCCACCTGGGCCAGGCGTGCTCCCGGTCTTCGAGGGTCTAGGCCCGTATTTTCAGTGGGTGGCATGGGGGAACTCCGCAGGTACCCTTACCCCGGAGGAGCGAGAAGTGGAGGAGCAAATCGTCGGCGAGAAATTAGAGGAAGCGCTCGCTCAGGAAGGGGGTTAAGGAGCGCCGTTTGTTGGCGTCATGGGCTTTTCGCAGGGCGCTCAGGTTGCGGCGGGGATGCTATTGCGGAAGCAGACGGAGGAGCTCCAAAATCAACATTTGCGCTTTGGGGTTCTGCTGGCGGGCACATATCCTCCAATAAGCCAGCCAGCTCAAGCTCCGCGGCGCGTGTGACCCACTGATTCGTATTTCCACCGTTCACATGCATGGCTCGGACGATGCCTATCTGGCCCAGGGCAAAATCCTTGTTGCCAGGAGTTGCGATCCCGATACTGCGTCATTGATGGTATTCGAAGGAGGACATCATCTGCCCACGTCTCCTGACGATACTAAACGACTGGTGGACTTGGTGTACGAGCCAGTGAGCAAAGCGTTGTTGATGGAACGTTTACCGTGAGATAGGTTGACTAATCTAAATTTTCGTTGATCATTAATAGAACCCAGAGCACTAGAAGACATGAGCTAAGATCTACTTAAGCTCTTGGCTAAAATCCCGACCTTGCCTACTCCCAACTTGGGAGACGGGAAGGCTTTAAGTGAAACCAGGGTCGCCCTACTCCATTGGCCGTTAGACCGCATCAATGCCACTTCTTATCTTGTAAAGTAACGGCATAGTGGGCCACATGTTAGTCGATTTATATGAGACTGCCCGAACAACATTCCGTTTCGACCATTTCTGTATATTTCTGAAGCATATCCCTTCAATATACAGATAGGTACTCCAAGGCCAAGAGTCTAGGGGCCTTCAGAACAAAAAGAGAGTGCTCTGAAGTGAGAGTCAGAGATGCCGTTTGTTCGATTGCACCTCCACGATTTGATCCACACCCTCATAGTCAGGAACCTCAATGTCGTACTTCTGTGCGATAGACGGGGTCACGAATCTGTCAACTCCATAAGCACAAGATGAGGCTACCCTGACTTTAGGGGTTCTCTACCGTCCTCCAAGAAAATGACGTCCTTTGAAGTGCTTGATTAGTGGCTTAGGCGCTGTGAGACTCACAAGCGCTGCTGGATGGAAATCCTTTCCAGCACCTGACAGGGGAGGTCCATCTTCAATATTCCAAGACGAAGGTGCATCCACCGATGTCACAGGTACGGACGTTGTTGACATGGCCTCAATGATTGATGAAAAAGGTTCCCTGACTTCGCCAGCGAAGCTAAACCCTAACTTTGGTGAGCATCAGACGCTCTTATTCATGCCCTTTGAGGACACCCCTACCAAATATTGCATCAACAACGTGATTCGTGTTGGTGAGAGCTGACTGGAAGTCATCTGTGAAGGGAATATTCAGATTCTTCAGCTGTGTAGCTAACCGCTGCTCAAAGTCAACGGACAGTCTCTTTAGATTGCCGGCCTGGCTCAACAGACTTGGTACAACTCATTGTTCGTTTGCTTCGGGTAATAGATAGTAGGTTGATACCCATAATGCCATAGATGGCGAGCTGCAACAAGCCCATCACCTCCTACACTGCTTTCAGCATAAGTAGGAATATGCTCTGTCGCTGTACGCTCAAGTACCATTATTGCCCGGTCCACATGCGACAAGGACCCTTCTTCCCTTACTTAAAGGCTGTACACGGTACACTGCCACAAGCTGTTATTGGGTGATTGCACAAGCGGCTCAAGCCAAAGGCACCTGCTTGTGACACCGACAACCCGGCCAATTCCATCAACTGGTCAAGAGAGAAGGCACCAGTACTCAAAAGGTCCCTGTCCAGGGCTGCAGCGTTCTTCGCGGATAGAGTCTGGACCAAGGGTTAGTTGAGCTTCTTTGCACAGTATTATGAGCTCTTACCTTCAAGGCCATAGTTGGTAAACCGTCAGGGAGTATATCCGCTCGTCCTGAAGATACGGTAATTCGGCTTGGTGGAACACCTGTGACGTGATACTACTCTACGAAGTACAATACACATCAGCTACGCCTCGGCGTATTGATTTCCCGTATATTCACGACGGAGTCAACCAATTAGCGCCCAAGCGGCGCCAACCGTAACCCTCGTACCTGGTATCGTTTGTATCCTCAACTTAGTGGAATAACGCTGGAAAACTACCCATCGGCCAATTGTGCTGAAAGTCCTAACTACCAAGTTTGAATGCATCCAGCGGGTCGATAAGCTGTGCCGTCTAAAGTAAGAGTAATGGTGGTCAGGATACGGTTGGCACGTTTTGGCAAGCGCAACGCTCCGTTCTACAATATCGTTGTATCGCACGCAAGGTTCGATTTTCTCCCTCGAATTGGAGAAGGAAACCTGACAATGAGGGACAGAACAGCAAGAAACAGCAAACCCATTGAAGTCATAGGTATTCCTCTAGATGAGCTACCCATGTCCACGTGGCCGGCGGAGCTGGCGCTGATAAGACGAGAATTGCAGGAACATATGACCCGATACCGAAACCACCGCCAGATGGCGAGGGCAAGACCTTCAAAGATATTAAATTAGACTCTGTGCGAGCGAAGTATTGGCTTGGTGTTGGAGCGCAACCGTCTGATCCGGCTTGGAGATTGCTGGCCATGGTAAGGCCTCTTTTCGAAAAGCTGGAAGTCCGTTCTCGAAAACTCGGAGAGTGTGGGCGTCCACGGAAATAGAGGCTGATAGTTGTCTCCTCACAGATAGGCTTGCTTGAACCAAAATTCCGCCTAACTCAGATACAGAAAGCGTCGAGGACAGTGCTTGCCCCGCCCTAGGTCCGACCGGTCTGCTGCCGCCTTTGATGCACAATGGTAACAGCTTCCGGTGCATCATAATGGCGTTTGGGCGACTCTGAAGCAGACTGTAACATAGTCACACGATTATACGTTGATTGGAGAGCCTCGAGTCCAGTCTGTTTTTCGGGCCCTGAGGTTCCCTTCATCGCGCCTGAAGTATTCAGGGAAATAAGGAAAGGAATGCCCAAGAGAATGGGTTATGTCGATCCTATGTCGCTACATAGCGCTATATGACAAGGAGTTTCTGCTAATCGGCAATTCTCTGACGAAACTTGATCAATGTGCCACGATGAAGAATGTGTTCGTCACCAGACATGTTACCATCACAACAAGACCATATATTGCTAAGGCCATACTTAGTCTCCTCAGCAATTTCCTCCGCCCGTTGATGGACTGGCGACCGCCACCGCTAAGCAGCCCTTCGTCTTCGCCGACCACAGCTAGCGCTTCGTCATCGTCGTCTTCCTTCATCAACTTCTGATGGTGAGGTGAACTTGGCGCTGAGATCATGTAGTAGAATAAACCGGGAAGGATAAAACTAATGCTAGTGCTCCCTGTACTTCCCACGTAGGCGAGGACCTTTTCGAGGGATGACACAGTCATGGCGACGATGTAACTGAGCACAATGATGACAGTTGTGATTGCGGCAAACCTTACCTCTCCCATAGTGTCGCCCTGTGCTTGCGTACTTGACTTTCCAAGCGGTAGAAGAGGAAACGCGCGGGAAGGGGAGTCGTTCGGCGCTTGAGGATGCGTTCGAAGTGGGCGCCATTTGAGCACCGCATCAAGTGAAGCTCGACAAGGGTGTACTTGTAGCGGATAGGAGAACATCACAAGGACGACGATCGCTGCTTTGCCCACCGTAGAAGCAACAGATGGGGCATCTAAGCATAAGTCAACCACAGCCGCCGCGGAGAAAACCTAACACTGTCGGCTTTGTAGACTTACACATCCCAACGATGTTGCCCAGCACGCTGTTTCCGAAAGACAGATAGCCAGTTATGGCCACGGTTATGTAGATTATACACGCTGCGCTTATGCTCGCGACAACGACGCCAGTTGTACGAGACGGAGAATTGTCGTTTATCTCGTTTAGGATTGAAAACATCTGACAGTCTCCATTACCATCAGGACTTGCAGGCTATTGATGATTCACATGGGCTGGGATGGTACTCACGTTTTGATGGCAGGTGTAAGCAAAGACCATCACCGGAAAGCTACTCAGTGTCGGAATCGCACCAGCCCAACGGACGAGACGGACAGGCCCTCGATCGTGCATCGTATCCCCCTTGACGAAATGTGCCACAACGAGGATGACCAGATAGCTAATGGAGATGAGTGCGATAACGCTCGTGTATTTGAGGGAGTCCAGGCGGCGAAGGAAGGACAAGGGGATGACGATGAGCCTGGACATGCGTTGTAATCAGTGTCCCAACACCCACAGCTAAACCAACAGTAACCATATCATCTTGTTTCAGACTCACATGAATGCCGTAACCCAAAAATGACGCTGTAAGAGAAATAGGAATCCTCCAGCGTCTTCGCTGAAGCCTTTTACAACCCCAGGCATGAGGTCACCAATGATAATAAGATAGCTAACACCGACTCCGAAACACTTGATCGCTATAGCTGCATCGAAGATTACCGCTGCATTCGGGTACGTGATCTGGGAAAGAGCGAAGAATGAAGCCGAGCCTCTTTCGAGATACTTGGCGCACCGCGTCTGAAGGTACAATCCGAAGCCCGCTGTCAATCCTGCCCAAACTATAACAAAGGTCCCCAGAAGAATTCCCATGTGTGAGAGGGCCAAAGGCATAGCAAGGACCCCGGCGCCAACGACTGTGGCCAACGTCAGAGGTGACAGTACGGAGGAAACGACTTTCCTACTTGTGTTGACGAGATTTATCACACTGCTGATCCAGCTGGCCTGCCCGACCATCCCACCTGTTTTCCTGGCCCGACTCGAACGCCTCCTGTAAGACTTGGTTTAGTGTTGTGTTGAGTACACTACCACGAGGCCCTCGCGTTAACAGGACTGGAGCAACAACTGACCGCGTTCCCTGGGAGGAAGAAGCAACGCTCAATGATCGGGCACCATGGCCATCAGCATCACCGCCTAAGCCTGCATACGTTGGCATGATACCACCGTCGTGCGCACAAACAGAATCTGGCCGGGTACATTACCAGGTTAGGACCGATTTGTAACGACCCAATCACAAGGGTAGAAGCTTCTTGTTGTAATGATTGAAATGTCGCCTTGATCCTATGTAGTATGTGAAGTCGCTTGCCATATTGGTTTCTTTCGTAGGCCGGAGCCGCTGTTCTCACACCTTAGTACTGTAAGAATCGAACAAAATCACCGACCAAGTAATGCATGGCCATGGACCAGACTCAGGACGAGACTGCACTCGAAACGATAGAATTACTCGAGTCACGTCTCCAGAGAGTGCAATTTCTCATGACAGGGCGCGCTTTTGCAGATGCGGATGTTCTACGAATAGCTGGAGCTGGAGACGACGACTGTATCCCGGCGCGTCTCAAGAGATTGGAGAAAGCTTTGATGGACCTGTCTGCAACATCTCGAGTCGCGCATGACGCATTGAGTTTGTGTAAGTTGCTTGCTCTTCGCCCCAGCGCCTGAGTCTAACTGTTAGTAAGATGCGCGATATCCCGATCTCTTTCAGTCTCAGCCCGCGAGTGCAATCCCAGCTTCCCTGACAACAGCGAGTGTGTACGCCATAGTCAATGCTTGCGCAACTCTTTATCAAACTTCAGCATCGCAATTGATCTCCATACAAGATCTACCTGTACCTTCAGCTAACGATTCGGCATCCTTGATCGCACTTGCCGCTCGATTACAAGAGACAGCTTTACTGCGAGACGCTCAGTCCGCTGAGATAGAGCATCTTAGAAGCAGGAGCGTGGCACTAATTGCACGTTGGTATCAAGTTTGTGTTCTTGGTGGTGGAAAATGTTGGGTAGAATGGGAAAGGAGAGTTGGCATTGTCGAACGGGATGTGAGGAGGCAAGAGTTCTCGCGCACTCGCGAGCAGAATCCTCTATAATCAAGCCGGAAGCACAACAACGACTATTCTTAAGAACTGAATGCCATAAAACCGACACTCCAATGTTCTGTCGTTGGCATTGATGTAACCGGGTCAAAGATGTTTTTGGGCGGTCCTGGATTCTATCGGCAATGCTTTCAGTAAGGGCCACGCTGCCCTCGGAGGTGAATCTGGAGCTGGATTTCCCTCACTCATGGGTTTTCTTTGATACTACATGCGCAGTCTCGGATTAGCCTTCGAACAGTACTATGTACGTTGACTACAGTGAGCCAAGGACGATAATGGGCTCTGCTTGCACGGAAGCAGAGTGCAGGTCCTGAAACGAAGATTTGCCAAAGATGATATTAGACTGTCTTGGTCGCTCTAGGTTGTGACTGAGCTTGATATCCCACGCTACGGCGAAGTACAAAGTCAGCTGGGCAAACTGTGGTCAGTAAGTAATCAGGTGCAGTCTTTGCAGATGGTGAGCTGATTTTTGGGGCTCTGCAGAAGCAAAGGATATTCTATGTGGTCATTGAGCTCGTCCTAGCAACCTCGATATCCATACAGGACAACGATACCGGCTCGCCTGGACTCAAGAGGGACAGATGTGGACCGATTTCATATACCAACAACTCAGACTAGATAGGGAAGTCATTAGTACACCTTGTGGGCTCTGATGTGAAACTTTCTGGAGGGGCTTGCGCAACTGCGTCCAGTCATACGCTCAAAATCAAACCTGACCTCGTCTTGTGTTTAGTGCTCGTGCATAACATGGAGCTTTGAGATCTACCAACCGTCCACGTACTCCAAGCCTCAACTACCTTATAATCTTGCTTAGGTATATTCAAATTACATTGCTGATGAGTCTGAGGGTGAGTCCACATCTGTACCCAATGCCGTGGCGCTGAAGCACATGAACAATCGAGTACTGTCTACCAGCAGAACAGGATAGTTTGCTTATGAATCAGTGATGCGCTTCGAATGATTGATTGTATAGAATTGAAGAGGAATTGCTACTGTATAAATGATTTGATTCGCGGTACGACAATGAAATGCTATGCCTAAGGCTCCATGCGGCAAGTCGTCGCCACGTCAAAGGGCAGAAGCTGCAAGCTTCTTGGCAATCGCAGCTGAATCACACTCAAAGTAGAGCACAGTTGTTTGAGCATAGAGAGTTGGACACTCTCTAATGTAGTGGCTAATCTCCTCATACTGTGGTTTCCGAGCTCTCAGTACTGTCACTGTCATGTTCGTATAATGAATTGAGGAGCGTACATTTTGGGTGGCGACGAGTTCTCGCATGGAGCCTCGACATTAACTGTTTCCTACCTTGGTGAATACCGGAGCGCCACTGTGGCACGAGCGGTTCCTGAAGAGCCCCGAAAACCCAAAGCGGCGTTAAGGTATTGCAGGATTGTGTAACTTATCGAGGTACCGTGTAGCTGTAAAGTCACAAAGAAACCTGCTTGTCCTGGCACGACACCCCGCTCTGGGGATATATTATTGTACGAGTAGTAAATTAAAGTATCATCATACTGCTCCCACATATCAGATCTTATGACATCCCTAGAGTCATTATTGAGCCCTAAGAAAGTTCTGCATCATCTCCCTCATGGTTCTGGCCCCAAGGGATCTCTGTTTGGACTATTGAAAGGCCAACAATACCTTCCCTTACCGATGTGCTTCGCCATGCGCGCATAGCATAAGGTAATCATTAGACTCCATAGCTATGTCCAAAATGAAACATCAATGCACCTATTGAAGCTAAGTTATGGTACTTTATGAATACGGAGTACTGTACTGTACCTCCCTTTCAGACAATGAGATCAGTTCACTTGAGCCAACCGATCGCAATGCCAACTTCATTGTCTGACGAACAATAACGACCCACTACTTTCCTTAGGCGTTCAAGTTTCCATCTACACGCTTTCCCTCATACCTACTCAACCTACTACGTACCTTACCTAAAGCACTGCGCCGAGCACTTGTATCTTACCTGGATCCGCTGTACAAGGCTTGTCACAGTCTCCTTTCCCTGGTCTACTACCTTATCTACAACTACCTTAGGTGCCCATCGTTAGTCAAGTATTTGCAGCAGTTCAGCCCTGCATCATACCGCAACTTGCTTCTGATATCCTATACAGCCTTAATATTTCCCTCCTGACGTCCGGACAAGACGGTCGACGACTATTCATCCTTCACCTCGCAGTCCACTTCTGGCGCAAATCGCTAGGCTCCACAGTCTGTTTGGGGCTCCTCTATGCCATCATACGGCTCTCTTCATTCGCCATCGCTTCGGAAGATGAACGGAACCGTGGAATCAAACAACCATCGCCGCAATGGTGGTGGAGGCGGCTTCAGTTTCGCTCACATCATTGGCGATCCATTCGCGCTGGCAACAATCTCCATTGCAATGGTCCGTATATCGAACTACTGGCTGGTTTCTGCCCTCACCGCTAACGCATCTTCGATTCGTAGCTTGCCTGGCTGATCGCATTTATCTCCTCAATCGTGTCGGATGTGAGGTCGGCTTATGCCAACTTCGTCTGGTGGGCAGTGGTGTACATGTTCTTTTGCATCATAGGCGTGATGGTCGTGGTGGCATCGGACTCTACCCAAACGTACCATGTTGCTGTACGCACTGGTCCGCTCAACTTTTCGGCGCGCTTGTTGACAGTCTTTAGGTTGTGGGCTTCCTGGCGGCTGGCCTTGTTCTGACGACCTCGTCAGTCAACACTCTGGTCTATTCCCCGGAAGGAGCAAAAGAAGCCGCAGCAGCTGGATTCATATTACTTTCGATGGTGGCTGTAAGCGCCCTGAGTTCCCTGCAATGGAACCCAGCTGACCAAGTATCTCGTCCCAAGATCGTTTGGATTTTCTACTTTGGGTCTACCCCTCAAGCGACTCATCGCGGCTACATCGACTCATTTGCACTGCACAAAGATCAACGGACTTCAATGCGGAACAGCAGACCCATCTCAAATCATTATGGCGCTGGCCGACCTGAGACAACCGTATCAGGCAACCATGTCCCACAGATGTACACTTCGGCGCAATTGAGTGGCTTCGAGACCTCCTCGCCCGTGTCGGGTTACCCCGGTGGACCCGTGGGCGTCGACAATCGGAACTCGTCGCAGCCCAGATTCGGTGGTCCGGCTGCCTTCGGCTCACCTTCCCACACGCCAACAAATAATATACCGACCGGACCGGTAACAACCGATAATCATCCGATAGGGCACGAGGTTGGGGCTCCTACGGAGTATCCTTATAGAGCCAAGGCGATATACTCATATGAGGCCAACCCAGATGATGCGAACGAGATCAGCTTCTCGAAGCACGAGATTCTAGAGGTTTCCGACGTCAGCGGGCGCTGGTGGCAGGCGAAGAAAGAGACGGGGGAGACCGGGATAGCTCCGAGTAATTATTTGATACTGCTATGATACCTTACAGTTTCTTGTCTCCGTTTCGCGATCCACTTCGTAACGACTCTTTACGACATCTTCCTTCAAGAGCTGGGGTCAAAACGAAGCATGTGTCTGTGTACCACGCGGGAATGCTTTTGCAGCCAAGAAGTGTGCAGATGGCAGATGCAGGCCTTACTGCCGACTTTTTCTGCTGTCACTCCCCGTTCACGGCGACGTTCTTGGCTATGGTTTTGATATCCGGAGTTGGGCGGAATGTTTATTAATGGAATACATGTTGGACTGGAGAGGGAGACTTCTTCAGCCCCACTTAATACAAAGCTGGAACCGTGTGCCGTCGTGTCAAGCTGCGATTCGTCTTGGGGGGATTGCTTCAAGGCCTGTCTACGATTAAAACTGACCCAACATTACCGGTTTCCATGTGAGTTATACCGCGGAGTCCTTGAGTTTCATGGCCCGTTCGTAGTTTACTGGTACCGGTTAGTACGGCGGTTGACCTCTGTTCATGCCAGCACACGACATATCATGTGGTCGTGTTCTGTGCGGGATTGGCGACATCTTTTGATTGTGAACTTCCGACCATTCAGCATAGCGAGCTTGTCAGATCAGTGTACAGGTGCCCCTTGGTCTGTCGAACCTGCATACGGGAAAACAGCTATTAGGCTCAAACCTTGACAATGATATGCAGTCCCGGCTTTCTAAATCAATTGTCCTGCATTCAAATCCACTACCCCACACGTATGGACCAGTGTGATAGTCATGGGTGTTTCACTCACTATCCTCTTGTACTGGGCACCCCACCCCCATCGTGCTCGCACCAAACCGAGTATTTGGAGTAATGCTGCATCCGGGCTAAAGTCATGTTGCGGTGCCCTCAACTTCTATTCAAATACAATCCACCCTGTAGCTCAGCCTCGTGACTGACATTTATGTCTGCACAGCCTTGTGATGAACCGATATGTTGTCGTGTCATGTCAGATTCACTTTGCACCATTTGGTGGTAATGCCTATATCACTAAGGTAAATAACAACAAGAAGCTTAGATAGGGTAGGATCACATGACTAGCCCAATGGTTAGAATTCGTGCTTTCTAAGGAAGAAGTCAGGTTTGATGGCCTAGTCATGTTTGAAATATCGGCCTTTTTAGGAATCTTGTCAATTGGTGTATCACCAGCCTTAGTTCCGATCAGGAGTGCAATCAAGCTCTACTTGGACAGTGGCCTGAATAGACCTTGTGGTCATGTCATGCTCTTACTTTGCACGTTGTGAAAGCCCTTGCAGGATTCCTTTTGAAATTGAATTCTGGTGTGGCAAGGGTGCTGTACATGTACAAATATGCCAGAATGTCTAGATTAGTGCAACATTTGCGTCAAGTCTGGGCTATATAAGGTATTCCATATCAGGAATATATCTTCGTTCTAAGCATTGTGATTACCGAATATAAGGGTAAAGTAAGGCAGTTAAAGGTCTTTTGTTTCCCTACAGCTATTGTCTTATCCTAATTAGATCATATCATATCTTGTGCCGTTTACCCTACGAACAGAGATGCGTTGAGAGGTATGATTGAGCTGCTATATTTTAGAGTGGATAGTGACTGTTACGTCTTAAGATTCATCCTTCTTATCTTTCTCCTCTTCACAGCAGCCTACCTTGTGTCTGCGAGCTGACCTGAGGCGTGCCAGCTTACACTGCGCCCAACGTGCACGACCACTTCCACCGAGACCATGAGTCAGCCTCACCACGTCTGAACTGGTAACAATGAGCCTGCTGTTGCGTCCATCCATAGCCTTCAAATGGTCAATGACTCAACAGCATAGTGCAGCGGTGTTCCCGACTTTGTTGCGGAAACCAAGCATACGGGTTGCTCCTACCTTCGGCATTCCTTGGCTAGTAGAGGGCTAACACACTCTCAGGCCCCCTTGAGTTGCATTGGTTATCCTTTACGATTTCATCTAGGACCCGTAGTCCAACAGCCACTTCGTCACTCTAATTCTGAGGGGAGCCTTCCTGGCTCCATTCCAGTCAGAGTGAGATCCACCCTGGCGCAAGCAGACTCCGGACAGAGTCTAGGCCGCCACTATGCGCCGTCGTAAGAGTGCTCTCTTCGGATGGCATCAATCAGTCCATGTGTTGCAATGCCATCGAATAAATGAATTGGTGTGCTGAGGTATAAAACAAAATAGACAATGCAGATACCCTTCAAAGCGGCGTTGTCCTGGTCGTAATGTTGGATCCTAAGCCTCGAAACTGACTCTCTGGAACTGAGACGAACTTTCTTATGTCTTGTAATAGTTTGAGCATTATATGCTGCTTGTGTTAGGTACCGTTGATGTCTAGTTCAAATATAAAGTCTTATGAGTGTAAGATTGTCATGATTGTGTATCTTTACTCGTAAAGATTTGATAGTATAATGACTTTTCTATCTGTAGATGCCTCTTACTGTATAGCCTGACTTGCTGTTACTCATTGGCATGGCAAACAGTTGTTCTGCGTTTCTAGAACCCGATTGAAAATCACCGAGGCGGAGATGACGTCCCTGTCTCTCTCGGAACTGCATTTGGCAACGTGCTAGAAGCACAAGTGTGGTCTCAACGATTTCTCAGCGCAACAAAGCTCAAAGAATAACTCCTCCCCCTCTTACAGACAGTAAGAAAGCATCCAGACGGTCACTCAACACCATACCCTTCAAATATATTTTTTTTATTTATTGAAGGATGGGGTCTCCTAATTTCCACCCCGCTATCCTCAAAGACACACCCTTGACCTTGAAACTGAACTGCTTAAACATTGAAGAGAGACAAGACGAGACAAGAGCAGCGCGACGAAGATAGATAGTCAGTAGCCAAAATAGGAGACAAATGGGATACGTACGATAGCATGATGACGCTCTTCGATGTATCATCTTATCACGGCTATTTAGACGCGACGCATCCAGGGGTTGGCACAAGACCGCAGATAGTCTACTCAGCTTTTGCAGAATCGTTGCCTGGGAACAGAAGTTGAACTCTTCATCAAGAGTTCTCAAGCGGGTTTAAAACCGAACCGCTACCATTGAGACGGACCACTTTTCATCGATGAAGCGGCCAAGCTCCACTTCTCAAAGCCATCTCCATTTGCAGGGGAAACAAGAGGTTGTCTCGCTTAAGTATAAAGACCGATGAGGGTGTGTAATCCAGCCGTTCGAGTTCGTGCTAAACCTCGATCATCAACAGACGCTTTAGATACCTAATCTGGTAAGTCCATCCCGGAGTGCAGATTAGATATCCACAGGGCTTGTGGTTTCCAGTGTGTCATCACGGCAAGGTCAAACCTTACTCCTACCTCGGCGTACTCGTAGAATTATTATTAATAATTATCACTCGCACACGAGTATTCCTACCTCTACAGGACTAAGCTACTCTACCTTACGGTCTCTCATGAAGTGTGAATATGCTCCCCCGCTTCTCACCGGCACTAATAGCAGTTCATCCCTTGTTAGCTAAATTGGCCAGCAACCCTCGGCTTGGCATGACTACCACCATTGTCATACATCAGTCAACAGCCTTCTTACACCTACATTATCGGCACAGACGAGATGTGTATAAACTACCTTAGAAGTTTACCTATCTAGGTGGCTGGTCGTTGTCCAACCTACTTTCTGATGGCTACGTCCATGACAGTTTCTTTCTCTGTGGTTGTGAAATTCTACCGGGACTGCGGGTGAATCAGATGAATTCTTAGTCTACTTCTCGGTCGACATACAGAGGTGGGAACATCTCAATCCAACCACTTCGACTAGGTATTGCTGGCTGTCTTGACGCCTACGGGAAAGCATGGCACCTCAAGAGAGTATACCGGTGGCGGCCAATGTACTCGGGACCATTGGCACAATCCTGTGGTGCATCCAACTCATTCCTCAGATATGGTACAACTGGAGACGGAAGAAGACGGAAGGCTTGCCGGGGCTGATGATGTTCCTCTGGGCTGCCTGCGCCGTTCCCTTTGGCGTCTATACCGTTGTGCAAAACTTCAACATCCCCGTGCAGATACAACCTCAGATCTTCTGTGTGCTGTCGTTGGTCAGCTGGACCCAAACCCTGATTTACAACGATCTTTGGAAGACTTGGAAGGCCACGCTCTTGGGCGTGGGTGTTGGGATCGTACTAGGTGGCCTTGAGGTTCTGTTGATTCTGACTCTTAGGGTAGTCCATCCACTTTTTCTTTGAGGATTTTCTGAAAGCTGACCTTGTCAGGGTCCCTACGCCCGCGGAGTGTCTTGGCCCATGATTCTGATCGGCGTCATAGCGGCAATATTGCTGGCGCTTGGCTTATTGCCCCCGTACTTCGAGATCTGGAAGCGGAGAGGCAGAGTCGTAGGCATCAGTGAGCCGACTCATCTCGATGTGAGTCGACCGAGAGCTGATCGTTGGTAGACTTCGTGTTTCTGGGCATGGACTGGTTTGGAGCGTTCTTTTCCTTGATGGCTCTTGGTACGTATGCGAGCACCTTTCAGAGACAATCTCATATTGAGATATTGGTAGTGACCCAGCACACCTTCGATGTGCTCGGCGGGATTCTTTATATCGTAGTGTAAGCCGAAGTCTTCCATTCTCTTGCAGTTGCCCTTAACATTACGAGCTAATACTATGTAGCATGTTTCTTGAGACCGGCATTTTCCTCTCCCATCTGATATGGCTTTTCCGGACGCGTAAATTGCGGAAGCAGGCAAAGCTTGCCGGACAGAGCTTTGACGATCTGCCGGAAGCACAGCCATATCAGGTCAAGCGACCTGAAAATGAGGAGGAAATGAGAGTTCGGCTGGGGGATATTGAATGATAACACGCATAGTTGTCCCTTAGACCACACGTCTTCTCATGCCCCCAAAATTTACGGAGGGCAATGAATGGACTTCAACGGAGGTTCAAGGGGTGAAATTAGCGGTCTTAGAATCCTACCCCGTATGCACAAGTGTACTCGAGTACAAGCAAACGAGCTCGTTCATGGATCTCGATATTTAGTTTGAACAACGGCCCACAAGTCTCTCTGCGGCCGGGTGATCCCAGCGTCAACAACTGGATTGGGGAATTGACCATAGTCGTCCGTCCATCAGCTCAGAATGCGACCAATGATACGAAGGTGGTTAGAATAAACACATTTCAACATCTTCGTGGCATCACGTCCAACAACGTCTCGCATTCGCACCCAGTCATACCAACTGGTTCAGACCGAAGAAGAGATGGCGATGCTTCTTTTATGTACACGACGAAAGCAGTGATTTCTCACCAATATTCACCGGCGTGTGGTGGAAAAGGATGTGTCACCAATATTGTGTTTCGCAACATTACTCACTGCCAACCAGTTTATTTGGCTGAGGAATGGGGGCGTGAAACTTTTGATATCAGTTGACGTTGCTCTCTGCTAGAAAATCGGATGGGCACGCTTAGCGGTCTTCTACAGTTATGGCCCCGTTTCGCGATCCTGGACCATACCTACCTATTCAGAACATATGCAACCTGCGCGGGCAAACTTGAAGCCAGTAGGAATACACATACCCAGGTAGCTCATGCATACGATATACGGCACTAAGATCTGATATGCCCGTTTCTGAGTCCTCGTACTCGTACCTTTCATTGAGTGACTGGCGAGTTTATGTCGAAGGCGGAAGGGCGGAATTGCTCCGGCCGTAATTCTGAGCCTCGTTCTGTTGCCTGAGAGGTGACAGGTTGACTATTGATCATAGTACACCTTGAATATCCAAGCCGGCATGGGAGCCACAATTGATATCTACAAACCTATGCTACCTTAGAAACAATCTCGGTTCACAAAGGTTTGAGCCTCCTTTTCCCCACGATGATCGAAACACACTCCCCGCCCTTCGTTCACGTCGAAGGCGTCCACAACTTCCGAGATCTGGGTGGTTATCCCATCAGAACTCACACGGACGCCAGGCCACTCAGCGTTCGCCGCAACCTGATCTTTCGCTGTGCCGAACCCTCCAAGATCACAGCGGTGGGCGCGCACACCCTTCGATCCCTCGGCATCACCACCCTGTTCGACCTGCGTTCCGGGCCGGAGCTCGAAAAGCAGAAAGCGCGCGCACCGGTCGTCCACATCGATGGTATCCAGAGGCAATTCGTACCTGTTTTCGCGGACAAGGACTACTCACCGGAGTCGATTGCGTTGAGGTACAAAGACTACGCCAGCAGCGGCAAGGAGGGCTTCACAATGGCGTATGCGGAGATTCTCAAGAATGCACCACCGAGTTATCGCCGCGTCCTCATACACATCAGAGACAAGCCGGAGGAGGCGCGTGTGATCCACTGTACCGCGGGCAAGGACCGGACGGGTGTTCTGGCGGCGTTGATATTAGCGTTGGCTGGAGTAGATGAGCGGACCATTGCGGAGGAATACGCGTTGACCGAGATTGGCTTGGCACCCTTGCGACCCATCATATTGCAACATCTGATTGACCAGCCGGCATTGGAGGGAAACGTGGAGGGAGCCATGAACATGGTCAGCGCAAAGTAAGTGACCTATCTCTCACGACGTTGGGTAGATGTGGGTGACCGTGCCGTAGGCCCGCAAATATGTCCGCAACGCTGAAGATGATCCATGAGACGTACGGCGGAGTAGAGGGGTACATGCGGGACAAATGTGGTCTGGCTACCTCAGACATTGATCGGATACGACAGAATCTAGTCACCACCGAGAGCCCAATCCACTGAACACCACGCATCTACTTTTCGAGTGGCCATAGGGGCCGTTAGCCTGATAGCTTCGTGCAATCGGAAAGATAATTCAACTAGAAGTGGGTATCAAGCTACAAACACGCGCCCGTTGATGTCTCAGCACAAGGTAACAACGCCGGCTGAAATTGTGCTAGCATCCACCAGGCATGCAAATAGGGAGGTGCAAATCAACAGTACCATTCTTACACCCCCAGCTTCCGCTAGGAAGAGGGCGCTCTTGGACTATTACTGCCTCCTCTCTTCATCAAGCCTGCAAAGAACGATGCAAGAGCGTCATTCTGGGATTTTCCATCCTGCGGCGCAACGGATTGAGTGTCGCGCTCAACATTCCGGCCAGCCTCACGGTCCTAGAGACAACATCAGTACAACCCACTGCAGTGTGAGGTTTGTTATGTCAGGTTCACCTTCAAGTTTCGCAGCATGTCATCGGCATCAACTTGAATTCCTCCCATATTGAACCGGACCGGGCCGATATGCTCATTAACACGTCCACTGTCTTCAATGACCCTATTACCATCTCGATATCGTGAGCTCCCCTCCGAAGGTAATGGCCGCCCTGAGTAATCATGTCTACTCTCTTTCCCAGTCTGATCCTGTTCTTCCTCGACCTTGATCGTCTCGATGACCTGCAGCTGTTTACTCAGAAATTTTTGGGTGTCAAGACATTCAATTTCGATCGGACGACTGTTTCGCTGCTGTAAATTATGCGTCTGCGAGGAAACCGGATCCTTGTTTGAACCGCGAACAGTTTCTTCGAAGAGAAAAAGCGCACTTTTCTCCCCGTTGCTGTGAGCGTTGCCATCAGCC
Organism: Acarospora socialis; assembly: GCA_025617375.2. NCBI lineage: Eukaryota > Fungi > Ascomycota > Lecanoromycetes > Acarosporales > Acarosporaceae > Acarospora > Acarospora socialis. Next base: position 370,457 of record JAMYGW020000013.1, read on the forward strand.
CATCCCCTCACGTTATCTGTCTCCCTGGTAAACTGCGATTTCTGTTGCATAGTCGCTTGAGAAGAATGGATATCATTAGACCAACTGATACTCATGCCTTCAACGTCAAAACCCTCTCGCAGAACTTGGATCTTGCCCCACGAGTCCCAATTCGAAGGTATAAGCACCTTCTGTCGTTCGACGATATTGTGTCTCAGAGGCGGCTGATCGAGCAGGGACTTAATCCCAAGACTCTCATAGATGAGTGTCTGAAGAAAGTTAGGTGTGGAGGGGCTGGTGTATATAAGAGACGCTCCGTCTGCTCACTACAGAGTAAGCCGACTTTAAAGTAAAGGTTCTCGGCCGGGGTTCGTACGCTTTAAGAGGACGGTTCTCAATGACTGGAGAACGAAGTCAAAATCCTCCTCCCTCCATCCCATTTCTTTTTCCAGATATTCCATTTTGTCGGCCTGCCAGTAACAACGTTAGCCAGAGTCACTGGACGCGGAGATCCGCGACCATGATAGGAGCTTCTAGCCGTCTTCGCAGATCAAGCATCAGGACCCCTTTCTACCTACATTTTGGCATACAACGCATATTGGTAAACCGACGGCCTCATCCCACTCCCCTGCACCAAGAGGTATAGAGACATTGTTCTTGAGTTCCGCCATCCCGCCATCGCCATCTGTCGCTGTCCGTCCACCTCGCCTCCTCTCTCTCCAATCCGTCATCACCTTCTGCATCACCTCCTGCGCCTCGTCATCCAGTGATGCCAGCAGTTGCCTTAGGAAGCAAATCCAAGCTCTCAACTCTCGTAGCCATACCCAAGGCCGTGCCCAATCAAGGAGGATTACAACTAAGCATTCTGCAAGTGTGTTAGATGTGAGCAGTGGTCTGAGCAGGTTTGAAAAGGGTGCGGTTGGTTCGGTGAGAAAGTAAACGGAAAGGCGTGCAAGTGTGTCTGGTGCGCTTCATTAGTTGCAACCCTGGTACAGACATCAGGGCCTGGTACCTTCCTGGTCGGCGTCAAGAATATCCAGATATGTGTAGCCCAGGGCAAACTGGTTAGCTATTGGTGCAGTCGTTCTGGAAGCCCGACCCGTTTGTGCGCGTGAGTTACGTGGGTCTATTGCAAGAGACTCGAGGAACTCTCTTTCAGCGTCAGAAGTTCCTCCTATAGCAAGTGCTAGTCAGACGTCCATATCCCAGAGCTGGAGGATGTCTTCAGAGTGTAAGCACCTAGCACAAGGATATTCCTTTCCGGTAATCTTTTCCCGCTGGCAACCCCGTCCAACATCGATGTCCATATTTCGTGCTTCGAACCATCATGACTTTTCGGTCGTTTGCTGGTGCCGTAGTCACTAATTGTCGCGATATGGCTTGTGCCCGTTGCCCACGTCCTCCGATCCAACATCGGTACTTGCTCCTCACAGGCTATTTGTTGTTCCTTATCGGTGACCCTTGACAGTCCGTATGATCTTGTTTATCGCCCTGGCAAAGCTCAGTGTGAGGTTTATGAGAGGAATTGATCCTGTATCTGGGACCATATGCTCGTGGCCGAAGTTCGTTGCGTCCCCTGCACAGCGCGCTTGTGGTCGGCCAAAACTTCGCTAAAATCGCGGGCTGTATCAAGCATTTTGATCGCCGTTAGGGAATCTTTGTTTACCAGTAAACGTTGTTCTTTTAAACGATGTCATTTTCGGAGGTGTAAAAGAGTCCTCCAGAGCGACATGAACACAATCCGGGAAATTCAAGCGCTCAACAAGCGCGAGCTTGAAAATGGAGTGTAGGTCGTGCTATGACCACAGCGTCTCGGAGCTGACAATCGGTCTTTAGGTCTACTGAAGCTTCCTGGCACGCAGACTACCGGGACACAGCATACATTTACATTGGCGGCTTACCCTTTGATCTTTCGGAAGGCGATATTATTACAATCTTCTCACAGTTTGGCGAACCTGCTCATGTCAATCTCGTACGAGACAAGGATACTGGCAAGAGCAAAGGGTTCGCTTTCCTGAAATATGAGGATCAACGCAGTACTGACCTGGCGGTTGACAATTTGGGTGGGGCGAATGTGATGGGAAGAATATTGAAGGTAGATCACACTCGATACAAACGGAAGGATACCGAGGAAATTGTGGACAACGCTATGAACCTTGGTGATTCTGGAGGCGACGGCGATTCTGACCAAGCTCAAGCGGGGAAAAGAAGGAAGCGAAGACTAAGCGGAGATATGGGAGGCGAGAAAGATGGCAAGTCGACAGTCACGATGGATAAAGAGCTGGGCATGTTGATGGGGGATTATGACGAGGATGATCCGATGAAGGAGTATCTGGCCCGACGAAATAAGGAGGACATACAAGTTGAGATCGGAATGCATCGCAAAGAGAGAATTCGGACTCGCGAAAACGGAGAGAGCAGGCACCATCATCGACATCATCGACACCATCATAGGCGTGACAGTGAGAAGGACGGTGATAGACAAGAGCATCGCCATCGACCCAAATCCCGGGACCGGTCGGAGGATGCAAGCCGAGAAAATATCGGGCGGCGCAGACACGAACAAGATCGCAATCGATCCTCCTCGAGACGCCGAAGAGGATGAATAGAACTTAGTTCCTGGGTAAGGGATATGCTGAAGGCTATCTGCCTAATCCTGCTATCTCGTGCCCAGAGAGTTGATTCGACGCGTAACGGTACGAGGTACTTGTCTGCAAATAAAACTTACAAGCTCACGGGCGGCCAGCCGATCGAGTCGCTCTTGAGTTGCTATAGTCTCTGAGACGGAGCTTTAGTAACTAAGGTGGCAGGCTCGTTATCTCCCTTCCGCCAACTCCCAAGCCTGAGCCTCTTCAGAGCAATAGACCCGGGCTTAGCAAATTTCTCGATTTTGGGCTATTACTAGGATAGAATATCCTCACGGGCGCTTTAACTCCAACGTCCCACAATAACGGAGCACATTGAGACAGCTGGCGATAAGCTGAGAGCTTCACCGTAACTGCAACAGGCGTGTGACTGTCGAGAAGTCAGATAAAGGGCTCCCACGTGCCTGCAAGGTTTTTTAAAAAAACAGCAAGTACGGTCCAGCTCGCTAAATATTCCAAGTACCAGCCTTCGCAGAGAATCGATAGCATGTCACTTATACCGAATGTGACAAGAGGCAATGCTCGTGAATGAAGCGGGAACTGATTCCTTAAACACCCAGTCAGCAGGACACAATTCGGTTGACTTTATCGTGCTATAGCGGTCAGAATTGAGGGGCTGTATGACGGTTTAGCCAAGACCAAATATATAGGGCAAAGTGGGCACCTCAGAGGATATATCTTATCCACCGCAGAGTATACTCATATCCGATCCTGAATATCACAAATGCCTTGAAGATCACTACTGCTTCTAGACAATCCGCGATGAGAAGAAGTTACCACATTCATGACTGAGGCTAGACTTGAGCCCGTTCCAAGCATATTCTGCGCTTGACCCGGACTCCCTATGGCACATGCGAATAGCATATCGCCTAGGGTGTCCACTTCCCGCCAACCTTTCCCTAGCAGGATAACGCCAGATACTATGCAATCATGACTATGACCCAATCCAGCGCCTGAAAGATGTAACTCCCTGCCAAAGCTGTCTTATCCTCCGCCCAGATATCTTCGCCAACCTTCCCGGACACAGCGTCGCTTGCCATCTTCCACTTCTCCGATGATGAACCTTTCCCAACGACCATCGCGACCAGCTCCGATTACAATCACAGTATGATCATTGGTCCACCCTAAGATCCCCTTTGGTGGTCGGCCCGGGATCGGTCCCCCGAGCGAACTACTTGCTCCCGCAGAAGCCAATTGCGGATCATCCCCAGTCTCAATGCGCGCAGAAGCGAATGAGTAGATGTCTGAGAAAACCCGGGGTAACAATGGAATCTTGGACAGAATGCCCCATTTCTGGCTGCCGTTGTCGTCGCCTGTTCCGACACCGCCAGCAGTACTAGAGGAACTAATTTGCTTGCTGTTGTTCGTCCACTCAGAGCGCGGAGGGCGTAGCGGATGAGGAAGGTCGAAGATATGTAATGTAGACTTGTCAGAAGTGACAGCAACAAGCGTGCTTGATGGGGATATTGCGATGGAAAATATCAAAGCATGGTCGATTCCGCGACGCAGCTCGGCGATCCGGGCACAGTTACTCGTGTAGAAAATGCGGATGAGTGTTCCCTATGTATTACTCGTGTCAATCTCTGTAATCTTAACTCATGGCTGGGTAAAAACATACCCTCTCACTTGCCGTAGCGAGAACCTCGCCGTCAGGGCTAAGATCCATAGCCCTTAGAGGCGAGCCATGCGCTAGGATGAAGCTTACGTTGCCGCTTTCTATTTCCACGATCTGAAGTTGCCCGGGTGTCCGGCCCGGGAAAGCCAGTACTCGTTCCCCTAAGCAACAAAGACCAAAGGGATTGTCGGCGGTCTCAAACACCGAGAGCTTTTCCGGAGGCGACGAGAAAGCATACATGTGGACACTGTTTTGAACGACTATGATGATTCGTGAACGAGACAGCCGGACGCGGTGCACCTGAGTGCGGAACTCAAGGGTGATCACAGCTTTTTGCTTCGCATCATCCCAGATGACAACCTTTGACCAAGGGCCTCGGTCAACGAATCCTACCGGCTTACGGTGACTTCAGGTGAACGATCTTACCGACCTTGTTTTGTGGAAATTTAGGTTGTTTCCCTCCGCCGACGAGGGCGATGTAGTTCGTGCGGCCCAACATTTCAGCCGTTCCAATACCGGCGTTGAAGTCTGCGTAACAATCCAGATCAGCTGATGGTTGTCCGCAAAAGAATGGGAAACAATATATCAGCGCCATGTAACGATGGATTTGCACGCACCTCGAGAGACCTTGAGTTCGCATGGCTCCGAGTTGAAAACTGCAGCAAGCGGTTAATCTGATCCTGTTGGAATCTGCTTTGAGGTTCATACCGCAGAAGCCGCTATCAAGGCCAACTGAGAAGCAGCTGCTATCCTGATTGAAAGCTGCCGATAATGAGACGGGGCCGACAGAGTCGTCAATCGCTCGTCGCGTATTCATGACGCTATCGAGTTCTGAGTTGGATGAGGTTCAGGGTTCGTTCCTCATAGTTGGATATTTGGCTCGGGCGTTCTGCAAGGAAATCAGCAGTGAAATACAAAACATCTGCATCGATCACTACACCTACGAATCCGTCTGTGGGAAACAGATTACTCGTGCAGGTGTGATATCAGCACACACATAAACCATGGTGTTCTATAATCAATGACACCCTTTGTGTCAGACTACTCTTGTCCGGCCTCCAATCAACTGAAATACGGAGCTCTTCGTACTGTAAGACACCAAAAATGACAAGCTTCAAGTTCACTGTCAATAATGCTATCACAGTTGTAGGTACAGATACCCAACGTTCCCTAACTCCTCGATTGTCTGATTGGTCGAGGAGGGAAGGACCCTTGGAAGGGGGGCAACGCTTGCGCTCCTCACCCGAAAAGTCGCTTACTTACCTATCTTAGGTTGTACCACATTACTACGAGTACCCCTTTAGAGTGTCTTTTGCAAACGTTGACAACCTCCTAAATCATCTTGCTCAACATCAAAGTCAAAATATTGCCAGTATCACCACGCTTTATACCCTTGTCGAAGAACGAATCAAAGTCCATCTCGGAGAACTGTTGCTAGAGAATGTCTTCTTCACTAAACGCGGTACTGTCTCCAGACTGTTACTTAATGCTTCACCAGTCAACGAACACGCTCCGTGTATGGCGGCGATTGCTGGTTGGTCTTACTGATGATCGATCCGTGTAGATCAAGATGCGCCGAAAGAAGAATGTGAAGAAGGGCATACAATTCTGCTTGATGGTTTGCGGTGCATCAGGGACAGGTATGCTCAGTCATCGCCTTGCCTAAGGGCCATATAATAATACTGAACATTGCTTGCTGCCTTAGGCCGGACTACTTTCGTCAACACACTCTGTGGTCGGAAGGTTCTTCAAGGCAAGGATGCTGACGATGCCACAAATGCACACTTGGAGGAGGGTGTGCGGATCAAACCAATCACAGTCGGTGCGTACGGATCTCTGTGGTCCGAGCCTTTGGAGGAGGAGCTCCACTACTTATGTCATGTATAGAACTCGAACTGGACGAAGAGGGTACGCGCATCTCACTGACCATCGTCGACACTCCTGGTTTTGGTGATCAAATAGACAATGAAGCAAGGTTCGTTCCCCAATTCCCAAGAGCGTGTTGTGGCGCGATCAGTGTACTTATAACCCGCAGCTTCTCTGAGATTGTCGGATACCTTGAGCGCCAATACGATGACATTCTCGCTGAAGAGTCGCGGATCAAGCGCAATCCAAGATTCAGGGACAACCGTGTCCATGCTTTGCTCTACTTCATCACCCCTACTGGTCATGGGTTAGTATGTCTCCACATGCGTCTGTTTCGCTGTACTCATTCGTGTTTGATTAGCCTTCGAGAATTGGATATCGAGCTCATGAAGCGCCTGTCGCCTCGTGTGAACGTCATTCCTGTGATCGGAAAGGCGGATTCCCTTACCCCACCTGAATTGGCCGAATCTAAGAAGCTTGTTATGGAGGACATTGAGCACTATCGTATCCCCGTGTATAATTTTCCTTACGATGTTGAGGAAGATGATGAGGACACGGTCGAGGAGAATGCTGAGCTTCGAGGCTTGATGCCGTTCGCCATCGTGGGCTCTGAGGAGGTGGTTGAGATCGGCGGTCGGAGAGTCAGGGCCAGGCAGTATCCGTGGGGTGTCGTAGAGGTCGACAATCCACGACACTCCGACTTTCTGGCCATCCGAAGCGCCCTCTTACACAGCCATCTTGCCGATCTCAAAGAAATAACCCACGACTTCCTCTACGAGAATTACAGAACCGAGAAATTGAGCAAGAGCGTGGATGGTGGGGCTGCTGCGTAAGGACAACCCTGTTTTCAGATACTCCATTAATCACTGACCGTCATTGGAAGTAACAGCGACTCTTCGATGAACCCCGAGGACTTAGCCTCGCAGTCAGTCCGTCTCAAGGAGGAGCAGCTCCGCCGTGAGGAAGAAAAGCTCCGAGAAATCGAAGTCAAGGTCCAGAGAGAGATCAACGAAAAGAGACAAGAGTTGCTGGCTCGCGAGAGTCAGTTGAAAGAAATCGAGGCGAGAATGCACCGGGAACAAAGCCATATGGACGACATGAATGGCGAAGTCGCCGCTTAGAGAACAAAATAGTCTCTACCGTTTCCTCAGGTGTTCGAGGGACGACCTGACGATTGCCTGGAGTGAGAGGCTTGCGAGCTCGGGTTACACAGTAGCACCATACAGCTGCGATACGCCGAAGATTGTGAACCCTAAGGTGGTAGTGTTGCGCAGGACCATTCGTCTTCAGGCTCAAAGGTTTCTTACGGGGTGTGCTTGTTTGTTTCCTGTGGTTTATAATGTGTAAGCGGGATATCCTCTTTGTGGTCTAAAAACGTTTTAGTCTCTCCAGCGCTGGCCGTGGCAGCCTTTCTATGCATATCTGATGCAACTTCAAGGTTTACAACTGGGTAGCAGTAGTTGTCAATTATAGGAAAACCAGCGTGGGCATCACTGTGAGACTGACCTGAGGGGCTTGCGTCTTACGAGATATTAGATCAAGTGTGTCAACCTAGAGTCTGGATTCAAGGTATGTGTGTCACGTGTCACGAGCATGTGCCTCGCTTCGCCTCACCAGATATAACAACATCATCTTGCAACGTTTTCCATCACCAGTTCGCCTTCATCCTCCATCCGCCTTACTCCCTTACGCAAAGATGTCTTCGAATACGAAGTATCAACCAGCGCCTCAACGTGATTCGTTCGAAGAGACAAACTACACTCAGGCGCCCCCGTCATACCAAGCCGAAGCCAGTGCCACCAGCGATGCTCTACTCGGAGGTCCACGAAGTGAAGACGATAATGTGCCAGATGATTTCAAGGTCGGTCCATAATCATTTCTATCCTAGCCCCTTAGTATTTGGCTTGAGATTAACGTCATAGTCAGTTTGGTGGATCTGTCGCGGAGGCCACGCTTCCTATACGGATGCAATTCGTCCGTAAGGTGTATTCTATCTTGTAGGTGTCGCCACCATTGTTTATATGGCGACGTATGGCTAACATATACCCCAGAACCGCTCAGCTCCTCGCGACCGCCATCCTCAGCTCGGTGTCGTTCTTCAGTACCGGCTACAAGCACTGGATCCAAAGCAACCAGTGGATGATGTGGATTTCGCTTTTCGGTGCCATCGGATTCATGCTGCTCACCTTCTGGAAACGAAAGTCCTATCCAACGAACCTATTGTTCCTAAGCGGCTTCACGGCACTGGAAGCGTACTCCATTTCGGTGATCGTGTCGTTCTACCAGTCAAGAGTCGTTTTGGAAGCTTTGATCCTTACACTTGGAATCTTTGTTGCGCTTACATTGTTTGCATGTCAAACAAAGTACGACTTCACCTCTTGGATGCCGTATCTGTTTGGAGGCCTCTGGGCGCTCATCCTGTTCGGATTCATGGCCGCCTTCTTCCCGTACAACAGTAAGGTCGAGTTGGCATACGGAGGGATTGCCGCACTCATTTTCAGTGGTTACATTTTGGTCGATACCCAGCTAGTCATGAGGCATTACCACGTCGAAGAAGAGATAGCCGCGGCCATCTCTCTTTACCTGGATATCATTAACCTCTTCTTAGCTATTTTGCGGATCCTCAACAGTCAGCAAAATAATTAGAAGAGTCTTCAGAGGGCGGCTGGGAGCAAGAACGGAGACGATCGTGCAAATCGGGTTGCAGTGTGATTGTCATGGTGTCATGGTGCAGGGTGGCGTGACCGGGCTGATTGGTATTTTCGAGCGCTCTTGGCTGTGACTGTCGAGGAGTCACGCGTTGATGATTGCTTCTCTGGGCTTCCCTTTCCCTATAGGACTTCGAACTGTAGAGCAGTATTCTCTCTTGCAAAACGTTCCCAGTCTCATATAAGATCTCGCTTGCAAGTAGCCTGAACATACGCCAAGACTACGGAGGTATCTCACCCCCGATTGGATCGTGTACCGAACCCCTAATTTTCGACAGCAGAGGGAACGTGCCCGTTGGCGGTGAAGGTGAAGGTGAGGGAAGGGTACTTTAGCCACTTATTTCGTCGTTCTCGTAGCAGAAGATACCTCTGTAACAACAATGACTGGGCTTTGACCAATTGCGTACAGTACCGTTGTCTGTCACTGTCGCTCGTTTCATTTGCAAATTCGTCGTTCAGGGAACGAGTACCCAAGCCCTGCAATCACTACTATATTGCCATTAACAAACCCCTCCCCCAGCCATAACTCCCTCTTCCGAAGCGGTGCAAGATCGCCTCCGTCCTCAGATCTGCTCTCGCCTTGAAAAGCCGCTCTAGGTCACCACCTTCGGTTTCTTTTGACGTCCATTGCTCCAGGCTGTTACGATTACGCCTGTGGTGCCGCTTGAGGGCTCGATCTTCTACCACGGCCCAACAAGCTCGGACATACATACCATGACAGCCCCGAATGGCTTCACAGGGCCCAACAATGCATCGGGTGGTCTTTCGTTGGACGAAGATACTTCAAAGTGGAATAACCGGTCCACTAACCAGGAGCAGTTCCTGAGCAGCCAGGCAGACCCGCGGGGCAAGGTTATGAATGAGCCTGCAAGACCTACAAGAAATGCATCCTCAAGGCGAAATTGCAAGAAAAAGGACGCAAGCATCATAGCTGTTATATGTGCTTGGATCGTAGAACATCAGATTGGTTAGCCTCGGTGGCTGGCTGTTCTATCCTAGGCGCGTTGCTAATGTTCGGTCTAGGGCTTGCTACGAACCTCTTGTCTCTCTTGGTCTTGACCCATTTGTGTTTTCCAAGATCGCGGAAGCACACACGGAAATTCTTCAGCCTCTCCTACTACAATACCTCCTCGGGCCAATATACGTTAGGATGGGATGACATCTTCATGGTCTTCTACTGGATAGTCATTTTCACCGGTATGCGAGCTGTGGTAATGGACTACGTCCTCGCTCCACTGGCGCAGCGAGCAGGCATCGGGAAGAAGAAAGAGATGGTCAGATTCGCAGAGCAAGGGTGGATTTTCATCTATCCCAGTGCCTTCTGGTCATTAGGCATGGTAAGCTCTTCGTAGCTACACCGTTCACACCCGCAGTAGTAGTGGCTAAACCGGCGGCAGTATCTCCTGTACAACTCCGACTACTGGCTGAACCTTCGCCAACTCTGGGTGGGCTGGCCCAACAGAGAGATGACCGGCTTGTTCAAATGGTACTATCTCGTACAATTTGCCTTCTGGCTCCAACAGATCCTTGTTGTCAATATTGAGAAGCGAAGGAAAGACTATCTACAAATGTTTACCCACCATGTCATCACCTGCGCGTTGATCTTTACAAGTTACGGCTACCACCAGACGAAGGTGGGTAACCTGATTCTCTGCTTGTTCGATGTCGTGGATATAGTGCTTCCAGTAAGTCACCACCCGCCACTGTCTCAGCAGTGACTAAGACGTTCCGATCTCCAGTTAGCAAAGATGCTTAAGTACATGCGCTACCAAGTCGCTTGCGATATTGCCTTTGTCGTTTTCATGGTCACGTGGTTCGTCACGAGACATATCTTTTACCTGCTGGTCTGCTACTCCATCTACGCCGACATTCCCAAAGAAATCACTTACGGCTGTTACTATGGTTCCAACGGCCATCTGCACGGCCCTATCGAACCCCCGGATTCTTTCGCTCATCTGACCCAACCTTTCCGGGATCCCGAAGGCCTCGTGTGCTGGAACAATGGCATCAAGTGGGCTTTCCTTGGGATGCTGTTGAGCCTTCAGGTCATTCTGCTACTCTGGTTTGGGATGATATTGCGGGTGGCCTGGAAAGTCGTCCAGGGCGGCGAAGCAGAAGACTCGAGGAGTGACGACGAAGGCGAGTGTTCGGACGAAGAAGCGGACGGAAATGAAGGCAACGAGCAAAGGTGCAAGGGTAAGCACGCCTCCATGATCTTCGATAGTCCGCCGCTCGAAGAAGAGGTCGGCGTCGAGTCGATCAACCTCTGCGGGCAGCGTCCCATAAGTCCGACCCGGCGGTACCGGAAAGCGGTCGGCAGTGCCACCGGGGTCAAACTCCCGGGCCACAGCGACCGGAAGGAGCTGCTCGGGCGTATCGGTTGCGACAAGGGTGCTTGAGGGCGCGCGCGATTTCTAGTCTTCCTGCCTCTGTTTCCTTTCGGCGAATGGTCTGCCGACTCATAGACTTGATACAATGCCAGCGTTGTCCTACCTGCCCTGAGCGAGCGCGGTGTCTATTACACGGTTAGAGAAAAGGGGGCTCAGTGTTCATATAACAGGCATGGAATTCATTCTGTTGGTGTCCATTTATCCGTGACGGTCCTATAATTCTGCCTGGTGCGCTTTGCTTGAAGGATAGACGAGGATCTGAGTATTCACGTAACAGAGCATTCTACAGAATCCAGGCATCCAGGCCATGCACCGATATTATGTACAGAAGTATGCAGCCACCGCTCCAGCTGCCTCCCCGGAAACACCTCGCTGCCGTCTGTTGCAATCACCCAACTCTCGTCGGAATCTTCACCTGCCCCTTCTTCCTGTCCTCGTGCGGAATCCCGTATCTCCAGCCAACACCTTTCTGCCCCCTCCCGTCCTTGCCCACATCATCCACCCGGATCTCTCGAAACCGGAACTCCCACCTCCCCCCCGGCCTCGTCACGACCGTGACGTCTCTCTCCTCCCTCGCCTTCCTCGCCGCCTCCCGCGCATCTTTCTTCTCCTTCTCGATCCTGATCCGCTCCCTTTGCCGTTCGATGCGCTCATCCCGCCCCACCCCTGCCATCCTCTCGCGCTCCAACTCGATCAGCTCCGGATGCGGGATCCGGTCGTCGGCGGGCAGGAGCGTCTCGTCGAAGACTTTGGCGGCGTCGCGGCGGGTGAAGATGCGAGATTCGGAGGTCGGGTGGAAGATTTGCTGCAGCGTGGCTTGGTGGACGGGGAGGTCGTTGATGGATTCGTGCGGACGTGGCGCGAGGTTGGGATGGTAGGCGGTGGTGGGCAGCATGGCGAGGACGGCGCGGGCGTAGGGACGGGCGAGCGGCTTGTTCTGAGTGTTTGGACGTCCAAGGTTAGCGTCCCGTCGCGTGTGTGAGGTTTGGGGTACAGATTGTGTGGAAAGTGAGTGGATGTAGTCAGAGAGGCTCGCAAAGCGTGGATGTGTGTAACCATGGATGTTAGTCTTCAAGACTAATCGAGTTTACTTGTATCTCATCATGTAACCCGACGGATGTCGAGATAAGGGATCCGGGGAAAAGGCTTCGACGCACCTTCCGTATCCACTCTTTCTCCACGGTCTTCAGCCTCACAACCGCCCCTATCCTGTTCATTTCGACCCCAAGTTCCGCACTCACGACCTTTACGCTCTTCCGGCCCAGCACCACCCTCGCCCAAATCTCCTCCCTCAATTCCTCGCTCAATACCGCCTGACTGCTGAAGTGCCGATTCAACGGGAACGGCATGAGATCCTGCTTCGTTTCCCTCGGCAGTTCGTTTCCGCCGGCAATGTTCTTCTCCCCAGTGTTCCCGAGCTCATCTTCACCGGGCACCGTTGGAGGTGTCTCGTCGGCGGTCCGTGGCCGCGCGTTCTCCAACACGCGGTACAGTCGACCGCTGTCGTCGTAGGCGTTTAGGTAATTTGTAGAGCCAGGCAGAGGGTCTTTGAACGCTGCGCCAGGACCTTGCAGCCAGCGGAACATGGTGCGGCGAAGGCGTGTGGCATGCTGGGGTGATGTTGAGAGTTGGCGTGGATTGGGCTGTCGTTTGCAGAGGCAGTGACATGGCGGTTTGGCAGAGAGTGAGGGTTGGACAATGGGTTGCAGATAGACCTTTCGTAGCCGAGGAGGCATTTTGTAGGAAGCGAGGATGGGAAAGAGTGAGGAATGTGCTGCATTGACTTGTAGAATTTGGATGCTGGTGACTTTGAATCGTTTACGCCAGGTAGTTGATGTCAATTGAAATTTCGTGAGGAATCCACAACGTCACGTGCTCTACTACATAACCTTTACCCAAAGAACGGAGGACATTGATGCTGAATTTGATGGCAGAGTAAAGCACGAATAAGATTCTGCTTGAGGTCGAATGGGTTTGGTGCCTTTGAACAGCACTTGACTACTCTATCATCCTGAATCGCTCTTTGGTTTCTATACGTTTTGAGTCCAAAATTGCCGCCTTAATGTACTAACGGGTACGACAACAAGAGGCCAATAAGCCCACCATCACTTTTCATGATCGGATGTGTGCGACATAAGGTATCTCATGGATGGGTCCATGTTCCTGGATAGACTTTGTAGTTGCTTGAAGGCGAGGGATTAGGTTCGCGAGTGTGCCTTATGGAGAATGATTGATTGTGTCAATCAAAGGACCGTGGTCGGCAGCAAGAGGCCAACAGCGACTAGATTACATGCTTCCTTGCGACATGACGATTGCAATGCTCCTCCTGACGCCACTTTAGAGCCGATGTTGCAACGAAGCGCTATTTGATTGACCACGCTGGCAAGGAAACTTAGAGGTAGCTGGCAGAAAAAGCTCTAATGAAATAACGCCTTGAAGTAGAAACACCCCCTGTATAGCTGTAGGGAAGGTATTGCACGTGATATCGCCGTCCAGCAGTCCAGATGGTCACAATTGCCCATGAGCCGCTTTTGCCCTCGAATGTGCGCAACAGATGAGCAGCAACTCCAGCCGCAATGAAAGATATCAACAGAAACGACGCAGGACAGAGAAGCGAACACCAGCGCATGCCACCGAGATAAGTATATGCTCCGTAACATTCGATGCAAAAGTGGGAATCGTCGCGATATGCTCTGAACACAAGCCAGCCAAAGGATCCTTCCGTACCTTCGCACAACGACCAGGAAGGGACAGACTACCCCCACACCACCCTATTCCTGTGCACTGTACCAATCCGGCAAGGATAGGCTCGATATGCACACATCACAGATAAGAGGGTAAAACAAGAAAACCGGTGCGCCTGTAGCAATGCGCCTGCGCTACCAGTCATCATACATCACGCCACCAGGCAGTGGTAAGGCTCTACATGACTCAGCGTCCGAGCATGTAGTCCGGCAAGCCGCCAGCCACACCGTTCCAGGAACTGCCTAGTCCGCCGAACGCGGGTCCAGTTGCCACGGATTGTCCTTTTAGGACGTTCATCCCGCCGCTTGTCGTCCCCAGGTGGCCATTCCCGACAGAGCCGCCCAATAATCCACCATTGACAGAACTGACGACATCCATCCCCGCCTTGTGAGGACCCGCACTCGTTCCAAGACCCGGAGGAGCTGCGAGCCCTGGTGGCGGACCACTCGCGGTAGCGAAGGGCTGGTTGGCGGAAGCGCCGATTCCGGTGAAGCCTAACATCGGGCCTTGTGGAGACATCGGTGCTGATGGGACCATACCGCCCGGCTGTCCGGTTCGAACGCCAAGCGGGTTCTTCGAGAAGCTCAGGCGGATCCCTCCCTTGACACTGTTGTGGAGTGGATGCCCGTACAATTCGTTGAGTGCTTTGGTGGCGAACGACACATCCTCAAACTCGACGAAGCACATCGGTCCGTTTTGCTTGGTCCTAAAACACAGGCGTTTGTAGCCCCGCTGCTTGGAGAACATCGCCTTGAGTTCATCCTCGGAAGTGTCAATCGGAAGATTGCCGACGTAGAGCGTGTTGCACGGCGGGTTTTGATCTGCAGGGTTGACAGGGGGGTAGTTATGGCGCTGATAATGTTGGTTAGCCATCTGATAGCTCGCATTGGGTCCGAGGTTGCCGATGCCAGTCGAAGACATCGCGGAAATAGGCGGCTGCATGGATGCAGTCGACCTCGGCGACGCCAAGCCTTGCATCGGTGGGGAAGTGACGCTATTTGTGGTGAGCGAGAGACCAGCGAAGCGCGATACCGGGAGCTGCGGGTTTGTCGTGCGTCGTGGCATCTGCCCGGACAAGCCATTCTTGGCGTATGCCACAGGGTCCTTTAGCAATTCTCCGGTTTCGTCGTCGACGGCATCTTCCCCAATGACGGCTTTGCCCGACATCCGTAGCCTCTCAGGCATTGGGTTACCGCCGATCGGCGATTGGGGCGAAAAGAGGTTGTGGAAATGAGAGTTGCCGTCTGGGGCGGGGAAATCGCTGTTGGTCAAGCTCGAGCCACTGCTCAGTGACAGTGCCCCGGCAGGAGGCGAAATTCGCTCCATGCTCTGAAAAGTTCCATTGAAACGCGAGGATTGGCGGACATTCTGCCCACCGACCGAGCCTAGTGATGTACTCGAGCCTGGGACGCCGCGGCTGGTCGCGTTATCGAAAGTATTTCGCCTCGTGCTGAACGGACCACTGCCTGGTCCATGCAGAATCTCGACCACCATGTTTGCGTCATTCGTCGTGTTCGGTCTCCCATTGAGCATGGATCTTGCATCTTGTGCGGCACCGGGCGTGCGAAAGCGCGCGATGGCAGAAAGAAATCCATTATCATCCGCGACGTCGTTCGGAACGAATTCGGCATCAACGAAGTCCTTGGCAAAGAGGAGCATGCTCCTGAGCGCTTCGTGGCTCGTATTTCGAGGGAGCTTCCTCAGAAGGATTGCTGAGAAAGTTGACGCACTCGCTCCCACGCCGCCTCTTTCCGGACTTACCGACAATGGCGTTGGCGGGCTCTGCTTGTCGAAAGGACTCCGGTGGCTCCTCGGCGACATGGCGTAGGATTGCCCCGCACTAACCGCTTGTTGCGAGTGAGAGCCGGATGCGGCGTAAACTTCGGCCGTCATCGTATGCGGACAGGGAGCAGATGTCTTGTAATCGGCGGCAAGGCGGGGCGGAGAGGAGGTTGACGAAGCAGACGACGCTCGAGTGAATTGGCTGCTCGACGCCGAATTCACGCTAATCGGTTCGATTTGCCCACTTGGGCCCCCAGCCATCCCTCCAGGCGAGAACGAAACCAGGTGACCTCAACCTTGCGAGATGGTTCCGATTCCGAGGCGGGACAAGGAAGCGCAAGGACACCGGTAAGAGGCGCAAGGAGTAGAGACGTCTTGATTAACTTCGGGAAAACCTTCTTGTGTGAGTACCGCCACAAGGTAGGAGACTGCGTCCGAATCGCAAGGGGCTTGAATGAGTCGGTATCAAGAACGTGTTGTGAGAGGATTTGGTTGAGTTATTTCATGCCCAGGTTGAGGTACGTGCCGTGCCGTGCTTGTTGGGGGCAGAAGCCGGGGACCCCTCCACATGCGCGAACACGACCAACTTGCGCGTCTTTGCCAATTTGGCAATTGTCAGATCTCGATCGAGTCACAACCGGGGGCGTTGGAAAGAGTCGGAGTGGTGTGGGTTTTCGCGACTCGAGGCGCCTGGATAGGTATGTGTTCGAAGATGTCGACGACAGGAAGCGCAGGAGAAGCAGGAAGACTTGACTGGGGGGGTACAGGTGGTGTAAGTAAGGTAGGTAGGTAAGACTTTGAAATGCGACCGGAAGTCTGCGCGCTGGTGGTTGTAAGTTAAAGTAAGTTAAAAGTAAGGTGGATAAGGTAGGCAGGCAGTAGGTAGGGTAAGTAAGTTAAGTGCGGCAGGTCTTGGTAGAGTACTTACCTACGTCCACATACAACTACCTTAAGATGTCCAGTAGATAAGCGGCGATTGTAGTGCGCGCAAGAGAGCTTCCCTGGTCGTGTTCTGAGAGGTTACGGGGACGAACTGCTGAGAAAGTTTACGGATAGTCTTGACCTTCAGAGACAATCCGACGCGCGACGACGAAGGCTGTCAGGTTTGCGCCGGTGCTTGTAATGGAATGAGAACTGAAGAGAAACGGACAGACGGCGAACGCGACAAGGCGTCCACGGTGACTGCCTTGTCCAAGGTAAGTTGGGAACTCTCCGGAATGGTGTGAGGGGGAGAAAGAAGGGAGGACAGGCGTCAACGGGGCCTATGCGATGCGGCTAAAGTATCTGCACTCCAATCGGCGCATGGGGGATGAAAAGAAAAGGAAACTGACGGAAAAAGAAAAGAGGAGGGAGGAAAGGAGAAGGAAAGGAATGGAGAGATGTTGAGTGGCAGGTAAGCAAGATGGGATGCCCTGACTGTGCCATACGAGTAGTCTAGGTAGGTATTCCTCTCCAAGGTATGATAAGGGCTTTGTCGGTCACGGTCACGGTCATGGTCACGATTACTCGCATGTCTACTTGGAATCTGTACCTTGCGAGGCCCTGAAAGTAGCCTAAACCGTCGAAATATTCCGTACAGCAAGCTTCGTTCTGTTTGTTGGTTCGTGCCTAAGGTTGGTTGGTGCGTGTCTGGTACGAGTACGAGTAGCAGTGGTTGAGAATCGGTAGGGTAGTCGATACCTTAGGTGTGGCTGAGTGTACTCTAGATATTTCTCACATCTCCAGTACCGGTGAGACTGTTGCTCAATCTACATGAAACCTGCTTCACGTATTGTGTTGCCGGCAGAAAGCAATCCATTATGCACTTTCATTTCCTCTTCTCTTCTTGATATCATGATGAGTTGATGGGTGACCGATTTGCCGACTGCAGATGGGAGTGCAGCAACTGTGCATGCAGAAGTCGAAGCGCAGAAAGTACCTAATGCCTTTCCCATTGGTCGATGCTCAACCGCCAGCCTTACCTTCAGGTAACCTTGTCTCACTTGACTTTCCCAGTCTCGAGTCTATTGCGAAGGTGTACGAACTACCCGTCTCAAACGGCTGTCAACAGTTCGTGGGAAGGTACAAAGTACTCCGCACTCGTAACATGTGAGTGCTGGAAGGTAGCAGTTCCTGTGAACGTAAGGTAAGTACGGCTACTGAGAGCGCACCATGAAGCACTCTTTCTCCCCAACACCAAAGATGCTGATGCCAATGCCCCTTCTGAGATGCACATATGAGCCTTCACGTCATGGAGTGTATAACTACCTACCTATACCTACCTAGGTATACAGTAAGATGATATGATCCATAAGGTAGGTAGCGTTCCGCCACCTCTCCAGCACCCCGGCTCCCCAAATCGTCACTCGTCACAGGGGCTTGAAGAACTAAAGATCCGGCAAATCTCAACGACGATTGTCCTTGACCAATTGGAAGTCGTCCCTTCCATCCAGCCCAGCCAAGCCGGTTCCACCATGACAGCAGTTTTGCCCCTTCAGGCTTCACCACCTCAGCTGGACTTGGTGTCGTGTTCCTACACGTACACATACACTATACGTCCGAGTAACTTGAGTGAGGCTACCGGTATGGTAACTTTCCAGGTCCGAAGTCGTGGAAAATGCTAAATCACGAGATCGGGGTGAGGGGCACTGGGGCAGCGGGACGACCGATTAAGCTTCCACGCCAGGCCGTGCTCAAACCCGACCGAGAAGGAGAGACGTCGAAGAGGTAAGGTACAGATACCTAGGTAGTTATAAGTTACCTCAGTTATTATTGTGGAGAAAAGTTACCGTATTACCGTAAGTGAGGAAAGAGAGCCAACGCGCAACCGATGGTTCGTCCATGTGCCTTACTCTTATCGACTGGAGTCATGTAGCCATCGAGATTCTATTGTAATGGTTGTATTTAAGATGTCAGACCTTCGAAAGCAGCTAAGGTGGGGGAATGCAAGTGTTTTGGCGGAACGTCACCATTCAGTCGGTTACCATCCGGTCTATAATAGATGGAGATCGACGATCAGCTGTCTACCTACACAGTACACATAGGTGCTTGTAGAGTACCTAAGGTAGGTAGTACATGTGCCTTAGAGCCGCCCGCGAGTCTCGGAGAGTTTTACCCAGTCCGATACGTTTCAGTGGGTAGGTACCTAAGGTATAGGGTTCCTTATCAATTTCACCAGCTAAAGTATATGCGCCATTTTCATGTTCGGTAACACAAACAGCACTGGGCAGTGCTTTCAATGCCTGTCTGCTGAAACGTATGTCGAGTGTGTCAGATAGAGTAAAGTGACAATGGTTTCATGAGGGTCCTCCCTGCGTGGCAATGTTGGTCAGGAGATATCCCGTCTGTATCTGAGATGAGGTGACTTGATCTGCCGTTGAAAAGGCCTGGCTGTTGTTGCCGTTTCCCTTCTGTAGGCACCCTAGACGGAGATCCCCAGGCTACACCAGATCCTCTTGGCTTGTGACCTGTCACTTGATGCCTCTCCTGCACAGCAATGCGAGACACCGTAGGAAGCGCGGAGGTCTTGTACGATACGAATACCTTATGATCCCTCGGCATTTATATGTCCACTGATACGCAACAAGCACATCTCATGAGTTCCTGAATGGATGTACCCTATGCACCGAGATAATGTAAATTGGCCGTCCGACAGCTGCGTGGTACCCGATGTTAGGACCACAAGTGACTCCCTCTCCGATTTGGGAGGCACTCAAGTTGCCGTTGAGCTATCCTCATCCACTCGTATGCAGCGCTCTTAGGGTCATTGCGGCGCGGTAGCATTTCTAGTTCTAGTCCGTGACGCGAAACACAAGAGCAGTCCTGGTAGCTTGCACGACCCTTTCCTCACGCTATGAAAGGTAAGCTCACAACAATTTCGGGCCCCTGCCAATGTTACCAAGGTAATATCCCTCTCCAAATTGCCTATACAGGTATAATCTCATGCGGAGCCTGAAGACGTAGAAGCGTGACCGGCTCTCTGAGCTTTGGCTACCGTTCAAGCGCAAAACCCTCAGCCTCGAAATTGAAGCCGTCTGTGGAATAATTATAGTCGTTGTTCAGTAACCCGTACTCCATGCTTCACTTCTGATTCTGGGAAGGTCTGAAAATGCGGACCCGATGTCGGATACAGATGAGGTTCCGTTCCGTCTCGTTCAATGAGCATATACACATGCAGCATTCGTGGCAGCGTGCCATACCCCTCAGAAATCCTGCACGCCTGTTTCTCCCTCCAATCCTGTTGGTTTCTGTCCTTTCTCGACCCCTGCCCCATCTAGAACCCATTCGGGCTCCTCCTCCGCAAAGTACCTCTCCTCCTCCTCTCGTTCCTCGATGCCTCGATCATCATAGGTCTCATTATCATCGACAGTCGTGTACTGAAAGTCTACATCCTCACCTCTCACGAATCGTTGCTCCATCGCGTCGCGCCATCTCCTCTTCCCATCTTCTTTATTCAAAGGTATCTCATCCGGATCCTCCGCAATAATCTCTCCGTTAGGGCCACGGTTGTAAGTCGGAGCAAGAGAGCTGTCAGAGTTCGTTAATGCTTCCATTTTGGCCTCGAACCGCCAGAGATCAGCCTCGAGCACACCGGAGTAACCCTTGGAGCGGCCTTCGGATTCACGTTCAGTGGGAGTCTGGAACCGCCTGATCGTTCTATCGTATAACAATGGCGCTTGGCAAAATCTCAGCGCACAACGTCTATGAATTTGAAGCAGTTGGCAGACCTGCGAGCTCAAGCGAGGGTGAAAAGTATTCAGGGTGAGTGTCTAGATAGCATTTCCGTCGGTTCTTGATCCGTATACGCTGGAGCATTGTTGTGGCCTTTGGAGAGCGCGCCGACATGGGTGTGTACTCCGCCATAGCAGGAACATTTGGGCCTCCTGACGTGGATTCGGGCAGATGCACGTTTCCCATGTTACACATCAGTCTGTTCCCGGAGTATTAATCTCGTACTGCACGGTCGGCGAACGTTGAGTGTATGTGAGAGTTGTAAGAGTTGACTAATCACGTTCTCGTACCTTAGGACGTGCGCTAGCTTATGTAACTGTAGGTACGTACCGCAACCTCCAAACGGGAGATCAACTTGGCTGATAGTCCGTCCCTGAACAACGCAGTAGTATCTTGCACCTGATGTCTTCTGCTCTCCGAGCTGAGAAGGATCATGACTAGCAAGGCGACAGGCGGAAAAGCACACAAGCTGTAGAGGACTTCTAAGAAGATTGGTCATTTCCGGCTCAAGTCGACAACTCAACCGTTAGTGGTAGCGTCGTCAAGTCCGGCGTTCTTGGTATGGATCGAAGAGCACATGGTGGAGGCCGAGATGCCCGTATGGTGCGTGACAAGGTTTCCAAGTCAGTATGGGAAGCGGCTCTGCTTCTTGTACTTGCTGCTACCTACTCGCCTGTGTCACAGCTAAATCTGTCTCCGGTTTATGGCGCGATACCTGCGTCGATATATCACCAGTATCTGACGCTGGCAGCCATCTCGGCGGCAATAATGGCAAAGACTGTGCTTCCGAGATGCATACTTGTCAACAAGGCCCAGTTGACTCCATTCCTGGCGTTCTCGATACCAACGATCCAGTTCTTTTTGTTCCAGCAAAGCTCTCGAATGGGCGCTGCTTACGGACCCTTGGTGACTGAAGCTCTAACCTACTTTCCGCTTGTGTTCCTATCTATCTGTCGTGCGGGGACCCTGTTCGACCTGTTAGATCTCAGGCAGCTTGGTGAACCGATCCGATCTGCTGGGCCCAGTATCCTCTCATATGTCATTTTCAGTGGAGCACAGAAAGTTTCCACATGGGTACTGAAGAGGACGATCGGTTATAGTCTTCTGTTGACCCGCTCAGGCTTAATGTTCGTGCTAGGCTCTCTCTATGCCCTAATGCTACCATCTAGAATGACTGTCCTTGCTATACTTCCGTTATTACACTCTGCTTTCTTCAACGTTCACATACCACTTGTGCATACAACCGGACTACTAAATACGACCCTGCATGCGAACGACTACAGCTTGGTAGCCCGCCAAGAATCTTTGACCGGATATATCTCTGTTATAGACAATATCCGTGACGGCTTCCGGGTGATGCGCTGCGATCACAGCCTGCTAGGAGGAGAATGGCTGCACATACCGGCGAGTGTTGAGACTGGGTTACGGGAACCAATATATGCTGTTTTTGCAATGTTGGAGGCTGTAAGACTTGTGCAGCCGGTGGACAGGGAGGAAGGGCAGACTCTTACAGACAGCCAGAAGAGCGCTTTGGTTATGTATGTCCGCCCATAACCCCTTTTCGGAATTGTGTTAGTTGCTCATGGAACTGTAACAGTGGGTTAGGCATTGGTACGACACCGTCAGCCCTCATGGCTCATGGCATTAACACGACGGTTGTTGAAATCGATCCCGTTGTGTACGACTTCGCTGTCACGTATTTCGGACTAGCTCAAAACCATGTCTCCGTCATTGAGGACGCTACGACGTATGTAGAGACAGCCCAACAACCCGGGCATCAACGGGAACATTACGATTACATTATACACGACGTTTTCACTGGCGGCGCTGAACCTGCCGCCCTGTTTACTACCGACTTCCTTGAAGGGCTATCGCATCTACTGAAGCCAGATGGTGTTATCGCCATAGTAAGCCAACCCCTTCGGCGAGGCATTCCCCTGATATGGTACTGAACCACACCTAGAATTACGCAGGCGATCTCTTGCTCCCCTCGGCCAGCATTGTGCTAAACACGATTGAGTCTGTCTTCCCCACCTGTCGCATCTTCCGCGAGGCCGCGCCACTGTCATTGCTGACGTCCGATGTGCGGCACGACTTTACCAATGTCGTGGTCTTCTGCACCAAGAAATCTGGTTCATTCGAATTCAGGAGACCTATCGAAGCGGATTACCTGGGCAGTGGAGCCAGATTGTCCTACCTCCTCCCCCAGCACGAGATTGACGGCCTCATGTTCAAGAGACGAGGAGGCGATGTCAATGTCGGTCCTATGGAGAAAGACCAGATGCACCTGTTGGATCAATGGCAAAGGCAAAGTGCGGTGGGGCATTGGGAGATTATGCGGACAGTATTGCCACATGTCATTTGGGAAAACTGGTAAGTGAGAGTACTTTCATCCTCGCCTGGAATATCAACGAATTGTCGAGTTGGTGGGCCTCCTGGATTATGTATCCATCTTCAACCATTTCATAAGCGATCAAAAAACCACAGCTCAGGACAAACGGAATACCTAGCAAGCGTAGGCCAGTCGACAGTAAAGCGGCTGGAAATCTGTCCAAGAGCATAAATAGCCAATGATTAGCATAGACTGTGATATCTCCAGGGTGGTGCCGTAAAGCGGTGGCCAAATTTCCGCGATCCATGCTTGCTGCAGCATGTGGAAATCAAGAAATGCACGACGTACAGGAGTATGTATACAGCATCGTCGCATCCAGTGTAACAGTTGGGTATATTCTGTCAAGTCATCCCACGTATTAAATGTGACCTCCTCCAATGCCAGCGGGCTGGAACGTGACTTCAGATGCCAGATAACTGAGGCGGCGACATCCATCCTGAAAGTTCCAGAATCGAATTGATCACCTCTTCTGCCCCGGGCCGCAACGCGTTCACCGAGCGAGAGGTAAATTACATACAGTACGAATAACTTACTCATACCTTGCGTGCATCAACCTGAAAGTACCAGGTATCTCAACATTAACACATGCATGCAAGCTTCCTCTCCTCAGTCTAGACACACGTTTGTTGGGGTAACCATGAAGGTGAGCATTGCTCTACACCTTTGAGAATCGCATACAAAAAGTCCTCCGGGCTGGCCCACGAGCGGGAGCTCGTACAGGAAGGGGTGATGAATGATCTGACCATGCGGGTCCCAAAGTTCCTACGTCGATCCTCCACTGTTTCCGGTTCTGCGGGTACCTCAAACAACCCGCTTCTCTTGGGGAAACGCAATCGCAGCAAAGTCTCACTGTCATTACCGAAGAGTCGCGATAGACAGGGGAAGCATTCAGTGCCAGAAGAGGAGGGTCTTCCAGATTTACGTAGCACAGACGGAGCCGAATCAACCCGTTCGCCAACAATCCGTACGGAGAGTAACATCACCGAAAATCCACAGTCGACCCCAAATACGAGTGTCGAATCACCTCTGTCGCTTGAGAAGGCCAACCCCCTAGTGACCGTACAAGAACCCACACCGGATCTCCTAGCAAGTGCCGGACCGCCACTGGGTGTGGAAAATCAACCCACCAGCGAGCACGGCCGTGAAGAGGGTGAACGTTTGGTCCCGGCGCCCTCTCCCAAGTCAGGCGTACCCCATCGACCACATCCTCCAAGACGTCAATCTCTGGTGCCAACCTCACAGACTCAGCTGATCAAGACGCTGCTTCAACCGGACAAGTCTCATCCATCCAGAACGGGCAACATCGACTACTTTACCGGCCCTCCTACTCTCGACATACGCCCGAACATGATAAGTAGGAAGATTTGGGTCAAAAGACCTGGAGCTTCAGCGACGCTTGTGTCGATCAACGAGGATGACTTGGTGGATGATGTCCGAGACATGATCCTGAGGAAGTACGCCAACTCGCTAGGACACAGCTTTGATGCTCCTGATATCACGTTAAGAATAGTAGCAAGGGATCATTCAAGCCGGCAACCGAATGCAGAGAGGACATTGGGGCCGGAGGAGCCGATCACACGTACATTGGATGCATATTATCCTGGAGGACAAACCGTGGAGGAAGCCCTCGTCATTGACGTTCCTCAACGGCGAACACCAAGGCCATCGCCTCGAGCAGGCCACCCGGTCCCATACTACTACCCTGACGACTTACGGCCCGGCGAAAGTGGTACTGATTACTTCCCGCCCATGCCCGCTGCTCCTTCACCACACCTTCCCTCTGGATCCGTTTCAATCGCCAGCGGGCCGGCAGGGGCCCACCACGCCTCGTTACATTCGTTCTCCGTCATTAACTCCGGTCAAGGACCACCTCTCCCATCGCCCGGAAGCCGAGGTACCCGTCATACTCATCGACCCAAATATGGCCGCCAGCACACATCCTCCCCAACGATCCTGACAACTGTGCCCAACATAGCAAGTAACGGTATGCCTCCAGTCACCCAAATTTGAGTTAGACTTAGACTTAATCCTAGCCTACCAGATGTCTCTAAAGCGATGAACGGGGCTCCAATTCCACCACCTCTTCCCAGTCCTCCCGCTTCTTTCGAACAGCCGCTCCGCAGAGTTTCAACGCCGCCGCCGCAGCGAGTTGCGTCGCCCCGGCCGCAAGTAAAGAGCAACGATAGTAAGAAAATCAAAAAGAATGCAGAACATCCGTCACTACCCGCGGGTCTGCTCGATGGTGCGGTACCGCCGATCAACGTACTGATCGTCGAAGATAACATCATCAATCTCAAACTTCTTGAGGCATTCATGAAGCGTCTCAAAGTCCGGTGGCAGACGGCCATGAACGGGCGTGAAGCGGTCACCAAGTGGCGAGCTGGTGGCTTCCACTTGGTCCTCATGGACATTCAACTACCGGTCATGAACGGGCTGGAAGCGACCAAAGAGATCCGCAGGCTGGAAAGGCTGAACAGCATCGGCGTCTTCACGTCGTCAGCGTCGAGCAGCGCGCCAGCCGCAGCGACCGGTGTCGAGCCAGAGGGGGATGACAAGCTGCCCAATACAATCCTTTTTAAATCTCCTGTCATCATCGTCGCGCTTACCGCGTCGAGTCTGCAGAGCGACCGTCATGAAGCATTGGCTGCTGGCTGTAACGACTTCTTGACAAAGGTATAGTGCCTCCTTCCGTCTCATCTGCGCGGACAGCATTCTCTTCTCCAGGTACATTCTACTAAACTGTTCTCCTATCCCTCTAGCCCGTCAACTTCGTCTGGCTCGAACGCAAGGTGATGGAGTGGGGTTGCATGCAAGCCCTCATCGACTTCGACGGCTGGCGCAAGTGGAAAGATTTCTCGCAAAAGGACAAGGACGATTCTTCGACTCCCAAATCAGCCGCCAAGGGGCTCAGCAAGTCACCAGCAGACCGGAAGCGAGAGAAAAGGATGAGCGCGAGCACGTTGAGTGGAGGTGGGGTCGGGAGCGAGGGTCTGGGAACAGTCACGGAGGGGGTGAGTCCGATCGCTGCTGGGGCTTGACTATTCACCACTCTTCGGGCTAAGATACACGTACGACACGACGCATATCTCGGGGCATTGTCTTTTACTTGGTAATCCTTTTCATCCCTACACCTCATTTTCTCTCCATCTCTTTATTTTCTATCTTCCCTGAGCATGTCTCTATCTTGGCATTTAGCGTCGGTGGTTTCAAGGCAGTCCAGGTATCTATCATTGGCTTTCTCATTGAAATCTAAGGCGATACTCGTATGCACAGCATCAACAGCGAGCGAGCGAGTGTCTTCTGCGTGGTCATTACTGTACATTAACTACATATCTATACAACATAATCGAATAGTAACGACAGCTCTCGTGGTGTCTGAATAGATGCGAAAACGCGTGAACATACTCGCCATCTCAGTCACTTGCTTGCTGTACCTCTCTTCCTGAGGCCACACATTCCCATTCCCAACAACGCTTTCCCTCCTCCCCTTCGCCGCCAGATCGGCATCGTTTTCGTATTTGTACCAAAACAACTACACGCTCAGCACCACATCTACCATCCTACCGCGAACATTCGCTTTGCTGTCTTTTCGGCCCTTTCATCCAGGTGCCAAGTGGGGAGATATCCTGTGTCTCTTGCGACACAGCGGGGCCATACTTGAGATGAAGCAAAGGTATGAAAAGTGATTCCTGCCGATGGTGGGCAAGGGGAGGAATTGGGAACCGAGCTTCCGTCCTATGCGAAGATGAAAGATGAAGGAAGAGGACGTTCCCGGAGCGGAGCATATCAGGTGATGGAGAGGGTGGGAGGAAGGGAGGTGGGTGATGGTGATGATGATGGGATGTAGTGGCTGGGCTTCTGACTCCCGCTGAGTTTACAGGAAGGAGTTCGAGTGGTCGGTACTCTGGAAAGCCGACGATACAGGAGGGAAACGAGTGGGAGATGCTAGGAGAGGAGAGGATAGGATAGTGGTTGGAGTGTCGTTGGGGCCGCTGGTGGCGTGGAAGATTGCTCGACAACTGCCGGGTGGTAGAGGAAGTATGGGTGGGCTTTCAATGATGGATGACGGTATGAGGACGTGGTGTGGGCTATTGATTGTTTTGGTAGATTGGTTGGGTTTGGATGAGGAGAGTGAGTAAGGACGGGCAGTTAGTGGAGACTGCAGCGGCATGAGTGTCCAAGTGTGTGGAGAGCGTGTTACTTGGGAAAGGGGTTTGGGTCGATAAGAACTCGAAAGGGTGTCAAACGGTTTAGGAAAGGAGTGGGCACACGGTGTTCAGAGACTGAGAGTGAGACAGCCGATAGCTTCACTCGTAGGTGCAGAGTAGATGTTTGAAAGTGTCTGCATTGCTGGGATCTGGTCTCAAAGTACAGAGATGCGTACAGTACAGTACAGCGCAGTGCATACAACAACACAGTCGTTCCTTGCTGTGCGACCCGACAACGAGAAACGGGAGCGAAGGCCCTTGAAGGCAGAAAGATCATATGTACCAGAACCTGGCGAAACACGATAGTCGTTGCTGCCGGTCAAAACAATATGTGCACGTCATTCTCCAGTCCTGCGTCACTCGTCCAATTCCGCAAAGTCATAGAAATGGCCAAGACGCCGTGCTTTGACAAACAGCCTCCCGCCCCTGACAAAACCACACTGATGCCACCCACTCCACGCGATCCAGAAGCCCGTCCGCCCAACGTCCTTGACACCAACTGACCACCATCCATTCCACCAACGCCCCATCCAGCGCGCACCGGACATCTTGTCCGCGGACTGGCCAACATCATGACCACCCATCGCCCATGTCGAAGCGATGCTGCGGCATCCTCTGCTTCGCCGGCGGTAGATGGTTGTGCATCTTCTTGACACAGAGCTTACTCGCCAGCTTGCAACTTTTGCTCCCAGCCGCATCGATGGCCTGCTCCTTCGCACCGTAATCCTCGACGCTACAGCAGTCAATGGTCTTGACCCAACGATCGTTGAGGCCCTCGTGTATCAGTATACGCTTGTCCGGGTTTGGGTTTAGCATCTTCAACATGAGACGCTTGATGGCGGGACTGTCGAGGTTTGCGAAAATCGGGCCGCATTTCGGCATTCCATCCGCATCGTCGGTGATCACACCGTCAGGGTGTTTCGCGAGCCAGGTATCCCAGCCTGCTGCAAACTTCTGGTAGAAAGGATGACTGCGCTCGGCTGAAGGCCAGGGCGACCCGCAAAAAGTCATGGTAAGGAACACGATCGCGCACGACCATACATCCAGAGCACGTGGGTCATAGTCGCCTGTAGGTAACCTTAGTGTTTTACCCCACGTGATCATTGAGTCCACTTACCCTGTTTCTCGAGCACCTCAGGCGCAATGTAAGGAAGACTACCGCAAATGCCCGGCGAACATCGACGGCATTCCTTCATGTTGATCCCACACTCACCTCTCGCGGCCCGTACGCCTGGATGCTCGCCGCAGAAGACTTCGGATACACCAAAGTCTGTAATCTTCAGATGGCCGTCATTAGTCATCAACAAGTTCTCCAACTTGATGTCGCGATGAGCAATGCCATGCGCGTGGAGGTAGGCGACACCTCGAAGCAGCTGCTTGAACAGGCATAGCCTGTCTTCCAGCTTGAAATATCTCTTCTCTACCAACGCAAAGAGCTCCCCTTGCGGGCAGTACTCCATGACATGGTTCCAGCGGCCGGAATGGGTGCAGAGACGTACGCTCTCGACAATGTTCGGGTGATGGAGGCTTTTGGCGATGCTAAATTCCGACTTGACTTTTTTCTCATATTCGTCTTGATCCTCTTTCTGTCCCTTCTTCCTGAATTCTTTGACCGCATAGACTTTGTCCGCAGGGCCACCTTTCCTGATCATCAGTTTCACCGTCGCGGTGGCGCCTTTGCCGATCATCTTTCCCCTCTTGCCCGGCAGGATACTTGGACTGGCGAACTCTTTCGTCAGCTCGACGGTGTCCACGTTGAAATCGTCCGGTAGGCTGGTGCTCATCCTCCGCGCCTTCAATCCGACGCCAGTAGCGGCGGGCATGGAGATATAGTTGTCAGGTTCGAAGAAGGGTAGACCGGTCATGCTCGTGGAGCGTTTCCGCGAGCCAGGCCTCTGAGGTTTGTTCATCGTGCTAAACATGATGCGACTCTTGTCTTGCAGGTTCAGTCCGGTCGACGATCGTGCTTGCTTCTGGCTGAGAGGATCTAACGGCGGGGGGATGTGCCATTGTCCATCACTCTCCAACGTACTAGTCGGCGAACCTGGAGACGGTGGCGAGTTTGACTGCGATACTACCGGAGAGTTGCGCGAGGACAGTGTGAAGGATGGCATCCGCCTCGCAGCGAAAGGGCCGGATTTGGCATTGTGGCCTCCGATGTGCATCTCTGCGACGTTGTTGGAATTTGAGCGGCGAAAGAGCGATCGGATGGATCGCCTGGCCGATTTCCGAACAGGAGATTGACCATTCTGGGAGGGGGATGAAGGTGGGAGGTTATCGGCGTTATTTGTAGATACGGCCGGATGTGGATCGCTTGGCGGCGGGGTTGCGGGAACGTTGACAATGAGCGGTTTCATTGGCGAGATTGTGGCCGACACTCCCGTATTACTTCCAGCATTACTCTCCATCGAACCAACATGATGAGGGTGGAAGTCGTCGTGTGAATGATGATCGCTCGTCGGTGTTACTGCCTCTATGGGTTCACTGCTGGTCTCGTTGTCGTCTTCGTCTTCCTCGAAGATAGGTGCTGAGCAGTCGATGGAACGTGGATCCAGAGATATCCCTGCGGCTGAGATATAAGGCTGCGCTTTCGGATGGGAGATATTCAGAGCGTCGATGGATGGCATCGGCGGTTGTTGTGACATTGTGATCGTTTGAGCGGACCGGCTGGCCATTGTTGATCAGGGAGGAATGGAGGATGAGCACTGGCCCGGTGGAAGATGGAAGGGTGCCTTCAGACGGCGAATCCAACCCAGCAACGCTGCACCGTCACAGTGACACTCGACGTTATCGATGAAGATGAAGGTGAAGAATCTCCAAGCAGACGATGTGAATCAATTCTCCTTACCCAAACCGGATAACTTGGTGGGAGGGTTTCATCCGGTCTGGTGGATCCTTGCCAGACTTCTTCGAAACGGACCTGGCCTATCCAGCCCAACCAAAAATCGCGCAGACCGATGACTGGCCGGTGTAACAGTTTCTTGGCTGATGTTCAAAGTGCTGCAGGTGTAGGTAGAGTGAATTGAAAGGAGAATGATTTAATGATGCAATTTCCAGGCTACTTCTTGGTATGTCCAACAGACAAACTCGGGATATGTGCCGAGGACTGCTATGGACGAGCGAGGGAAGGCGAGAAAATCACTTTAATAATGATCTAAAGTAACGTATTTGTACTCGGACTCGTAGTAATCAATTAATGAACAGGAGTGATCATCTAATATCTTCCGGATACCGAAGGTCAATTGCAACTTGGCGGTATCAACGAAGACTACCTTAGGGATCTCTCCAGAGTTTGACCCGTTCAGTATGTCCTTATACGGGGGCACGAGCGAGTAAATATTGGCGCCTGCCCCCACGGAGAGGCTTTGATGTTTCTACTTTCGAAGCCTTGCAGCAACAAGAGAGGATCATGGATTCCCTTAGGCAGTGAAACCGAAGTCGGGCTAACGGCCAAGTAAGGTAGGTATGAGTATTCTTGGGTTCAGTGGTGTAGGTACTGTACTACCTACCTATCGTAAGGAGGTATATGAACGCATACTTATACTGTGCAGCCAAAGCGAGACATGATGGGAAAAATTGTCATCGGGTATATGTTGCCAGCTGATACTCGTATTATTATGTACAGTACATTCCACACCAGCCCGGTGTAATCGTCCCGGATTTCAGTCCTATAAGCTCGAGCATGACGGTTGCGGCGAGTTTTCTTTCCACCAAAGTCCGTCTTACTTCCCATAAGGTGCCTTAATTGTAGTTGTAAGGTATAGGTAGTGACTTAGATTCGCACGTACAGGTTCAGGTAAGGTAAGGTAGTCTCCTACATGTACGGTTGTGGATCACAGGATGCGCCTGACCGAGTTAGCCCAGCATTTGCGCGATATAAACGGCGCGAAAAGACCGAGATACGGAGGAAGTCAATTTACAAGGTCCGTCCTGACGTTAGCGACGGGGGGGGCATACCTTACAGTACACATACGAGTGCTTGCATCGCATTGATATTTATGGAGTACGACAGACACAAGGGAGACGACGATAAGGTACACAGGCAATAGATATCAAATAATACCTCATAGACCGTGGATCAAATCAACAGCCAGCCGTCTTGGTATGTACAATACGAAATACCCTCCCTACACGTAGATAGGTACTTCTGATACCACTACCTAAGGTAGTTACCTGTATGAGTCGCAATCGTGATGCACAGATCATGGAGAGAACTGTGAGAGGGATTGGATAGTCCCGCCCTGCTCCATCCCCATCCGTGGCAGACCGCTTCTGACCAGTTGCATCGGGAGTCGAGGATCGAGACTGCGGTGCGTTGTGCATCCGCGATTTGCGCCGGCAAAGTGCCTCAGTTGTTTGATACCAGGAACCTTTGAAGATCATACCTTACCTACGGATACCTGTTGCCTACCTACCTAGGTACTGTGTAGAGTTGCTCCATGTACTTCGTACCAGGCGTGATGCTCGATAGAGATACAACATAGAGAAACTGCAATGGTTCCTTCTGTTCATCCCCTTCTCGGTCCGAATGATAATTACTCGATATCAAGGTCAAGGCACGAACCAACATCACAAAGGCGCATACTTCCACGGATGGCACGGCAGATTGTCTGATGAGCAAACAGCCAACCCTGCATGATCGCCTGTGAACCCTGCTCGTTCGAATGCATGGACCATTGGGCGTACGCACCCCGCGCTGTTGTACCTCTACCTTATGTTCAACTACTCGTACTCCTTGCAAAGCGTGGAGTGAGGCTGCAATAATAATTACCTTAACAATGCAGACGAGTCGCTTTTCATGCCCGGGGAGTACAAGGTGTAAGCAGCTTCCTTGCCTGCAGCCGGACCCCCCTCGAATTCGGATATATACCGCCTGAGCATATACCTAATCGTCTCGAGAATACGGAAGTAATGACGAAGAAACCTCCAACGTCCGGTGCCAAGAGACGTTACGAAGCT
This sequence comes from Acarospora socialis, assembly GCA_025617375.2. Classification (NCBI taxonomy): domain Eukaryota; kingdom Fungi; phylum Ascomycota; class Lecanoromycetes; order Acarosporales; family Acarosporaceae; genus Acarospora; species Acarospora socialis. The sequence goes on from JAMYGW020000013.1 coordinate 402,456, forward strand.
GCACGAAATATGTGCAGCTGCAGAAGACAGTACACTTGGCACTCTACAAGACCTGCACTGGCATACTCGTATCCCGGTCAGGGGCACCGCACAACTGCAGCGCCAATATCAAGGTCCTCTGTGCATGAAGAGAAGACTCTCCTGCCCTCAAAGTTCCCCTGCACCGTCATCTCTTCTGGCCTGGGCGTTACGTGTCCCCAACATCCCAACGCGGATAGACTATTGGTAGTCCGGAGCGACTATGACAAACTGCCAAGTGTCAAGGGGCGATGTAGGAAAACTGCCAATATTATTATTGATAGCGAGCCGATGTTCGGAGGCAGTCCAAGCAACCGTAGTAACTCAACAGAATTCTATTTGAGAGGTGCTACCTACCTAGGTAGGTATCGAAACGTTCCGCTCGCATGCATCTGCTAAGTTATGGCCAAGAATGGTTTGACGAGTGATTGAGACCGTCCTTCATGCTCCGCTTCACGCGCAAAGCTCAGCATTTATTTCATGAGCATCTGGAAAGTTCCGACCAACTCAAGTCAGAGTCCCACCCTTTACGGAGTACTTCTCGCCAATACTCCTATCTTCAATTATACATCCAATTACTCACCGTCACCCACCACCAGTAACATCCATCCTTGTCACACACCTACAGATACCAAGAGATGAGCGTGCTGCAGCCTACATGCGGCGAACATTCTAGAGGCTATCCCTCCATCCAATTGACTGCCATACGAATATGCGGAAGAACCCACTCAGGAGGCGGGCAACGCGCAAGTGACTGCGCAGTGGAAGCTGATCTGGGCTGCACAAACAACCCCACGCGTCCCATTGCTGTTGAAAAGTGTCGTGTAGACATCCACACCCTCTTGGGCCCCCGATGAGACTCCGGATGCACTGGGGCTTGACGGCTTCGGCACTTAGAGGCTTGTTCTTGCGGTGACGCTGACTGTGTTCGCCGAGGGTCACCAGACCACAATGGTGACCGGAAATGGATGGACTGCGAATTTCCAAAGTACTTTAGGGTCTTGACCCTCGAGATTAGAATCCCACACTTTCGAGTCAAGGGGGGGTGATCGTTGAGGAATTACTGACTGAGAATTTGCAACAGTCTGATACTATGATCGCGTATATCAAGGCGACGTGGAATGCCGGCTCCCAATACGATTTCATTATGATAGTGAGTGTGGGCGGTCAGGGAAAGATGTATATCAACGACAATATCCAGCAGGACATCGCAAAGCAACCCCTGAAATGCATCGTGCCGCTTGAAGCAAGTCTCGGATGCCTATGACATCGAGCTCGTTAGCGCTCTCGAAAGCTAGTTCTCGTGGCCAGGCCCGAGCATCTCACACCGAGAATGTCAGTCTGACCCGGAGCGTATGAAGAAGAGGTTGGTACTCCGTAATGAGTTGGCTAATGGATGGGAGGGATATTGTTCCCTGGTATGGAGAGATGGAGCGTCTCATGCTGTCAGTTGGGCAGCATATGTTCTTATATGACTATTCGTCCGAATCTCGGATCTGTCGATTTACAGTATGTTGAGCTGTGGGCCATGTGATTGGTGTATTGACAAAACAGTTATTCTGGATGGCTCGCGCCCCACTGTCGCTGTTTTTCTTGGTGGCAATTAAAATGCCTGATTTTACCTCTCTGATCATCGCAATGAGAGAACGCTACATTCAGATTCTCATCGCACTGCCTTTCATCGGTTCCGGCCAACCAAGTACCGAGTCACAACCTCTCCATCCCTTTGACCGGCCCAGCTCGTGGCACTCCACTCCTCTCCAATTCGCTCCAGTCATGTTGTCCTTCCGTCCCGTGCCTTCTCGTGGAGCCAGCACAATCCAGACTTGGCTTGAGCTGAGCATTGGTGTGTTACACCCTTTTGAAGCCATTGGCTTGCACTTTCTCGTCGACAGGGGTAGAGCAAGTCGATAGACCTGTAGCTGCGCAGGCCCGCCTACGGAAGCGCAGAGGTTTCAGGCCAGCCAGGATATTCATGCTCAGGGACTTCGATTCTCCATCTGTAGTGTTGAGTGCGTGTTGTGCCAAGCGCCAATGGATTCCATCCCAACGCACTTGGCACATCATCTCACGAGCACTAATGACCCATCTGTCCCATTCAACCCAACCTGACCTTCCTATACAGCCCCATGCATTCTTGCATATCTGCCGCTGCACGGGCGTCGCCCCTCGAAAAGGCCGGTTGAATCAACAGCATCCTGCACGAAGCATAGCATACGACGCCTATTCTCCTTCACGAAGTCCATATGCTCCTTGTTCATGCCGCCCCTTTTGGTCCAGTCGATCCATTGATCCAGCACTTTAGCAATGCATTCGGCGATTACTCGGCTCAACGACCTTCCGACAGAGTACGCTTTCGACAGCTTTGCTGCACGGTGCATGATCCATTCAACCTGGATGATCCTCTTCAAACCCATCTTCGCTACCGAACAACTGCATAGTCTGGGTAAGTTCAGGATCTCGAGAATCCTCTTCACCACCCGCGCTCGCCGCTCCGCCACATCGGCCATCGTTCCCTCGTACAACGCCGCGCGCTCGGCCGCCAGCCTTGCATTTCTCGCCGCTTGCGCCTGGTCGGGTGGCATTTCTCGCTCGGCGTCTATTCGCTGCGTTGGTACGGGAAACTTGGAACGTCTTCTGACGATGGCTACTGATGGGTCGTACTGCGTCGCCCGTGGAGGAGCGTCTTTTTCGTCTAATAGCCCCCAGGAGGACCAAGACCCCGCAGGGCACAGAATCTTTCTTCACAGGGAGTCGGATGTTCCAAGGATGCTGCTATCCCACATGCCCATGTTCATACCGCGGCCGAGGGCGGGAGCTGCTAAGGCGGACGACGTAGACACGTTTTGTTTCTGCAGATGACTGATATTGGGGCTCGAATCAATGGGTGCAGTGCCTTGTTCATATCTCGCCGTGTCGATCCAGGAGCACTACCTGTCATGGCTCAGATGAAAATGTATGAAACATTCTGTTGAAGCTCGCGTCGCTTCGACCGCCTTTTTCGGTCACATCTGGGCCTTTTCCGGAGCCGGACTCGTTCCTCTCACCGTTTCTGCTTTTACGGGTATGATTAACGTATCATTACGAGCCGGTGGAACGTGTTTCGAGCATGATGGGTGTAACACTGAGTGAACCTATCTTTTCTACCCGTACCTCTGTCTCCTTAGCCCGACCCACAAGGTGACATCACCCGAGACACAAATTCCACCAACTGGATGGCGAAGCTGATAAGTTCGTGGACGTTTCGCAGATTGCCCTTGAATTCGCCTCGTGATATGACACGCCGAGAACTATCATTACTACCTACGTGACGTCGTAAACGAGTAACTACAGGAAACCCAGAAGGACCGAAAGAGAGGGTAGATATATATTCGTATGCAAATCAAGCTAAGAGACTGAGTGAAGAAAAGAGCTTTATATGATATAGTGGCGGCAGTCGAGGCCGGATGAGTCAGTCAGTCTGTGCGCCCGCCCGCCAAGAACACCGATACAATGAAAGCCAGACTACCGTCGCTGAGAGATGGAGAGTTTGGTAGTTCTGAGCCCCTGAGAGTGTGGAAAGGTGATATTCGAAATTGTGGGGAGTTTCTTGGGAGATGGTAATCTCCAACGAAACGAGAGGGAGGTATGCCCGTTGATCGGACGATGATGTTCTGTTTATATCTGCTCAAGACTGATGATTGTGCGTGTGCGATTGCGAATGCCGGCTGGCCTGAGAGGTATGCCTGCCATTCTTGTGGGCTAGGGAGCCTACGTCGTGTTTTCCTATATTCGAACATTAGTGCCTAGACCTCGCCGTCGCTCATAGATTACAGAAAAGCAAATCTTGGAGATAGAACAACGTACCATCACAACAAGCCCTGACATTTTCCAACCGATCTGCCTCTTTCTCCTGCTTCGCAATCACCTGCCTCAGGTCTTCGGCCGAATCATGCGCTGCGAGAGCGTCGGCGTCGGGATCCGCTTCTTGGTGGCTCTGTCTACTCATTCGAGATGAGAATGAACCTCGAACGGTGCTGGGCTTGAAGATCTGACTGAGTCGCGATATCGAGCCATGAGAAGGTTGGTGTTTCTGGACCCGGCTGGTGGTGGATGACTGCGCGGAGACTGCGGGATGTTGCCGGCGTTTAGAGGCGCTAGAGACATTACGTTGAGGTGAAGCGTTGTTTATTGCACGGCTGTTATACGATGACATTGACACGCGCGTTTTCCCGGTTCTGCGGTCACGGCCTGAAGGAGGATTGAAGTCGGTTAGGTCGTCAGAGGCCTCGGCTTGATTGTAGTCGTACTCGATAGGGCCATTGAAGCCAGATGCTTCGGCGCCAGTTCGCAACAGCAAATATGAGATGGCATTGAACCATGTCTCGTGTCTTTGGCCTGTTGTTGCCGTAAGCTTGATTATTCGTTCAGGCGTTATGATTTCCAGACTCTTTCGATGAAGCCCAGGAGGCATTGGGTTGTCGTCTGTCACGACCCTCACGGCCTCGATGGGAAGGTTTTTAGAACTACCCTCCGCTTTGCCTGGTACAGACGGTCCTCTCTCACTCCAGAACAGCGTTCGTGTGTAGGGATGCACCCAGACATAGCGTCGGTGTCGGCTGTCCGACAGCTCGCCACGACCTGGTTTCCGTGTATACTTCCAAAGGTATTCGCCAATCATGGTCTGGGTAATCGCTTGAATCATCCGTGGATCAGTGCCTCCTCCTTGGTAATTGTACGGTAGTTGTACGCCATCGGCGCGGATATTGAATCGCTCATCAAGTTCCGATGCGAATGAAGAGAAGGAAGACCTATGAGACAACTGACTACGGGCCGTCGAAAACCTGGGCTTTTGCGGATTTCCATTCTTCAAACCTGTACTTTGCTGAGTTTGTGGTTCACTGGGAGTTCGAGGTCTGTTGACCTTATACGCAGATGCTGGCGCAAGTGGTGGTCCCATCAAGCCGGGCGGACCTTCCGATGATGACGGTGCTTTCTGGGTTGCGGCAGCTATGGCTTCCCTGTGATCAGGTGGTAATGGAGGGTGAGATCTCGAATCAGGACGAATGCTCCCTGAACTACTAGGGCGCTTGGGGTATTTCATTGCTGTTGGATCGTCGTGGTAATACCCAGCTTCTGTCATCTTTCCTCTAGCCTTGCTAATACTACCTGATGGACTCTCTAGAGACTTCGTACGTAACGCCGGGGGTATCATTTGACTTTCTGACGAGCTCCTCACTAAGGAAGCATTGCTCGTCTGTTGCGGGTCCCTTGAGGCGATGTCATTTCTCTCCTTCATTCTAAGGATAGCCTCGATTTGTTCTGAAGATAGGAGTGTTTGCGAGCCTTGGTCTGCATTGCTCGTGAATAATACTTTGCTGGAAACTGGCGGCTTCTCCTTTCCACTTGGTTCTCTTCGCGCAAAGTTGGCCGAGATGTCTCTGAACGGCAGAGCAGTCTCTTGAGTTGAATGTGCGGGGAGGCCATCCACCTCCTGGCTTGTATCGTCTTCGGCTATACGCAACCTTCCAAGGTTCTTCGCCTTGGACGTACGTGACCCTGCTAGGCTGAGCTGGAGATCATTGAAGTGCCGGTCCGAATGATACACCGTCGACGGGGCTGGCATTGTTCGTTCCAATGTGGACTGGATTGGTGGGGTTGGTTCTACAGGCCTTGTGTCTAAAGACTGAATGAAGGAGAAGCTGAGGGGGATAGACGAAAGCAATAAAGGCGGCTGATCCACGGACAGTTGTCGTACGTTGGAGTCAACTCGAGGCTCAATATGCTGTGAGAACAGTCCAGAGAGACCCAATCTTGGGCGTTCCCTCCCCGCTGTTGACAAGTCCGGCTCAACGGATTTGATGGGCGTGTCCGGAGCAGACGCCTCAGGAATACCAACAGGTTTGTCATGGGCTGAGCCCAGCTCCGGAGAAGCAGTAGACGCGTCTTCTCGAACGAGACCCTCATCTCTCGAAAGGGTTCGTTGCGTGCCCATGTCTCTCCTAGGTGGGGTTGTTGGCGTCGCTGGGAACTCATCAAGAAGTGATCGCTCGCTAGCGCCGGACGAATCCGCCAAACGTGGGTCTCCAGCGATGCTGGCACCGGCTCTTTCTCCTAGAGTGAAGACCGGTACGATCGATTGGGTTGCAGGTGTTGGCTCCCAAGGCTCCGTCATCATTCCAGAGTCAACCATAGGAGCCCTCGGTGTTGGGACAAGATTTGCCTCTGTCGATGTTATTGCTGGTGTACCATATCCAGACGACGGCCAAGGCTGATCAAGGACCTTGCTTGGAGTACCCGATGATTCCTCCGTGCTCTCGCCACCATTCAGATCACCAAGCTCAGCAAATAGAGTCTGACCAGCCCCACCAGTACTGCCAATGAAACTTGCGGGAGAACCATGCGTACTCGACGGGTTGCTAACAGACAAGGGTTCACTGCCGAATCTGGAGCGACGTGACGCGGCGCCACGGTTAATCTTCAGCCGATAACGCTGAGGTTGGACCTGCACAGGTGTCTTGACAGTATTATCCTCGTCTGTGGACTCAGACGCTGTACTCATGAAGGAATTGAAATCGCCTGGCATGGAGTCTGCAAGGGTGGACGGCCTCTTTTGACGGATTGTGCGGCCGCGGCTGAGATCGCCTTCGGTCTCGGTCAGCTCATCACTACTATCTCCGTCTAAGCTCTCTGCGCTTGTTTGGAAAGCTTCAGTCTCCGTAGCTGTGTCACGTTCATTTGCAGTGTCAAAAACGTCTTCAGCTTCATTAGCAGTCTGATACGCATCACTGAGGTCAGTCCCGCGACCGTCCCTCGCACCTCTAACAAGAGGGGCCACTCCCGATGTAACTCCTTGGCCAGGACTGTCCGCTGAATTGTGATCCTCCCAGCCCGTCTCATCGACAAGCACGTCAGTCCTGCTGTTCCTTTCTCCACCCAGCCTGCTTGGCCGTGCAGGTTTCTTAAAGATGTCGTGCTGGGACTTCGCTTTTTGTCGCTTGTTGGCACCAATGACTCCATTTCCTTCTCCCCGCCTAAGCTCCAGTTCGTCTCTTGCCTCCTGCAGCATGCGCTTGAGCTCTATCTTCTCACTCTTCTCACGGTGGATATTGCTTTTGAGGTTTTGAATCATCCGGTGGGCGTGGTGTAGAGAACTTTTGATAGTTTCGGATTCCAGGTTGCTATGCCTTGGAGTGCCTTTGACTGGCGAGGGTGGTGGTGAATGTTCCGGCGTTATCTGAACAGCTCTAACATCCTCGTTGTCCGACTCCACGTCTCCAGGGGCTTCGACGTCTTCGTCCCGCAGCCGCGCAGCCATAGCTTTGGCAAGCTCCTGATTCTGAGATGTCAGCTCCTCAACCTTCCTTTGTAGAGCTCCGCGATCGCTGTCTCCCATGCTCAGGTTCCTTCGTAGGGTAGAGAGCTCAGAGTCGTAGTTTTTGCGGTTGGCAGCATGATCCTCGATTTGTCTTTCAAACGCTTGCCTGAGTTCGTCTAACTCTCTGTGCGTCGTACTATTCTCCGCGGTTGCGGAATTCAGACTCTGGGTCAGCCTTTGCTCTCGATCCGATGCCTCCTTGGCTGCGGCAAGTAACTCGTGGATCTGGGTCTCTAAGCTCCAATTCTCGTCCTTGTAGCGTTGTTCACTTTCGTCCAGACTGCGAAGGCGCTGCATAAGGCCTTCTACCTCAACCTCCAATTGTGACTTCTCGAGATTCACCGTTTTAAGGACCTCTTCTTTCTCTGCCAGGTCCATTTGGAGTTGTCTCACGTTCGAAAGCAGGGATGTGCTAATCTCAGTTATGAATTCAATATTCTGTACATTGCCGGAGGGGAGATTCCGCTGCTTCCGTGAAGGGACATGAAATTTGGACGGAGAATGACTGGCTTGAGCGGAGAACGTTGCAGGGCTTGCCGGAGTCTACACGATCAACCGTAAGCTGAACTGAAGAGACCGATGGATCTTAGTTGCGCGACCATATCACTCACCCGTCCGTCCCCAGAAAGAAGAGAATTGGTACTCTCTTCGGAACTGGCGACCCTCGACTTGGGCCCCAAGCCTGCCCTAACGCTCTCTCGGCCAACTTCGACAAACTCCTTCTCGATGTCGATGAGCTTTTGACGTAGTTCAGGTCCGATTTCGCCATCTTCCTGCTGCCGTTCCACTTCTCTCAGCCGGTCTGATAGATCCTGCCGTTGTTTCACGAGGGCGGTGCCTAATTTTGACGCCTCATGTAATCTTCTCTCGGTCTCGGCTAGGTGTGCTTCGATGGCGCGCTTGGCCTGTGAAGGAGAAGATGAGGCTTGGTTTAGCGCAAACAGGTCGGTGTCGAAGGAAGAAAATCGGTGATTATGAGGCTTTTTCGTTTGGGACGGAGTGGTCAGGAAAGGATCTTCTGTAGGATGGTCTCCGTTCAGGCCGTTCGTTTCTCCCTCTCCTAGAATCTGCGATGCCATGCTGGCGATGTTGCCAATCGAGCCAACCAAGCTCACAGTCCGACCTTCAAGGGTGAAGGGTTCCAATATCCAGGGCCACTAACACGAGAGCCTTCGTGTGCGCTCTCCAGGTTGCAACGCAGCAACCAAAGGGCGAGTTGTTAGTTGTGAATGCAGGATCCTAAACCCACCCAGTACATGCTCTTAGTGTCACTGATTTTCGATCATGGAAGATTTGCGGTTACTGAGAACGCTGGAATGCAGTGTAAGAACGGTATTGTGTGATCTTCCCGATTGCGACGCGTTTTTGCGGGGCGCTCTCGAGTCCTCTTACAGATGCTGTAGGACCGGCGCGTCTCAACACCCCAATCAACGACCTGTATATCACGATGGAGAGATTAACCAAAGAATGACATGCCTCGGCTTCACTGGGCGCGTGAATAACTGATATGAATGATGGTCCAAACAGGAGCAGTCGGTGAATAAGGATTTTGCGGCTGGTTAGGCTTGCCCGACTACGAGTACGCTCGCTTCGGACCTCAATTTCATGTCGCAGGGCCTTCACGCCGATGATTGGACACCACGACATTGATATATACCCCTAACATACAGGTTTCACATCCTCGTCATCCTCCTTTCATACCACTAGAGTACCTGACGAATTTTAGCTGAAACGCTGAACTGATAAGTCACTTATCTGATCTACACGGGAGCCTCCCGAAAATCATATTGAACGGGGAATAAATAGTAACCGAAGAACATTCTGCCGTGTTCCAATACGGCTGCTTTCAAGATCAGGGTAGAAAACCTTTCATCATTGTGAGGGACTCAGAGAAACAACGCTTCAGGGCGAAGAGATGTACATCCCACATATAACCGTTATGTACCACATAGAACGGTCTGTTCTGGTACTCGAGTACGAGTAGAGTGATCTTTGTTTCTTTTGTATACCTAAGGTACCTAAGGTAACAGTGCTTACTAAGCAGTAGACACCTGACCTGGGCAAGTCTTTGTAAGTTTAGCTCCGTAATATCTACTTTAATGATGGGATTCCACAAGGCAACTGGTCTTTTACCTCTACGATTCCCATCTCCCAGAATGAGAAGCTAATGGCGCACACGGAGTGTACACTGTTATATTCCTGCCCTTGTTTACTCGAGTCTTTTACTGTACAATCATCGTTACTGAAGTTCAAGTTCCTCCAAGGTTCCAACCCTAAACGAATTTTTAAGGTTCCTTTCGTAGAACTCGATCGCTCGGCAATCTCAGACCTGCCAAATGATCTCATTGTTGAGCCCTTGAACTCGCCTCCTTATCCTTTATCCACCTCTCCTCCGCCACACACTACTCAATTCACAGATTCGAACATCCGCAATGCCATTGATGCTAGACTCCCCCATCGAAAGCCCTGAAAAGCCCATATTCGACCTCCGCGAAGAAAGACGGCGTGTCCACTACGAAGCCGACGTGGTGGTCGTCGGCGCAGGTATACTCGGATGCGCCATTGCCGTCGCGCTCGGCCAACAGGGCCGGTCGGTCACCCTCCTGGAGAAGTCTCTCAAAGAACCGGACCGGATTGTGGGCGAATTGCTCCAACCTGGGGGCGTCAAAGCGCTCGAGCAATTGGGTCTGCGGGATTGTCTAGAAGGGATCGATGCGATTGTGGTGAAGGGATATGAGGTTATATACTACGGGGAGGAGGTGGAGATCCCGTATCCGGAGGAGGTAGCGGGAGAAGGAGGGAACAAAGGGAAGCGGCCAGAGGGGCGAAGTTTCCATCACGGACGCTTCATCCGCCGGTTGCGGGAGGCGGCGATGAAGCAGGCGAACGTGACGGTGGTGGAGACGACGGTGACAGACGTGGTGAAGAACGGCTGGACGGGCCAGATCCTGGGAGTGGAGAGTTCGACGAAGGGGGAGAAGGATTACTTCTTCGGCCACTTGACCATCATCTCGGATGGCTACGCGAGCAAGTTCCGGAAAGAGTATATCAAACACACGCCGGTTTCGAAATCCAAGTTTTGGGGACTGGAACTGATCGATGCCGATCTTCCGCTGCCACAACACGGCCATGTTGTGCTCGGGGACGGGGCACCCATCCTACTCTACCAGATTGGCACGCACGAGACCCGAGCGTTGATCGACATCCCCGAGAACCTACCCTCTGCATCCGTGGCCAACGGAGGTGTCAAAGGCCACCTTCGAAACACCGTGCTCCCCAGTTTGCCGAAGTGCGTACAGTCCTCATTCGAAGCAGCACTGGACAAAGGCGCATTGCGCTCGATGCCGAATTCCTTCCTACCTCCGTCGACCAACAAGACACCCGGGATGGTGATGCTTGGCGACGCGATGAACATGCGTCATCCGCTGACAGGCGGCGGCATGACCGTCGCCTTCAACGACGTCGTCCTGCTCCGCGACTTGCTGAGTCCCGACGCCGTCCCGGACCTGAGCGATACGAAAGCCGTTCTCCACCAAATGACAACTTTCCATTGGCGCCGGAAGAACCTGACGAGCGTCATCAACATCCTCGCGCAGGCTCTGTACAGCCTCTTCGCCGCCAACGGTAAATCCCCTTTTTCCCCCTCCTTCCGCTCCCCACTCAATTCCATCACTAACTGAACGCACCCATTCAGACCCCCAACTCAAAGCTCTCCAACGTGGCTGTTTCCGCTACTTCCAACGCGGGGGTCAGTGCGTCGACGGGCCCGTCGGGCTCTTGGCGGGTATCATACGGCAGCCGTTCGTTCTCTTCTACCATTTCTTCGCTGTCGCTTTGCTCTCGATCTGGATCCTGTTGTGCGATACGGCGCCGGCGTGGTGGAGGCTGCCCGAAGCGCTGGTGATGAGTCTGGGGCTGTTTTGGAAGGCTTGTGTGGTTATTTTTCCGTTTATATGGAGCGAAGTACGGAGTTGATGGCTGTTAGTAGAGGGTGATTGTTTGGGGAAGGGAAGGAGTAGGGTAGAAGAGGGAAGTGTATTGATGTGTTGTGGAGTTGTATATATAAGCCTGGCGGGCGTTGCATTGCAAAGGGCGTCCCTGGTCGGGATGGGATCACAGCCGGCGTTGGCACCTCTGTGTCTTACGACCCTTATCATTAATCATAGATTGTCTTGTTTTATAGGTCACGTCACGGACAGAAAGTATAGATCTCGCGGCCTCACATCCAAACGAACTTTGCCTCTGATCTGGTACTACAAATCAATCATCTGATCCTGTTCACTTTCAAATGACACCACTTCTACGACTGGAGTCAAGTCAAAGCCCAGCCACGCTTTAGACATGTAAGAGATCTTAACGCACTCGAATCTCACATGTACGACCGGCCATTCTCCAACCATCAGGACGTACCCTGAACGCGTACTCGCTTTACCCCTCACCAGTACGGTCCTTCCAAGCTCAAAGCTCATCGAGGCGATCACCGTCGTCCGTTGTCGATCGGTCGTCCTCCGGCACCTCACCGAAATCGCCTTGTTCCATTTCCTCCATCAAACTGTTGTCATCGTCTCCGTACCCATACTCCCCTGTCTCCTTAGCATCCTCTTCTGCAAACATGTCGCTCATAAGCCCTTGCGTCACCTCGTCTCCATCGCCATCCAACTCTTCTTCTCCCAATTCGGATCCCTCATCCAGACTCTCGCCCTCTTTCTGGCCCTCCTCCTCGTCCGTGACGGCATCGACATCATTCTCCGCCACCATCTTGTCGAGTATGGGATCCGCAGCCTACATATCACGTCCGTCAATCAACTCATTCCTTGACCAACATGCTCTAGCAACCGGTCCGTCAACTCAACTCACTTGGTGAAACAACCCAGCCACATGATCCAGCCTCTGCGACCTCCCATCCAGCCTCTGCATCAGCGCAACCATCTCAGCCAGCCACCGGTGCACCTCCTCCGAACTCATGATCCCGCTCCCCAAATCTGCCACAAAACGATCATACTTCCCTCTCTCCTCCTCGTCCTCAATCACAAACTCTACTCCCCGCCTCCTCTCCGTCCCCAGCACCCGTACCACCTCCACGAGATCCGCAAAACGACCTCGCTCCCCTTCCGCCGCCGGCGTCTCACCACCCGTCCCCCCAAACGCCGACCCCCGCAGCGCGATGAACACCCGCCTGATCCCCACCGGCAAGCTGCACAGCGCCATCACCCACCACATCAACAGCTGGACGAACTCCATCCGATTCCGACACCTCGCGGCCGCGACCTCCTGCGCGCATACGACGGCTTGGGCACTCGACGGCGCCGGCATGGCCTCGGCGTCGGCTTGGGCGGCCGAGAGGACGAGCTCGATGCTCCGGATGTGGGCTTGCGAGGCGGGCGGTACGGAGAATACGAAGGCGGTGAGCTGCTCCGGGTGCTCGAAGGCGATGGTATTAAGGGAGTAGAGGACCAGTGAGGCTTCGGTGTGGATTTGCTGGTTGACGAGGAGGAGGGAGGTGGTGAGGATGCGGTTGGCGGAGGAGGCGGTGGGTTGAGGTGGGTTGGCAAGCCATGGGTAAGCGTGGAGGCGGGATGGGGTGGTAACGAGGAGGTAGGTGTAGATTTGGTGGCGGATTTCGAGGGGGAGGGTGAGGAGGTGAGGGGCCATGGTTGATGTGACTGGCTCTGCTGTGTCCTTCGCTGCGGTGAAGTAACAGTAGGATAAATATGTAATCTGGTGCGCATCTCAAGTTGGGATGATGGGAGAAGTGGGAGTCATGAGGTTGGTGGTGTTCTCGTTCCTTCGTAACACGTCGTACCCTAACACCAATCAAGGGGTGCGACCATCCTCGACCGTGGGAGGTGAGAAGACTCACCGCGTTGGTGAATAAACGCGCCTTGCCAGTTTGGTAGACACGGTGAATAATCAGTCGGGCTTGATCGGAGCAGATTCACTCTTTCCTGTCGGCGTTGCAAAGTTCCTGTTCCCGACAATGGACGCGCGGATGGTGAGGATTGTGTCTATGTGACTGCTCGACAAGATCATCTATCACCATCCCCACCTTCCCATCGCCACCCAGCCACCCACCCCCTCTAACCTAATCCGAAACCTACCTTACCATCCACCGTTCATTTGCCCTGCCGAGAAACCCATTTCCTTTCCATACTCCTACTCGACCAACAAGCAAGGTATAACTCATCCCACCAACAAAAACAACGCACAGTGAACCACCAAAAGAACCGAATGCATGACACTGCACAACAACGACCTATACCTGCAATAGCCCCTCCAAACGTCCTGTCCCGCAACAACTACAAGGAAGAACGACTGGCTCGTAGCTACCCGCGATATCTTCGTTCCAGTCAGTTAGACGGATGGACGAACGGGTAGATGCGAAGAGAGGGAGGAGATCCGGACCGATGTCGATACACGCAGCCCGTTTTTTGCCTGCTGATCCCACATCTGGACTGCATTGACATGAACTGATAAGGCTCCATACACACAAGACCAAAGTCTCGACTCGACTTCTAGGCCCCGAATTTGGGTTTCAGGCTTGATTGCTCTCATCAGTCGGAGTTTTCGGTCTGTCGATGAGTCACATTACCCTGTCATCACAGCTCATCCAATGCCCAAGCTTCAGTTAACAGATCCCAAGATCCGGAACCACTGGAACGGCACGCAAAGGCACAAAGCCGAGTCCCAAACGTATTGCCAAGGTACTGTAAAAAGCATACACCTAATCTGGTCCAGTATTGTACCAACAAATTCCATTCCCCAAAACCATGCAACCCGATAAACACAGCCTAAACACAAAGCCCACACCGCACGCACCCGTGACGAGACTTCTTTGCGCTTCTTTTCACTCCGCTATTACAGATTACAAGGTTTCCCTCCCGCCCCTGGAACACGACCACCAGATCCGTACCCGGGCACCACCAGACGAGACCAGAACAGAACCGATGCTGATACAGAGAAACGCGAAACGAAATCAACGCACGACGATGCGCACGCCAATTGGAAACCACCGACAGTGAAGAGACTTGCCAGTAGGAGATGGGTGTTTTCTGTAAGTGGAAAAAGGGATGTGAAAGCGCAGCACATGGGGAATGTCCAGCGCCAGTCCGCGCCACGCCTGCTCGAACGCACATATAGAGCAAGAACTCCCGGAATGCACGACACCAGTCACCGATCGCCAGGCACAATTCAAATTAGCCCCAAACAGAGGCTTGAACTCCGAGAGAATTCTTGTTGCCCCAAACGCCGCTGTTGCTTCCCCAGCCGAGCCCGACGTTGGCGTCCTTGTTGGCGGCAGCAGACGGATTTGAAGCGGCCGAGGTAGACCGCTCATTGGCATTGCTGGTTTCATTTGTAGCGAAACCGTAGCTCAGTGGGGATGGTAGAGGGGTGGTGGAGCGCTTGTTGAGTGAAGGGTTAGGAGCCTGGGCTTGCACGGTCTGGCTTGGGCGTGTCCCGATCGGGGCGACACCGGAGCCAATTGGAGCAGTTGACGATTTCGTCGCTTGGCGAGGAGGGGATCCACCAGGAGAAGACGTAGAGGTACGACTTGACTGCTGGGCAGCGGTGTCGAACAAACTGAAGCTATTGTTGTTGGAGGATGGCGAAGCGTTGCTATTTGCACGAGACCGTTGTTGTTGTGTGCTTGAAGAAGGTCCGGGACCGGCAGCTTGCTGACTGTGACTCTGGTCCTTGGCGGTGTACTGGCCTGCGTTTTCATTTGCACCAGCCTGACCTTGGTTTTGGCCCATTCCAAAGGGGTCGAAAGCCAAGGGAGATGGCCCACGAGCACCGGTGACAGCGGACGGCGGTGCATTAGAGCCTGGCGCAATGGGACGGGGAGTATGACCGTCGTCGCCGAAACCACTATTCTCATAGTACGGTGTATTTTCGTTGCCATACAGAGCACGATGCTGACGAGCAATGAGCTCACGACGATCCTCCTCATTCATTGTACTCGGACTTGGGGCACGATCGGATTTGCCCTGGGTAGAAATCTCTGCCAGGAGACCTTGCTGAACTTAGCGGTATTTAGGATGTGGTCTCAGCCAAGGGTTGCTCACTTCGATTATATTGCTGTTCTTGATGATAATTACGAAGCTCGCGCTCACGCTGCGCTGCCATCCTCCGCTTAGCTTGCATCATCTGCTCGGCTTCACTCGGACGAGTTTGATAGCGTTGTGTGGCATAGAAGTTTTGCAGGTTTGACGCAGAGTGAGACCGCAGAGGGTCGTAGTCGGTTATGGAGTGATGTCTCTGAGGCATGCCTCCTCCCATTCGCTGATCTGGGGTCACGCCGTTAAAGGTGTCGTCTCTCTGAATGGTTTCGACTGCTTACCATAATCGGAGTAAGGACGAGGGGCTCCCACAAGCGGCATAGAGTCGCGCCGGGTTGGCATGCCGAATAGCTTTCCACTCTTGACGAGATTGTCGATTGCACGGTCGACCTCTTGGATCCTGTCAGCTTATCCGAACGCAAAGCGTATACAATCACAATACAATTCTACGTTGCAGATACAGCTTTCCAACTGCGGGGGAAGAGCTGGGAACTCTCCGCTAGGCAAATCCATACCCGCTAACGGGTGATGAAGGGAAAGGCGGATCAAGCATACCTTCTAGTTGAGTCCCAAAGGCAGAAGGGTCTTCATGCTGTATCGTTGAGCTTGCTCCTGAGATCCAGATTAGACCCCGTTTTATGATACTCGCATTTAACGCCAACGTATCCTACCAGAACGCGAAGGCGGTGGAGGTTGCTCCCATGACGGCTGACGGGCAGGCGCCTGCCACGCTTGATTGTCGTAGTAAGACATAGTAAGGTATTGCCTTGTGGCTCGGTAAGATCGTAGTGTAGATTGATATTGATGAGGCGGATCAGATGCGACTTGGAGCGAGTGGACGTTTCAGCCAGAAATGACTCGAGCCGGCGGAACTAAGCAGTTGGGGCAATCATGTTAGTACAGCCAAGCCAGAGAGAGGTAGGTGGTGAGGCGTCGATGATGACTTTTGAAGCCAGATGGAGGTCAGCAGTCTTGAGGGAAAAAGACCGTAGCCGAGGGATCTCGAAACTTTTCTTTTTTGGGCGAGGGAGCGGAGGTGAGTGCGAATTGGATGGACAAGTTAAGGACTCACTTGGGATGAGCGCACCGTGATGCAAACCTCAGGATGATACAATACTCGATTTGATTTGTTCCGAAGGACGGACAGGAGTGAGAATATGATACTGTAGAGGAAGGGAAGAAGGATGGAGAGATGAGAGATTTGGGTCTACCTACCGTGACCTTACCATTTACCTTTACCTTTTAGGTAGTTCGACTTTGTGGGCCGCAAAGGAGATTTGATTGTCACGGACGGAGACAGAGGCTAACCCGGGATGGGTTTCGGCTCCACATCGACTGTGTGTTAAGTTAGATTCTTCTCTTACCTTATGCTTAAGGTATAATACGAATAATTTCGCCCGTTACACCTGATTATTCCGTCCTACATGCGTGCCGCGAACGATGGACTTCTAGAACAGTCGGAGGCTCATAAGAGAAGATGTTGAGATCTATGTGACTGCTCTCTCACTATCATAACCCTGCTGATGGTTTTTGGGTATCATGGAATGAACATTCAAACTGGCCGATTGATCAAAATGATGCAACACCACTAAAATAACGGTCCATGATTTTGAATACGCGCCGAAAGCTTACAAGTTAAGGTACACGTTGGAAGTCCTCCCCATCATATCGCTGCCACAGATCTTACCGTTACATACCTTACTGCGATATTTGATCCTCCCAGGCTGAAAGCAATGAAATGTAAGTAACGCTGCGGCGCCTTATAAGAGCGCATGTTATAGGATTTCCGTCATCCGCGAAGCATGAAGCTGAGGAGAACTCCCACGTGCCATTGCTGCATCGAGGTTAAAGTGAAGACGGATGCTTTGCGGCAAGACACTAAAGGGGAAGCTAATGTACACAAGGTAGAAAAGTACAGACCCCGCCGTTCGCGCTCATGGCGAGTGCTCAGGTAATACGGTACTCCGTTGATACCTTACCTTACTTTACCTGTGGGCGTCGAGGTGTGCGAATCACAGCTTACCTACTTTACTTTAGACTGATATCCGAAGGTCCTACCATTGAGTGACGCTAATCTACGGAGTACTGTCCCCCGCGTTGGAGCTGGCTTCATATTTCTCGTGCTGACAAGGAAACAGTTTGGATCGTCATACCTGAAGGTTGTTCACAACCAACCGGAGCCAACATTTACCTACTGCATCCATTCCCAGCCGGTGGATTTCTTACCAAGGGCAGCTGGTATTTGATGAACAAGTAAAATTACCATAATACCTGCCGTCTGGCTGCGCTCATCTCTCCCTACCGGTGCATCGACTTGAAGATCATAGGGCCAATCGCGCTGCAGCCTACACGGTCACATGCGTCAGAAAGGGTTCTATGCCTCATTCTTCGATGTGCATCTCCCAACTCTCCGGTGCCAATCGCAAGATCAGATCGTCCCAAATGACCGCACTGCTCATCATTGATAGGGGCCAATCTTCAGCAAAGCCAATACAGAGCCTCATAAGGCGCGCAACTCGATTTTTTTTGGAATATCCGTCATTCAAATGATCGAGGTTGACATGCATGGAGTCTGCAGATCTGTTCTGGTCAGTGCTGGAAGAGAGATGGGAAATACAAAGGATGGAAGCTCCTAAGTCGCTTGTTGATAACCCTGTGCAACACGAATGTTAGAGCTGTTGCGCACCAAACCAATGGAAGGAAACTGCATTGGTGATACCAGATCACGAAAGGCTTTTTCAGATTCAAGAAGTAGTCTTTAGTCAGTATAATATAACAGAACTGCTCCCGAGTATACTGTTGGAGTCATCTCCGAAATCTACCATGCAGCTTCAACAACACATGAACTCACCATTATGATTCAGCTCTGGGCATACAGCTCTACTGCGCACGTAGTTCAACCGATAAATCTGACGGCGGCTGAAGACTTGGACTCACTGCTACCTGCCTGACCTCAAGCCACGGACCGTTGAACCTGAAGACGGCTTGTACACATGCTCCGGTTCACCTACGATAATACTCCATTCCCTAAGTCAACAAACTCTCGTACACTTGCATCTCACCTCATGAGGACTCCCTTGTCTTGCGCTTCTCACGCCATAGCCTACTCGAGTAACCCCTCACTTGTAGGGCCAAGACAAGTTGCACCACCGTCATCCCTATGAGAGTGACAAACGCCATCATGGAAAGTATGGAAACTGCCCGCTGACATTTCTCGCGCGGCCAGAATTTGCTCCCCGGCAAATTCTCGTCCAGCTCCTGCCTGTCTCCAAGGTACAACTTCATGCCCCGCACGCCGCTGGTGGATGTTGATTTTGGGTGGCATAAGAAACCGCCAAAGCCCGCGATCATCGTCATGAGTACGAATCGTGGGATCGAGCATAACACCGTGTCAAGAATGAGGTAGTTTGCAAATATGGCGATGGAGCTAGCGTGTTCCTGAGTGACCCGTAGCAGCGTTAGCAGACGTTCTGAGAGGGATGAGATGATCAGGAGGTGGCGCTTGTACCCTTATAGCACCATTGAGTCCAAGGACACTCAACGCGCAAGCGAATTGCGAGTAGATGCAGAAAGCAAGAGCGATATGATACGGGTCTGTGGGGAGCTGGTGGAAGAATAAGGCTGCCAGCGCATTCGTCGATATGGCGAGGATGCTAAGGAGCACGGTTACGCTCCTTGGAGGTGTCAGTAGAGAGATGACAAGTTCTGCGTCGTGACTCACTGGCAATTGATCATAGACATCGTGGAAAGTAGAGGGTGTAGGTAGGTAGTGGTCTGGAAGGTTGATCGCTTTCTCTCTGACGAACGCCTCGATATGACCGATAAGGACGATTTCGAGAGACCAAGCCTCAAACTCCGCGACAGGTCTTGCAGCTGTTCTTCAAAGATTTAGATGTAGGTAAGATTCTACTCCACGCGAACAAGTTGGAGCCTTCTTCTTGAATCATCTGCGGCCGTCCCTGAAGGAAGTTGTGGAGTGATAAGGTCAGTCTTTTTGGAATTCCTACAGCCCGGCTCTCGGAAAGGCTCTATTACTAAGCCACTTACGGCTCTGCGGAACACACGGGCCGCGGCTTTGAAGCGCCTTTGACAGCTACCTAAGGTACGTCAGGTGGGGCGTTTAGTCTCGGCTGCTCCCGCACGCTGTGTCTTTGTCGGAATGAGGCCGAGCCTCCTAGTAAGGAAGGGGAAGATAAAGGACGCTCTTAGGTCATGTCTCAACGGGAACGAGAAGCAGAGGGAAGGCAGTTCACCGATACCTCATGCCCGAGCAGATGGAGTAATGAAATTACCCGAGTTAGAGTTCTCCCAGGGGGAATTCCTTGGCCATTCACTGCATTCTCGGAAGCCGCTAGGGTCGAGTGTGTGCTCCGAATCAGTGTCGTCGAAGACTTGTCAGTTAAGCGAACCTTTTTGATAGAGTTTTGTTGTCTGAAGACCTGTACAACATCGAGATCTAATTTAGCAGGCGTGGGACTTGATACAGACGAGTTCTTCAAGACAAGATGGGGGTTATAAGTTGGAGATAACCTGCACGTCCAGGTCAATCTCATCGGCCAGTAATGGTATTGGCAAGATTCAAGCCTGGCACCCGGAGAAGAGGTAAGATGAAAGTCTTCCCGTCACCCGGTTATGCAAGCAGCACGGTCCGCTTTTGCATGACTGGTAATCCGTAATGAGGTTTGGAAACTGTCACGGACGGCACACGGTCTGGATCATGCATGATGACCACGTTGCCAGATCCCAGGTAGAATAGACTTTGACAAACCTCCTGCCAACCAGTCTGTTCTCCAATCATCACAAGGGGCTGCCTTTGGCAAGAAAAGAAGATGTGGAACAAAATTCACTCCGTTGACAGATGTTGGAGAGACGCAAGCCTGGTGTCGCCTATTCCAAGAAAATTACATGTCGGACGATAAGTATATGCGAACCTAACGGCAAAATGTAGGCAAAGGTAAGCAAATTTCAAGGCAGAGAATATAACTCCGAGAGAATGCTGGCTGTCATCAATCAATCGGATCCACAGTCTTGGCATGAGCATGCGTATGCGTACTGTATGCGCGCCGAGATAATGTACAGCGATCTTGCAGCAACCGGTTTGTCGTGGTGGGTGAGGTGGTCGGTATATGAAAGCAGAATATTGGATGAAGACGCTGGAGCTGGGGATTCATTACTGAAAGGCTTACCTGATGGACAGCCCTCCCGTGGGGATAGTTTTCCAAATCTCGGACCTGACTGGTGAGTGTATATCTAAGGTAGGTAGCGCCCTGTACGGTCGTAGTCTGCAGGTGAACCCGCCCGTGCGGGCCATCCAGTCATCTTTCCGGGGTACGAGAGCACTTTGCAGTTGCGCAAGCCGCTGACAGTATTAGTGACCACTCCTTCCATTCCCTTTCCTTCCCTTACCTACTTTGTACCTTTACCTCATTAGTTCGGTCCATCCCGCCACGGCCTGAAAGAAAAGCTTCAACAATAGCCGGCCACTGAGAGCTTAATGCGCTACTCTACCTGCCACAGCCAAAGGGCCTTTGACACACAGTTGCAGCCGCAGCCGACCTGCTTGGCCGTGCGATGAGGGTGGACTTGCAATCAATCATCACCGTACATGATGGCGTCGATGGAGGGAGCGCAAAGTAGAAGGTGCTTATACTGTGGGTGTACTAATCAAGGTGTGTCGTGCCATCATTCAGCGGCCCAGTACAGATCCAGCTGTGGCTATATTTGGAGTAACTACGGTATGGGTCCGGGTGGCCGAGACTCAGTCAACCGGGCTCGACGACATGCTGCTGTCACGGTGAGGATAATAACTAAAGTGTAGCTAACATAAGGTAGGTAAATATAAAATACCTACCTACCTTTAGGTACTGTGTGCACAACTGTAGCGTAGTGTAAGGTACCTTGATATTCAGGCCCCTCGTTGGTTGAAATACCTTATGAGAGTAGGAAGGTATTGTACCTAAGGTAGTCGTGGTGGTGTGTGGTGTGGTGGTTCCTTCCTGAATCCATCAAGTTCTTCGTAAGGGTACGACTAGTTCGTCCATACCTACAACGGCAGTAGGTCGTACCTTCCTGCCTACCTACAAAGTAGATCACTCATGTCGCCCTTTAACAACAAATACCCTCCTTCGCTGGTAAACAATCCTCTGTCCTCTTTACAACTCATCCAACAACCTTTGCGATCGAAGAAAGCTGTCTTAGTTGTCACTCAAGCCTTGTCGGCGCGCTCAGGCGTGTCTTTGTTCATCTCTGGTGGGGCTTCCACCACCGCAATTGCTGTGTGAAGAACAGTGGAAGGGAAATACGTCGAGTCCTCGCCGTCCTCCTAGACAGTCAAGGGACAGCGCCTCAGCTCTTCACCGAAGGCAATCCCCCTTTACGCTTCCATATCTTTGCTAGACCCGGGCTGCTGTTCGCTACTTCGCAAGGCTTTCGGACCTCCTGTTCCTGACCGGAGCAACTCTTCAAGCGTTCAACTCGCCTTAGGAAGTCGATTGGTAATTAGTCGAGGATTGTTTGCTCTTCAGCTCAAGTCAGTATGCGCATCCCTTCCATCCATTGACACTACTGACGGAGATATTAAGCAGGCACAGCGCACTAGCACTCCACACGTGGTTTACGATTAACGACATCTTGAGTCTATATTCCGGGGACAAGTACGTCTTCGACCAAGATCTGCTTTTCGCTTCAGTCCTTCAGTGCAGCAGATATCTCGCGTGTGCCTCGATCGGAGCACATTGTGATCAAGGAGAGGGTCATCTACAAGCCTGGTGACATACAATTACGGTCCACGAACCAGAAAGCATACCACATGGGAGTTACGAATAACCACCAAAAAGGGGAAACGGTGATTGATCGTCAATGACACTCGCCAAACCCACTACCATGCCGGGGATTGCGTTCGACGGGCGTACTTTCGAATCATCCACACGACCTGCCATCATGTCTCATCAGTCGAGTTCTCTGCCTAACACTCCGTTTCCTCACATGCGAGACTTGTCCTCGGAATCGAAACCGCCATCCCCCAATGTCCCGTCGTCTAACCCTTCACCTGTACTGTCGGACTCAAACAAATCGTTGCCGTCCCTACGAAGAAGGTCGCCTACAGCTGGTTGTAAGTTCGAAACTGGCATGGCCTTCTCCAAAAGGCGTATGGCATACTCTATCGGAACAGATCTGCTCGAGAAGGCAATTGTCACTCCGCAGGAATCTCTTAGTCCCAAGGATGAGCGGAGACTCACCCACGACATCAGAGAGCTATACAACAAACTGATACCGACTCCAGAGAGCGTGAAAAGACGCGCTCAGTTCATTCATAAACTCGAAACCCTTCTCAACAAACAGTGGCCTGAGAGCGACATTAAAGTGAACGTGTTTGGATCTTCCGGTAACTTGCTGTATACAAATGATTCGGACAGTTGGTTCCCCGTACCCTCGGGCACACGATGCGGCTCACTGACTGTTAGTAGTTGATGTCTGTGTTACTACACCTACCACGAAACTCAATGACACGTGTGCCCTGGCGAACGTTCTTGCTGAGCGTAGGTTCTTACTCTCCCCAGTTGCTTCTATGGTAACTTGCTAACGATCTGTAGATGGAATGAAACAGGTTGTGTGCGTCCCTCACGCCAAAGTTCCCATCGTGAAAATGTGGGATCCGGAGCTGCGGCTTGCATGCGATTTGAACGTAAACAACACGCTTGCGCTCGAGAATACACGTATGATCAAAACTTACGTCGAGATTGATGGACGCGTACGGCCCATTGCTATGATTCTTAAGTACTGGACGAAGCGGAGGATAATAAACGATGCTGGTATGTGTTGAAACCAGATGACCACGATGAAAGCCAAGCTAACCTATATCAGCCCTTGGTGGTACACTCAGTTCCTATACCTGGACTTGTCTTATCATAAACTACCTGCAGACGCGAAAGCCGCCTGTATTACCCGCTCTACATCAGCGACCACACCAACGCTTAACACTACCTGACGGTTCTATTTCGCCTTTTGCGGATGACATCGAGACCTTACGTGGATTCGGCAAAGGGAACAAAGAGACCCTAGGCCAATTGTTATTTGGCTTCTTCCGTTACTATGCCCACGAATTTGACTACGAGCGACACGTGATCTCAATCCGTCATGGCAGTCCACTCACCAAAGAGGAGAAAGGCTGGCATCTCATGCAGAATAACCGTCTCTGTGTGGAAGAACCTTTCAACACCATCAGAAACCTCGCGAATACGGCTGATGATACTGCTTTCCGGGGCATTCATCTGGAGATTCGACGAGCTTTCGATCTTATTGCAGAGCGTAAACTCGACGAATGCTGCGAGCAGTATGTTTACCCTGCGGAGGAAGAACGCATCTGGGCGAAGCCACCACCGCAACCAAGACCTGTACTATCTCGGAGCATGTCTCAGTCGAAGAAAGACGTAAACGGTGCCACGGCGAACACGCATCGCGTTCCACAGCCGAACCGACAACATCATATCTCCTCATCAAGCCGTCCAGCTTTCGCCGTACCTTTATCTCATAACTACAACCCACTCCAAAACGGTTTCGTCGGTGTTCCAAACCAAGTTCATGGCTTTCCAGTACAATTCCCTCAGAACAATCATCATAATCAACTCAATCAGCTCCCTCAAAACGTTCCCGTCGGTGTCATAAACCAAGTCAACGGCTTTCCGGCACATGTTCCTCAGAATAACCTTCACGATCAACTTCTGCAAAATATTCCCGTCGGCGTCCAAAATCAAGTTCCTGGCCTCTCACCGCAGCTCGCTCAGAACAACCTCCACGATCAACTTTCGCAGAACGGACCCGTCGGTGTTCCACACCAAGTTCACGGTTTTCCCGCACAATACTCTCAGAACAACCTCCATGATCAGCTCTTTCGGCACTATCAGGTCCTACAGGCTCAGGAACAGCACTTACGCTTACAACTACATCAACAAAATCAAGTCGCTCACGTGATGGGACATGGTCCATGGCAAAGCCACATATTACCGAATCAATACGGTATCACAAACGTGCAAGCAGGCGTCCGCCCGGGGTACATCGAACCTCTTCCTCTCTCCGCACCGCTACGACCAGGGATGTACGCGTATCCCCTCCACTATGGTCCGATGCCCTTCGTCACCCACACCAACCCCAACTCGCCATCCTTTCTCCCTGCTCGGCTCGACACCCGCCGAAGCCTCCATCGAACATCGCCCATTGACGGCGGTGCCGGCGGGCCCTTGAGGTCCCAGTCACAGCCGGCACCTACCATGCCGTCAATGGGCGCCCCCTGCGGGTATTACGGCCCGCAGGGGGTTCTCCCCTACCACCACTCTCCCCCGCCCCAGTACGCTGGGTACTGGCTCGGTGGCCCCCCTGGTGGGGACCACCACCACTACTCCCCGGCCCCGTCGCCGTACCCAGCGTACAGCGACCTGGCGTGTGGCACCTGGGGCGTGCCACACGCCAGGGGCACTCCGTCGCCCCCGCTGCAGGACGCAGCGGGGGTGGCATACGGCCCACCGACGCCAGTGGAAACTGGTGTCGGTGGGTCGGCGGGGGGGAGTAGCTCGGCCTCGGAGGGCCGCAGCTACGACACCTCTCCGACCTCCTCCGACGACCTCCCCCTCCCCAAACTCCTCCCCTCGGCCCCGCCACAAGCCCCGCCACAGCTTGTGACCACCACCGCCCCCCTCGTCCCCCCTGCGGCCAAGGCGAAGCCGCAAGCCAAGCGTGCTGCCAACGGCTGGCAGCAGGGGGGCAAGAAGGGGGGCCGGAAGAAGGCCAAACCGACGAAAGTCGGTGCGGCTAGGGGCCGTGGGGAGCCCTTCCCTGCGGAGGAGTCGCAGAGGAAGGGGGGTTAGCCCGGAGGGGGGCTAACCCTGGGGAGGTGGAGGGAAGGAGGAGGAGGAGTGCGCAGCGAAGGGGTGTGCGGTGGGGCGTGTGTACGTTCTGTATCTTTCTTTTTTGTATTATTATGGGCGGGCGGGCCTCACATAACGAAAAGCCGGTTGGGAGGAGAGGATTTGGTCATGGCGTAGCGGGGTGGGGAGGGGGGAGTCCTGGTTTTTGTTGGCGTTTTGGGGTCTTCGGCGGAATTTGCATGTTTATGTGCGGCGTTGGGAAATCCGGTCTTAGGACCGTTGATAGAGTGTTTGTTTTTGGGCTTACTACAGCTGCGTGTTGCTGGGGGCATCTGTCAAATAAATGAAGTCATGAGAGCGCAAGAGCCAGATAGAATCAATGGCACTGTATTACTATTCAAAAGTGTGCAGATTGGCGGGCCTCAAGTGCTGTTGTGAATGGTAGAAGACACATGGAATAAAAACAAGTCGTCAAAGTTGTTCTACTCTTCTCCTCAGTCCTGACTCTGTATATTATCACTCTCACCGGTCCTCACTCCCTCACCGCTACCAGCATTGCGCATCTCACATATGTCCTTGTACGAACAGCTGCAGCTACGGCTACGGAACCGGGAGCAGAACAAAGCCAGCGGACCTCATCCTCACAGCTCACCCTTCCGCTCTCTTCTCACCCTGCCCCAAACATCTCTTCGCAACGCAAGCAAAACTAAACCATCCTCCCTCCCCGCTCCCTCCCCCGCTCCCAGCCACCCACCCTAACCACACCAACCAGCCAAATCCGCCATGACGCCTCGTACCGCAACCCACGCAGCGCAGCCATGTACTTCCCCAACCACTCCCACCCTCCTTTCAACCATCTCATTTCAAAACAGCCATACCCATCCCGATCCCAATCCCAATCCCATATGGCCCCGGCCTGCGTCCCCAACCCCGCTCGCTGCCTTTCGATCCATCCTTCCGGTCTCCATCCGCCATCTCCACGTTCCTTGATAAGTGAGGTGGATTCGGTGGGAGAACCCATCTCATGTCGGGACGCGCGGAGTAGCTGATCAAGTTGGTGATGAAGTCGGCAGCGGTGGGACGAGAGGGGAGGGTGGGGTCAGGGTCAGGGTTATTGTCCACGGTTGGTGCCTGTGTTGTGGACATGGCGCACCAGTCTGCTTGATTCTTGGAGTTCTGGGCGGGTAAGAAGAAGGAGGGCTGAGGAGGGGAGGGGATAGCGGTCTTGGTCACGTCGCTGTCGAGAAGACTTAGTGTGAAGAGGTTTCTTGAAAGGACGAAGATCAAGCAACACAAGGAACTGATTTTTGGCGTTGCAGGAAGATATGAACGTGGAACAGTATCCTTTAAGCTATAGATAAATTCCGTGTGATATGATACATGCCACCCGGAAGAGGAGACGAACGTCAACACCAACACGCCAGCAATCCGACGCCTCTGCGATCGTGCCGGGGTGGATGAAGAAGGAAGGCACCGCGATAACGTTGCCAAGAAAGATAGTCGGCTCTTTCTCGTCCGCATAAAAGCGCGCGCCATATTTCCCCGACCATACCTTGCCTTACTGTACCTCATGTTGAAATCCCCGGTTCATTGGAAGGGTAGATCGAAGAACGCCAAAGAAACATATACGCTCCCACTGCACAGCTATAGGTTTTTTGTAAGAGATGACTGAACAAAGAGATCGAGTCAGCCGCCGTCGTCCCGTTGTGCTGCGTCGGTCGTGGTGGGAGCGGCGGTGTTAGCCCTAGTCTTGACGAGAGAGATGGCGATTTTCTTGTTAGCGGTTGGCGAGTCTTTGGTGGTGGTGAAGCTCTTTTTGCGTCGGAGGATGTTGCCGGTTGTGTTGGTGCTTGCGCTGGTGTTGGTACCTGTGTTGGTGCTGTTGGGGCTGGTGGCGCTGCCGAGGGAGGAGGTGGAGGAGCTTCGGCGTTTGCTGTGCGAGAGCTTACCGAGTTCGTCTTCTTCGTCTTCTTCTCTTCTTCGTTTCTCCGAGAGGCGCTCGGGAGGTGTGGTGGACGGTGGGGTGCTAGTGGTGATAGGTTGTGGGGAGTTGGCTGCTTGGGGGTTGGAGTAGATGGGGGGTTCGTCGGCGCGTGAGTCTTTCAGGGAGTCAGATTGCTCGGGCTTGGAAGTGTCCATTATGTCTTCATCGTCGTCCGGGTAGTCGACTAATGGCTTGGTGATGGGCGAGGTGCCATTTGTGACGGGAGGATTGCTCTGCTTCTTTGCTGCCATGTCGTCCTCGTCGTCGGAGGTGTTGAAGTATTCTTCTTCCGCGGCGTCCATTTCTTTGACCCCTTGCCATCTTTGACCACCGTTGATCTGAGTTCTCGTTGGCGTCTCATCGTCTTGGCTGAATAGGGTGGTGTCCATATCTGGATTATAGCCTTGCATCTGGTCATATCGAAGTATGAGGTTTCGGAAGGTGTCGACATAGGTGATGTCTTTCAGCTTCTCGCGGTAGTTCTCTACGATATGTAAGATGATGGGCTTAATGTTTTCTCGCTTGATGAACTCGAAGAGCTCCAAACAAGCGGAGTTCAGAAGATTGTCGCGAGGCATCGTCTCATATACGATGTTGAGAATTGGTTCGAATATATGATATTGCATGATTTGTCGATTGTAGAATTCGTCTTGTAGGCCCACACATGTCCGGAAGAATTTCAATGCCGCTGCATCCAGTCAGCCAACTTCTTGACCAGAGGGATTATTGGAGAAAAAGTACTAAGTTTCAGGTGCTTTTGCGAATAAGTCAAAAGCTGTGCAATTCGCGATGCGAGACCCTCTGTGAGGATAAAGTATTTACTCCGGAATAGATGTTGCCGGATGAAGAAACATATGATTTCAACTAAATGTGAGTACAAAGCGATCTCTTGGAAGGTGAGATCATTGACTGCGTCATGTCAAGTCAGCCATGCCTGATACATACAGTCAACATCGGCCCATGTATTGCTCACCGGATGTCCTGTGCTCCAAATCCTTCAGAGGCCGGAACAGCTTTTTAGCTGACTCGTCATAGAAGTTCTGAATGAATGACTCTGTCTGAGGATTTGCTTGCACGTTGCCGCGAAGTTTGGATATGAAGTCGCTGCTTGCTCGGCCGATGCCGTCCGTTGGCGGTTGGGTCGACTGCGGGTCTAGGAGAACCTTGATAGCGTCTGCAATCTGCGCCTTTACCCCTAGGTCAACTTCGACCAGAAGCAACTCGATCAACGTATCGGTAAGCGGTGTCCTCTTCTCGTTGATTGCCTTGAATATGTAAGAGCGCATCATGGACGGATCGTGGTCGATCATTGCAACAAGCACATCAGTGCCCGCTATTCGTACTGCAGCAGCCTCATGCATCAAGGCAAACGTGATGACACCGAAAAGGCCGGCTTGGATGAAGTTGTTGTAAAGAGCTGCACGGGCGGGAGCTTGTAAGTTCTTGGCAATGGCACAGCATTGCTGGATGAACAGCACAGCGTCATGTTTTCGCTTTTGGTCCTCTTCGCGGTTATCGAAAATGCCAAATAGTTCCTTCAGAAATGGTGTATTCCCTTGCAGATGCTGAACGATCTCTACCTGGTTGAAGAAGATCTGGGAGTTTAGAACGGAAAAGGTAGGATCGTCAAGTATTCGCGCCAGGACGACGTCCTTGAGGTACTGTAAGCGCCAGGTGTAATGAATCTTCTTCTTTATGATAGGGTCCTCGATAGGGACGACCTCTTTGTACCTGGTCTCATCCGAAAGGTATTGCCGGTGATTTGCCTTGTGATTAGGAAAGTCCGGGTCGTCTAAAAGATGATTCAATGAGCCAACCGTAGCGCAGTCAGATATTTGGTCCTACTCACATTCCAGTGCGCCGACAACTCCGAGGACACAGTTGTCGGAAACAACATGCTCGATGATGGTCGAGTCATTGAGCAAGATGATTGTTTTGGCTATGTTGCAAAGCCGGTGCAGATCTGCCAAGCTTTCCAAGTCCTCTGCTATCGAAACTAAAGGCAGTAACTTTGGGATGTAGTCTTCGTTTAGGATGAACTTCGTGAGTGAGTCTCGGCCGGCGGATGTGCTACTAGCGGTACGCATTATTTGTTCGATATCGAGCAGATTTCCTAGCTCGGGAGTCGGTAGTAGTACAGGGTTCGAGAAGCCATCAATCGCGTCGTCTGACAATGCATCGTCTGTCGTCGAATTAAGTTTTGAGCACATGTTTCAAGAAGCCGCGAGCTACTTGGAAACCACAAGGCTTACCTGGTCCAGCCAGCGACATCAGTCGATCTCGCACGTGACTGACAAAATCCCTGATGTTCGAAGCCAATCAGTAGCTGATGCAAGCAGGAAGGGTCCGTGACTAGTATATGTCTCTTCAGAGTACGCATGAGCGATCACTAACCATATCACAGCGCATCCATCTGCCTCCTGGAAACTTAATGCCATGTCCGTTCCGTTCGACTCGGTCCATACAATTAGAGTGTCTGTATTCCGTGAGCCCTTGGTACATGCGTAGCTTTTTCGCGCTTTGGTACCTTGCTGTTTTTGATAACCATCATCTTTCGAGATCTTTGTTTCCAGCAACATTCTATCCGGTTGGTCTTCTGACTCCACATATATCCGAGGCTCATCCTATTCGGCACCAATATCAACATGCTGTTCCAGAAGGCCCATAACATCGCAAGGCCAACACGTTGATCTAATCAGCTGCTCTCACCTCAACACTGACCGCTAGACAGAACCCAGTACCCCGATCAAACCAATCATTGTTCCTGAGCTCATACACTTTTACCCTCTTCCTGTCGCTGGGTGGGGGTATAGTAAGGGCCATGGTGGTCGCCGGTCCTCTAGCACACCGGTTATGTCTGGGCGGGCAAAGTTGGCGTAATAGGGGCGTGTGTACTCTGGTATGACACGCTTGATATCGCACTCGCGGAGAGTAAGGAACTATCTGATGGATCGGTGGCGGTGCGCCCAACTACGTATAAGAGCTAGAACACACAAGCCTTGCGATCAGAAGACGTGATATTGGCAGGGCGAGCATGCGCTGGCGCAACTCTCCACATGGAGCGTTCGCGAAAGATCTGATCGATGATTAGGAGGAGGGTGTTAGCTCGATCTAAGTCTGCACGATGCGATTGAGGCTCGGCGGCGTAACCCTCAGACGCGATCAACCTAAGGCCTTTTCCAGCGCTCCGACAAGGCCAAAACAGCGCGTACTGCTCATGTCCGCGTATCTTCGTGAAGGTTTAGTGATGTCGTGCCTTGCGTGGAGGTTCAAGGATGACAACCCGTGAAGCGCTAAGGTCAGAATCCAGACTAAGTCAGCGAGTGTGGCTTGTGGATGAGCAAATCATGTCAAAAATAAAAGAGGGACCGAGCTTCTCCCGCAGACACCACGTGATAAGATTAGTAATCGTGCCGAGGCGAGATTTGCTTCGGTCCAGATCCATTCGGAGAAGTTCGCAAGGTCTAAGTTATCAATCATTTCAAGGAACAATCTCTTGTGGGTTGCTCTTCACCCTCGAAGAGCGAGCGAACAGCAAACTGATTTGGTTAGTGGCGGAGACCAATATGTAACTCAGAATCGTTTCCGCAGTCAAATTCATGACTGTCATGGCCAGGACAAGCGCTCAACAGCAAGAACCTTTCGCTCCAGTTTAAGAGCAGTGTTTGCTGTAGATAGAGCAAGCGCGAGATTAAGAGATGGAAATCGGCAGTTGGCAAAACCCCTTACTAAATCAATGTTCTACCGATGACATGCGTCATTCACCATATGAGTTATGCTGTTTCGATACGTGTGATATGAATTCATAGCAACCTGTCTGTGTTTGTTGTCATACTTTGGATATAGGAGTCGGGCATACCAATTTACCTTGAGCAATCTAGAGGGAGATGTGTGACACCTAAATGCTCAGAGAGGCTTCAAGAAGGTCGTTACTGCTCACGGCTCAGGTCGTGTTGTACGTCACTCGAACACGTACAAGCAGTCAGACCGGCGAGGCCCGAGTGCAGGAGCGAGAATGCATGCCACAGGGTTCAGGTACCGGAGCTTACGAGTGACGATAAGATGAGATCGAGTACCCGGGACCAGAATGCTGTTGGCCTCACGGCGTGCAGCCACTTCGGGTCGAGGCTATCTGCCACCAATTGCGAGGGCGAAAGGCAGTACGAAACCTTGATCGACAGCCTTACAGGTGCAGCGATGCGCTGTCTAGGAAAGCCTGCAACCCAGATGGGACGGGCATCCGGATATACAGGAACAATGTGGATCCTACATAGGTAGTACAGAACATACTGAATGTAAGCCACCGCCGATACAGTAAGCAGCGGATCGAGTCAAGATGCCGCACCCCCCAAGAATGTCGATCAAGAACATTCGTTGAGGTACTGACTAGCGGTACTGATTCGCAATGATCGTCATGCATTCCACGTACGCAATTCCGGCCGCGTTATAATTAGGAGAGATGCGCATGAACTTGACGCATACATGGTTCACTTCGAAATGTTACCTGGGTGTCATCTAGGTTACTGGTAGATACAGCACTTGCACCTGCCAAACTTGCGCGGATCGAATCATAGCGATCGTAACAAGTCTAGCCTCTCGCATTTGGCTATTTAGGACGTATGAAGAAAGTATACCTTAGGATCAGGTCGCCTGAGACACAGACTCGAATTAAAAGGCATTCGAAAACGGACGAGAATATCAATCTTTCCTCCGTAGTGTCGAGGTTGCCACATGGTGAAAAGCCAAATGCTAATCCGCGATAAGAGCGGTTCATCACAGACTGGATGTTTGACGATTCAGGTTTCATTGCCCTCCAAGCGAGGGTCCCAAGACAAGATAAGAAAGATCTCACGGCTGAGGGGGGAGAAGAATTAACGTGGCTAATAAGTCAGTACCTTAACTGATCCGTAGGCTACGTTGGAGGACCTCCCGCGGTAGGTAGGTTTCGCTTTTGGGGTCGTGGATTACTGTCTCTCCAAGAGAAGAGCGAGACGGCTGTTCGAGTAAGGATGAAGCAGAGGATGAAGCAGTTATCAAAGTCGAAGAGGATGACTAACTCAGACCATGGGTCAGTCCGATCTCAAACAACGCCCCGAAAGTATTTTGGACTTTTGATTCCCATAAAGAATCTTGCATACGCCCCCGTACGAGTTACTCCAGCTCGGGAACGCCCAAAAGTCTGAAAGGGATGCAGGTCGTGTGGGAAAGCTGGAAGCATCGATCCCCGAGAAATACACTTAAGGACATGGCGATGACGAATGGGTTGGTGAGGGACTTCCGGCTTTTGAAAGGAAGTGCCGGGGCCTTCTATGCACAACTCATGGATCGCGTTCTCGTTCTGACTCCCTTTGGAACTGGTGAGACACGAACCGAGAGGCGGCCATGAGGGGCTCACAGCCCACCTCCGTCGGCACAGATAAGGTGTTCTAGTCTTGTGCTACCATACTGATGGACCAGATTGGAAAAAACGAATACTTCGTCCGTTGATAGAGAAATCCACAGTCGAGATTCAGGAGGGCTGGATGCGTCTGTCTGATCCTCATCCTGCCTCGCCTTGCCTCCGCTTCGCGCCTCCGTCTGCTCTGCTTATGCGTCTGCAGTCTGTACATACGTAAGGTATTTCCAAAGGCGGGAACATATGCATGCAGTCAAACAAAGGTTGAAACTTTAACGAAGCCCGATTGCTTTCCTGGATTCATCGTCAAGGAACAATCACTGCGTAATCTGATTCGTATTTACTTCAAGCAACACCCCTCGTCTTACTTCGCTGACTTGCATTCCCTATCCTCTGTGCTGTGCTTGCGTCGTTGTACACTACATTGTTTGCTATACATAATCACCCGTACACCAGACTGCTGCAGTGTCAAAGACTGTCACTCATTCGGTTGAGAGGGTCTGACCTCGCGAACCCGCTTCTCAGGATTCTCCTACTACCAATATTTTTCCATCTAATCCGCTCCAACCGAAGCTCCTCCCCATACTCCATTATTTAGGTACCGAGAGACCACCAGTTCGCTTGGATCTGTACCTGAGTCTTGCGCTTAGAGGCCTTCAGACACTTAAGGCCCCCCGCTGACCGCCAAGCCCGTCAGCCCTCTGTTCTACTCAACAATTCGCAGTCTGAGTGCACTTGACTTCCAAAAACTCCAACAATGTCCATCTTCTCGAAGATTCGGGGTGCGAAGAAAGCGGCGGATAAGCACAAGGGTGCAAAGGCACAGAATGTTGGGACCGAGAAAGTGGACAAGCCTGTCGTTCCCTATCGACACGTTCCAACACATGCCGCCATCGATGCCCTCTCTGGAGCTCCGTCGAGCTGGAAGGCGCAGGACAAGTTGGCCATCAAAGTACAGCACAAGAGAAGGAGCGCGATGAGCCGGAACAGCAGCAACCTGTCGACCGTCACCATGATGCAACCAAGTAACAGTCACCAAGGCTCCGACTGGACCAGCCAACGGTTAGAAACAAGGAAATCGCATCATGGCTACCACGGCTATCAAAGTTATCAGCCTGACTCTGGCATCGGCAAGAGTCCTCTGGCAAGCCATGGTAAACTCACCGCCCTCCAATGTTAATATCCATGTGGGCCCCAGACCTAACCGGAAATATAGAAATATCTCCCATCAACTCCTCGAAGAACTCCACAGCCTCCACCTCGTCTTCGTCACGTACGGTTTCTTTCCGGAATCCTGTTCGATGGAGATCCGCTTGGCTAACTGCGGATGTAGAAGTACTCGAACTCCCCGCTCGGCAGCAGGCGGTCAGGCATCCTGACCACAACATATTCGAGAACCTCCACAAGAACACGACACGCAAGGTCGGGGAGGCACCTCTGTACGATGTCGCGCCGCCACGAGTCAAGAACGAAACGTCCGTCAAGCCGATCACACCGGTGCAGACGAAGCGTAAGGCCTGGGCATTCGGGAAAAAGAGCAGCGCCATCGCCGCTCATTAGGGATAGATTAGGGCATAACCGTACATGGACGAAGGGTAAATCAAAGGGGATCTCACAATTCTGGGCATTGTGTAGAACCATCGACTTTCTCACTCGGTAGGGAGGGACGGCGGGCGGTATACGGCTGGGTTGTTGAAGCACATTCCTTCAAGCGGGTGCTAATAGGCGCAACTGGGAACGGACACGGAAACTAACATAGACACGATGAATGGTAAATATAATCGCAATACTGCTCCTGCCCTAACAGTTGCCTGTTGAGATTTACCGTTCTTTCCGTCTTTCCCCAAACAATGTTCCTCACGCCTTAAGGGTCCAAATGCGGGAGATCATACTACCTCCGTAGGTCTTCATGGACCAACACGCCAATCTTCGCTTAAGATTGCCTTGTCCCTGTAGCGCCGTCGCCTAGGTAGGTCCGTCCGAAATTTCGGCGATCGGTCCCTCGATACCTTGCAGCAGATCTACCTCAGACTCCCACCGAAGCACCGTCTTGAATCAAGAGATAACTTTCCCATGCCACTATTCTCACGTACCAGCTTCCCACCTCATTGGCATGAGTCCGGTAGATGGAAGCCTTGAACCCCCAAGGACAACCACCACCAACCCTGTGCGTCAAGGCTCAATCGCCAGTAATTCCCAATCCGACCTTGGCCGATGCATCCGCCAAGAGCTGCAAGGCTTCAAGCCCAGCTGAGCAAGGCCATATATGTATCTTATCACCTATATCTGGAACCACTCCCCCCCCCCCGACGCCTTTGAGTCGATTGAGAAGCGCAAGCCACCGCACGCACCCAAGCAAATCGTCTGATGGTTTCTAGACCGGGAGGTGGGTCGCACAGAGGTACGCAAGATGGATGCTCGTATTTCGGACAGGCTTCGATATGGAGAGGTAGGCGCATTCCTACTGCATGCGTGCATAATCAGACGGTGTCGGCGCCTTGATGCCGGTACTATGTACTCGGTAGATATTGTTGAGGTTACGACTTCGTTGGGGAGAGGGAGTGGTTGGGATGGAGTGGGGTAGGGTGCCTCAATGTCAAGACTGCAGCGGACCCGTTTGTGGCATTGCGACTGATGACAATGTTGTGTGAGGGTGTTACGGCCTCGGTGTTGACATGATGTTTGGTAGGCAGATACTCCGTACTCTCTACCCTACACATAGGTGCGTACTCATACCAGGTATTTGCATGGAGGTTGCATGTGTTCTTCTGCCAGCATGCATCCGAACACGTGGAAGAGAAGAGGGCATTGCATCGACGGGGGTAGCCCTGAAAGCATCCGAGGCCACTGGGCAGTTTTCGTGGCGTGCAAACGAGCAAACTCTCAATGTGTACCAATCTCACAGGACGTTATATATAATTCCTTTGCAAAGTCTCAGGATCAGGGTTTGGTGTACAATTGCAGCGGGGTTTGGCGTGTGGAATCATTTACAGGGTCATGACACACTTTGCGGGCTGCTGGTTGCGTGTGCTAAAATGACTAAACTAATCCTGGATTTGGGGTTTTCTCATACAAATCGTGTCTATGCCTGCACTGAAGTAGCGAATTTTCCATATGACATTGTACTCGAGAGCACCAGCCAATCAGAAACTCCAGTCCGATAAGTCAGCAAAGCCCGGTCGAGACCATACCCCCACCATGTCTCCATTCGATCTCCACTGCGACGACAACCATCTGCTCGTTGCAGTTGACCGACGCAAACACAGTGAGCGACTTCGGGAGTCTTTGCGCTCACTTCTCGTGCGGAAAGCTCCATTAATATAACTTATAATAATCGCTATCGTTATCGTGATCGTCTATCAGGCAGATCAGGCCTTCTCGTCTTGCATCGCATTGCCCCGTCCAATCAACCAGCGTCCCCCCACCATGAAAGGTGCCGGTACCCTTGAGACGACCGATTTCGAAGGAAACGGTTTCCATGCGAGCGGTTCCCCTCCGGTGCATGGTGCACCCGAGCTAATTGGCGTCACCAGCGCCGGGGGCTATGGGCAGGCCGAGAGGACGGTGGAAGATATCGAGGGGAGGAAGAAAGGGTGGTTCGCATATTTCAAGACCAAGGACTTTTACATTGTGCTTGTGCTTGGGTGCGTAGTCCTTTTGGCAAAAAGTGGCCGTACCCTTATAGCTTTGGTGGAGATGCGCAAAACTCACAGAGGAACATAGACAGGTTCTGGCACTGTGTCTGACGGCGACCAACACATTCTCTGGGCTGCTGGTCGCGAAAGGGACGTCGATCCCAGCATTTCAGACTTTCTTCAACTACGTTCTTTTGAATATCATCTACACGACCTATACGATTTATAGATACGGCTTCAAAGGGTGGTGCAGATTAATCCTCAAAGATGGTTGGAAATGTAGGTTACCTACCCCCCCCTATCCACCCCATTGCCCTACCACACCTGACCCCTCACCATCACCGCAGACATCATCCTCTCCTTCATGGACGTCGAAGGCAACTACTTCACCGTGCTCGCCTACCGCTACACCACCATCCTCAGCGCCCAACTCATCAACTTCTGGGCCATCGTCGTCGTCGTCCTGATCTCCTTCTTCGCGCTCCGGGTCCGCTACCACCTGACCCAAGTGGCCGGCATCCTCATCTGCGTCGGCGGCATGGGCCTCCTGCTCGCCTCCGACCACATCACCGGCTCCTCCGACACCGGCCCCGTCAGCAGCGGCGACCAGCTCAAAGGCGACCTCTTCGCCCTCCTCGGCGCCACCTTCTACGGCCTCGCCAACGTCACCGAGGAGTTCCTCGTCTCCAAACGGCCCCTGTACGAAGTCGTCGGCCAGATGGGCCTCTGGGGCATGATCATCAACGGCGTCCAGGCCGCCATCTTCGACCGCGACTCCTTCCGCGCCGCCACCTGGGACGGCCCCGTGGCCGGCTACCTCGTCGGCTACACCCTCTGCCTCACCCTCTTCTACTCCCTCGCGCCCCTCGTCTTCCGTCTCGCCTCCGCCGCCTTCTTCAACATCTCCTTCCTCACCGGCAATTTCTGGGGCGTCGTCATCGGCATCAAGGTTTTTGGACTGTCCATCTATTTCTTGTATCCCATCGCCTTCGTCTTGATC
Organism: Acarospora socialis; assembly: GCA_025617375.2. Classification (NCBI taxonomy): domain Eukaryota; kingdom Fungi; phylum Ascomycota; class Lecanoromycetes; order Acarosporales; family Acarosporaceae; genus Acarospora; species Acarospora socialis. The sequence continues at coordinate 439,762 of JAMYGW020000013.1, forward strand.
ATGCTGGGTCTGGTGGTGTATTTTGTCGGCAAGCAGGTCCTGGGCGAGGCGAAGAAGCCGTGGTTGGGGAGGAATCAGGAGAGGGGCGTGAGTGGGGTGGGGACGGCGAGGAGGAGGGTAGAGAGATCGGACGTGTTGGTTTAGGTTCCTTTCTTGCGGGTGGAAGGAGAAGGCGGAATGGAGGGGTGAGTAGGTGTTGAGGAAATCTCGGGGGTTGTGGAGAGAGTTGTAGTGATGGTTCGTCTGAGGGAAGGAAGGACGGTAGGTCGAGTGACGTGTATATGAAAATGACGACGTCGGTCTCGTATATACATACCAGTTGTAACCAATTATGAAGATCAATCATCTATTTCTTCACAGTTTTGTTATGGTTGATCGGAAACAAGGAGAGGTCGTAGTTCAACCTACTAGACACGACCATCTGCTATGGAAGGTACCTCATTTCATGGTCATCTTGCACCCAAGAAATACGATCAACATGCATCGAACTTTCTCCTCCGTCCGCACCCTGTTTCAGACGGGCGGGCAGCCGAAAGCGCCACGCTGATGATATACATAGCAGTAGAAATCATTCATGTCCCAAGTCGTACGGTCTAATATCTCAACCATACGACACGGTATATCGCGGCTGACACATATCCCTCCGTCCCGATCCTATCAATCACACCCAGTACGCGCGCTCGCTCGTCCTTCCCAGCGAGAAGATCTATCAATGTATAGACATGAAGGGCCGGTAAAAAGTCTACTCTATGTGCCATCGCTACCTCCATCGAGACTATCCGAGCGTCTCGATGGTTTCGGCGGGCCGGGGTCGTCGAAATATACTGTTACAAGAAGTCAGCGTTGTAAGGGGTATTTGGGCTGACAGACGTTAGTGTTTGAGCGGAGGTGACCTACCGTGCGGCCTAATGAACCAACTCATGATAAACGCCACTCCGAAGGTGGCGGCCAAACACACAAACACCGTCTGCGTTCGCTTGCCCACGGTGAGGGCGTAGATGAGGTTGAAGACGGTCGGGGCGACGACCCTCGACAACGCGTGAAGGAGACCGCTAGCGCCCAGGAGTTGCCCGGTACGGTCCGGGGGAACGTGTTTGGTCAGGGAAGACTGAAGCGTCGGGCTACCCATGCCTCCGACGGCGGCGATGGCGCCGGAAAGGATGAGTAAGGAGCCGGTGCGGACGGTGGCGTAGCCAACGTAACCGATTATGTCGAAGACAATGGCCGTTCGGATAATAGCCAGATCGAGTCCGTCACATCCAGAGTTTCGTTGAGGGACGCTACCCCGCCTTCCTCGAATAAATCGAGTGACGAGGGGGACGAGGACGACGAGGACGGTGACCCGACAGGTGTTGACGATGGAAACGAATATGCTCGATTCGAAGTTGCCCCATCCGAACATGTATTCGGAGTATATGACTACGACGGTCATCGAGCCCATCGCTACGCCGAACACGGTGGTATCCACTGCTGCGAGGAAGATGAGGTTCCTGCGCAATGCACGGCTGGAGCCTTCACCCGTAGGATACAGTATCTCAAGCGGCGCGAGAAGGTTGGCGTTCTTGAGAGCACTGACGAAAGAGCGTTGTGGCAGACCTTCGGTTTTCATCCGATGTCGCTCTCTTGCAGCCATTTGCCGTTCTTTCGACAGTGACTCTGGAATGATGAAAAGGAGGAAAGTGACGAATATCAGGTGGCAAGCAAGAGCGATATAGAAGATCGTCAAGAGTTGTCCTGTCGCTTTGATGATATAGCCTGCTATGACCGGCCCAAGTGCAATGCCAGTGAAAAGACAGCCGTGAAAGTACCCAAACGTAACGTTGCGCTTGGCTGGAGGCGTGCAGTCGGCTGCATAGGAGTGCGTCAGGGCCATAGCGGCGGTAAACGAGCCGCAGAGACCATCGAAAGCATAACCAATAAGAAGCCAGTTTGCAGAGAATACGTCTGGGTTCGTTGCGACAATGATAGTGATGACTTCGCCTATGAGCATTCCCATGGTGGATATAGCGATGATCCTCCTGCGTCCATAGCGATCTGAAATGGCACCAAGCTTGGGACTTGCGATTGCAGACAATATCCCAGCTATAAGGTTACCATAGAGTGTAAATTTCGAGACCAATGCTTGTACTTCCGGTATCTGACACTGTGGATTGTCGGCTCCAAACATGACCGGCATGAAAGTGAAGCCTGGATCTTTGACGGCTCTGTCGGAGAGATAATCCCGACATAGGAGGGTAAGAATGAGGTTAAGCTTGGGGACGACTATCCCTCCGAAGGCGAGCGTGAAGAGGAAAAATGGTGGTAGCAGCCAGAAGACCTAAGAACCAAAGCACGACAGACTCAGTAATTGCTCGTCACTCCAAGCCATAGTGAACTTAATTCTCACGGATGGTCTATTCCACCATGTCTTCCCTTCGAAATCCCTCTCACCCGACCAGCTTGGACCCTCGTCCTCTGTGTTGTCCTCGACATCCGTAACATCGTCGTCTATACGTGACAGAAGCGGCGTATCCTCATCGTCCACCTTCTTACGCGACGCTGATCTGCCTGAGTCAGGGGTCATAGCATCGACGGCATGTCGTCGCCCGCCGTTATGCCGGGACACTGGGCTCTCGTGGAGTTGAGGGTCGATATCTGGCTCTGCCGCGAACACTTGATTGGTTTCCATGATTGTTGGGTTAAACCAACTTCGAGAGATATTGGTTGCCTGATCGATATTTGATCTACCGGCGGTACATTGAAATGTTGCCCTAGCTAATCTCTAATGTGGCGCATGACAGCCTGTCGTCAAGAGAATGAGCTATAGAGCTGCAGTATGAATTTTGGAAAAGGAACGGGAAGACTGCGAGGAGCTCGACGACATTTGGCATCGTGGTCTTACAAATGAATGTCAGATCGTTGCTTGTTGGCTTTCCATGATTAGTCGTCTACGTAAGAAGACCCCCGGAAGGTTACCTAAGGTAAGCTACAATTTCCAATCACCGATGCCGAGTGTGCCACATCAAGATTGCCGAAGCCGATCGCTTGGTTGCTTGGTAATCGATGACACCTGCAGGGAAACGTGGCTCAACTCGGTGACGACATAGTATTAGTGCAGTAGTAGTAGGTATGTACCTTGGCACTTAACGGCGATTGATACCTAAGGTACCTTATACCGTACGGGGTATTTGTACCTTACCAGTTACAGTTCCTGTACATATTGTTCGGTGAACTGATGGGACAGAATACTGTTCACATCAATATCATGAAAATGCATCGAGTCACATAGTTAATGTATCCTCAATCTATTTGACCGATAACACATTGCTCTGTCCCACAAAGAACTTCTTCTGCTCTAAGCATCGCTCGCTTTTACATCCTTGACATCTCAAGCCCATCTGCCGTGAGCAGCTCTCCCCGCTTCTCAGATGCGCAAGTGCAATGTCAGCGAGCGCCTGAATGAACACAGGGCTTCCATTCAGACTTTCGGCCCGTTTGACACCCGGATGACCCGCTTCGTGGATAACCTCCTGGTCCAACTCGAATAACGTCTCGATATGGTCGCTGGTGAAAGCTATTGGGATAAGTACTAGATCCGTCCGACCTTTCTTGACGTATTCTTGGACGGTATCACTCGTCTGTGCACCGAGCCAAGCTGATGGTCCAACCTGAGATTGCCAGCACAGTCGGTAGGGATTAGAGAAACCAAGTCGTTGCATCACCGCGTAGACAGTTGCCGCTACTTCTGCTGGATAAGTATCGCCTGTCGAAACATCAGTACCCGAACACATCACATCTTGCGAAGGAGCACACCTCTGTTCACAACACTCATTGGAAGACTATGTGCAGAAAATAACAGAACGACATCCTTCCGTCTTTCTTCTGGGTACGTCGCGAGTTGCGCTTCGACGTTCTGCGCAAATGCCTCAACCAGACCCGGATGAACGGGCCACCGATCGATCACACTCCAGGTAATTGCGCCGCTCGGATCTGTGTCTCCGCCCCCTCGCTTGCCCTCTAGCCTTTCCCTCCATTTCCATAGCTCGTTCAGCGAGCTGCCTGTCGTCGAGCAGGAGTATTGTGGGTATTGTGTAAATGCCACTGCCCGTCCTCCCCTTCCACGACCGAAACCATTGTCTAGAAGTTTTGTGTACATTTCTTCGGTCAGGGGATCGGCGTATCGGAATGCAACGTAGGGCGTGTGGGGCGCTGTCTCTGGAGAGATCTTATCGAGGATCTTGCACATCTCTGATGATTGATATTCGGACCATTTGCGGATAGGGGAGCCACCGCCGATAGCTGCGTACTGTTTCTGGATTTTTGGAGTTCGGCGGCGAGAAATGAGGGGACCCAGGTAAGATTGCAGCCGACCAAGTGGTATCAGATCCCCATCCGCCTAAAATAGAAGCGCAATCAGTATAGCATTTTCGAGTAAATCACAAGTGAAAGACATACGAATAACCTGCTCAAAAAAGCTCCAACTTCATCTGTTGCTGACGGGCCGCCCATGTTCATGAAGACCATGGCTGTTGGACCTTTGGAGCTAGTTGCATCCTGAGTAACAGGGTAAACTACAGTAGCCATTGAATGCCGCCCATCGTTTGTGCAATCTGAATGTGGTAGCCATGGCGTTATTGTTGAAGCTGGGGCGAACTTTCCGACTTTGGCTCGTGAAACATGCTTTGTGAGCTGTGCAATTTGCCGCCGAAGGGCCATGATCAATAAGGGGGATAGTCTTTGCGCACTGACTGTTCAGTGGCAGTTGAGGAGCAAATGTAGACAGAAGAAGTTCAAGTAAAAAGCCTGTGATATTTGAAAGCAACATCGTCTCGATCCATGACCGGGATGTAGAGATTCAACCTTACTGTTTTGGGTTGAGAACCAGGGAGTGCATAACTGGTCATGTGATCAGGCGTCACACAACCTGTTAACTCGCGTCTGCCTAGATGAACCACACAAGCGCGAAGCTGCAGCTTCTAACATTTACTCCTTAAAGAAGTTCTTTTGGAGTTGTTTTGTGTTCGTATATCCTATCATCGATCATACATGACCAATGTCGATAGCACGATATGGCAGACAAGGGCGACTGGACTCAGAAAGATGAGGGGGAAGAGGAGGAAGGAGAGGAATTAGATGAGACTGTAGATGCTGGCTTCCTTTACAATATCTGGAAGTCATAACTAACCATCGAAAAGGCCTACAAAGCCGCCAAGGATGCCGTCCTGTTCGCCATTGAGGTCAACGAATCCATGCTCAAGCCGCCCCCGGCTTCCGGTTCGAAAAAAGACGACAAGGACACTCCAGCTTCGGCGGCTCTCAAGTGTGCGTATGCACTCATGCAACAGCGTATCATCTCGAACCCCAATGATATGATGGGAATCCTTCTCTTCGGTACGGAGCAGTCAATGTTCCAGGGCGAAGAGCAGAACAGCAGAGGCGGACTGGCGTATCCGCACTGCTATCTTCTGGCGGACCTTGACATACCGTCAGCAGGAGATGTCAGGGTATTGAAGGCCTTGACCGAGGATGAGGAAGAGTCCAAAAAGCTCTTAGTGCCTTCGAAGGAACCGGTTTCCATGGCCAATCTGCTCTTTTGCGCAAATCAAGTCTTCACTACCAAGGCACCAAATTTCTCTTCAAGACGGCTTTTTATCGTAACTGATAACGAGAATCCTCATGCTCACGACAAGGCACTAAGGTCAGCCGCGGCGGTTCGCGCGAAAGATCTGTACGATCTTGGTGTCATCATTGAACTCTTCCCAATCTCTAAACCCGATCACGATTTCGACCGCAGCAAGTTCTACGATGTAATTGTTGCAATCTCTGACCTGGAGAACTACTTTGCTGAGATTTCTAGGACATAATATACCGGACATCGCCTACTGACCCAGACGCACCGGCTCCAGCAGCCTCTGCGGCGAGAGCATCATCCACTGGCGACGGTATCTCAGTCCTGAACTCACTCCTTTCATCCATCAATTCGAAAGCCGTTGCCAAACGTGCACTTTTCTCTAATCTACCACTAGAGATTGGCCCTGGCATCAAGATCTCCGTCAAAGGCTACATCCTGTTCAAGCGGCAGGAACCGAAACGAAGCTGCTATGTTTGGCTTAACGGGGAGAAAGCGCAAATCGCCAAAGGTGTCAGTATCCAAATGGCCGAAGATACAGCGCGGACCGTTGAGAAGGGAGAGATCAAGAAAGCGTACAAGTTCGGCGGAGAACAGGTTGTTTTTACGCCAGAAGAGATCGGCTCACTGAGGGATTTTGGTGATCCAGTTATTCGCATCATCGGGTTCAAGCCAATGGCCATGCTCCCAATATGGGCATCTCTCAAGCAGTCGACCTTCATCTATCCCTCTGAAGAAGACTACGTGGGTTCCACGAGGGTCTTCTCGGCATTGCAGCAAAAGCTTATCGAAGACGAAAAAATGGGGATCGCTTGGTTCATCGCGAGGAAGAACGCCGCGCCAGTCATTGCTGCAGTTCTGCCTGGCGCCGAGAAGCTTGATGAATACGGCCAACAAGTCGTTCCCGCGGGCATGTGGCTCGTACCCTTACCGTATGCGGACGACATCCGACAGAACCCTGAGACGATGCCCATAAGGGCGCCGGACTCACTCGTCGATATGATGAGGACGGTAGTACAGCAACTCCAGCTTCCAAAAGCACAATATAACCCGGAGAAATACCCCAATCCAGGTGACGATTGTCTTCCTCAAATACAGAAGAGTACGAGCGCTGATATCGTACCACAAGCATTGCAATGGCACTACCGCATCTTGCAAGCCATGGCGCTTGAAGAAGACCTGCCCGAAAAGCCCGACGACAAAACCATACCGAAATATAAACAAATCGATAAGGTACGATATGATCTAACCCTTCGACCCATCTCCTCGGCGAATAATCACTGGTTGCTAACAAATACAAATTCCCAGCGCGCTGGACCTTACGTCGTTGACTGGGGTGTCGAGCTAGAGGAACAGTACCAAGCCTGGCGGAAAGACAACGGGCCCACCACCACGCTCGCCAAGAGACCCGCCGCAGCCAGCTCGCACCCCGATGGCGGCGGCGCACCGAAGAAAGCCAAAACTCATGCCACGGCTACGGGTTCATCGGATAGCGTCGGCGACGAGGAGATGAAAGATCATTATAATAAAAACACCGTTAGCAAGGTAAGCGTGCATTTGTACTGTCTTTGGCAAGTATGTCTACGATGTGAGACTGACGAGTCCGGTTCCCGTTGCAGCTTACGGTCGCAGTGTTGAAGGCGTGGATGAGCAGTAAGGGGCTAGATACGGGCGGGAAGAAAGCGGAGCTGGTGGATAGGGTTGAGGCGTTTTTTGAGAGTAAATGAGGGCTGATGGCGATGGCTTGGTTTACTCGCTGGCGTTTGATTGCTATGGGCATCAATGGGTTGGGGATTCATGTACGTGCGCAGAACTTGTACCCATTTCTCGATGAGCCTGAGGCAATTAACGCTGATCTAGATCTCTTGGCTGAGTACGTGTAGCTGAGGCTGCCTAGCAATCAATATACATGACTGTGGGTGTAAGAAAAAGAAAGGAGGTTCCGCAGACTAAGGGGGATAACACATTCACACTACTCAGTGTGCAACTATTCACTCTATCACAGCGTATCTGACTCACCACCATTAACATGCGCCATCCCACTTTCACCATCGTCGCATTGATACGCGTTAACGCCCACTCAACCCACACCAACACTCTACCTCATCGCTCACCACACCACCTCACCACCACCATCATCACCTCGCACTCCTCACCACTTAACCACAAACTCACAACCACATCCCTCAAAAATGCCACCACTCATCCACGCCGCCCTCCGGCAAGAAGCCCTCGACGCGAACCGCCTGCACCACGGGACCCTCAGCGTCCTTCAACGCCACCGCCTCAACATCACCATCGACCTTATATCTCGACCCTGCCCCACGCCATGGGTCAGCGACGCCCTGGAGCAGTTCGGCGGCGTGCCCGCGCAACTGACGTGGCTCGACGCCGCGAGGTGGGTACGGTTCTTCGCGCGGCTGCGGACGGGGCAGGTGGGATTAGTGGAGCGGTGAGATTCTCGAGCTCTCCCGTCGTAAAAGCGAAGAGGTTGGGTTAAGGACAAGGACTGATACAGGGCCTTTCCCGAGCGACGACAGGTCGGTGATCCTCGACGGCATCGGCTGGAATTTCGTCCCCTCGTTCGTCGTGTACGCGCCATCTCGCGGCTCGTCCGTGTCGGCGATGCCGATGGCCTCGTTCATCTACGTCTCCGACGCCGCGCCTGCGTCCGACACCGAGCTCGACACGGCGGCGGCAGGCCATCTGCTTGCGCTGGCGCTGGAGCAGTACCGGCGCGACCCGCGGAGGAGGCTGTATATGGTTAGTCAGTTGGGTTTTCTTCCTCTCCGTGTGCATTGCTTTAGCTACGCTTCGCATTGATGGGAGGAAGGAGTAGGGACGCATCACATCACGTCACATCGCCCAAGAGTAAGAAGTCTCACATCGCTGACCGCTCGCTGCCTTTCTAGCCGCGTGTCGTCGCCAAGTACGAGGCGGAGAACAGGGCGGTCGTCGTCGACGCGACGGTGTCGAGCGATTATCTGGCGCATGTCGCGGAGCGGAGAGAGGTCCTGGATGCTTTTGGGCCGTATTTGCCTGGTAGCTTTCACGTGCGGACGAGCGGCTGGTTGGACTGCGCGGTGGAGGAGGGCCGGCGGTCGGTGTTTGCTGCTTTGGTCTTTCCGTTCGATCTGCTCTGACTCGGAAGAGTGGAGGCTTGTGGAGCTGTCCGTGGACTGTGGATCGTTGGGTTATGCTAGGCTAGTACATGTATGAAACAGGGGCTTTGGAAGGATTGCACAGTGTGGTGAGGCGGGACATGAGATTCTTTCCGGGCGATTGGTCGTTCAATATGTAGGAACATCAGAAGGATTAGCATATGTAGTAAGGAGGGCGCGAGATCCTTGTTCGGTAACGCCAGTGCATACGTTATCATGTACATGTTCCTTTTAGACACATTGGAAGTGACGAAGAAGAGAAATATCAACAACGCCCATAGACCTGGCAATAACAGACCTCCTCGTCCGGACAGCTATTCGTTTTAAAAAATTAAGGTCAGCAAGCTGCGTCGAGCAAGGTAAGGCACGGAGATTCCGTACTAGATAAGATCCATCCCGAAAATGACATGCCACAAATATTCCATTATCCTGCCCGATTTGCGATCGCTCAACTCCGTGTGTATCACCCAGTTTCGAATCCTGACATAGTCTTCCAGCGGTCTTTTCCGTACTTGCTCTCGAGAAACGGCGAACTGGGCGCAGCACGCGACGGCGAGTGTTGGGCCGGCGTCGATCGTCCCACTCGCGGTATTGTTGGCAGTCAAGATGCTGGTTTCGTTGAAGACTTCCTGCCACACCTGCCGGGTAATGTGTTGGTTCCTTCCGGGAGCTCGATTGCAGCCGCCGGGAGCCCAGTTGCAGCGAAGGTTGACATAACCATTCTGACGGACGAATGGTAGCTGGAGGTTTTCCATGGCGTAGACGTTGTCGTGCAGGGGAGTGTCCGTGTGCCAGGCGTCCCAAAAGCCGGAGCGGTGCGGGTGGATGAAGGCCATGATAGACGGGAGGGAGGAGTAGTGGTCAATAATGAATGTGAGGTAAGCCATTGACTCGTGACCTTTGTTCAGGGCGGTGGTGAGGCTGTCGGAGGGAGTGGTGTCGGACGGATTGACTGTATAGATGGCCCGCTGCCAGCTACAGGGTTCGGGTCGTCAGTCCAGCTGACGGTCAATCCATTACTACGCAGTGAAAAGGGCCTTACTCTGGCAGTTCTGTAGCGACCCAGCTTGTGTCTTCCTCGTCTAACCTTGCCATCACAATCACCTTATCGTTCGAATTGTTGGCGGCCGGCTTCGTACTGTTCGGTGTAACATGACCTTTGCCCGCAAGCCAAGAAAATTCGTATGTGCTGACCACGTATGTTGGGATGTCGTACTGGTGCCAGAGGTCTTCACAATGACTTTTCAGAAGCCATAGAGGCACGATTAACAAGATAGAAGTAAATATCGCGAGTCGGGCGGCACATCTCATGGTCGTTGTTGCGTAGTTGGCAGCATTTGCCTGATCGATAACGAAGCCAATGGAATCATCGAGACCGTGCAATTGAGTTGCAGGAAATATGGCAATCAGAGATAGTAAAGAAGAGAAACGAGAATGAGGAGTTGTGTGGAAGGGTTGTAGCACGGAAGAGAAAGAGAGGAGAGTGTCACGACGTGATCAGTGAATGCGGTGCGAAGGAGTACAGAGTTACGCAGAACGCATACGTAACCCTGCAGCCCGTAGTTCATCCCTTAACGGGGATCTACATACAACTATATCATCCATGGACTCTGCTCTGTGGCTGAGAGGGCTGGAGAAACAGTGCCGAACACAGAGCCTGAGAGGTGTTTGGAACACTAGAGACAGCTACTGTCATTAGCGTGCCGAAAGACCCTGAAAGTCAATTCATCATCCCTGTGGTGAGAAGCTCCAAGATACGATAACTCACGGGAATGACTGGATGAGTTTCATGTGTTTGACCCTGCATTATTTCCGTCAAATTTACGAATCAGACCAGTCTTTCGGGCAGAAGCATTTGGTTTCTCAATTTACCTCGATCAATCGTCAAACTACTCCTCATTTCATACACTCTTCAAAAGGAGAGCGTTGTCCCGGACTGTTTGTTCTTGGCTGTAGTCATAGACCACTGCCAAGATGCGGGCAAGAGGTCTGCCCAGACCCAAACACAGACATTGGTCAGAATTAAGACAATGCCCAGCAATTATTACTATCTACTATGGAATTTTACCCCATGTAAGTGTTACCGACCTTCTTGCTCCGAGGGCAGTTTACTGACAACGCCGAAGCCAAGGCTAAACCCCATTAGCTCACCCTTACAGTTCAATTACCGGAAATCACGCAGCATGGAGAGCAATATCTGTGCTTACACTGATTACACGACGCAGACTCCTGAAGAGGCTTGAGAGATGGTGATGCTGAGGTCTGTAGTAATAAATCGTCTCTATCTAACATGCCATCCACCCTATGTACAATGCCAGTGCAGACGTCATTGCTCCAATCCCTTCCCATCTCTCACAAGCTGAATTCCCTGTTCCTTCAGCTTAAACTTCTGTATCTTTCCACTTGCAGTCTTCGGATAATTGTCGACCCAGAAGACGTACTTTGGCACTAAGGACCACAGTCAGCAAGGTGGCTCCCCGCTCGCAATCCCAGGTTTGTTCATGCGTGGATCAGCTTACCAAGATGGTGACTCAACTTCTCCCTGACCCAGCTTCGAGCCTCCGTCGCCGTGATGGTGGCGCCCCGATGCGGAATGATGAAGGCCGCGACCGCCTCTCCGTACCGTTCGTCTGGTAAACCGACGACGCTGACCTCGGCGATGGAAGGGTGGCCGAAGAGACAGTTTTCGATCTCGAGCGGATGGATGTTCTCGCCGCCCTTGATGATGAGGTCCTTGATGCGTCCGGTGATCTTCAAATAGCCGTCTGCGTCCATTTCGGCTTCGTCGCCCGTCTGAGACTTCTATTAGCGTCATAACGAGTGATAGAGTGGCACAAGTTCTTACATGCATCCAGATCTTCCCGCTATCGTCAGGGATCATCACTTCCGCCGTCCTTTCCGGAGCGCCCCAATACTCTTTCATAACAAGGTAACCGCTGACCGCCAACTCGCCGCGCTCACCGATGGGAAGGATTTTGGTTCGGTCGTGGATATCCACAACCTTGGCTTCCACATGCGGCATCAACCTCCCTACGCTGTCAATTCGCTTGTCCATTGGATCATCTGTCGTTGTCATAGCAGAAACTGGGCTGGTCTCGGTCATGCCGTAGCATATCGTAAGTTCCGTCAGGTTGAGGGTTTTGTGGAGTTTCCGCATCAGCTCGGCGGGTATGCTGGAGCCAGCGGCAATGCCGGTACGCAGGTATTGGAAGCCTTCGTATGGGATTGTCCCGTCCGAGAGGAGTTCCAGCTCCGCTACGTACATGGTCGGAACACCGTAAAGAGCGGTGCACTTCTCCTCCTGGACGCTTTTTAGCGTCGCATGCGCGTTGAATGCCTCTGCTGGGAAAACGATTGCAGATCCATGTGTTGCCGTGGCCATGTATCCGAGAATGCAGCCGAAGCAGTGGAATAGGGGTGGAGGACAGCACACAATGTCCTTCTCGGTCAGGAGCATTCTATCTCCGATGCTCTTGCCGTTGTTCAAGATGGACCTATGTGATAGGCACGCTGCCTTCGGCATAGATGTCGTTCCCGAGGTGAATTGAATATTGACCACATCATCTGGATGGAGGTGCTCAGAAGCTAGGGTCCGACCTGGCGCGCCATCTTCGAGCACCGATTCAAACGTTGTGGTGCATTTCAGAGGTGTAATGTCAACTCGTCCTCCTGAATTGTCCACCAGAATCACCTGTTTCAGCGAAGGCACTAGTTCCGATTCCACTTTGCTCCCCCCAAGGTCTGGAATCATTTGTTTGAGGAGATTCACGTTGGGGCGAGGTTCCCTCCGCGGAAGGTTCGTTTCAGTGCCAATTATTAGATGGGTCGCATCGAGGTGGCGTAGGCCCGCGATAACCTGCGCAACGTTGAAGGCAGGATTTAATGGCACCTACAGGGCGTCAGGTTCTTGATTGGATATCAGAGGAGACATAACGAACCAGTACTGCTCCGAGCTTGAAGAGGGCATAAGTCGTCTATCATATCTTTAGTCAAGTACACGACTTGAATGCCGTAGACTCCATACAATGGCAAACTCGATGTTGTTGCCCAGAGACACTGCCACTCGATCACCCTTCTTCACCCCGAGGTTGCGCAGCCCATATGCCAAAGCAGTACTCTTCTGATGCAGACCGTCATAAGTCAAGCGTGAATTCTGATGTCTCGAGACCACTCTGACATTTCATCAGTACCACTCCCATAGCTTCAGGGGCTTGTAATTCCAACTTACGCTGTTCGATCACCGTGCTTCGAAACGATGGATGCGAAGTGTTCCCCAACAGTTTGATCAAGTAACGGCGGCTGACATTGTCAACTTCGAGGTCATAATAGATCATTCAAGACCCATACCTCTGAAGGACCTATGGCGTAGGAAGTCGTTAGGAGTCGCCGGCGCTGAATGGTGTTGGCAGGGCGTAGCCGCAGCCAGCAATGCTTCAGGGCCTTATGCATACCGACTCCTCATCAGAGACATGCAGCCGGCCTGAGTATTACAATTCCTGTCCCGGCACTCTGGATCACGAAGCATGATCGGCTAGCAGAGGCCGTTGGTTCCCAGGTGAGAAGAGCCCGGGAATCGGGTGTCGGGCTTTCGGGACAACAATAGGTGAGTAGAGGATGCAAAGGTACGAAGTACCGGGACATGTATTTGGTAAGTTTGCTCACTGTTAGATGTTATGTACTTTACAGTACTCAGAGTCTCGTTTATAGGTTCTTTGCACCACCTCATGATCGATGTTCATTCAATATGTCGAGTATACCATGAGCTGAATCAACTAGGGTGACCATACATGTTTAGATAGTGCTCCACGCCATAGGTATCTAGAAAAGCAACCCAAAATCCGCACGGAATGGGCATATCTGCCAAATGCAACGCTTTCAAAAATAGAACTGACAGGCATCTCTAAAAGTCTTGGAAAGCCTCATCATACTGATTTGACATTTCCTCCGTGTATATACTCTTGCTTTCTGGTGCATCTTCATAGTCGTCGAAATTACTCGCATCGGTTGCGTGCCGGAGGTGAGGGATGATGGGGCCTTTCATCTGACGGTAGTAGAGAGCATGCCAGTCGATGCCTTGAAAGAAAGGGTGAGACTTGACTCTCTGAGCCCCACCAGAGATGTTCCCAAGTCTTTGCGACGGATTGACGGTACAGAGTCCGCCAATCAGGTCATGTGCTTCAGGGGACATGCCGTGCGGATACCGAACACGGCCTTCCACGATCCTATCAACAAGTCAATTGCAAGCGTGGGAACTGATCTGATTGCAGCCCTACATTTCGTAGATCTTCATGGGATTCTGATCCCAGAAAGGAGGCTGCCCCACCAAGAACTCATATGTCAGGATACCGAGTGCCCACCAATCGACAGCGGTGCTGTGCCCTGGCCATGAATATATTAGTGATCCTAGCAGGGAGTAACCAGCACCGTAGAATGAGAAATATGAGAAACCCACCTGAATTTCTGATCACTTCCGGGGCTAGATACTCGGGGGTACCACAGAGGGTGTATGTCTCCACTTGAAGAGAAGGTCGGCGTTACCATTCCATGCCAATAACAACTGATTTCAGTACACTCACTGTCACCAATCTTCTTTGCAAATCCGAAATCAACTAGTTTCAAGTGTCCGTCTGCGTCTATGAGGATATTCTCCGGTTTCAGATCTCTATACGCGATCCCTTCCATGTCATGCAAATATTCTAATATTAGTACAATCTCAGCGGCGTAAAAACGAGAAGTCGACTCGTTGAAACGTCGAGCTCTTCTGAGATATGTGAAAACCTCGCCGCCGGGACAATAGTCGAGCTATCTCCGACCGATCAGCAAGACATAAGTGGCCTGCCCCAAAGCGAGCAACACGTACAAGCATATATAAACAATCCCTATCCGAGAAACTCGTTATCATCGTGGTAATGAAGGGATGGCCTGCAATAGCTGCAAGGGTGTTGCGTTCGTTACGGACATGTTCGACTTGCTTTAGGCGGATGACTGCAGGTACATGGTAAATGAGTAGGAGACCCCTTTGCCGGTGGTCACAACTGGTTTGCTCACTGTCAATCTTTCGGAGGATTTTAAGCGCAAACACCTTGTCTCGATCCTCCTTCGAAGGGTTTGCAAGTCGCGCAAGCCATACCCGCGCAAAGGTCCCTAAAAACGAAGCAGTGAGCGGATCAAGTATAGATGTTTGGCTGCATCGCACCAATCGTAGCGCTATGACTGACCGGTCCCTAGTGTCTTCAAAAGCTCGAAGTCTTGCAGTCGTAGATTTTTGGAAGACGTCCCAAGCTTTTTGTTTTTTGGAACATCCGCTATGAGTCTGGGCGATAGAGGTCGAAGTTCATTATCGGACTGAGCAATGAAGGCTTTCTCCTCCTCTCTACGTTCACCTGGTGCTGAGCCGCTGCGCCCTGACGCATTGCTACCGAGTATGGGAAGTCCGCCAGTGGATGGAAGGTGCGCGTGCATCGCTGCTGCTGCCATTGTGGCCGACACTGTTCATGTCTGTTCCATTCGCAGCTTGTTTGAGGTTCCGTCGGGCACTGCGCGCTCAGCGAGCGAGCAGTTCAATGGCGCATTGATGCAAGTGAATGTGGAAATGTGAAAAGAGTAACAGCGGGATAAATGAAGTCGTATAGCGCCGTCTTGGCAGGCCTTACCACGAGGGTCTTCGTGCCCGCCGGCCATATTTAGTGCTCGCTTACCGTGTCCCTCGAGTCTCAGCAACCTCCGCCCTGCATCGGCCATATGTTTGGATCTCCGCCCATGAGTAACCGAGAACATACCTAGGACGCAGTGGCTTGCTAATGCGGAAGACCAAGAGTGGCCGTTTCACGCTCAGTACGCTGTAGATGGACAGAACCTGGCATCTCCAATTATGTAAACTGTGGAATTCTAGTGTAAACCCCTAAGCGCCTTCCTGCAACCTCCGAGGTCTAACCCCGGACGCCCACAATACCGTACCTATGCTTAGCGATGATCGCTGACAGTGCACAGTGCTGAGGGGTTTGGAGGCAGCTCTTCCACTCGATCAGAGATACTGTACAGAAAGCGTCGCGTGATACTGCTCTCAAGGTCGTTTGTATTGAGATTGACTGTTGACTGATCAACCACCGAACTTTTTCAAATTCAAGATCAGAGCAACTATCAATCTGCCGGGATATCAGCATCTCATGATTGATTTTAGGTCCTGTAAAGCGCGGCGCATACCCGTAAAGTCCAAGAACCTCCCCAAAAATCAAGATCAATATCATTCCAACGAATATTCTTGATTGCTGCATATATGATCGGACGCCCTAGGATACTTGTCAATATTTGGTTGTCCATGGCTGCTGAACAGACTAACCATGTCTCCAACTACACCTATTGCGTAACCAGCTGCGAGACCTGTCAGGCCGACAGAAAGACCACAAGCTAAGTGCATGAAGCCACTGCGACAGGTTTATAGGTCAGCCCAGGCTGTCATGTAATTTCCTGATGAAGGCCAATGTCATAGCGTACTAATACAAGGGGTAACTTTGATTCTGGATACGCAAGTCTCCGGCTATGAGCACTGCGATGACGAGGGAGTACACGGCAATGATACCGGACATGACAACGGGTATGAGGGACTGCCGCCAATTGAGAGTTAGCGTTGTTCTTTCTATTCATATCGGTACTCTGAACAACGTAGGACGTCGTACCTTCATGATTAGGTCGGGTCTGAATGTCCCTACACCAGCTATTCCTATGCCTGACTTCGATGTGCCGTACGCCGCTCCGAGACCTGTGGGAGGACTGATCAGCAACGTAGCTGCTATGACTTGAGATGGTGAGGGTGGCGCACATCCGAATATCATCTTTTCCAACCATTAACCCCAACTTTTAGCAGCGTCTGATCCTTAGGTAAAACTTACAGCGGAGGCAATACCGCCCTAGGTTGAAGTCAGCTACAGCGAACCCTTTGATGCGCATGGCAAGGACTAACCATGCCAAAGAAGGGCGCAAAGCTGGGTGTGAATTCATTTTCCGTCATCTTGACCCCAGCGACCTCAACAAAATCGATAAAAGCTTTGACAACTTCGAAGCGCGGAGCTTCGACAGGAGATATTGGTGGTATTGACGAGTTTACTCCGTATTGACGATGTCATGGGCGAACACACCGAGTTTAGGTCAGCAGGGATTGCAGTATCCGGCCAAGCGAAACCGTCACATGATCTCAAACTCGTCAACTCTCCAGAGCATACTAGGTAGTAGGGGATATTGAAAGTGAATATCATAGAGCCTACTGGTATCTAAGAGAATATCCCATTGAAGCTGGGAAAGAGCGGCCTTTCAGCGGACACTGAAATCCAACAACCCAGGTTGACTATTGCTGAACGCTTGACTGTTACACTTACTCTGGTTGCCCGCTTCACAAAGTCCGGAACTAGATTCCTACCTACATAAATCGCCTTCATGAACGTGATTGCGTCGATACCTCGGAAACAGCTCGCCAAAATCCCATCCTCCTGATCTACTCCTCCATCCACTTCAGACCTAGTGGTTGCTCTTGACTTGGCCATCCGGAGCAGAACTGGAAGAAAGATTTGACCAGATCTTGGTCGGCCAATTTCTATCTCGGTAGTCCTCCATGCGATCCATGAGTGCCGCAACAAGGTCATTTGCGGGACCCAAGGTACTCTAACGAGACAGACAAAGTCAAGGATCTGAATTAGGTGGGTCTGGTCTCCAAAAGACAATGCACCCTTACCGGCGTGTTTGAGTGCCGGTTGCACTACCTGCCGGTATCCTACTGTTGGGCTCTTGAAGCTTACAGACGGTCTTCACGATTCAAAGAGCCACTTGTTGTCAGCCCGTACCAGTGCTTCCTTCTTCGGTGGGACGTGACCTACCCTTGGTGCCAAATGGCGGACTACAGTAGCCAACAGGGTCGAAATTATCGACCAAACAACTACGGCCATGCCTCCTCGTTCCAACGGGATGCGGCTTTCTCATCCATTTTCGGTGCAGCTCCGCCACCGGGTCGCTCACAGACAATGAGCTCACAAACCACTCCAATGCCTCCTGACCGTTCCCAGACCATGACCTCGCAGATGTCGGACGCATCTATGCAACGACCACCGCCTATGCGTCAGCAGCAGAATGGCTTCGGTCCCCCAGTTACAAATGGCTATTATCAGGGTCTACGGCAGCCGAATGGACATCCACAGTCGCAACCACAACCACAGAACTTGCCTCAGCCTCTTTACCCGGACCGGCGTCCATATCCCCAGCCGCAACGGATCGATGCACGACAGCCGACCCAAAATCCATACAAACCCATCCCAAGCAACGGTTACCCCACCGCTGCGGCTCTCAATGCCGACCAGTACCGGTCAAGGTCATTGGCAACCATGTCAGGACCTCCCCAGTACCACCCGCCTCCTAGCAACTACAATCAAGCCTCAGCAACCGCCTTCCGGCAGCAACCTTACCAGTCAGTTGCGTCTCGCACCACTGCCCAAGGTCGAATCGTTCCAGAGCGTCATGACGAG
This sequence comes from Acarospora socialis, assembly GCA_025617375.2. Taxonomy (NCBI): domain Eukaryota; kingdom Fungi; phylum Ascomycota; class Lecanoromycetes; order Acarosporales; family Acarosporaceae; genus Acarospora; species Acarospora socialis. The sequence continues at coordinate 458,040 of JAMYGW020000013.1, forward strand.
CGAGCGATGTCTATGACCTCGTATTCCGTGGAGAGGGACCACAATCAAACGATGAGCGGACGGGTCATACCAAACAGGCGACGTGAATCTGGGCAGGATTTGCCGACATTGGATCATCATCATTCGATGCACGAATCTATCAGCTCTATCGGCTCGGCGCAGACGTTGGTTCCGGATTCACAAGTAAGGAGTCCTGGCCAAGGAAGCGCTCCCTCACGTTCGATGTCAATGGCATCAACCGTCTCCAACGCGGCTTCCCCGTCAGAGCGCAATAGCTCCTTGCGTCATCGACCCTCGATGCAGAATTCCAACACCAATTCACAGGGTGCTGTCTACACTGCCCAGCGTCGGGCACCATTGGTATATCCAGCATTGTTGTCACGGGTGGCGGATACTTTCCGTGAGAGAATCGCTGTGGGGGAGCGGAGCAAGAACGAATTAACCTACAAAAATGCCTTCACAGGTGCCGAGGCGGTAGATCTGCTCGCCTACATCATCAAAACGACAGATAGGAATCTGGCTCTCTTGCTTGGTCGCGCCCTAGACGCGCAGAAGTTCTTTCATGATGTGACCTACGATCACCGATTGCGTGACTCGCCAACAGAGCTCTACCAATTTCAGGAAAGTCTTAGGGAAGATTCTTCGAACGTCAATGGAGTACATACCTTGCTCACCGAGTGCTATTCACCCACATGTACAAGAGACCGGTTGTGCTATTCGATTGCATGTCCACGGAGACTAGAGCAGCAGGCACGATTGAACCTGAAACCTCAACCAGGCTTACGGAGAGAGGAGTCTCAATCGAGTCTGCACGCGGACGAGAATGACGAACAGAAACTCTGGATCAACACTGTGTCCAAGGAAGTTGCCGACAGTGTAGGAGACCGGGAGAAGAAACGGCAAGAGGTCATCTCGGAGATCATGTACACAGAACGTGACTTTGTCAAGGATCTAGAGTACCTGCGAGACTTTTGGATGAAACCCTTACGTTCGACAAACCCTGCCAACCCGTCACCGATCCCTGAGCATCGAAAAGAGAAATTCATCCGTACAGTGTTCTCGAATTGTATGGAGGTACACGCGGTCAATTCAAGGCTGGCTGAAGCTTTGACTAGACGACAGCAGGAAAACCCAGTTGTCAAGAACGTCGGAGATATTTTCCTCAACTTCGTGCCAAGATTCGATCCATTCATCAAGTACGGTGCAAACCAGCTTTATGGAAAGTTTGAATTTGAAAGAGAGAGGCAGTCGAACCCTGCCTTTTCGAAATTCGTCGACGAAACAGAAAGATTGAAAGAGTCACGAAAGCTGGAGCTGAACGGGTACTTGACTAAACCGACAACGAGATTGGCCCGCTATCCATTACTTCTGGAGAATGTCATCAAGAACACAGCCGACGACAATCCAGATAAGCAGGACATCCCTAAAGCGATCTCACTGATTAGGGATTTCTTATCCCGAGTCAACGTTGAGTCCGGCAAAGCAGAAAATCACTTCAACCTTATGCAGCTCAACCATCAACTCAAATGGGCACCGGGTGAATATGTAGACCTTAAATTGACCGAAGAAGGCAGGCAGCTACTCTTCAAAGGCGCTTTGAAGAAAGGTCCTACGGATGCGAGTGAAGTGCACGTGTATCTGTTCGACCACGCCGTACTTCTTGTCCGGGTCAAGACTATCAACAAGCGAGAAGAGCTCAAGGTCTACAGAAAACCTATTCCACTGGAACTGTTAGTCATAACACAGATGGACGAGGTCATTCCCAAGATGGGTATATCAAAACGTCCATCGTCAAGTCTGATACCTGGTGCCAAAACGGCACTGAATGCACCCAAAACGGCACCAACGGGCAAGGAAGGCTTTCCGATTACTTTCAAGCACCTCGGGAAAGGAGGTTATGAGCTTACACTCTATGCGATGTCGCATATTCAGCGACGGAAGTGGATGGAGCACATCGAGGGCCAACAAAGCAAACTCCGAGAGCGAAGCAACTTCTACAATAAGACAGTGTTGTGTGATGGGTTTTTTACTCCCAATAACAGAGTGAACTGTTTGGTTCCTCTAGGTAGGAGCAGCTCATCCTCGCAATGTATCCTACCCGCTAACTCTCCTCAACAGATGGTGGCCGCAAACTAGTTTACGGTACTGACACTGGAATCTATCTATCTGATCGTCGGCCCAAAGAAGCCGCTGCTAAGCCGAGACGTGTACTTGATGCTAGCCAAGTAACGCAAATCGATGTATTGGAAGAGTATTCGTTACTTCTCGTGCTGGCAAACAAGACACTCTTCTCCTATCCGTTGGAAGCTCTCGACTCTAGCGACAATCAAGCGCCACTTACAAAGAGGCCGAAGAAAATCCAGGGTCATGCAAACTTCTTCAAGTCTGGAATTTGTCTCGGCAGTCATCTGGTCTGCTCCGTTAAGACGTCTGCGCTCTCGACCACCATCAAGGTGTTCGAGCCAATGGACACGTTATCCAAAGGGAAGAAGAAGCCCGCCATCAGCAAGATGTTTCAAAGTGGTCAGGACGCATTGAAACCATACAAGGTCAGGTTTCCGTTATCTCGCCACAGGCTTGAAGTACTGATGTGATCTAGGAATTCTACATCCCAACCGAGTCATCTTCCATACATTTCCTGAAATCCAAACTTTGCGTCGGTTGCGCTCGCGGCTTCGAAGTCGTCAGCGTTGAGACTCTCGAAACGCAATCGCTCCTCGATCAAGCTGATACATCATTGGATTTCGTCGCACGAAAAGAAAACATCAAGCCCATTCATCTGGAGCGACTCAACGGCGAATTCCTTCTCAACTACACGGAATTTTCATTCTTTGTCAATCGAAACGGCTGGCGTGCACGTCCTGACTGGAAGATTACTTGGGAAGGGCAGCCGCAATCCTTTGCGTTGTCCTATCCATACATCCTTGCATTCGAACCGAGCTTCATCGAGATCCGGCACGTGGAGACCAGTGCCCTAGTCCACATACTGACGGGGAAGAGCATTCGCATGCTTCATTCATCAACACGAGAGGTACGTGTTTCCTATCATTGAAAACTACATGAGTGGCCCTACTGACATTCCTCCAGATCCTTTACGCGTACGAAGACGAGAATGGAGAGGATGTCGTCGCCAGCCTTGACTTCTGGAAATAAGCTCGGGTCCGAAGCCGTTCTCTTTGCAAGCACGTCGTGTTCCTCCCTTCCTTCCCATTTCAGACCCGGCTACAACACCTAATAGACCATGTCTCGTTGTCCATCCACCATATGTACTCGCATCTTTCCGGCTCCTCGGACGCCGCTGTATCTTCGTGTTGCCTTTCTATGCGCGCATCGTTGCTTGCGGGACGGACCAGACACCGGCGTACATGTGGCGCGGGGTCGTATCTATGCCCCCTATCTCTTCATCGTTGGCTACCGGTCGTGGAGATTTTGGAGTTTGTCAAGACAGACTGTAGTTTTCAGATTGACTACATTCAATTTGATATCTATCTTCGGATGGCGACACCCCACTAGCTGTCCCGTCACAGGTAAATCTCATGTGTGGAGGGTTCGTGCTGTCCGTGTGCGATGTGGTAACATGTCTAAGGCTTTTAATCTGCACTGCACTCCGTCCCCGACGGCCTGACTCGCCGAAGTGAGGAAGTCCGCCCGTGCACAGAGTTACCTGATAGACGAGAGTAGCCAGCACGGTGTTGATGGCTTCCACGGAGCCCGCAAAGCCCTTGTTCCCCAGTAGGAATATGCTCTTGATGGACGGAGTGGTTCGGATCTCGGGTCACTTTTCTCGTGAGCCCGTTTCCGTATATCAGATCTGGTGTACTTTTACTGCCTATCTATCTCGCATATCACTCTCCTGTCGTTCCTTGACCAGTGGCGCCACGAGCTGGTTCTCCGTGCAGAAAGGTGTATGGTGTTGGGTTTGGGTGGTTGAGTCTGGAAGATCGGGATACGATTGCGTGGATAGCATGACTCTATTTGGACAGGAGAATCGCAGGGGTTTAAGACCTTCGGTATCTTGGCTGGAAGACGTATGTACAGCGTCTAACCTAAATGTGAGAACGCCAAGCAAACAACCATCAAGTCGGATCGTCCCTTTCGTTCCAGATATTCCCGTCACACTCATCTATTACCGCCTACAACTGTACACCAAACGCCGTCCTCATTCCCTATGCCGATTCCTATTTCTGCGCATTCAAATGCCACTCGAACACCTTCCTGAAAATCCCCTTCCCCCCACTCTCAATCACATCCCCATGACACGGTATGATGCGATCGAAATCCCACTTCTCAATCTTCCGGATGCTCTTATTGAACCCGGACCGATCCATCGCGCTCGCCACATACCAATTGAACCGCTTCTGCCAGATGGCGCTCCCCTGCGCCCCCATGAACCCGACAAACAACCTCGTCAGCAGGCCCGAGGTGGCGGACACGCCGGCGCGCGAATACTGCTCGTGCGCCGGCAGGTTGAAGAGCAAGTCGGCCTCGATCAGGGTGCGGTCGGGCCGGTAGTTGAAGACGAGCTCGCGGTTGGCGTGGCTGTGCACGTACTCGTAGTCGAAGTCGGCGTCGAAGTCGGGGTCGACTTGGAAGTCGTCTTTGTTCTTGGCCGTGAAGACGTGCTGGAAGCGGGTGCCGGCGGCTTCTTGGCTCTTGGCCCGTTTCTCGGGGAGGCCTTCGGGCCCGAGGAGCCGGGCGGCGGGGAAGGCGGACGCCCATTGCGTGACGAAGATGTGGTGTTCGAAGTCGGGCGCGATCAGGTATTTGACTTGGCCGCCGAGGGAGGTCAGTGTTTCGCGGACTTCGGGCGTCAGGGCTATGGAGGAGAAGATGGCGAGGGAGCCGGATCGAAGTCGGACTGGGTGGTAGGGCGGTTAGTATGGACGATTGTTGGAGGGGTTGGAGACGAGGGTACCAATTGTGCCGCGTCCTCCGACTTTGAATTGGCCGAAGCGGGAGAAGGGTGCGGAGCAGGTTACGATGTTGGGAGTTACCCTGCGGATGACCATCACCTCGGATGGGTTGGAGGGGATTAGTTTCGACGACATGTTGAAGACAATGTATGATATTCAGGATATTAGTATGGTCTAGAAGACGAGCAGAAGGTCCTTCTTATGGTGAGGCAGTATCTGCAGAAAAACGACTATTGTGACACGGGCTCGGTTCATCACAATTCTGTCGAGATAATGACGTTATTAAAGGTACGGAACCTCGGTCGATCATTGCGTGCGTAGCGTGATCAGGTAAGTAAAGGTCCTGGATAAACACGTGCTATGCCTCAATTGATCTCCTCCGGATGAATTGAGATGAATGTCTTGCCGGAGGAATTATCTTTTGAGAAAGCATTTGGAGGTAGTTCAACATAACAACAAGTTCTGGGGTTATAAAAGATTGTCGAATTATGGGTTCTCTTTCTGGAGCCTCTTTGTGACCTGTAAGTGGAGTGGATGTTTACACCTGGAAATTCGAAACACATCGACCTAAGCTACCTGTGCAGAGCTGACACTTGCGTCGGGAATCAGTTGACGGCTTGGCAGATCTGGATGATGGTAGCGCAGAGTCCGTCAGGAACTCGTATGCGCCACCTGGTTGACCATGCATATTATCCCGCGAAGTAAATAATAATAGGAAGCCTGCGAAGGAGCAGCACTTTCTTCGATAAAGGTGACTCCAGCCGCTACTTGGTGAGACATCTAGATAAAGGTAGTTTATGAATATCAAGACAATAGACGCGACGTATACCGTTCTCAAGTCTTCACCTCCGATCTAAGAGAAAGGGTCAGCTCAGATATATAGTCCGTAAGGTAAGGTAGCTACCTACGCCTTCACTGATGTCAGTCGGAGTAAATGCACCTAACTTAGAAAGCAGGCCAAAAGTGAACAACCTTCATTTCCACTGGCACTAATCCGGAATCCACCTTCCCAACCGGACCAACCGTAAGTCTTCCCGACCGTTGCACGATGAGCCATAGCTAAGGTAGGTAGCTTACTGGCACGGGCCACATGACAAGCGCCCGTTGACTTAGCGAAGGAGCAAGGAGCAAGGAGCAAGGAAAAAGTTGAACCTCATCTCTTCCTGCCTTGACGGAAACCTGTCCTCTGCCTTGGAACTTCACGAGAATGGGGACAAGTCCAATGGCGTAGCGGAAGGAGAGAGCCAATTTCCTGTCGATCCATTACCTTACTGCGGTGGGAGTCACCAGATTTAAGATTGCCTGAATGGCAAGATGAACGACCAATACGACGGCAATCCGTTCCGCACATCTCCATTGGCATTGGGTCACCAGATGCGCTCTTTGTTCATTACGCATGCCAATAGTGTTCTTGCTCTTTGCGTTGATGATGTTGACTTATGCTTGTGTGGCGATTTGCTTGCCTCACGATGAGTCCGGTTTATGTTGAAGACGTACATAGCGGCCGAACACTTTATGCTCACTTATCGATTAAGATAATGAATTTCAATACCTACCTGAATAAAGCCATACCCAGGCACAGGAAATGACTGCAAGGATACGTCACGGTTGTCTACGAAGGGAGCCCTGCGTGTCGTTCCTTCCGCAGATGGCGAAACTTGGTTTGCTTGCTAAGGTATGCTCCTGCCTACCACGCGACCACGTCCAGAGATTTTTCTTAGCTCCTTGCTCCTTCCCAATCGTGATTTGTTGACCTTTATAACAGAAAATTTTTCCCTCGTCCACCCTCTTCTCTTCTTCTCACAAACACATCTCCCAGCTTCACCACTTTCATCAAACGTAACCATCCAAACCGCCTCACTGTTCATCTTACATCCATACCCTCCATTCAAACACATCAAACATCCTTCAGCATCATCAAAATGCCTATGTCTGCTCGTCTCATGTCCATCCCTCTGCGGATCGGTGAGCTCGCGTTTGCCGCCGTAAGTTCACCACCTTTCACCTGAGGTACTCTGAAGCAGCACCATCTGACAGATATCTACTCATAGACCGTGGCTGGCTTGATCGGCTCCTACCTCCACAACTTCCATGAGAGCACCAACACCTGGCCCCAGGGTCGCTTCATCTACACCGAGATCGTTGCCGCCATCTCCATCTTCATGGCTCTCTTCTGGCTCATCCCGACCGCCAGCAGCTTCATCCATTACCTGGCCGACTTCGCCTTGTTCGTGCTCTGGATGGTTGCGTTTGGCTTGCTCGTCAACTTCATTGGTCCTCTCCACTGTGGAAGCGTCTTCCGTTGGAACGACATCACCCAGAAGGGCACCTGTCAGCGATGGAAGGCTGCTGTCGCCTTTTCGTTCCTGTCGTCCATCTTCTGGCTCGCCAGCTGTCTTCTCGTAAGTTCTCTTCTCTCTGACTACACAGCTTGAGTACGTTGCTGACGAGTGTACAGGGACTCTGGTTCGTTCGTCGCGCTCGCCGCAATGTCGTTGCCACTGATGGGGCCACCGACGGGTGAGTTTTACTTGTCCTACTTTGGCTATGATCATTTTATTGACAACGCTCTAGCACCACTCCCAACACCCGCCGCAAGTGGTATGCCACTTCCCGCGTTTAGGTTCCCTCCCCAGGGGCGATTCAGCGCGAACCGGTGTGTCGGTGATTCCGTCGTGCTTGGGCCGAACCCACTCGATTGCAGTGGTTTTTGATCGGTTCCTCCCGGGAACACGGTCTTTACTCTTTGGCGCTCGGCATACCCAAGCAGTTGGAGTGGTGATTCCGGATGTGTTTCTTTAGTCATGGGTGGCATGTGCCAACCTCGCGTCCTCCTGTATTACAAATAGTTTTTAATGACCAATACCCTCGTTAGCAATGGACTCATTGACTGAATACACTTTCTTGAATTTTGTGCCCTGCTTCTCACCTCTGAACCTCGATCAAAGTAACCGCGCTGAGCTCAGAAGGTGTTGCTCTGCGAAGAAACCTGTGATACAGCAGTGGACGCGTGGATCCCGGACGTAACTTGGTAACTTGGTACAATGAACAGACTACATGGCACGAGTACTCTAGCTGACTCATTAACTCTACCCTGTAGTGACACAACAGCATCCATGTGCGTTTAGTGACGAGTATCGAGAGTAGAACTCTTGCTATCTTGCCTAGTAGATGGGCGCGTCCTTAGAACGAGCTCGGTACCCATAATCAGACCTCCATTCCCAGGCCCTTTCAACCTGACTCTCACAACCTGTGACCAGATAGCCTAGACATCATTGCGGAAGACGAACCAAGCAACGAAAACTTCAATTGAACCAGTCACTCTGAACACAGCTGCGCATCTGTCATGACGGTCTCTCTGTCAGTCAGCTTAGAGAACCAGCCATCGGACGGATGGATGGGGCGGGATGTGATCGAGATTGTCTCTTGCTTCTTTGCTTGTGAGGAGGAGAGGAGCCAGGCCTGAGGAGAGATGGGAAGAGTGGAAAGAGACCGCTACCGCTACAGGGTGAAGAGAGAGGGATGGATGGATGGGCTGTGCTAACTCTCGGGAGACGAAAGCATGTTGGACAAGGGGAGTGCGGCGGGCGGGGGTTATTGCTAGGCGCCGATTCGGGGTTGGGGTACGGAGGGAGGAAGAGGCAGGCATGCTGTTGGCGTGGTGGATGAGGGGGTAAGGGTTGGGATTTGTCAGTTTCTGTGTTTGCGAAATGAGGTGAAGGGGAGGGAGGAAAAAGAATGGCTTGAAGGGGGGGTTTTGGGGATTCGTCTGGGTGTGTTTTGTTGTCTCACTTACTTGGAGTTTGGAGATGTATTGTTGGTGCGATATGGGGAGGTGAGGATTTGCTCTCCCTGTTACAGTCCCATGTAGGATGGCGGATGAATCGAGACCGCCGTGAACGAGCTTCCGCGACTTGTTTTGTTGTTTGTTGCGATGCTTTGGAGTAATGTGACTGCACAAAGATGAAGGGTACGTGGTTACGAAAACGGTGGTCTAAGAGTAGTCTAGTGCCAAGCAGCACAAAGGCCTAGCTGGACAGCTCCTAGCAGCTCAATCCAAGAAGGATATAGGTACGTAGAAAAAAGGCCATGCAAGTACCAGGTATTCAAAGCCAACCCAACGAGTATTCCACATGGCGAAAATTGGAAAGCATGGCCGATTCATCGCGAGTAATAAGTAATAAGAAAAGAAGACAAAAACCTCCAGAGTGCAGCAAGGATATTTCAACGCTAGGCTAACCATACCACCCTGTAGCACTGACCTGAGCACCCTCGTCTGACTGTCTGTGCGGGATCATGGGAGTTGTGATATCGAAGGCGTCGATGAGATCTTCCCAGATTGGGAAGTCGAGGTGGAAGATCGCTTGGTGCTTTTCCATGCCGTTGTTCTTGATCTGATCCCTTGTACTTGCGCTTGAGCCATCTAGCATGGAAGCATTAGTAAGAGTTGAAGAAGTCGTTCGACTGACATAGACTTACGAAGTGTCGGTAAGCCGTGGGCATCCTTTCCGATCCCGACAATTCCATCTCGGATCAAGAAACTGACGTAGAACAGGTTCTCCACCGTCTGGCCAAAGGACTGAGGATTGATGACGAATCGAAATAACGATACCCCTCCGTCACTACAGACTCCATATTTGAGCATGATCGCTTGTACCTCACTCTGTGACATGCTTTCGGTGGCCTCCATGTCCGCTTTCTCTTGTCCCTCGGTTTGTAGCTTCGCGAGTGTGTCTCTGATATTCCGGCACAACGTCGTCAGATTCGAGTTTTCTGCCTTCTCGAGATCCGCCTTCTGCAACTCCTCCGGACGAACGACGTCTGCAGGATTCCGCTTTTGGAGTCGTTCTCGACGTTGGATTGGCTTGCGCACTCGTTTTTGTACCGATAATGGGCCTAGTAAGAAACCCGGCACCGCTGGGCGGCGATTGTGAGGGAAGCACAACCTGCGTCCTAGATAATCCCAGTTAAAAGCATCTCCCTCGTCGGCACTGTCTTCTTGAGCACTAATGTCTCCATCGTCTGCAGTATTTCTTCCTCGTCTGCGGTGACTCCTCCCAGTTGGTGCATCTTCCTCTTCGCTCGGACCACGACGCATGAATGTGATGCATTTCGACACAAACTCGTCTAGATCGATACCCTGAGTGGCATCACCGAGTGTGAGCTGCGCAGTTTTCTTTAACGATAGATCGGCAGTGGTAACCAAAAGTCGAGAGTCCAGAGTAGCGTCTGATGTTTGCTTGACAGCCGTAAAATACTCATTCGCACGTTGAAGAGTGTCTATAAGGCCGGTTGAGCCAGGGGTTAGATATTCCGACCGAGAATCTGAAACTCGTCGTCAGTTAAACTTGAGCCTGAGAAGACAGGGAAGTATACCGTTGAGGTCTCTTGTCAAATCGCGCAAGGCTTTGCGCACCGCCCGCCGTTCCTCCGGAGCCTGATCCGGATCATAGTACTGAGTGTCCGCTGCTTCCTCCAGCTCACGCTGGTGTATGGCCTGACTACTCATAGGCGCATCTCGATCCTCTAGTCTCCTCCTTTTGTTGGTTCGTGGTGTAGCAGGTTCCGCTGAAGTTGGCGTTGGGAGCTTCGACGGTGCAGGAACTCTACCCTTCACCTTGCCTTGACGCGACATGTCTGTTGCGGCTTCTCGATTCTCTTTGTCCGATGAAAAGGACGCCGCAGGTGAAGGTGAGAGTGATGCTGCATGGCGTGGTGTGCGACTTGGCCTTTGTCTCCTTGAAGAAGCAGTTTCAGTGCCCTGACTCGCGTTATGCTCTTCCACTGAGGATGAAATATTCGCTAGGCGCGCCATTATTCATCAATTGCGGCGTAGGAAGAAGTGGATGTGAAGGGAGTAGGGAGGTTTGCTCAGATGACGCCAGGCTGCAGCGGCGGTACACAACAGTGTCGCGACAAGATGGCTATAAGAGGTTTCCCAGCGCCAATGTCTGAGATAAAAACTGTTCTGCAACTAATAGAATATCAGATAATCATTTGAAGTCGCGTTGAGGTGACGAAGAACGTGTCCACGGAGGATGTTCTGAAGATCGATCCTGACGAACGTTACCGGGAACGACGATTGAGGGCGTTGGTTGAAAGCACATTTACGCGGTGGTCCAAGCTCCTGCTGCATCTCGGCCCTTCATTTCTCCGGCGCAACTGCAGCTCAGAAGGTCGTGGTACTCGCATCACTTAACACAAGAATTGAGCAAGAGATATAGCTTTCTATTACCATCATGGACTCCTTCTCATTTGTGACCTCCGGCGCGCTGGAGATGCTGGTAAACGTGAAGATGTTGGTTATGCCTCTGTTGCTGCTCATTTACTCGATACTGACGATACGACGACGCAGAGGCAGCCTTGAAGGGCAACAAACAGCTGTGCCCTTTTCTACCCTACTGCAGCACCCGGAGCTTCGACATATTGGATCTAATCAAAGGTACCAATCTCATCAACACGGAGTTATCTACTGTTAATCCCGGATTATAGTCCATATTCAGATCTTTACGTTACCGTACAGCTCTGGGCTGACTCGAAACCGCTCACTGTACCAGTTCAGACAGCTTATAAGCCGTTCAAGACTTCTAGAACGTACGGGATTTGAAACACACTTGACTCGGCGTTGACTAAATCTAGCCGCAGATGGAACGAATGGCTAGAGCTTCCTATAACCATATCGACGATGCCCGTGACATCGCAGCTTGCTATAACGGTATGGGATATTTCACCGACTGGAGGCGATGGTGCACAAGGTCACGCTGTGCCATTTGGTGGAACTACAATACCACTCTTCGATAAGGATAATACACTGCAGAAAGGTCGTCAGAAGTGTCGCATTTACCGGCATAGAGTTGCGGATGGGCTGTCTCTGACTACAACTCCCTCAATCCCACCTTTACCGCGTAGGACTGGCAAGCGGAGCAAAGTCAATGGGCGGACACAGGATTTCGAAGAAGAAGATGAGTTGGAAAGGCTTGAGAAGCTTTTTAAGAAACATGAGATGGGCGAAATCACTCGTGTAGATTGGCTAGATCAGCTGGTCTTTCGCGCAGTCGATAAGAAGAGACAGGAAATCGAAAGTCGGTCAAGCAAATTACGGAGACGAAAAGTGACCAGCCATAGGCCTACGGACACGAGGACTGATGGTACCAAGACCGCTGAAACCAGTACGAATCCACAGATTCCGCCAGAGGACGATGACGAGAGTACGACCGACGACGCTGAAAAGTTCACCCTGGTGATAGACCTTCCTCGCTTTGACTTCCCAGTCGTCTTCACTGATCATGAATACCCTCCTCCACCCATCTCTTCATACCCGCACCATACGCCATCGACGTCTAATATCGCCCTGAAACCACCACCTGAGGTCCAGCTTGGTCCTGGCATAAATGGTACCGCGCATGGTTCGGTCGGGGACGACGGATATATACCACCTCTCATTCGAGTCTATGATCCAGAACTTGGAATTCGAGACAATCCAGCCGAGAACAAACACAGACGGCTCGTCAGAAATCACCGCACAGGTGTTCTTGACCGGGATCTGAAGCCAAATGCCAAGATACGGGATGAACTAAACGTTATTGTATCCTACGGACCTACACAAGAGCTAAACCCGGAAGAGAAAGACCTGGTCTGGAAGTTCAGACAATACCTGACGCGTGACAAACGAGCTCTCACGAAATTTGTCAAGTCTGTTGCTTGGCAGGACCCAAGCGAGGCGCGACAAGCTGTACAGATGCTACCGAAATGGACTGAGATTGATGTCGATGATGCCCTCGAACTTCTAGGGCCGACATTCGACAACCCTGCAGTACGAGCTTATGCAGTGGACCAACTACGGAGATCGGACGATGAGGAGCTCTTGCTGTATTTGTTGCAACTAGTCCAGGCTCTGAAGTTTGAGAGAATACCCCAGGAAGCTGTCGAGGATGCAACTCAGGACTCGTCCTTGGCAAGGTTCCTAATTTCTAGAGCATCTACCAATCTGAAGCTGGGTAACTACCTTCATTGGTATTTGATGGTGGAGTGCGATGACCGAAGCCCGGACCAGACCAAGGAGCATCGCAAGCTGTTTGCAAAGGTAGAGTATGACTTCATGACGGAGCTCATGAAAACAGCAGATGGCCCGGAGCGGCGTAAAGTTCTGCTCCGACAAGGGGAGCTAATAACCGTCCTTTCGAAAATCTCCAAAGAATGTCGGTTCTCTCGAGAAGATCGTCTACGGAAGATCGAGCGACTGAAGAGTTATCTGGCCGATCCGAAGAACGAACTCACGCATTTCGATCCTCCCTTACCTCTGCCATTAGATCCCGCTATCTCCATTGTCGGCTGCTTTCCTGAGAAATCCTTGGTCTTCAAATCCTCTCTCTTCCCTCTCTTGATCCAGTTCAAGACGACCGAGGGGAAGAGATACCCTGTGATTTTCAAAAGTGGCGATGATCTTCGGCAAGATCAGCTGGTGATACAGATAATCACACTTATGGACAGGCTGTTGCGAAAGGAGAATCTAGACCTCAAGCTTTCCCCGTACCGAATCCTTGCCACAAGCGCCAACGCCGGTGCAGTTCAGTTCGTGAGTTCGATGAGCCTAGCCGGAATTGCCGTCACTTACAAGGGGGCCGGCGTGTTGGGATACCTAAAGGCGAACAATCCGGACAGCAGCGAGCCTCTGGGCGTACGGAAAGAAACAATGGACACCTACGTCAAGAGTTGCGCCGGCTACTGCGTGATTACCTATCTGTTAGGTGTAGGGGATCGCCACCTCGACAATCTGTTACTGGCCCCTGACGGTACAGTTCCCTCTCCTATGGCATCCCATCCCCGCCATCCCTCCCCTCACAACCAACCCATGACGCTAACCACCTCCTACCTACCACTTAGGCCGCTTCTTCCACGCCGACTTCGGCTTCATCCTTGGCCGGGACCCGAAACCCTTCGCGCCGATGATGAAGCTCTGCAAAGACATGGTCGACGGCATGGGCGGCGCCAAGTCCGCGCACTACACGGCCTTCAAGCAGTACTGCTTCACGGCCTACACAACGCTGCGCAAGTCGTCGAACCTCATCCTCAACCTCTTCGCCCTCATGGTCGACGCAAACATCCCCGACATCAAGCTCGAGCCGGATAAGGCCGTCCTGAAGGTCCAGGAGAGGTTCCATTTGGAAATGAGCGAGGAGGAGGCGATTAGGGGGTTTGAAGCCCTCATTGGTGATAGTGTCAATGCGATCTTTCCCGTGCTGTTCGATAGGATTCACGATTTAATGCAAGGATTTAGATCTTGAGTTCTGGCTTCGTTGATTCTGGGAGTGCTTCTGGTGTTTTGAGTGGGTGGGCCGTGGGAGGCGTTGCGTGACGGGGTTGGTGGACATGGAGCATAGCTAGGAGCACCCAATGGAGCAGGTTTCGAGGTCGTTTACATGAGCGTAAGGAATCCAAGTCATTGAACAGGTGGAGTTCTCGTGTAGATCACTTTGGCTAGACATTCGCACAATGTTCGACATTTGTCTTCAGTGATCTTTCAGATGGCGTATTACCGTTCAGAAAACGCAGATTGCATGCCCAAAGACCCTTCCGTTTCCTACGGACCTGCTCCAACCCATGAGCATGCCCTTGATCGTTGCTCTCTGCCCGAGCAACCCTCACTGTTGTAGAGTCAGACACACCTCCTTTCAACATACCTGTCCTTTCTTCGCCCTGTGGCCCGGTGCGGAGAATTGACGTAGAAACGACAAGCTTCAGATCCCTACCACAATACCATTCCCGCTGAGATACGATCCGAGCTACAACAGGCTTCTAGATGGGAAAGTGGTGATGGGTTGCTTTAAATGGAGATGTTGTCTGTCTACTTAGGATAGAGAAGGGATTATGGACTTAACTACAAACCTCTTCACAATCACACATGCAGGGGACCAACAGGAGGGGAATGCAGACATGGTTCTGCGGATTTGCCGTTTCTCGATCTACTATTTCTGACCCCACGTGAACGTATACAGACCATAGAGTAACAGTTGAGATGAGCTCAAGGAACGAGTGACCTTGGTCGTGGTATCTTGACAAAACCCCCCAACTCATAACCCCTCACGCGCTTCAAAATCGAAGCCCGGAGCATAACAGTGTAGGACTCCAGTCCAGTCCGCCATGTGCAAACTCCAAAGTGAACCCCAAAACAGGACTTTCCTACTGGGGGAATCATCCCAAGAGACCCAAAACGCCAAAGTCAGATGCTCCGTTGCGCTGTTCCTCGCCCGCACACGGCGCCCATGCCTTCCTGGCACGGAGAGATCTCTCAATAGCTCCGCTGTTTCGCGTCCTGAACCAGCACCTTCTCGTCGACGGGGAGATGCTTCTTCCTGTAGTCCTCGCACTTGACGCTTACAATTGACAGCTTGATGCCGCCCCAGCGTCCCTCCTCGATGATTAGCGCCGTGAGTCGGCCGCCGCTGACGCAGCCCGAGTCGAGACCTTTGGTGTAGCGCTTAAGTCGTAGGCCGCGTTTGGCGTCGTGGCCGTAGATGACCGTTGAGCGGAAGTGGTGGCGGAGTTTGCGTTGGTATTTGTTCCAGAGCTGCGGAGCCGCGTTAGCTGATTAGTTGTTGTGCGCAGAGGGAGCGCTCTGGGCGAGGGGTTTTGGTGGGATGAGGGCCAGGGTTCGCACCTTGGTCCAAGGAATGCCATCTCTTCGCTCGCTCGGTACATGGGTATCGAGGTCTATGGTCCTCATGTTCATCACCGCAAACGGGTCTTGTTTTTCAAGCTCGACGCCCGGCACCAATCCCGCGTGCACCACGACCACCTCGCCCATCCCACCAATCTCCCCAACTTTCAATATCACCGGACACTTCCTAAGCCAGTCAACCTGCCGCGCAGTTAATTGCCGTGCCAAGGCCCGATCCCGGTAGTCGCCGTGCGAGAATGACTCTTCACCCATATCGTCGCTGGCCCATTGCGGGTCTTCGTCCGGACCCTGAAGCGGGAGCTGCTTGGAGTGGAGGTCGCGGTAGGCGAGAAGCACCCTATCTTCGTGGTTGCCGCGCACGCAGGATGCGCCTATTTCATGGCCGAAATCGACCACGCCAGGCGAATCTGGGCCTTTAGAGATCATGTCGCCGGCGAATATAAGGTGGTCGTTCCTAGGGTGGAAGCGAACTTTGTCGAGGAGCGAGAACACTTGGACGTTGTGTTAGCAACGTGAACGTATAGTCCTGGGAACGTCTCAATGTTTTATCGTTACTGGAACTTACACTCGTGCTTGCAACCGTGAACATCTCCCACAATAACTAATCGCTTCCCAGTCCGCCCAGATTCTACTCCCGGTACTAATCGTCTGTCTAGCGTCTTCAACTGCACCATGTCGGTGAACACAAGCCCCTTGTTACTTCCAAACCAGCCCTTCCCCGTCTTGATCCTGCCATCCAAGCTTTCGCTGAGTAGAAGATGCTCCTCCCATTGGGGCTCCAGATACCACTTCCAGCTCAACCAGCACGCGCCCACTAGCAAAAGGTATACCAGCAGGTACCGCTGAAATCGATAGGCGGTCATGGCGTGCTTCCAACGGGACCGATTACTACGGTCGGGTGAAGGTGATTTCGTCTGACCATACTTCGGGTTCGTGCGCCACTCGTTCTTCACCAAGTCTATCAGCGGCCGCGGGGGCCGAGTGCGGTAGAAGGATCTCGAGGTGTAGTAAGGTAATTCTTCAGACGCCATATCGTCCCCTGCCTGGTAATTCTCGGGCCGGAACAGCTCATCCATCTCTTGCCGTGGCGAGTCCGTTCGTTGTTCGTGCACGTAAAATCCACCCGAATAAGGTGATTTCTCATCCGAGGCTGTTTTGCTGTTGGATCGATACCGTGTCGGCGAATTCGGTAAGGGCATCACCCGCGGACCCGTTGAGGCGCATTGTGGCATGTCTTGTTCGAGGAGTCTCAAAGGAGACGCAACATTGCGATAATACGGAATGTCGTCCTTGGGCAGTCTTTCTTCCATCGTTCGTTCTACAATGCCAAGAAGAAGCTAGAGGGCTTGGTATGTGAGATTGGACGCATTCAGCCAACGATTGCTCAGCCAATGATGATAAGCATAGGAGAAGATAGAGAAGCACGTATGTAGAGAATTAAAAGAAGGAAATAAACTCCTGCTATGATAATTGTACCTCTTGCGCCGTAACCAAGATTCAGCGTCATTGATCGCCAGAAAGGATGAAAGATTCATGCTGTACGACTTTTGGTTCTATCAATAGTGGACCGTGCCTCCTCTATAAGGTTAGGCTTTCCTCAGGGCTATCCAATCACACCTCAACGGGAGCAAGGACGACCCGCTTTAACCGACTAAGGGACAGCCTTACCGTTACAAGACGAACCCTCAGGCGAGGCAGCTCGTTCCAGCTTGTTGAGCTTAAAGACCCGCTAAGCAGTTCAGGCACAGTAGCAGATAGTAAGCTCAACACTCCATGGCGTAGCATGTCTAGATAGATTCTCGCTTCATCTATACCGCTCATACGCCTCCTCCTCTTTCAATCTTTGCTGAACAATCTCCACTACGTATCTATCATACATATCCTCCACCCGAGTGCCTTTCTTCAGAACCTCCCGTTCATGATGCACTGCCTCCTCCTTCGTCACGCACACCAAGTCCCTCAGTCTAAGCTTCGAGCTCTTTTGCCCTTCCCAACGCTTATCCGCGGCATATCCATCTTCGGGAGGCTGCCATCGCACAAGAGTGAGCCGTGTAGGCAGCCCGCTGACAACGCTTTTGCCCCTGTAGACCTCTTCAATCAAGTACCCAACGTCGTCCTTCGTAACCGGTATCTTCAGTCCCTTCTCGTCCTCTCCAGCGGCCTTGGCTAGCCGTTGCTCTGAATTCTGCAAGTTGCCTAGTATACTGTCATACATCTTGTCCCGTCCCTTGCTCGGCACATACTCGTGCGGATAGCTAGTGAGTTCCAAAATGACATGACTGGCAGCGGCGTATCCAAATACCGCCGGCATGGTCCCGAGTACAGGGAGAATTCTGATCCGGAAGTCGGGAAGAACGCCGAGTTCGTTGACTTTGCCTTTCGCAAACTCCTCGTCCGATAACGGTAACAACTCCGCCTTGCCTAGCCCAGGTTTCTCCGTCGAGTAAACGACTGGTATACCCTCGGTGACACCCAGAGCCCGTAGTCTTCTCCTAGTCGACCGTGACAAAGGATCCTCCATGCTCGACGAGATATCTCCAATGAAGACGTTCGTTGGGTCAGATTTGCACCCCGCTCCCATTGATGATATGACCGGTAGCGAATGCTGATGGCAATACTTCAACAGCACAACCTTGCTGTCAATATTGTCAATAGCGTCGATTATGTAGTCGGGTCGCCGTCCATCCCAAGCCTCCAATTGCACCGAAGCAACCCTTCCACTGAACAACTCGTTTCGACAGTCAAACTTCACCCAAGGCGTCACCTGCTCCAATCTCTTTCTGATACAATGAACCTTTGGGGTGCCCACATCCGCGAGGGTCGCCACCGCATGGCGGTTGAGTGAGGAGAGTGTCACCTGGTCAAAATCGATGAGTCTGATTTTCGAAACTCCGGAGCGTGCAAGTGCAGAGGTAGCATGCGAGCCAACACCACCACATCCGATCACCACCACGAAGGCTGTCCTGAGCCTGGCCAGACCCTCGTCGGTTAAGAAGACACGGTTGCGAGCAAGCTGTTCGAGGATGAGATCTGTGTATGAAAGTCAGTACAACATACGTATTAAATAATCCTTGCGGCTAATGTACCCTCATCGTAATCTCCCTGTCGAGCCCTAAGCGCCAGAGCAGCACTACGCTGGTCTTCTGTCATAGAACTTGGTATTTTAGATGCGGCACCGTAATCTGTAAGCTTCACTTGAGCTGTTCAGCATGCGCCTTACAAGAGCCATCTAGGGTACTACTAATCTCAAAGAGTCTTACCCCGTTCGCATTTCCCTTCTCATCAAAGCCGGGTATCGAAGCTTTCAGGTCTTCGACTGCAATCTGCCGCCGTAAAGCCTGTATGCCAAATATCGCACCGGCGACTGCTACACCGGATAGTAAGGCTGTCCCAACCAGCTGTGCATTGTGGGAAGAGGCCTGCCGCTGCAGCCACGAGGACATGGTCTCTGGTTGTTCGTCCTCCACCGCAAATCGTACTGTCTTCCTCCGTCTATCGTTTCGCCTTGCCATGGCACAAGTGGAGAGCTAAGGTATACATACTGATTGATGGTAACCAAGCTTTGCAATAATACTGAGGATATGTTTGCTGTCCAATAAATACAGATTTATAGCTCCGTAAGGTTGGACATAATATGGGATACGCTAAGGTCCATCCCTGTAGCTAGCTTGCTTCTAAGAAACGTCCGTCGTGTGTTTCTCTAACTTCATCATATCCAAGAATCGCAGGTGAGTTATCGATGATCAAAGCTCCACCAAGATCCTCAGATAAACCAGCCACTGATGTCAAACCCAACAGAACTCTCAATGAAGATACCCCTCACCAGAGCTACCACGACTCGTCCGAGCCGACGACTCAATTACCGGCTCTGGACGACAATGACTGAGCAACGTGAACAGAAATCTTAGAGATATACTCTGCTGGTTCTGGATCTCTCAATACATTCCCATGTCCTCATCCATCGCCTTCGCTGATCTCTGCACCAAACCTGTGGTTTCACAATCTCGGACTGGAGCATGGAAGGCGTGATGCTGCCATGACGATACCAGCACGTTCGGAGGTCCCTTGCTGCCTTATCACAGACTCCTCGCCGACCACGCAAGTCAGGGTCAGGGGTGGGTATATTTATGGTACTTGTCCGTCCGCCAGGCTCTGTGGTGGGGTGGCGAAGAAGGATACCGGTGATGGCGTGATCTTGTAGTTTTCAATCGGATGCTAGAGCTCCGTAAGTGTTCACCGAGTCTGGATTCTGTCATTATATGCTGAGGTGTGATAGGTCTTGTATGCCCACTTTTGGGAGCGTCGAAGCCCCGTGTTGGGTGCATAAGGTCGGCAGGAGGTCATGGGGGTCCGGCAGGAGAAGAAGATGAAAGGCCCGGTGATGAGTACATGTGTCAAAAGCCAAAGTCTTAGGGCAGCCTGCCGGTGCTTTGTTGCATGGCAAGGTTGCCAATGAGAACTCGAGAGCTAATCTGAGGGCCTTTCGAAGAGTTTGAGTTCATTGCTACAACAGTCTCTGCGGGCTTGTACGATGTAGTGTACATTGAGCTATACCAATTTCTATATCTAACAGTATCTAGCTTTCCCTCCCAAGAAACTTTATCTATACATACTCTGTCGCAAATTACCAAGTGGAATTCCTTATGGTGACCTCAATTATTCGCTGTCATGGAGCTACATGTACGATCATGACATAAATGACAACAACACCCAACCAACACCGTCGCTATGAGGATCGTGCACGGGCGTTGTAGTGGTGGTTCGTAAGCAAAAACTGGGACGCTATAGTAAGGTAAGGTCTGCCTCGTCGCCTCCATCCGAGGGTAGTCCAATTTGGCCATGGGATTATTGCTGAAGGTTCTTTAGTGTGGGTAAATCTTGCCTTGATCGAGCCAGAAGTCAATCGTCTCTCCGTGCAGTCCGTCGTTGGTAGGATTTCGGTGGTTTTCATGGAGATGCTGTCGAAGCAGAGCGCGAGTCGCATGTACATATCGATTACCCAGGTTGCATTCAGGAAGTCTACAGCAGTACTCGACGCCGAAGCAAAATCGCTCCCATCGGTCCAAGTAATCTTGCTGCGCGCGGCGTCTCCTGCGTGCGACAAGAATCCTAGCACAGTCACCAATTTGGTTCTTCACCTCGTCTGTGTCTAGATAGGCATCGGTGGCGTTTTTGATCTTTTCCAGGGTGATATGCCGGTCTCGTTTCGTCTTGAACTCATCAAATTTCATGGACCCGAGGCCCCTTTCGACGTTAAGACGGAAGTATGGGACTTTGTCATCCGTAAGTCTTAATACCGTAGTGTGAGTGTGTTCTGAGTCTGTGGCCCATTTCTTAGCAATGTTGGCGTAAGCGTAGTACATTTGCAGTCCGGCCCCGCGTAGAGGCTCAAACTCGGTGGGTTTTCCTGTGCCAATGCTGACCAGCGCACCAAGCGCGGTATCGCGGTCGCTATTCATCATCTTTACTTCTCCGTAAGCTTCTTCACTGGGATTATTCGCGCCAAAGCCTCCGTCGATGAATTCGAATTCATCTTTACTCCCGATCTTCACCGACTTGAAGTAGAAGGGAGCAGCTGATGTCGCCCTGGCAACATCCCGTATAGGGTAGTTGTCAGGATGACCTGGGTTCCTCTCAAGAGGATTGATACCAGGCCCTTTGATGTGCCGGTATGTCCGAAAGAGGTAAGGTACTCGTACGCCTCGGAGGAAGAACTTTTGCCATGCAACAACAATCCTATGTTCAATCAGAGCGAGTTCGTGCCTGGCCTGAGGAGGTGCATCACGTACGTCCGACACATCTCTTCGTTTGCAGGAAACATGGCCACCGCGGCTGGCGGCATACTTCTCCTTTGCAAGACCTCTTCGATAACACCTTCCAGGGTGCGAGAATCGTATTTGTCCCTGGGCCACCACAGAATAGAACGGATATGACCTGTCCGTGGTCGACCAAATACCCTCTTAGCAAGGGTTTCATATTCTGTGATGCAATCGTCTACTTTCATTCGAAGGCGACCTAACATGATAGCGATGAGCCTGAAGAGGTGGTCAATAACCTTTCAAACTAGGTAACATACTCACGCTATCTTACCCTCCAGTGCTAGTCCCAGCCATATAATCGAAATAATGACAAGGGAGATAATTGGAGGACGGAGAGGTAGCGCCTAGTGATGGCATCTCTTGCGTTTGGCTGTGCGAAGCAGAAGTGCTGACAGAACCATTCTGGCCCACCTGAGCCTCCAAAGGCGAGGTGCTGGAACACGCAGCCGGGGATTCTTGCTCACTTCGCGCAATGGCGACCATGAGGGCCTGTAAGATGAGGAGACTTGAGTAGCCTCGGACACCGCCTCCATCTGACCTACTATCAGTACCACTCTATCACTCTGGCAGTCGCTTGAGACGGGTTGGGACTAACCCAAGGTCAACAGCATTTTCTGCTCCCAGGGATTGTCATGGCCGGACGGATCTGGTGCTGCGTGCAGTAACGGTGATCTCGATAGTCGTGTCTCATTAGTTGTTAAGCTGGGCTGGTTTGGCTGTCCTGGAGTGGAGACTCCTGTCGCGATGTTGCTAACGGTCGGATGCGATTCGAAATGCGGACTTCCCTTTGGGCGAGCACCAACAAAAGAGTCATGCTGCTTGGTATGCAAAGATGGTACAGGATCCGATGGAGGATCAATATGTACGTTATCCCACTGAGTAACTCTTCTCCAGTCACCAGATGGTGCTGGATCTGGTCTTGAACTCGAGAGCATTTACAGGAGCGCGGCCAATGGCATAAAAAGCTAAAGCACCAATTTAAAGACAGGTCAGAGGTAGCGACAAGACAACATTGACACCTCAAAAAGACTCCCTGACTATCAGGCAACCTATCCTGCAGCGGGCTGCATTGGACTCCCAAAGCTCCAGCCTCCACGAGGCTGCCAACTCGAGGTGAAGACAGAGCAGAGGTGCGCCATCTCCTTACCCACAAATGAGGAGCCGCGTCAGAGAACCTCGGCCGTGTGTGATGACAAAGCCCTAACGATGCAGATCGGAAGGCTTGAGTGATAACTTATGGTTATTGACGTTGACCAAACAGGACTAAGCTAACAAGGTCTGCCATCGCACATAGTCAGTCATGGTGATGGAGAGCAAAAGTGCTAAGGCTGCGTACAGTAGCCAGCAAAATCCAGTCGTCCGTAGCCTGGTGAGCAGCCCCAACCCGTTACACTTAGTCCAGTGCCACGAGCATGATCTATAGCCACAGACAGAATTTTCTCCGAATTCAATATGTGGCTCGTAATAATAGGCTCACAAAGATGAGAAGCAACATTGGTGGGGGTTGTACCATAATACTTGCATAAGAGGATTACCTATCTGCGCCCACCTTTCAGCTAGGGCTCAGGAGCCTAAAAGAGCGATGAGATGACCGGATGAGGCTAATTTAGACGAGAGTCATGCAATCGCTGGAGTGGGTGCGGTGGAGAAATGCGTAACTGGTTCCTGGCTGTACATACTTTGTAACGCTCACGGCGGGTTGGTGGAGCCACCCTGGCGGTATTGAGGCGGGAGCCCCAACTCATCCGCGGGCTATCACTGTGTCAGGGCATTACGGACAACCCTTTTATTACGTCTTTTTGTCGGCCGGTTCGAGATTAAACATTGCTGATATGCTAGCATAATAGATGCCATGAGGAAGCATACACAAGGAAGCATGAGTAAGCATGCGGACCAAATCTCATGCACATATAGCATATCTCAGAAAATATATGGGTTAAAGACTAAGTTGGTCCATGCGACTTTTCACACCAGAATCTGGCCCCCAAACCCGGTATTTTTCATATACCCTGATACCTAACCACCTAACCTAACCAACCTAGCACTAACCCAAACCACTGCAATATATCGACCAGCGAAGTCTTTTATGAAGTCGCGTGGACCAACTTAGTCTCATACCCAAATTATATACTAGCATTGTAAGTAACAAAACACAGCCACGGGTTGAACATTTGCGTTATGGCCCAGGCTAGGTGACAGAGAAGGTGGCAGGCTCCAGCGTAGGGTTTCTAACCGAAGGCAACTTCAGAAGTCAACTTCGGAAGGCACTAGGCAACTTCGATAGGTACCTTATGCATTCTAATGTATCTGGATCGGAGCGGAGTCCATGGGCGGCTACCGCTGTGTCCATAACCTATAGTTGTCAGCGGTTTACTAATAAGCTGAGTATCGTGACGTGTTAGGAAGCCTCAGAACGGACTCTCATTGCCTACCGTTGATGCACACCAGTACTCGTGATTGGTCCATGTGATGGGGTGTATTATCTTACACTCGAAAACACGGCTGCGTCACACAATGCACCTCTGGCGCTCTTAAAAGGGCGATGTCGCCTCAGGTCGTGCAAGTGACCTGGCAATCTGTTTTCTATTTAATTTTCATGGTCACTCGAGCCATTTACTGAACTTCCGCAACGGCCTGAAGTCATTCTAGTCCGTTATATAATGGACCGATCTGTGCTCCGCTGCGCTGATCCTGGAGCAGCGCGCCCTTCAGCTATTGAAGGTGCAGAGCCGTCCAGAGCTGTCTCGAGTCCGCGTTCGTCGATTTCGTCGAATCGGGACCGAAAGGAACCTCGTGCGATTTTGTACGATCCTTCAGAACGGGCGCTGTCGACTCTTAGCATCACAACGCTTGAGCGTGAGTGTTGGCCCTCATAGGTTGGGAGAATCGACGCTGATCTCTCACAGAGACCTCGGATAAGTTCGAAGTACGCCTACCTTCGTGGAAGAACCGAGTCGACATATATGTCGATGAGAAGGCCAAGGAAGGTTTCGTTGCAACGGTACACTTGAATCGACTAGGGTCCGTGAAGAACTGGCAGCGTCGACTACGGCATAACTATACATCCCTTTACGTCAAGGGAGTCAAGCCTGTAGCCGTGTCATAAATCAGGACCTTCCCAGGATACGATTTAGTTCTGTTGAACGAGTCGGTGTTGTCATCTTAAAATCGAACGTCATCTTAAAATCGAACGTCATCTTAAAATCGAACGTCATCTTAAAATCGAACGCTGTGTGCATTTTCTATGTAAGACCACTAAGCAATCGAGCGGCTAGACCCAAATCCCAACACACCCCTTGAGTCAAGACGCTGCCGTGACTGCTAGAAAGGGAAACAAACAGCCTGAAAACCAGGCAACTGGCTATGCCCCGTAGCAACTCTCCGTGTGAACAACACCCAGTGAACAACCCCCTGTGTGCATATCCCGCATGTCAACTAAAGATATAGGGTTTGAGAATGGGCCCCTTCTTTTTGCCGTCCTTGAGGACTAGCTCTTGGTGTTTCCTCCAGCAGTAGCCCTTCAAATGTCTTGACTTCCTGCAGTGACTGCACTTCAGTCTCTTCTTTCTGCTTTGTACTGTCAGCATGACAATATTGTTCTCAAGATTCTCATCATTCTTCATTCTCCGCTCATTCTCTAGTAGCATTTCCATTGCTTTTGCTGTTGTTGTGTCATCAGTAGCACTTCAGATTTGTATGAGAGATTGATACTTGACTGACAGACTCATTGACCGACAAAGAAGAATTCATTCATCATTGTTCATTTGAACATTCATTAGCTTCAAGGACTTTCACACGCATGAACAAGTCAGAAAGAGATTTGATTTCATTGTATCATAGAGTGTAAACTCATGAGTCGGACACATGAACTGAGCATTGTACATCAGATTGCAGAAGCTTGCGCAACTTTGTGAGCATCTTGCACTCATTGTTGAACTTCTTCTCTGTCAACCTTCTCTTGATTTCAGCAGACAGTGTTGGTGTCATGAAATCTGCTGCTTTCTTTCATTTATCCTTGCTCTGTCACAAATGGGCTTGTATGTTGACGAGCCACTCCGCAAAGATGTGTTCTGCAAGTCTAAGGATCGTGGACGTGGTGACCTTGGTCATTGTGTGTGTGTTGTAGGGCTAGGACTCAAGATAATGGCGACAGTGAGGTAGGAAAGACTTCTCGTAGCCTTGAACGGTAAGACGTGTCGTGGTCTACTAATGGAACAACAAACAAGCAGATTTGGTTGTATTTTACACGCAATCCGCGCTCATAAACTGTTGAACAAGTTGAATTTATATTAAAACTAAACGCTGTGTGCGTCTTCTACGTAAGATCCAACACCTTCTCATGTCTGAATAGTTCGTCTGGGTATCTTGACGGAGTTTGCCAGCGGTGTTTTGACGAGGACAAGCACGGAGTTGATGGCTACCCGAATTTCTGTGTCACTATACGAATCCTGCAGGAAGACGACCTCTTCAAAAGACATTAAGGGCTGTACGCTCGATATCGTATAGCACAAAGAGAATCAGCTTAGTGAACAAGACTCGCACAGCAAGATTCGTCAGTCTTTCCTGCGAAGCTCTGGGCTCTGGGCTATGTGATAATAGCTGAAGGTGGGAACAGTAATGTCCCCAAATTTAACCGTTCCGTGTAGCTGTGAAATGCAAGTCGGGAAATGCAAATTAAATCAATCCAGAAACATCCTTATATTGCCACCAATATGCTCCAGATCCAGCAGAAATGTGTCGTGCCCGAACAGGGAAGTATCTTCTCCTAGCTCTACATGCGTTACCGATCTATTACCAGCGACTCTCAGGGTCTCCGCTATCTCTCGCTGCTGCCACGCGGGAAAAAGGATGTCGCTGGCCACACCCATAACTAAAGTCGGATGGTTGCGCAATGGCATTAGACCAGTCACAAGATCTTCAGGTGGGCTTGAAAGAGGGCGTGCAGTAGGATCGGTAAGCATTTGCTGTTGGTTAAGGGATGGTTGCTCTTCATAAGGTCTCTCTGGGAGAGTCAAATTGCAGGTCTGATCCGATTCTATGTCTCGCTGGCCAGCAGCAAGCTTGGCCTGGTTGCTGGTACGGAGTTGAGACATTTGATTCTGGTGCTCTTTGCCCAAGTCGAAGAGATCCATTGCCTTTGAAACGTAGAGCCAGCTGTTCGCATCATACTCGAGGCAAAACTTCTCCCCGGCGTGGTCGAGGTATGTCTCAATAAGGAAGTCCGGGCAAAGGGCGGGCTGCCGCCGCGGATCGGCTCGTCTTCTTCCAAACCGCTGCTCCCATTCCGGTCCGCTTCGGTAAGTGACCGTTGCAATCTCTCGTGCCAGCTTCATCCCGACGTGAGGTGGAATCCGATCATAATAGAATCCTCGAGACCAGTTGGGATCCATCATCAGAACCTGCCTTTGAGTATGTCGCATAGCTATACTATACGGGTGGCTCCTCGCACATCCCGAGATGCTAACAATCTTGCGCACTCGTTCCGGAAAGAGCACTCCAGCAGCCAAGCTTAGCATGCCTCCCATGCTTGATCCAACGCTTGCGTATAACTTCTGGATCCCCAATCCGTCAAGCAACCTGAACTGTGCCCGCACCATGTCCTCCATCGTGAGGATAGGGAATCGCGTAGCATACGGCTGACTGTCCGCCGGGTCTCTGGAGCTTGGACCCGTACTTCCATAGCAACCACCTATAACGTTTGTGCAGAGGACGAAGTACTTGTTCGTGTCTAGAGGCCCTCCAGGGCCAATAAATTTCTCCCACCAACCTGGCTTCGGATTTGCATCCGTACTATGCGCATGACTCGAGGCCGAAAGACCTGTGTGTAAAAGTATCACATTGCTCTTATCTTCGTTGAGTCGGCCCCAGGTCTCATAGGCGATGCTGAACTGGGGAAGCACACCGCCCCAATCCAGAAGTAGAGGTTCACGAGAATGGAAGTTGCGGTGCTTGCCAGTTGTATATGACGGCTCGGGGCCGGATGAATGCGAACGCACCGAAAGCGTGGCGGTCTTGGCCTCTCGGGCGTCAAGGCACGGGAAGGACAGGGCTGGATTGCTGGAGTCAGGCGGTGACGGTACAGGCTCCTCTAGAGCTTCGGCAACTGCTGCATGAGCATTCTGACGCGAAATCGAGTGAAGCAATCTACAACTATATGGTGGCTGGTGATTCCGGTCGCATGTTGACCAGGGAAGCGCTGTTCGATGGGTTCGTTCGAGGTGATGCGGAGTGCCTCGCAGAATGCTTGTCACAATTCGCCCACTCGCAACCAAGCTCCTGGTGCCACTCATGATTATCAAGAATGGGTGGGATAATGTTGCAGCAGACGGCAGCTTGTAAAGGCCCCAGAAAAGAAGTCGAAGCCATTGTTCTTCCTTAGTAACCCAGTATCTACTGGTTTGCTTGCTAAATGTGAAGCTCCAAGTCTGACACCATTCCACGTGATGTCAGACTAACCAGATGTGGATCTGAAGAATGCCTGGATTTTAAAGCGTAAGAACGGCCAGATGTCACCAAGGTCCAGCGTCGCAAAGACTTTCGATTCGCAACAACGAACATTTACTCTAACTACAGAAAGACACACATTGTGGGTTCTACCTCCAAGTGGTTGACATCTCGCATTGGTGCAATCCAATCTCATAATGAAGTGGACCTGGAAGTAACTCCACCCAATCATGAAAGCATGTGATGGTCCAGGGCCTCTAATATCTGCCGATTACTCTACTCCGTGAGCCAAGGGAAACCGAGAGTGTAAGAGTATCTTGTAGATAGCAATGCCTGTCGCACACAGCTCTTCCGACGGACTGTCATGAGCCAACAAACCTTACGAGTATTCGCCGGGGTGACACTTGTCTTCATTGAATTCATGACACCACTCGAGATCAGCTTTCACAACCTGGATACAGGCGCTGACCGGTATGGCGAATCAATATAGGTAGTCCGGGTCTTACCAAGGTAGTGACATCTTACGAATATGACACAAATACGTACGGGTAAGGTACCTGTACCTAGATGACGTTTCTCTTCCGGGGACCTTAAAGTACACTTGCCGAATGGAGAATGAAGGAGTGTGAGGCACAGAGAGTGCCGGGCGGACGATCCTGCAGCGCAACTCCGATAGCCGTGTGTGCAGAAAACATGTGAACATTGCAGCCCCGGTACCAAGTTTCCTCTCGTTCTTGCTCCTATAATAAACCCCGGCCAGCAATTGCGATCCTACTGCGAAAATGTTCATCATGTGTCGGACATATATCTTTCCATCCAGACAGGGTGAACTCGTACAACTACCTTGGTGATCAGCTGAAGAGCCCCCCACTCACCAATTATAGATCGGAAGAAACGATAGCGTTCGGCTAAGCTTTCGAAACATCTTGACATTGTCACCGGTCTTACCCCTTTGGATTTAGTGCGATCTTCGTCTCTTTCCAGGAAACCCAGCTCAGACAGAGCGGAGAGTGTTACGTGCATGTCTGTTGCACCGACCATTTATCCCTTACTTGGAGTCCTTGACCCCCTTCGACCAGCTTGCAAACCGATTTCCGAATCTCTTGGAGGGATGCACCGCGGTGTTGAAACTGCTGAGGTGAGCATTGCAAATTGAGGGACGGGTTGTCAACACACCTCACCAAGTGCTGACTGAACTTCAGAGAGCAGTTCGGTCGTAGAGATCTCAGTGATCTACGTCTCGAACATACCGCTATCATTCTCCTTTCGCCATAACCGTATCGAGATCCTGGATAAGGACATTCTCACTGGTTTCATATCGTTGCCGTCCAACTCCTCATTGAACTTACATCGACCCTCCACAACCCATCATGTTCACATTCAGGAAAGCCTTGATTGTGGCAGCTTTAACTCTCACCCTCATCTACCTCTTCAGAACATCACATACAACGACTCCCTCAGTTTTGATAAAAGACACAACCGAAGGTCGACGACCCGGGACCGATGCTGCTCCCTACCCTACCGCCACGGGTGGGGCCGCGTACAAGCCGTCACAGTCGGGTAGACCGTATCCACCACCAAGCGCCTCCAGAAAGAAACCACCGACGCAACAGACTTTGACGGATATTGCAGGCAAACCGTTGAGAGAACAGCTCCAATACCAGTTCCCTTACGACGTAGAAGGGAAGTTCCCCGCTTACATATGGCAAACATGGAAATATACGCCAGCGTCAGGGAAGTTCGAAGAGGCCTTCCGACCGGCAGAAGCAAGTTGGACGGAGGCGCATCCCGGCTTTGTACATGAAGTCATCACCGACGAGGTTGCTGTGCATCTGATACGGCATCTTTACGCCTCAGTGCCGTCGGTCCTTGAAGCCTACAAGGCCCTTCCTCTTCCCGTTCTGAAGGCTGATTTCTTCCGCTATCTGGTGCTTCTCGCCCGTGGCGGCATCTACACTGACATCGACACCTTTGCGCTTAAATCCGCAACGGAATGGATACCTGCGGAAGTACCGCGATCATCGATCGGCTTGATCATTGGCATAGAAGCAGATCCAGATCGGGAGGATTGGCGCGATTGGTATTCGCGCCGCATCCAGTTCGTCCAGTGGACCATCCAATCCAAGCCTGGACATCCTGTTCTACGCGACGTCGTGGCAACGATCACCGAAGACACCCTCCGGATGAAAAAGGCAGGCATTCTTAAATCCGGCAAACTGGACAAGTCCGTGGTAGAGTTCACAGGGCCAGCGGTGTGGACCGATGCGATCTTTAAATACTTCAACAATCCGGAATACTTTGAGATGGAGCGAAGTAAGGGCAATATATCCTTTGAGCACTTCACGGGCATGACGACACCAAAGAAAGTTGGCGATGTGGTGGTCTTACCAATCACATGTTTCAGCCCGGGAGTGCAGCAGATGGGGGCTGGGGAGCCTGACGATCCGATGGCTTTTGTGAAGCATGATTTTGAGGGTATGCAGCATCATCCGGAGAGGCCATGTCTTTTGAAATGCTGACATAGACCACCTAGGCACGTGGAAGCCTGAATCGGAAAGAATCAAAATCCACAACTAGTTCTCCGCCACGAATGACGATTCCTCTTTCTGGTCTACAATTCTCATAGCATCGGACTGCACCGTGTTAGTGCTTACGGGGAATGAGATACGACGGGTTAAAACACAATAGACTTGGGAAGGCACGCACACATATCATGATAACATTGCAGCTATATTCAAATTTACCCCGTCCCCAATCTCTCTCTCGATCTCTCGTCATCTCCATTTCGTGCTCAATTACCTCAAGACACACTTTTCAAGAGCTGAATCTTGTGTCCATCTCCTGGCCTCTGCTGCGTCACTCTTTTCCTGCCTTACTAGCGGGTGTTGTCTTATGGAGCGGGCGCAGCTTTATTGTATATAACGTCACGCATATCCGTACACGTACGCCACCCATGGCTAAGCCGTACATCATACTATGGACCAAACAGTGCAATGTGGATTTCACTGCTGAGGAAGGAAAGGCAGTGATCTGCTGTGAAGCGGATCCTCCTATCGCAAGGTTATGCTTCAGTTGAATGTTTACGGGTTCGACGGGGGATGGGTTGTAGATGTTGCGCATCAAGACCATCAGATGTGACCGCAGCCAGAATTACGGCGAGCCACAAACGCATAGCGCGCAGTAGCCCTTCGCGATATCTGCTACTTCGTGCAAAGTAGAGGAACTAACCACCACCATCACCACAGTGTCCTGCTCATTCAGTCCCCAAAATGGTCAGTCCCAGAAATCTTCCTCCCCATCCCTACCTTCCACTCACACCCTCACCAAATCACCTACTAACCCCTCCTCCCCAAGGCACGCAACTCCGAAAAAGCGCAATCGATGCTCTTCCGCTTCCGGGCACAACAAGCCGCCGACCTTGGCATCATCGACGCCGGCCGCACCCGCCGGCCCAAGATCATCACCGAAGTCTCCTCGATCCCGTCGTGCGAGAAATGGCGCGGCCAGGTCCTCAAAGAGATCTCGCGCAAGGTGTCCAAGATCCAGGAGTCCAGCCTCTCCGACTACCAGATCCGCGACCTCAACGACGAGATCAACAAGGCCATGCGCGAGAAGCACATGTGGGAGGTGCAGATCCGCAATCTGGGCGGGCCGAATTACATGCGGGGCGGGGGGAAGGTGTATGATGATGAGGGGAGGGAAATTCCGGGCGGGGGGAAGGGGTATAGGTTCGTGTGGCCCCTTGGCTGTGCTGTTGCTCTGTGTGGGGATTGCGTGAGGCTTGTTGGGGTGGTTGCTCACAATTCTCCCCGCGCAGGTATTTTGGACGAGCGAGGGAGTTGCCGGGGGTGAAGGAGATGTTCGAGGCTGCGAAGCCGAAACCGCCGCCGGATAAGCCGCTGGAGGGGCGCGCGGATCTCCGGAAGCAGGTCGATGCTTCGTATTACGGCTATAATCTTGATGAGGAGGATGGCACGTTACTGGCTTACGAGGCCGCCAAGGAGAAGGAAGCGTTTGAGAACCTGTTGAAGAGCGGCGATGGCGACGCCGATCCGGATTGGGAGCCTTTGCCGGGCGATGTGGGGGATGGGAAGGGCTGGCGGTTACCGACGGCGGAAGAGGTCCAGGAGGAGCTGGTGGAAAGAAGGAGACGGAAACTTTTAGATCAGCTCGGATGAGTGGGCATTGAGTTCTGCGCTTTACACAGCATAGCAGCGGCGTTACGGGGAGTAATCCAGTAACATTGGGTATCTCAGAACGCTCTATATCATCCCAATCTTTCCCATAGCATTAAAGAGCCAAGAACGCATCCTTAGGCTATACCCGGAGACAGCTGCCGTCCCCTTTGTCTCTTGTCTTCTTTCTTCGCTTGATTCAAAGTACGTCCAATCGCGTCGATCTCCCTCTTCCGCCTCTCGAGGCCATCTTCGGTGACCTTGTCAAGAAGAAACCTCCCCAGATGACCAAGCCGCCATCGCTGAACGATCCACAACGCTGCTGCTTGGAAATCCGGAACCCCGCCCCGCTGTATCCTGCCAGTTTTAAGCGCAACGGCGCTTAGGAAGGACTCGACATCGTTCGTTGGTTGACTGAACTTGGAATACGATTCAGGATCGTGGAGATTCAAGTGAAATAGAAGATAGTCCGCCACAGTTGTTGGATCGATGACCGTGTCCTTTACGCAGCCACATAAGGCAAGCTTCAGCACGCCCTCCGCGTCCGGCACGTATGGCATAAAGACGCCGGGTGTATCGACGAGATAAACCTTCCCGGAGCCGTCCTTCTCCTCTGAAATCTTCACACTGCTGGCGATCTTCCGCGTAACACCAGGTTGTGCGCCTGTCCGCGCGGCCTTGTGCCCGCCCTGCCCTACCTTTCGGAGCGCATTGAGCAGGGAAGACTTGCCGACATTGGGCATGCCGATGACCATCATCCTCGAGCCAGTCAATGAGTCGGAAATAGAAGCACGACCTCGGGCGAACTTAAGGACCGCGTAGACGGAGGTCTTGTTTTTATGGTCTGAGAAAAGTACCTGAGACGGTTTGTGCCATTGGCGGATGATTCCTTCCCTCTACATATTAACCCAAGTCGCACAAATTAGTTATAATGTCCCAAGACCAGCATTCTGGCCTAGCGGACGATCTCCACCTACCCTTCTATCCTCGTCTGTCCCTTCACTACCAAGGTCATGCTTCGTGTAGACAATCAACCTCTCCTTCCCTGCCAAGCTCTCATCCAGAAGCGGGTTCTGTGATGTCGCAGGAACACGGTAATCACGGCACTCAATCACCAGATCAACGGAAGAGAGCATTTCCTTCATTCTCTTCAAACCGGCGGCATGGTGGCCGAGGAAGAAGGCCCGTGGGATGCGGCCTAGGTCTGGAAGAATCCGTGGAGCAAACGATGCCATTATCTGGAGCTGCTGCTGGTCTTCTGCTGAAAGCCATCACGATAAACTTGTGTTGCAGCAGATGAGTTCCATCAATCAATATAGTAATCGAAGGAATTCTGGATAAGATTGCTTGCGACGGCAGAAACTGAAGGCGGTCTGCGAGCGATGGTGTAGCGCGGAATGGTCTTGGCAGTACCAGACTCTGATACACACCTGACCTTGTCCTTGTCAATGGAACGCTTCTGACAATGCGGATTTCCCTCTGTGTTACCATGGATAGGCCCTTTTTTCGACATCACACATACGGCATTAATCGCAGCACTCCTGGCCAAGCATAAACCAAACATGGCCAAGCTGAGCCTGGTGTCCGCCTTCCGTCCGCCATCAACTCGACCCAGTGCCCTACGGCACCGATCGAACAAGATGCGAAGGCGTAGAAACAACACTGCGACTTCGGAAGACCTTCGTCCAGAGGAACCGGACCATTCATCCATCACACCTTCCAAACACACTCCGAAGCCCCTTCAGATGCTCCGTGGGACTATCGCAGCTGGAGGACCGCTTCGTCCGTTCCGATTGCTTAGACAGGATCTGCAGAATCTGGCCCGACGATATAAGTCCGACTGGACCGTTTTCAATCAGCTTGTTTTCGCAAGCGCAGTTTATGTCTTCTTTACCAATCTACTTCCAGGGATCACGTTTGCGAGTGATCTCTTTGTACTTACGGGGGCCAACTGGGGCACTATAGAAGTGGTGTTTAGCACTGGGTTGTGTGGCATCATCTTTTCACTGTGGGTGCTCTCCCATATCCTCGCGGCTGCGTACTTTGCTTGCAGTTTGAAGGGTATCTGCAGAGTTCTGAATAGTCAACCGTGCAACCGCATGCCTTACTACCTGATACTTCGGACTTCACACCTTAGCTTTGACATTCGTCGATAGTATCTGAAGCCCTTTTGCAATATGGGTGTATTTGTGATACCGTCTCTCTCGACGTAAATGCCTCGATGAAGTTTATTAGAATGCACCACGGTGCTTGCTATGTTAGAAATCCCCATTCTACCAGGAATAGAATCTAACCCATTGGCCCTATTAGGTTCTCCATACAGCCCTTGACAATATTGGGAGTTACGGGTCCATTCTCTGTACTCGCAGAGAACATATATACATTATGCATAGACTCTTTCGGGGTCAGTATGCGGCACTCTGCGACGATGGTTCTCTCTTTCTCCATTGCCCTGTTGGCTGACACTCGCATAGGTTCCATTTCTTCCGTTCATGGCATGGTCACTGATCCATGCTGGCTGGATGCATTATATTCTAGCCATTATTAACGCTCATGACTGGACTATGCGCTACGTTACAACGTTTTCTACAGAGATCTTTTCCCTCTTGAACAGCATCATCTACTTCCACAAGGCTATACAAGAGTTACAGCGTGCCCACGAGGGGCTTTCCTTTGCCGCCTTCCTCTACGCCATTATTGGCGCCACGGGTACCATGCTTCTCGCCATCTTTCTCTCGACCGCAGAGAGTTGGAAGCCACTTTTTCATCGCTACATCCGTATGGGTCTTACTGAATATGCCGCAGCAATCAGTATTATCATCTTCATCGGCATGCCACGTATCGGCGAGCTTGCCACTCTCGACAAGCAGACGCTTCAAGTGAGCACCTCCTTCAAACCAACAAGTCCTGACAGGTCCGCGTTCTTAGTCCAGTTCTGGCACCTACAGATCGGCTGGATCTTTGCGGCCATCGTCCCAGGTTTGATTATCACGGTGCTTTTCTATTTCGACCACGAAGTCAGCAGTATAATCTGCACGATTGACCGCTACGGCACCAGAAAGCCAGGAGGGTTCGCATGGGACATTGTACTCCTTGGGTCGACGACGGCGTTGTGCGGTATCTTAGGCATACCCCCCGCCAATGGCCTCCTGCCGCAAGCGCCGCTACATTCGGAAAGCTTGATGCACACGGAGAAGGAGGAAATGCCGGCTACTGTCGATGGCGAAAGAAAGACTGAGACCAGAGAAGTGCGAAGAGTCTATGAGCAGCGATGGAGTGCGTTCCTACACGCTGGAGCGATCCTTGCCTTCGTTAGCCCACCGCTGCAACACGTCTTGGGTCTAACACCGACCAGCGTACTGGCCGGTCTGTTTCTGTTCATGGGCGAGCAGAGCTTGTCTGTCAAGTATGTTCATCTCTCCAATTCACTGCCTCGTCCATTGCTGAACATCATACCAGCCCAATCCTCTATCGCTTTTTCTACCTCCTAACACCACAATCGGAGCTTCCTGCTCTTCCAAAGGCAGTCAAGAATTACTGGGGTGTTCATGTATACACCATCGTTCAGATCTTAGTGACTGTAGTCATCTTCATCGTCACTCTGACAAAGGGAGCTCCAGCCTTTCCGGTCATCATAATCGCTCTAGTCCCCATACGACTGCTCGTAATGAACAAGATCTGGCACCGGGAGACCTTGAGATTCGTCGATGCTTGGGCGTGTAGGGAAGGTACTCCGGAAGATGACGAAGATGCCAGAGCCACATCTGAGGAGGTTGAGTTGCAGGTTATGGAGCCGAACCTCTACAGCCCAGAAGTAGTGAAGCGACCATCGGAGGATGCCATGGTCTAGGCCCATAGTGACGGGAGGAATGGCACAAGAGCCTCGGGGAGAGGCTGGATGAGCATTTCAAATGGGTCCCAACCTATTGCGTCGAACAACCACATTTGTTGATGCGGCGGTTGCGCGTGTGGCATGCGAGCCACAAATTGGAACAGTTTCTCAGTTCGAGGCATCATCGGCGTCGATTGCGTCAATCTCAGCGCCGAGAGGACTGACACGCTCATCCAACAGGTCCAGATCTTCCAGCTGCTGGCGTGTCGGCATTTTCCATAGACTCGTAGCACACACTCTCTCCTTCGTCAGGAGGTCATCGATAAATTGATCAACATGTGTGAGGATAAACCCGTTGTTAGTCCGGCGCTTCAACTTGCGATAGTCTGAGAGAAGTGGTTCCAGAGTCTTGTAGATATCAGGAGGGTCGAAGGTAAGTCGGACGTAGAACGCCGCCAGCGCTCGGAGATACCTATCAACGTATCGTCGTCAGCGATACAAGTCTCTCCGCAACTCACGGACACACGCACTTGAAGTCCTCATTGTGCAGATACTCAAGCACAATCTCCCTCTCCGGCGTCAGCTGCAGCAACTTGAACGCCAGACACAGGAAAGGCGTAGGTTTTTGCTGCCCGTAAGTTCCACCAATGAAGGTCATCTCGACTGCTCTATCGCACAGAGTCGCGGCGTTGAGCCCAAAGCATTGCTCTTTCCAGTAGTAAGACTCGGTGATTCGATCGCGCACAGCCTTTTCCATCAAAAGGGCTGGGTTTTGGCCACGGATGAGCACGCCTTCATAGCCGCGGTCGTCGAGCATCGATTTTGCATCCGCATGGTGGGCCATGTTCTGTTCGGTCACTATTGCTGGTGTAATGATTTATTGCTAGTAGTGTCGTAGAACGCAGATTCGTGATGAGACCAAGGACTAGGATCTTTCCTTATCGATAGTTGCTGTGCCAACCGGTAACAGATGTTCTAGGGCGATGAAGACAAAATCTGAAGCCACAAAGATCGGCTACAAGTCCAAAAGTGCATATAGAAGCTCTTAATGATGTTGCTGACAAGTGGCCAGATTTCTATGACAATATCCTCCGGCATAGGTAGGTCTCGCTCTACCCTAACTGAAGGTTTTTACTGAAAGCTTCGCAGTCTTCATATTCACAACATTACTCTTTCTCTCCGGCTATGTACTCCAACAACAGACTGTTCGAAACCTCCAAGCAGCCATCAAGCCACCACCACCTCCTCCGCCCTCCCACACTCTGTCCCTCAGCGCATCGGCCTCCGCCACCGCAGTTGCTCGAGTGTTTGGCGACCCGCCAGGTTCGCCCGGCCGTGTGGCCTACGAGGAGTATCTGACAGAGAGCCGACCAAAGAATGGCTGGAAGAAAGTGGCGTATGTTCAGCTCGTCACAGAACATCTGCACCTGTGCAGCGCGGTCATGCTGTTTGCGGAGTTGGCGCAACAGAAGAGCAAGGCGGAGCGAGTGCTTCTGTATCCAAAGGTGTGGGACAGAAGAGACGATAGAGATCAGGAACCCTTGAATCCGTACATTGAGACTAGTAGGCGGCTTTTGCAGATGGCATTTGACCGATATAGCGTGGTTCTGAGGGCCATGGAACCCAAAGGGGCTGAGGGTAAGACACCGGCATTGTTGACAAAAGTTACTGAGCTGAAAACATGTCTTCACACAGAGATTCGCCCTTCGACATATCCGCTGGCGGAGCTTCTAGCTCTCACGAACTATGACCGCATCCTCTACCTTCAAACCCCCGGCCTTCTCCTAAACTCAACCAAGCTCGATCGCTTACTCGCAACGTCGTCAAAGAACCTACGGACGGATCAGTTGGTGAAAATTCCCACAAGCCGGGACTCCACGCCGATACTTTTGCTCGCTCCATCTGAGGCGGCCTCTAGTCAAGCACATGACCAGCTTGCGGATGGGCAAGCACCAGATAACGAGCTCCTCGCGCGCATGGTTTCGGAACAGAACCTCATTCCACCGCCCTCCGACAATAGTCGACTTGTTTTAGAAAGCTCATACATGAAAACGGAGCCCCACGAATCCGAAGCCATGACCTTAGCATCTTCAGCCTCCTACCTACACTTCTCAGATTCCGCATTGCCAGGACCTGAATACGATATCCCACGTGATATGTTCTCGCGGCAGGCTCCTCGAGAAGGTCCAACGCGGAGATTGTGGGAGCGCTCATATGAGAAATTTCGAGACTTGAGGATGGAGGTTTGTGGACTGGATCTAGAGCCGATGCCCAGGGATGCAGTAAAGCCGCCAGATGTGTTGGAGGCGGATGGACATGAACGGGGATGAGGCACCGGGAGAGTTGTAACGCGATCTAATGACTACATGAACGAAAAACACTTCATCCAAGATCTCATGGGCTGCACCTTGAGGTTCGGAGCCTTGCAACGGACCAAAACCAACTGCTGACCCCCTCATATGAAGCACGTAAGGCTGCCCTAAGGGGCTATCACTGATATCGAGCTCAACAGGAAGATGCAAGCCGGTTGCGACATGAAAACGCCACAGTCGGGTTGTGTGATAGGATAGACGCTGCAGGCTCATATTACAGAGCCTGGTGGACAGCCAAGGATAATATCCTTTAAGATACCATGCACTCACTCAAACTACAGCTCATTAACGCACAGTAGAGAGAGTCAGTTTAGAAGCCATTTGAATGAAAGTGCTGATCGGTGTAATGCTGAACTTGTAATGCTCAAGAGCACTCGGCCTTAGTCATGCCTAAATTACAATAGATGATGCGGTTTGAAGACATCTATATAGCGTGCAAGAAGAGGACTGCGTGTTCGTTGTGGTTCGGGCGCCTCATGCTTGCGCTACTACTGTAAAGCATCTGGGGCCCCAACCCCTTTGATCGTGCATCTCTCAGCCGTCCACTTGACAACAGCGTATAAGAACTCGATGATATAGAGATGGCTGAAGTACCTCATGTCGAAGCATTCATAGCTTTGTATTCGTATCACTGCTTCATGTATGCTCTACAATTGTTCAGAGATTGGTTCAAATTTGTGTGCTACGGCTAGCAAACAAACGGCTTGACAATTTGTCTGCTTGTTGAGCCGACCGCAACAGGGCAAGTCAAAGGTCAGCTCTAGTAGTATCCAGCTCTGTAGAGCGTCGATTGCTTCTCAAGGAGTAATATATTGCTCTTCATCTTAGGGGTGTTCCACCCTTTTCACCCTACTACACCATAGCATTAGGCAACGATGTAATCACCTACCTACCTTGGCGTCCCGCCCGCCGTTCTCGGCGTCCTCCCAATATTTTTTACACGTAGCAAGGCACTGTTCACATTACGTAGCATCCAGCGCGAGCTCAAGCGCAGCGGCCTCGATTACGCAGTCACACGATGCAGCCTGATGTCCGAATCATCGAGGTCGAGATCCCGCGATGCAGCATCACGCTCGCACGAACGGCACGATGCGGACTATTGGAAAGTGGCTAGATCGCCGTCGACAGTCCGGGAGCATCCTCAACTGGAACCGGACCGTTACGGGACAGCGGTCACTATGGGCTGCAATACGCGGATGACTTGCGCGAGCTGCAGGCGGAAGTAGAATTCGAAGAGGTCTTGTCGTTCCTGTCGGATCGTGGAGCAGTTCTTGACAACAAGGGCGTGCATAAGCTTTGAACGTCGGCCCTCGCAGGACTCCAGTTGGGACTAGTTTGCTGCTTTCGCCGGACGGTACGGATGGTGTGCTCAAGGTTGCTCTGCTGGATGATTCCGATGGCATTTTGCAGTGAGCTTTAACGTGGGACAGGCGGGGATACGAGTCCCTTCCTGCACTCAATGCAAATGCCCTTGTGCGACGGTACAAAACTGCACTGATAATACTCCCCTTCCCCTTTATTGCCCATCAATTCATCTACGCCGTCAAAGCAGAACCAGAACCAGAAGCAGTCGCAGAAGCAATAGAAGGAGGTCGCCACGCAAACAGATCCGCCGCCTCTCGACTCCATGGGCCCGTATCCTGATCCACTTCCGTACCTTTCTTCCCATTTACGCACCCGGAACCAACTACTTCCCTAAGCCCCACGCCATTCACGTTCTCCGTCGTTTTTATCAGGCTGATTCGTCTCGTGGGTAGGGGTAGAGGAAGGGAGGCCCATTTCTTGAGAGGGGCTTTAGCTTTACTCGGGAAGGTAGCGGGTCGATGACCGTTTAGAACGGGTAAGTCCTGATCTGTGGTCAGAGGACCATGGCGAATATTGATGGGCTGCGCTGGTGCTGGGAGTGATACTGGGTTGATACTAGATGTATTGGGCGCCGAGTCACTGCGGCGGAGGAAAGCGACAGAATGGCGAATTGATGGCGCGAGGAGGTGTGGAGGAGGCCTTGTTGCGACATTGGGTATTGGTTGTGGAATGATGGGCCTGGTGGTATCAATGGCTAGCTGTGCGATAGGCCTTGAAGCTGCTGGTCTTAGTGGCTGTGGAGCTGCTGGTCGTGGGGGACGAGGAAGAGCTATGGCGTTTACCGTGTTGTTGGGACCGTCTCGAAAGTGAAGGCGCTCATCGCTGTCGGATATCCTGTGTGGATTCGAGTCCGAGGGTTGTTGCTGCCTACGCATACGAGCGTCTAGGCGCTTCTGCTGCGCCTGGTGGAACGTGCTCAGTTCATCAGGTGGTGCAGGAGGCGCAGGAGGCGCAGGAGGATCGTGGGAAGCCCCTCCGCGAGCCGTCTGCCCTGTTGGTGATGTGTTGTCTGACTTGTTGGTAGATGGCGGCCGCTTGGGTGGTAGGAGGTCCTTGTACATGAGCTTTTTGCGCGGTCTCCGTGCTGCAGGACGGAGTGGGTTTACTGGGACCGAGTCGTCGGACAGGGCAAGTTCATGGGCTGCGGAGGGTTCGGTGGGTGCGTGTGGGATGCTGGTAACCGGATTCGCTGGTGGGAGATGGTTGGTGATGCTGACTGGTGGTGATGAGGAGCAGAATAGAGGGGATGCGGGGCGATTTTGATCTGCGATTGCTCGTTTCGAGGTTGGGGCGTGAGAGGGCCGGACCAAGTTGTGCCCGGGCTCGGGAGGGTCTTCGTTACTGGAAACGACTTCTATAGCGTCAATGTGTTCGGGATCCTGCCGCCGCCCTGCGGACTTGGCCAGTTTTGCTGTAGGTTCTGGAAGTGGTCTTCTGTCTAGTAGGCTTGGCCTTCCTGTAGCGATTAAGGGTGATTGCTGGGATGTTGTGTTTAATGGACGCACATTTATCTTCTGTCTTTTGACACTGCGGCCTTCTTCTGGGTCACTAGGATTTTTGGCCTGATGACGTTCCTCGTAAGGCGATAACGTAGGCAATATCGCTCGTCCGTATCGGCCACGAGGCGTGCCAAGGAGTGCATTGAGAGACTTTGGTCGTAGCTGGGTAAACGGAGTTGCCGCATTGTTTCCTGAACTGGGACATGGGGTGGGTAACGGCATGGCCTTCTTTGGCCGTGGCGACTTATTCGGAACCCTCCTCTTCTCGAACAGCTCTGCCAAATCCTGTTCCATGCTCCCTACAGCTTCCCCGACCTGCACCAAGACGCCCTTCTCCAACTCAAGCTCGTCCCCATCCTCCACCGCTCCACCTCTCCTCCAGTGCATATCGCCAATAAAGTTTCGCGGAACGTCGTACACCATGACCCGCTTGTTGAAGGTGTGGAAGCGGAGAAAGCCATCTTGCCAACGTTTCGATTTGCGCCGAAGGTCATGGGTGTACAAGCAGCGAAACTCGAGAACTGGTGCGGTGTTTCGGGTGGATGGAACGGTCAGATTCGGAGTACTTCCTATGGTGGCCGAGGTCATGCTAGCTCGTTGGGCTGAGATAATGAGAAGGTCGAGAGTCTTCACCGTGGGGCAGCGCCGCAGCGGGAGGGAAGACGTGTCTCGCTTCTCTCAGTAAGCGCGTCCGACGCGCGGGAGCATGTGATATGACCGTCTTAGCCACTCAAACCTTCGACTGAACTCGACTTCTATCTACGTACTTTACCTTGAGTGGGCTCTGAGTTGTGCTGACTTGCCTTGGAGACGATTAAATCATTTGATACAAAGCCAACGGTCCACAAAATGAACTAACTGAGTGTGTCTAGGTCATGTTTCAGCCTTGCGGAGGCGCGGGGCTTAGCGGTAGAGCATCCCAGTCGGGGAATCCGCTGAAAGCTGACGTTTGCTGACTTTCAGATAGCGAGGTTGGAGGGGGATTCTTGGTGAGAGGGAGATTTGATGATAAGGAGCAGATCATCTCTGCAGTTACAGCTTCTATATGCCTGAACACGATACAATTGTTGTCAGGCGCAATACAAAATGCAGAGTGTGCAACGGCGGTTTGGGAAGCTCCTGTCAAGGAGCGCTGACGGGGCAGAGGTCTCAGTCTTACTCAAAGACTTTGAAGATGCAGATAAAATGCTCACCAAGGTACTAGATTCGATCCTGCTTAGGGCATGGGCAACATCTTGCTAAGGCGTAAACAGATTATCGAGGGTTCCAAGGCCTGGCGAGATTCGTGGACTGCGATCCTGGGTACCCAGCACAGGCTGATTGACGAATTCAACAACATGTTTACCCCTATTCTTGGCGGGGGAGAGTCCTACAATGGCCATGAGCCCGTGTCAACCCCAGAAAGTACCATGCGAAGAACTACAAAGCTAAGAGACGAATATGAGGCCCTAAAGACTGATCTGCTAGAGGAGGTCAATTTGATCGACTCCAGAATGATCAGACCGGCCATGGATGCCAAAGATTATGTTCAACCCATGAAAAAAACGATCAAAAAGCGGGAGGATAGAAAGGTAGATATGACAAGCATGAGAAGAAGGCAGTAGACTGATGTCTTATAGCTTGACTATGAGAGGTATCAGGGCCGAGTCGATAGCGCTCGGAAAAAGACCAAGCGTTCAGACAGGGAAAATGCCGCGTTGGCGAAAGGTGAAACTGAC
Source organism: Acarospora socialis (assembly GCA_025617375.2). NCBI lineage: Eukaryota > Fungi > Ascomycota > Lecanoromycetes > Acarosporales > Acarosporaceae > Acarospora > Acarospora socialis. Next base: position 500,855 of record JAMYGW020000013.1, read on the forward strand.
TTGGCCAAAGCCAGTGAAGTATGCTTGTCCTGTCAGATGCTGGGCAGAAGCATTGCCGTAGTTGGCAATGACTAACACCTCAGCCAGGAGTACAACGCTGCAGACGCGCATCTCAAATCCACACTTCCTCCAATCATAACTGCCATATATTCAATTCTGCCGCATCTTCTTGCGACCCAGATCATGACCCAATACGCTATGCTTGCTCAGTACTACACCACGCTTCACAACTATTGCCAAGATGAACACTTCCCTTCACCTCCACCACCTATGGAAGAAATCATCTCCGCCTGGAGCGGGGATTTCAAGACCGTGCAACATGAACTCGAAGCGGGGATCGGCTGCATCGCAAAGGGCAAAGCAGTCCGCCAACCTATGAGGTTGGAGGATCAAGTCCAAGGCGGTACGATGACTGGCCTCAACATTCGTAACAGTTTCGCCCAACGACGCGCCAGTGGTCAGATGCCGCCGCAGAGGCCGCCATCGCGAAGTCCATCCATCAGCCCGCCTTCACCTACACTGAGCGCAAACCCCAGGATCGGTTCACTGCCTTCACCATCAGGGTCCAACTCATCTGCCGTGACAAGTCCGTCCCCAACCGCTTATCACACTCCTCAAGCGTACTCACCGGCGGCACCTCGTTCTGACTACTTCCAACATAGTCGTCAGCTCTCAAGCTCTTCTTTCACGTCCGGTGCAGCAGCCAAGAAGAAACCTCCCCCTCCTCCACCAGCAAAACGGATACCCTCAACTCAGGGAATCTGGGTAACTGCATTATACGACTTTGACGGACAAGGAAGTGGCGACCTTATTTTCAAAGAGGGTGACAAAATCAGGGTAACTAAGAAGACTGCAAGTACTGATGATTGGTGGGAAGGAGAGCTCAGGGGTGTGAATGGAAGCTTTCCCGCAAACTATTGTCAGACTGCGTGACTTAGGAAAAAGGCCTGGCGTTGCCGTTACAACATACCGTCACAATGCACCGTTACGCCTTAGGAAAGGGTTTGGTATGTTGATTCTCAAGGTGACTTCTGTCTGCGGAGCGATGAAGGTGCTGCTAGGGAAGATTGTTTTGTCATCCCACCATCTAAGAATTTCTCAACGTCCATATAAGCATCATACGATTCATCTTCTAGTTGCATTCTTAGCGGTTCATATTCAAGCAGGTGGCATCGCACCAAGCTGTCGGGCATCTGGACCGACGTTGATGTGGCTAACCTTCTGCACGGCATAGTGACACTAGCTTAAGGTGGTGAACTCGTGCATTCTGGAATGCTTGCCGGGTTTGAACGGCACACAGTGAGGCTGTTGCCAGTAAGTAAGGCGGTGTTAGTGCCTTATGCGTGCCATCTCGTATTGAATGTGCATGCATCCTGGTTATCTTCACATTACTCAGACACGTGCAGGGCCAGATCCTTTGACCTTTTCAATATTTTGACAAATCCTGCAAGCTGGTTCAGCTTTGCTATGCTATGTGTCTTGAAATTGCCTCCATGATGACTCCATTCGGTCTCACCGCTCGTTCTCGTTGCTCAATGTGGGTGAAGAGGATGGGGTCGCTCAGGCTCGTCGGCGCCATGAAGGCCAAGGAGACCATATAATGCTCCTAGTTCCTCATGAGCATGTCCTTTTCAAGTTCCAGTCTCACTACTGTTACCATCCTGCTTTCTTAATATCACTGTGTCCGTTCATATCGCTCTATATGATGGCTTCGTTCAGAAATTTTCTTCCTCTTCTTGCTATCATCATTTCGACGGTCATACCTGCCACCTACGCATTTGATACACCTTGTTTTGAAACAGAGTGTGGAGGAAGTTGCCCTAGCGGCAGCACCAAACTAACGACAAAGCTCTCCGATGCCAACAGCCGGAACAACTGCAGTCCTTCGAACCCTCGCACGTACTGTTGCCCTTCGGCTGTGGCACCAGATCCCAAACGCTGCCGCTGGGCTGCCAATGATCCGAGTGGGTTTCCAAGAACTATCTATCAATGTTTTGGAAAATGTGGGATAGACGAGGTCCTCATGACTCGGGATACATGTAAGCCATCTATGATAGTGTAGTTCACAATCAAAAGAAGTACTCATGTGTATACCAGATGGAGACGGATCACTTCAAGACGGCTTAGGTCATGCTGTGACCTGTACATACGACACACAGGCTTTCTGCTGTGGTGGAATCGTTCCGCATGGAGCATCCACCGCCAATTGTGCATGGTATGGATCTGTGCCTAAGTGCGATGACAACAGATGCCCGGATAACAAGATCAACGTCAAGAACGATCACTTTGGCGACTCTTCCACTTCCTGCAACGCTGCGATTCTTCGGGCCCAATGTTGTGATCATCCCTCGAATTTACCCTTCTACCAGGCCCACACGCCGTCTCAATCGAGCTCAAAGTCATCTGGTCCAGTATCGCGATCTTCGACTCGGACTACGAAATCGCCGTCCACCCCAACATCGTCGAGGGGCGTTAGTACCAGCAGCAAGACATCATCCCGTATTAGTGCGCATTCAACGTCGCCGTCAAAGAGCTCAAGTATCAGTAGCAAGACATCATCCCGTACTAGTGCGCATTCAACCTCACCGTCAAAGAGTTCAAGTACCAGCAGCAAGACATCGTCCCACAGCAGTCGGCCGTCAACAGTACAGTCAGTCACTTCAACGAAAAGTCGTTCTCAAACAACTTCACAAATTCCTACCGCGACACCAACAGCAAACCCCCAGGACCTGACGGATGAGGCACAAAAGCTTGTGAATGAAGCCAATGACAAAGCGAAGGCTTACTCCAATAACCCCGACGAGAGCTCTGCGAAGGACCTCCAGAGCGCAGTGAAGAAAGCCGCAAAAGGTGCGTCCCACCGGAACTTTGTCGATGCGAATTGTGCAGTCACTGATAGCCTTCTTTAGCTGCGAAGACTGCCCAAGATGCAGCGGACACTGCCAAGGACATGGCTGACTTGGCCAAATCTTTGAGGAATTTGGTTGATTCTCTGGCCAAGGCAGAAACCGCTGCAAATGCAGCAGTTGCTGCCCCGTCAGCTGCCACAGCAGCGGCTGCTGCGAGCGCGATGGCTGCTGCAGCTGCAGCCGCCGAAGCTGCTCATCAAGCAGCCAAGCCAACAGCGGGACCTTCGAAGCCTGCCACGACAGCGCCTCCAACAACTATGAGTACCAAGTCTACGCGCACATCGTCGTCGAGTTCCAGCTCTTCGTCCGGTTGTCCTTATTGCGTTTCTTGTGCGGATGACACCCTACAGATCGAACAAGATCCGAGTGCTGACTCAGGCGATTCTCCTGCTGACGCTCCTGACGACCCGACTCCCAATGAAGGGTCCAACCCGGAAGACGCCGGACCATCCACTGCGCCTAATTCAACAGTTTCGGTGTCTTCCCACTTGCAGAAGTGGGCTTCAAGAGTCCGTAAGCAAGTGTTCGTCTGCGACTCAAAAAAGCCGATCAATGGTCCGCTCTATACTCAGGGCAGCAGCGGCAAAAATTTCCGTTCTTACGGGTATACTTATAATTCCGGGCATTGCTCCCAATGGAAATTCGAGTTAGTCCAAGGGGCTGCAGGTGCAACGTCTCCCCGAACCGTGGGTGGGTCCTACGCAAGTAAGCCGACTCTATAATCTGGATATGTTATTACTTGAATGAACTGACCATACCCCCAGCGGAGCATGTCTACGAGGCACAATTAGTGAGACTTCCTTTATTTCCAATTTAGCAATAAAAATGCTAATCACGTACGGTGTGCTGCAGATCGATACTTTCTTGCGGCAAATTGCCGAGAAGAAAGTTGAAAAATTCGCTTCGAAGCCCGTACCAAAAGCTTGCAAAGATGTAATAGGTGGCACGGTGCTGCTGAACGGCAGGTTTCCGGGAGTTAGTACAAAGGGAAATCCTGGGGTCTTTGATGGGAAGAAGAGACCCATTGTGGAACTGGCTGAGAACCTCTCTGGCGACGACCGGTTGCTAAACGGGCAGTCAGAAATGGTTTTCTTAGCTGAGAACCTCAATGGAATCAAATTGCAGGTAAGTTGTAGGCATGTCGAGCACCAGCTCCGCACCCCGTATTGACCTGCGTCAGCATCCTGAGTTTGACAGACAGTATGCTGCGACTTTGATCGTTGTACTGGGCGTGGAGAATACATGCCAAGTGCTGACCAATCTCTCTACTACAGATCTTCAATAGAAAAAATCTCAATGGTACAGGAATTGCCCAGGCGACTCAAGAGTTCGAACTCCATTCTTTGCTCAGCAATCGGAGCAGTAAGCTAGTTCCATGGCGTCCGCTACCTCAATTATCTCGAGGTCCTCGATGTAATTGGGTAGTACATGCTTTTCAAAGTTTTCAACTTCACTGGAAATCTGGCTTTGGTGGGCCGGGGAAGTCGTGGGTGAGGAACGGATGATGCCTCGTAGACATTGAGAGAAAAACCGGTATATCTCAGTAAGTTCAGTAGCAACGTTGAGAAATCTGCTTCTGGAGACCTATGATGATCAGTCGTCACAGACAATCTCTGAATGGCAGGACCATAAAATACCTTCGCTTTGTTGCTAATTTTGGCGAATTGATAGCTTCCTCCATCAGTGAGACAACCAAAGACAGTCACATTGCTCTTCTGAGATGCTTCTCGACGTGTCTTGATGATGGCTAGGCAAGGATCAGTACTAAGAGATAAACAAAAGACTGTAGACAGACCTAAATAGCAAAGCAACTGTGCCCAAGCCTGATTGTCTAATTTCCCAACTGCTTTAGCTTCAAACACAGCGAAAAAGGTATCCAGCGCGTTTGGTGCTGCATATGAGATTCCGAAATCGATGAACCCGCGAACAGTGATTCTCCGGTTGCTGCTGTCAATTACTTCGGCAGATGCTGGAACTTCCGTATATGCCTTTAGAGTTATTGGGGTATTCGGAACAGCTGATGATTGATTGCTACTTTGAGGTGGCGGTGGAGTGACCGGCAGTTGTGCTGTCGGAGAAGGAGCAAGACAACTAGAGTTCGAGGAGGGAGGGTTGTTAGATGACGACTGGCCGGCTGCTCTTTCGGTGTTGATTTGATGAACAGCATAATGGATAATCATCGATATGAAGACTCGAACATTCGACTCATTGTTGAGAGGCCATGTTTCTGCGATGCTTCTTAGAAGTTCTATCGATCCTGGCGGTAAACTGAGGTTAGATGAAGGAAGTTTTGCCTTCATTTCGCGATAGTGATATGTTCTGATGGTTCCAAAGTCGGTGTATGTGTTTGACAGCCCAAATAGCTGGAAGACATCGCGCTCGTTCACTTCGCCTGCAGTCACAGTAGGAGCCCGAGTTACTTTGGCCGTCACTGACTTCTCTATCTTCTGGACAAGAGTCCGCAGCGAAACCGCGTCTGTTTGATCGAGGTCTTTCAGAGCCTTTAGAATCGAGGCTGTCGATATGGCTGGGGTCGTCTTAGAAGTCATGTTGTGGCATACAAGTGAGAACAATAGATGTCATGAATAATGAGACAGGACTGAGGACTCAAGCTCCTGCGCACTCTTTAGAGACAATTACCTAGGAGCCAGCTTATGTAAGCAACAAGCTATCCCCCAATGGGAATGTGACTAAACCGGAGGCCAATTTCTGGTGAACAAGATTATGTTTTTTAGAGTTGTTATACTGTTTAGCGTCAAGGTACTGAACACATAACAAAAGTCCTACAAGTCTATGAGCCTCTACCGACCAAAAAATAAAGAACCATGTACGCACTCAGTCTTGACAGTGTAAACATTGCTTTGCTCTCGCGTAGGGGAAAATAGTAGAACCGAGGCAGATGCGGCTCAACCGCGGGGCTCTGCTCCTCAAGGTTCCGTCCACCTCGCCGTAGCTTCGCCTCCGATAAGGGCTTGCGCTTTCAATTGAAACTGAAAGTCACTTCCTACAATGTCCACGTCACTGCGGATTCTGGTGCCCGTCAAGCGGGTCATCGACTATGCAGTACGTATCCCCGTCCGGCGCATTACTGCACCTGGACCTTTGCGATTTAGACCGCCCAAACGCTCTCTGCCCGAAACAGTCGACGGTCGACACTGACTTCGGACTAGGTCCGGCCGCGCGTCAACAAAGCGCAGACGGCCATCGAGACGCAAGGCGTCAAGCACTCGATGAACCCCTTCGACGAGCTCTCCATCGAAGAAGCGGTGCGGATCCGCGAGCGCAAAGTGCCCGTCGAAGACATCCTGGCCGTGTCGGCGGGGGTGGCGAAATCGCAAGACGTGCTGCGGACGGCCATGGCGATGGGCGCGGATCGGAGCATCCTGGTCGAGGTCAACACGGAGAAGGAAGGGGACCTCGAGCCCCTCGGCGTGGCCAAGCTGCTGAAGGCCGTGGTCGAGAAGGAGGATCGGAATCTGGTGATACTGGGGAAGCAGTCGATTGATGACGACGCGAATCAGACGGGGCAGATGTTGGCGGGCCTGCTGAATTGGCCGCAGGCGACGTCGGCGTCGAAGGTGGAGTTTGAGGGGGAGCAGGTGACGGTTACGAGGGAGGTGGATGGCGGGGTGGAGACGCTGAAGGCGAAATTGCCGATGGTGATCACGACGGATTTGAGGCTGAATGAGCCGCGGTATGCGAGTTTGCCGAATATCATGAAGGCGAAGAAGAAGAAGTTGGAGAGGAAGACGATGCAGGATTATGGGGTGGATCCGACGCGGCGGATGAAGATAATAAAGGTTACGGGTGAGTGTCTTTGATGAAGTAGGACTGATGGAAGGTTTACTGATGAGTCTCTAGAACCTCCACCGCGGAAGGGCGGCGGTAAGGTTGAGGACGTGGACGGCATGATTTCGAAACTCAAGGAATTGGGTGCTTTGTAGATATACAGTTTCCACAAGCCATTGTGTCCCATCTGTAAAAATGTTCTCTAGGTAATAAGGAGGTAGGCTGGGGTTTCAGTGCAACAGAGTGTGCACTACGAACTTACAGATCACTGTGTAAAGTTAATGGAATGTGGGTTGTTGGCGTTCATATGGCTCGACTACCTACTCTTGACCGATCAATCGCCAGTCCCATGCAACCTCTTCAACACAACATCTGTTTCGTCCTCACCATATTTCTACTATCAGCGAAAACAGTCATGCTATAGTGACATAGAGAATTGATCACAATATAAGCAATACTAGTTGATAATATAAGGGTGATTGTGTTGAGCTAGGGAGAACGGAATTTCTCTTCTACTTATACATGCATACTATAACTATATCCGACAGGAAACACAGAGAAAGAAACTGTGCAAATGCACTGACACAGCAGAGAGCGGAAAGATACTGAACTAGACGGACTACTTCGCCTCTACTTCCTTCACTACCCTCCGCACAACCTCATCCAGGTCCTCCTCCTTCAGGCCCAGTTTCTCATTTGCCACTTCCCGGCCATGGAATTGATCTCCAAGGCCCCGTTTGAACGTGCACCCGCACAGAACATCAATCATGCCCAACCAGTCGCCCTTGGCGAACTTGTCCCACCCTTCCTGTATATACTGATTGACGGGGATGTGCGTGAAGGTCCAGTCGGACGGTTTTGTGCCGGTGGCGCGCTGCACGGCGGCCAGCATGTCGTTTTGACTGACGGAGAACGAGGTAACGTATACGTACTTGTTCTTGTAATCCGAGAGAGATGGTGACGAGGGAGAGGAAAGGGTGTGCACCGGTAGACTCAGGAGTCGTGCGACGGCACGGCCGGTGTGGGCGACGGTGGTCGTGGTGAGGGCGGTGGTGCCGTCGTCGATGATTTGCGCTTTGCGCGCTAGGATGTCGATGCCGTACCATCCACCTTTCAGGCACTATAAGCACGATATAGATTAGCTAATAGACTCTGTCTGTGACGGGACTGGAGGCGAGGTCGTCATACGTAGTCGAACCAGAGGTTACAAGCTATACCGATCCAGCTGCTCCGTCCTAGCTCTTCTATCTCCTTTCGGTACTTTGCTTTCACTTCCAGGTAGGGCACCGCCTTCGAGACCTCTGCGTTGGCACCGTCCTGCCCATATTCATTGGGCAGAATCCATGGGACGCCGGCCTTGGCGGCGGCTCTGATGAGATCAGATTGAACTTCCGGAGTCGTCGTCACGGCCAAAGTAATGATGAGCACATCCTGACCTTCCAAGGCGGATTCCAGGAACTCGGAGGACTTGTAGTCACCCTTCTTCACTGTGACACCAGGCGCAAAGGTGGCGGTAGAGTCTTGACGTGAAAGAGCCGTCACATTAAAGGTGCCGCATTCCAGTAAGCTCTTCACTATCTCACTGCCTACCAAACCGCCTGCCTGAATGTGGATGAGCTTCTCCTTCCTTTATGGAACTCGCTGTTCAGGTCATACTCACTCCAACGACTGCAATATTCCTAACATGGTCTTTCAAAGACATTTCAGATATAGAGAATATAATAGAACGCAGTTGTCAGCTAAGAACTATGCTCCCTATATACCAAACCAGAGAGCACAGTATGGCTATCTAGCTGATATTTGTTTTCTGGAAAGAGGAGAGCGTTAAATCCGATGTTGTCGCCGGTAATTCCGATGCGGTCTACCAGTAATTCTGAGCCAGCGACTCTCCATTCAAAGACAACAAAATAGTGCAGCAAGTACGGAGTCTTCCAGCACAAACGCCGGACACCACAAGACATGTTTCACCCTGTAGTCTGGTATGCCTCAGATATCTATCTCAAGCATCCACACTCGTAGGGCAACCTATCGATGGGCAAGACAAAGGAGAGAATGACTGAGACATGCGTGCTGACATTGTCGAACAGCTGGCTTGTATATAAAACTGATAGAGTACGAAGGAACTAGTATTTAGTGTCCGGACGTACTGTAAGCGGCGACACAGATAACCCTACTATATCCTTATGCTTAACATCCCTATATAGGACCGGAATATGTGATAAGGAGTTGGTTTCTCAGAAGTTTGGTAATTGATGTTGTGGTATTCAAATATGCTGCCGCTTATGGTACGTCCGGACACTAAATACTAGTTCCTTCGTATATTTCCTCTCACTTCAACATGAATGATATCATAATGCTCATTCCCGAAGATTTGGTTGTAGAAAACTCCTCAGGGAGGTCCACGCCCTTTCACACTAACGTAATCAGGCTAGGTCATCTTCACCCGCACCAACTTCCTTTTAATCAGACTCTTATCCCAACTGACCCTCTAACTTAACCCCCACCACTGCAATCAAGCAAAAATACGGTGAAGAATCTGGCGACAATCAACACGTCTCAATTATCCAACACAAACGACAGTGCTAGGGCACCGTTGCGCTGATGCGTGTGTCTCCATCAGTCTATACCTCGCAGGTAATGTCAATTCCTCGTCTGAATTCAATTCCAAGTCATTGCCGCCAGATTAATGGATGGGCTATGTTCTACCATCTCGGTCGTTATGAGATTTGAGGACTTGGCTAATAGCTTCTCAACAGGATTATATTTCAGGTACGATGAGCCGAACAGGGCTGCTGTTGCTGCTCGCTCACTGCGTCGCGATAGATCACCTCTGGAAAGCTTCTGTGAACTGAAACGTCATACTTGAACAAACCAACCAAATTACACCATAACTACCAAGAGCACAAGATGTTTCGTCACGTACTCAAGCAATGCCCGCTAGGGTATCAGAAGGCCTTTGGTCTGCAACTCAAGACTGGATCTCAATCACGCATGCTGGCCACAGTCCAGCAGAATACGCCCCGCCAGATGCCCGTGTCCAGGGCAAGGGCCACGCCAGTGTCTCATGACAGAGCTACTTTCACCATTCGAGTAAGGCTTACCCGTCTCGGTGCTCTGGTTGTCCTGTCCTGGGTATCTCGTAGCAGTTGCTGATCCTCATGTTTTAGGATGGTCCGGTTTTCCACGGCAAATCTTTTGGTGCCAAGTCGAACATTTCAGGAGAAGCAGTGTTCACCACTTCACTCGTTGGATACCCTGAATCTCTGACCGACCCTTCCTATCGGGGCCAAATTTTAGTCTTTACTCAACCCCTAATCGGTAATTACGGGGTTCCATCAGACGCTCGCGACGAGCACGGTCTGCTCAAGTACTTCGAGTCCCCTAACCTCCAGGCGGTTGGTGTAGTAGTGGCGGATGTGGCAGAGCAGTATAGCCACTGGACAGCTGTGGAAAGTCTCAGCCAATGGTGTGCCCGAGAAGGCGTCCCAGCCATATCTGGTGTCGACACCCGAGCCATTGTGACATATCTGAGGGAGCAAGGATCCTCGCTGGCTCGTATCACCATTGGAGAAGAATACGATGCCGATCAAGACGAAGCCTTTGTTGACCCGGAGCAAATCAACCTTGTTGGCAAGGTCAGCACGAAAGCACCATTCCACGTTAGCTCCAACAACGGTGACCTTCATGTGGCTGTCATCGATTGTGGGGTAAAAGAAAATATTCTGAGGAGCTTGGTTGGGCGTGGGGCGAGCGTTACGGCTTTCCCATACGATTACCCGATCCATAAAGTTGCGCATCATTTTGATGGTGTCTTCATCTCCAATGGTCCCGGAGACCCTACCCACTGTCAACAGACGGTGTATCACCTCCAAAAGCTTATGGAGTCCTCTCAAATCCCAGTAATGGGTATCTGTCTAGGTCACCAATTGCTTGCTCTTGCAGCGGGCGCTCGCACCATCAAGCTCAAATACGGCAATCGTGCGCACAACATCCCGGCGTTGGACCTCACAACGGGACGTTGCCATATTACCAGTCAGAACCATGGTTACGCGGTCGATGCCGCAACTCTTCCAAGCGAATGGAAGGAGTATTTTGTCAACCTTAATGACTCTAGTAACGAAGGTTGGTCCAGTTGATCGTGGATTTTACGCTTTACGTGTACTGACATGTCACTTACAGGTATGATCCACAAGTCTCGACCCATCTTCAGTACCCAATTCCACCCTGAAGCCAAAGGCGGTCCACTTGACTCCTCTTACCTCTTCGATGCCTACCTCGACAGCGTGTCGAAATACAAGCGTAACCAAGCTATCTTCCAGCCGAAGAGGGACAGCAGACCGAGTCCGTTACTTGTCGATATCCTTGGTAAGGAGAGGGTTGGCGTGCAGCCTACCATCGGCATGGACAACATGACACGGGCAGCAGCAGCAGCGGCCGCTTAAAAGTTGTGCTATTCTTCTTATCGTTGGTGATTTGTCAAGATTTCGTAAAACTGTAGCCAATGTCATATGCGTATCTTCAGATGTAGTCCAAATATCCACAAGCTTGTGATTGAATGTACGGATGGTGTTTAGGGCAAGAACGTCATGATTGCGTAGCATATGATACAAATTGGCAACCCCATCCATATTCCTTCACCTGCCGGTTTCCAACATCTGTGATAACCGTTAGTTTTGAACTCCCGGCTGGTTCCACAGCGATAAGAAGTTGACCGACTAAGTGCAGAATATCTGACAATGGCGATACCGACAAACTCGAGTCCAGCATCCCAACGCCCATACAGCCAATCCCTCACATCACAACTTCGCCATCAAAATCCGATTATGCTTCTCCCACTCCTCAACCTTCGCCCGGCTCTCCGCCCCCCTCCTCCTCTCCTCCTCTTCCTCCCTCCTCTCCCTCCTCGCGCCCCCCTCCCCACCCGCGCTCTCCAACAAGCCCACCGTCTCCCCCCACATCTCCCTCTTCAGCCTCCCATAAACCCCACTTCCCCCCTTCTGCCCCAACTTCATCTCCTCCACAAACGCCAGCGCCTCCTCCAAATCGCCCAGGCCGTCCACGATCCCCTCCTTCAGCGCCTCGAGCGCGTTGAGCCGCTTCGCCTCCAGCACCAGCGTGCGATACGTCGCGGGCGAGGGCAGCTTCTGGCGGAAGATGGACGCCATGGGCGGTTTCAGCGGGGCGCCGAAGTCCAGCTCGTTCAGGCACAGGTAGCCCCGGTGCGGGTTGAAGAGCCGGTAGTCGTGCATCATGGCGGTCATCAGGCCGGCGGCGAAGGCGTGCCCGTTCAGGAGGGCGAGGGTCGGCATTGGGTAGCTTTGCTCCCTCGACGGGACGTCATCAGTGGACGAACGTCGGAAGAAGGAGTGGAAATACTGTAAACGGGAGGGTAGGAGGGAGGTGCAAGTGCGTACGTCAACAGCCGTCTCCACAACGGATACAAGCTTTCGGCGAAAAAGGTCTTGCTCTTGATCGCGGACTCGTAGTTCAGGCCGTTGCTGTAGAATTTCGGGATCGCGGACGTGGTGATGACGACGCCTTTCGGGAAGCGGACCTCGAGGATGTCGAGGGCGAGCAGGAAGGCGGAGCAGAAGGATGGCGTGAGCCGGTTGTCGGGCGGGGAGAGGAAGGTCAGAACGTAGATTTTGGAGCCGCGTTGGGTGCAGGTGATGCTGCCGGACGGAGGGATGGGGATGGTGAAGAGAGGAGGGAGGGGAGGCATGGTTGTTGATGTTCTGTATGGAACGGTTGTGGGACCTTGGGATTGGATTGTCTAGTGATGTCTGAAGAATTGGGCTGGGTGGTGAGGAGAGAGAGATTGAGAGCTCGACGTAAGCAGAGCTGGGGATGTATGAGTAATATATAAAGCCACGATCCCGGGTTATATCTCGACGATGAGGTGCAAGCGATAAGGGATGTTTAGTTGCGATTGTCGTCCGGCAGAGCTCCCTGTAGCTCCGCCGGAGGGATCGCCGATGGATAATCGGTAAGTTCCGTTAGCGGTCCGTACTCCAAAGCTGCATGTGTCTCTGTCCTTAGCTACTGGAACGCGACATACACGATGGCTACGGACAGCTCCACACCCAGGATGCCGACTCCATCATCGACAGACGGTGCCAATCCTCCACCACCGACCCCCAACCCTCTGCTTCTGAGGAAACCCCGAAGAGCCCGACTAACGCGCGACGAGCGACTCCGCATCCGCACCCTACGCGACGTCGGCTGGTCCTACCAGGCCATCGTCGACAAGTACGGCTTCACCCACTCCGGCGTCCAATACGCCTGCACGCACGGCGAAACCCCGGGCAAGCATACTGGGCGCCCCCCCATGCTCTCCGAGGAGCAGGTCGAGGCTCTCGTGGACTTTGTGACGGCTTCGAGGAACAACCGTCGTCTGACGTACGCGCGAATCCTCGCCGCAATGGGGTTTGATTGTGGGGTCGATTCGATTCGTTATGCGCTGCAGAAACGGGGGTTTACGAACTGTCCCGCGAGGGTTAGAGCCCCGGTCTCGGAGAAAGGTGGGCAGGTGGATTCTAAGGCCGGGTAGAGGTACAGTTCGATGGTGCTTGAACGGGAAATCAAGTCTCTTCGAACATGTGAGGACGAGTCCCGGAAGGTTGAATCTCAATCTCCGAACAAGCTCCAAGCGGTAGCTAATACGTCCCTACCCGGATACGATGGGCATTTGTTGAGGGAAGTTGTTGCATAAGGCTTTGGTGCAACTCGAAGTTGCTGATGGCCCCCTCATGTTGATCCTGCAGCTTCTAGAACTGTAAGTAACCTTTCTCTAATTTGTTTGGTGAGTTCGGCCACAGCGCAGTATCGGGAGAGAACAATGGACCTCTCTTCGTCCAGGCGCTTCCAGATGTGGATGGATTGCCCAGAGGGAGCATGTAAGAGGTTTATATTTCAGAGCAGGATAGATACATGATGAGGGTGTTGCAGTATACTGATAAGTCTTTAGATGTCTGGCGCTACCTTTGTGAACATCACTCCAAAGTATTTCGGTGGCCCACGGTCTCATAGCTCAGGACGTCTCCGCTGTATAGGGTGCAGTGTGCGATGTCCAGTCGACCATTATTGCTATCAACGCCAGACTGGCCCGTAGCTCAGCAGGACCCGAAGATCCAGCCAGGGTAAAGCAGGATCAAAACGTCTCTGCGAGCTTGGTGAAGAGAGTAAGGGATCTTTGTATGGAATTATATACCAGGCCGACCATCGAATGGTTCATCGAGCATTCGGGAGGTTTCCCACCTCGCCAAACACAAGATCGTTATGGACTCTTGCCGTTCTGGGAGCCGCGAATTTCAGACTAGGCCGAATATCAATCGACATCTCACATTTGTCTGAACTCGAGCCTGCCCGCGTTATTTGGTAGTCGAGCTTTCTCGTCGAATCCAACCCTCGGCAATATGCTATGTTTTGGACCAGTCTATCCTTCATGCACGGTGTTATTGCCGTCAACAATGTCATCCGTAGAAAGATGAATGATTAGTAAAGGAGAAGTAGGTAAACAGTAATGTATGGTGGGTGTGGAAGAGGATTTCCTCAGGACTGCGGGCTGGGCCCGAGATGAGTCTGATACTATTATACGATTAGATAGTTGACATGGCGGAGTCTTGGTTTGCTCCCTTGGGTGAATTTATATATCTGTTGCCCATGATGGAATTCGATACACCCTGTGAGGGCTTTTCAATTTATCGAACAATTTCGTCTCAAATCGAGTCTGCCAACTCAAGCAGAGGACAGAAGTGACCCGCTCAAAGCGACGTACTTAATCATCATGCAATCGAACACTGATGCCCCAAAGTCAGGTCTTGCCTGAATGTTGCGATGTCGACCACACATCGCACAACTATTCGATACTCGTGACTCTCCTTCCAATCTTTCCGGCAGGCAGCAAAGAGCGAGGGAGATCTCCAGGATTCATTTCCCCCTCTAGCGGAAAACCAGAACACTACACAGAAACCCTCTACCAGTCAGCTTCTACAACTCCCCTCTGACCAGTGTTTCAAAGGTTACTACCCCGTACAAGACAGGCCTCCTCGTATTCACCGCAAGTAAAGACTGCCCACAGCGGGGCTAGGCAGACAATAGAGTTCACTTGCACTACACCGAACGGTGCAAATCTGCTGGGCGTTGTTTATCGGATCGGCCGGTAGTTGACTTCTTTCCCGGATATGGTTAGCTGTGCCCTGTCCAGTCTGTGGGTTGAAAGAGCCATGTGTCCCGGTCATGGCTTGGGACGCCCTCCAGGGCAGCGCGAGAGACGGATGGGCCCCTTCATTATAGTAGCAACGGAGACACTGCCGTTTGGATGCGGATAGAGGGCAGCAGATGAGGTAGTTGTATATCCGGTGGAAGGGTTGGAATCCACGTAGGACTGGTCCTTTGTGGCTCGGGTTGCCATTCTCTCCTTCTCAGCTGTTCATTACTCGATTGACACTGCTCAACGGGTCCATTGGTAGATAGGGTCCAAGCCCTCACTCCTCAGCCCGACTCTTCTGGACACTGCAACGACGCTCCCCCATCCTCGTGCATCGGCAAGTAAAAATAGCACATGGCCTTCATCGACGCATCGGAGACTTCCAATGAGCTGGTCAGGAGGTGCCAAGTGGGATTGACAGACGCCTCTGCCGCTAGAAGACATCCCGCTGTCGGGATTGGTCCATCTGTTTTTGGGTTCGGAGGCGTTGCCTCTTTAATTTCCGGGCGGCACGTTTCTATGGGTATTCCGAATTAGGATTGACATGACCAAGGCAGTGGCGGTGTTTTGCTGCTTGGGAAAAAGCTTCTGGCCCGTTTCGTTGATTTCTCAAAGGAATGTCCTACACGTGCGGGTAAAAGATGGGATGCCTTGCGCGTAAAGAGGCCGTGGTGTTATTATTTATTGTTGTGAGAGTGTGATCGCTCCATTCGGATCGCTGAGCTACAACTAAGCTTTCGTTCGGCAAAGCGCCCGCAGATCATCGGACCCAATCAGGAGAGCCAGCCCATCTGTTACGGTTCTTTCTGCCGAGGAGCTTTGCTTCACTACCCATTCGGTTGAAGGGCCTTTGTGGTTCTCTGTTCATCTGAGGTTGCGCTTATGAGACTTTTCTGTTTCGAGGACATCGTATTATGGAGGAGAAGGATCATGGTTTCAACTCTCGAATATGAAGATAAGTTGATGGAGAAAGCGGAAGTGGCTTCTGATTGACTGGTTGTTGCTTCCGGTCTTGATGTCTTATCGCCCCGCTCAGTCGGTTCTGCTTTACAAGTACATAGAGTAATCACCTCATGTATCACGAATGATTGTTAGACGTGGCGTGGTGGTGCTGGTCTTCTTCGAAGTTAGGTGGTACATATACTTTATTCTAGGGTAAGATGAGCGATTTGCAAAAAGACTGCCGTGCAGATCCGTTCTTATGATACGAACCCTTTGCTTGTGTTCGGTTCTTCAGTCTTCTAAGATCAATGATAGAGTATATAGATCCTTGAAACTCATCAATGACAGCAGGAACCCGTAGAGTATAGGGAAGACTGCACCACCGGCAACTGCCTTCTTCAACCTCAACCGGCAATCTGTATCACTCGGATTGATTGACCTTGTTGTTGTAGTGCAATCTCCGACAGCACTCCCTGGTATGACGATGACAGAACTGGACTGGTCAAGGTGATAGCTGGTGTCGACTAACCCAGATCTGTTTAGTAGTGTCGACGGATTTGCATTCTGGTGTGTCTTACACTTTGGCGGTTCCACAAGCCGTAGTCCTAGTCCGGTAAGGCGTTTGTTGCCGTCGGTAAAGACCTGTAATTGTTTCATCAATTGATCTTCCTCCTCCTCCCGACCAGCTTCATTCCCCATTGTGCCTCGTCATTACTTTCTCCTCATCTTCGCCGTCTTGCAGGTCATCAAGACGACGATGTCCATCGTCCGCTGAGGTCACACAGCGTGTCGAGAGAGTCCAATGTATTATCGTTAGCCATCTGGGGAGGATAACCGGTCGTTGTTAGAATCTGGGGAGAGGCGGTAGTGGGTCCGTTGAAAAAGTGGTGCAGAAGTCCAGACGATTGCCAAGATATACCACAGAGGACTGTGGGCGACCTCACCGTGTTGTTCTCGACTCGACGACTAAGCATTGACGGCCGCACGAACTACAATTGCGAGATTGCTAGAGCCTCTACTTCCCCAGGCTTGGTAACCGCTTCAACACAGAACTATCAACCACCCACATTCGCTTTATAACCACCCCTCGACAGAGCATTCGAGCTTCAGGTGCAGCCAAGGATAGCTTGATAGTGAATACCCCGGTCATTTCACATGAACCCCTCTTGCTGAAGTGTTCGGCTTGCAACTCGAGGCCCAACCTGCCAACCTCGTCCGGCGTTACCGTTCGACGAGTGACAGCACATCTCACCTGACTGATCTGATCTTCGAGAACTTTGTTTTACTCCTACCAATACAGAGGTACGTTAGCCTTGACCTTGACCTTGACCGCACGCCTACCTTTCTTGCCAGAGGTAAGTACATGGTCCACTTAACGCACAGTCGGGCCTAAACAAGACCGACTGAATTGTCGCCAACCTCGCAGTGGGCCAGTGCACAATCACAAATGGCAAAATTCATGATGTCTGAATCTCTTTACTGATGTCACCGTTGACACAGGGCTTGATAAATACACTGCGCAGCATCAACTCTTCCTGAGTCGACCAATCTACATCGAGGTCAAGCTTCCGACCAGACCGCTGACGCCAGATTCAACATGACCTTCTCGATTCAGGCCGCACTGGTCTCCACAACCACCCTGCCCCTCTTTCTGTTGTTGATAATGGCGGTCGGACACAGCAACGCTGCTCTCAGTCTTGCGTACTGTTCCAGTGAGAATACTGGCTCTACTTCTAGCCCAGGTGACTAAGTCCACTGACGCAATTGATTTCAATATGCGTAAGCTGATGACCTTTTCGTTTAGTCACCAGCCTGTACCAGTCCAACGGAGCCTGCTTTGAGACCTGCAAAGCTAACTACGCGCTCGCCGTCGTCCAAGGGAGCACGTGTTGGTGCTCGAACTATTTGCCAGCGGATACCGTGTCGGTCGATTCTTGCGACGAAGCGTGCCCAGGTTTCGGTCCGGAGCGTTGTGGTTCTTCTTCGAAAGGTCTTTTTGGCTACATAGCTCTTGACAAGAGTCCATCCGGCACAGCAGGAGGCAGAAGTAGTACACAGCCCAGCAGCAGCCCGAGTACGGACCCAGACAGCGCTCAAGGTTCTAGCATGGTGGTTAGTAACCGATCTTCCACAGGAATTCCTCCAGCCTCGTCCTCACCTCCGATCCTTGTTGCAACTCCATCTCCTTTCCTTCCGTCTACTCTTGGACCTTTCTCGTCTTTTGGCCCTTTCTCGTCTCTTAGGCGTTCATCTTCTCTTCGACCCTTCCCTTCAGGACCTTCAACGTTTTCTTCACAATCTTCTCCGTCACCATCTACTTCGACATCCATTCGTTCAACGTTCAGTTCTTTAACGACTTCTGTGCAGACCTCTTCCGCCGATCCGAGCCCTGTAACCGTCGTCCAGACGATTACAGCCTCGCCCGTGGTTAGAACTTCTATTATTTCCATAGTACGCGCACACCTTCCTATGCCTTGTATCTCGATCGGCCGCTCAGGCAATGAGTTACAAGTATATGCAACGTGCTGACGAACAGCCTAGGAACCTTCAACATCCGCAGCTGCAATGACGACCTCTCAACAAAGTTCCACATCCTCCACATCCTCCACATCCTCCACACCAGCCAGGTCCTCCACAACCCCCACAACCTCTGTGATTCCTACGGTTCCCGCGGTTCCTATCTCCGTGACGCACCCAACGACGTCTTCCACAACCTCCACCTCTTCACCGCCTTCCATGGCAGACACCTCATCATGGTATCCTACTCCTGTTACCTCCCTTTTGACAGTGACTGGTCAAGTCAAAACCATCACAATCACACCCACGCAGCCTCCAAAAGCTACAAACACAGCACAGCCGGCCAACTCCGATGGTGGTTTCCTCACTCATCCTGGAAGGGTGGCTGGTCTCTTTGTTGGACTGGGGCTTTTGATATTCTTTGTCACCGCCGGGTCAATCCTCTACTGCGTTCGCCGTTATCATCGTAGGCCAGTTTCTCCAGCAGTCGAATCCGAACCCGACGATGACGTCCCTCAACGACGGCCCAGCAGGATGAGTCAAATGGGTCTGATCGCTGGGGGACGCGGTCCGCTTGGCGAAAAGGTCATATCTCCGATCCAGACTAGTGATTGGGGTCCTGCAAGCTCCACCAGAAGCCCCGACACCACCTCCAGTCCACTCGACAAGAGACGAAGCTTTCCCCTCATTGTCGACCAAAGATTGGATCCCGGAACGCTTTGGAGTCCTCACCATGACAACGATAGTCGGATCAGCATCAGGAGTCTTCAGGATGACCAAGATTACTCGAGGCGTATGTTGCGTGTAAGTGTCGATCTGAAATATCATGTCCACACAGGTACCTTATAACTGAATCCCACAGGTTGCAAACCCGGACCACTAGCTCTCTCCGTTGGATCTATCATGACCTCTTCACATACACGACTTCAGTTCTCTCGTTTCACTGCACTACCTTTGATCTGGTGCTATTTCTGCGGCTTAGCGTTCATCTACCATTACGGGATTCGAAAAGCTCGAAGATCTGAAGTCCGGTCCACGATGTTGCAGATGAGCTATCTAGTCATCCTCATCTGCCGAGTCGCCAATCTCGACTCGATTCCACGTATGTTTCCCGGCTCACATCACTGCATGCCTTTCTCAGGCTTCCACGGCGTTCCTGAGGTCGTCTATCATGAGGCGATCACAATCCCACCGATCTCTTCGATGTACAATACTGCTCCACCCAGGACATCATCACCATTTCCATTTACTTACTAAAGAATTTCCCGTATATGCTTTCAGGTGGACTCGTCACTATCGCCGCTGTTTGTGCCAACGCAGGACAGCCAGACAGGTAATGTCTTTTCATGACCGTGTCACAGACGGGGCACAGGGGGGTTTCGGAGGGAGGGAGGGAATGAATGATCAAGGCGTTTGTGTATGGGACGGTTTAATGGCATTATTCAACGGACCGGGCTGAAAAGTCGGTATACGCTATGTAGACGATTTCTCCCGAATACATAACATGACGAACATCACACTAGATCCAGAGTGGAGCTACAAGTCTTTCATGCAGTTGTATCGCACACAGTCTCGATCTTCTTGGAAGACTGACAATTGTAGCGGTCACTACCCTCATCCCGCACCGTCCCAGCACAGCATCTGCCAGCACTCTACACCGCCGAAATCATCATCCAGAGTACGCACTGTGGATAGTAAACTCCGTACCACCACGTTATGTAAGAAGCAGACGATATTCCTAAGACCCTATATCACGAACGTCCCAATGAACATGCCAGTCTCTTACAGAAACTATGATATCATGACCGGAGGGGCCCTTTACTCTACTGATCAAAGTAGCGAGGAGCACGGACACATTTCCCTTCCTTCCTTCCTTCCTTCCTTTCTTTCTTTCCTATGTGGTGTGGAGGTGAGGAAGGGAAGGTAAGGTAAAAGGTAGGGGAGGGGACAGCTATGGATCAATAGCTTCCGGGCGAGGAGGGGAAGTTCGATTTGTTTCGTTCCGTTCGGTCCGATGGCGTGAGGTCTGGTGTCGAGGTTGGGGATTGGTGAGTGATGAGTGTTGACTGGTGATAGTCGACGTCTTGGGCTATGGATTGGATTGCGGATAGGGTAGGGTAGGGTAGATGTCTAAAAGGGGCTTTAAAGTACTGTGGGCGGGATTATTACTATTAAGGGGGTCTATGTAGGTACTGGTAAGGTGCGTTTAATAAAAAAGTCCGATGATTCCGAGGCCTGAAGGATCCCATTCCATCCCGTCCGCCTTGGCTGTGGGCCATCCGCGTCCTCCTGACCGTAACCCCCAGCATGCCTGACGTTGTAACAGAAATGAATCCGGTGATGCCGGAGTGAGAAAGTTCTATACTGTCCTGTCCTGTCCTGTCCAATCCAATCGTCAACGATGAAAAAGAAGAGTTCGTGACTGGCGTTTTCTTGCAGGCGTGGTGAAGATGTCTTACTCCAGTTACCATTCCATCACCGTCGCGCGTTCGTTCACGACAACGTGAGCTCGTTCATCGTTCGGCGCTCCATCCGCCTGGTACGCTGTCGCGGTTGTTGATCGGTCACCCTTACCATGCGCCTGGGATGCCGCGACCGCCGCTGACGGCTTCGCTTGGCGTGTTGGGGACGGAGTGGAATTCTTCTTTATCTCTTTCTTTTTCGCGTTCGCGTTCTTTGAGTTCGGTTTCGAGGGCGACGTTTGGTGGTAGGGGTGAGGTTGCAGGTTTTCGTTCTGTTTCGGTTGCGGTGCTGTCGAGCTTGAGATATGGAGAATGGGTGTAGTCGTAGTCGTGGTCGTGTTCATGGTTTCGGTCGTGATTGTCTGTGCTGGTGTCGTTGTGGGTGGTGGTATCGTGCGACGAGGAAGCGTTGGCGTTCGTATCGGGCGGATATTGAAGATGCCCGTCCGGGCCGTTGAGTACGACGTCGTCAAATCCATCCAGATGCTGCCGGTCACTCGGTACTGGCGACGTAAGTGGTATTTTATGGCCCTTATCAGTATCCTCGTAATCGCTACTGCCATTAATACTCCCCTCGTCACGACGTAGGGCTGCCATATCTCCGTTTTCAACATCATTGCTAGATAGTCGGTCACGGTTCGGGTTTCGAGGCGGAAGGGCCGGAGGGATGCGTTTTGGGATCGTGACGAGACGAGGACGGAAAGAGAGGCGTTTGGGTGCTGCTTGGGCGGCTGCTGCTTCGTGGATGTCTTCGTCGTGTAGGGTTTCGGTGTCGGTTTCATGTCCATGCGGATGTTCATCATCGTGAAGGCCGTCAGTACCGGTTTGATCGTTGTCGTTGTGGTAATTGTGGTTGTCGATATTGTTGACGAATCCGTTCGGACTGCCGCTAAGTGTGGAGTGATGATCGTGTGCATAGTCCATAGGTTCCTCAAAAAGTGTTTGGGTGCCCGTGTCCTCAGTCTGAGTTGCCCGATCCGTGCTCACTAGACTGTGCTTGCTGTTCCGCCAACTATCTCGTCTAATTGCGCTGTCTACGCTATTTCGACCGAAGCTGGTATATATCGGACTTGTTGAACTGGGCTTGTACTCGAACGCGGCGCTGCTAGGTCTACTACCAGTACCGGCCTCTCGGATCTCGAACCCTTCTTGTTGGAGGGCGAGGACTCCAAAGGGGTCCGGATCTCCTGAAATACTGTGTTAGTCATGGACTCGAAATCCCTCACTTTGACGAAGTTGACGAACCCTCGGCGGGTAACCCGAATGAGCTCACACTGCCTCTTCCTTGGACTTCCATATCTCCCGGTGTTGGCGCCGAATTCGGTAGCACATCTTCATCAACATCTCGATCGCCTTGGGCAGCCTTGATAGTTTCCATGAGCGTCTTGATCTCGTATGGTGCATGCCTCACTTTCCCAGCCAGTATATCGGCAACGGGTACGCGCTGGTGGTAGAATCGCTCATTCTCATCTGTTCGCTCGATAATCACCGTCCCATCGACCTGGACACCTGCGTAGAAGCCTCTGCTTTTCAAGTACGTCCATACGGGAGCTTGCCGTTTGTGCAGTTCCGTTTCCATGATACCTCCTATACCAACCGGACCGGCCACGGCACTGATTTCTCCGCCGAGAGTACATCGAACTTTTATAAATGCTTCCAAAGCCTTCGTCGTGTTGATGACGACCACACAGTCATATATGTCCACACCGACCAAGAACCCCAAGCCGGCGGTGTGCAGAAGGATGCCGGATGGTGGTGACCAAGCACCAGACTCGGTCCGGGCAACGAGGATACCGCTACCACCGGCACCTGATACCCATAATCCTGAGCGCATCGTAGTGAAGATCGCCAGACCTTTGGCATTCGCAATGACCTACCATCCCGTTGGCACAGTCTTGCAACTCCATACACATCGATCGAGAGGACCATACCTGACTCGGTATCTTCTTCAATACCTTTTGTTTCGCCTTCGGGCCATCGCCATTCCTCGTCGCCCTCTCGTCAATCTCGTCGTAGAAGCCATCTTTACAGAAACTCCGCAGTATCCTGGCAGCCTTGTCGCACTCTTTGTCCAGGCTTGTCGGCCAGAACGCTTCCGCTCCGAGTTTGTTGGAGAGCTTGTTGACCGGCGCGCCAAGCTTATCGGCCCAACCCCAGACCTTGTCAAATCCAGCTTTGCTGTTGTGTTTGGCCTTTTCCCATGTCGTGTCTGGCATGGTGGGTGGGTGCTATATCGGAGCTTTCCGCGAGACGATGACGCGGTACCTTTGCGACAAGTGAGAGTGGTCAGTCCATGCAGCGCGGGAAGCCTGAGGCCCAACTGGCAAGCAGCTTACCGGCTTGCGGCCTGTGAAGCAGTCGTTCATCTGCAATTTCCCGTCGGCGGCAGCAGATGACCGGCCGCGAGTCAGTTGAAGTGCGAAGAGTGAGCTCATTACTAAGGTCAGAGACCAGCTTCGGAACGGGCCGGCGGCTGAGATCCATATCCACTCCACCTGCACCTTCGACCTTGTGCCACTCATGCTTATATCCATATTACCGAATTACACAATGGCTCGCTGATTTATGCAGTGATGTAGGCCCTCTGATGTAAGCACCGAGTATGAGATGGCCGTTTCCATTCCTTGACGGATTTGTCACGGACAAGAAAGACTAAGGCAAGGGAATCCTCCTTCGCCTTGGGCAACCTTAGGTAAACACGTCATTGGTCCGTGCTCGAGATGTATCAACAATGTTTTAGAATCAGTCTCAACGGCAACATGAATGTGGTGGATTTTCATCATCGTGCAAATCCTGAGGAATCACCTAGGGGAGCTCTAACCTAGGTCCCTGATATACAGACGCAGTGATACCGGTAAAGTGGCAGCCAAAGCGCAGCCGCAGGACCGTGGACTCGAACAGATAGGTAACTGACTGGCATCCATCCCGGTGCTACACGAAACAGATTAGGGGATTGCGACATCAAGTCAGAGCCGTGATACGACCGCTCCATAGCATGTAACGCCGAAGATGCCTTCGTCCTGAGTGAATCCAGTCATTGATCAGTCGCACATGCACAGGGGAGGGGCTTGCTCATGGTACGTTGGAAGCTTTTGGTAAGCTCATATACTGTGTAATGTTGGGAGAATTGAAGTGCTCTTGATGGACATCTTTGATCTCCATTAACGTTAGGTAATCGTGTGGTCTGGGCTATTTCTTATCTTAGCTTCGGAATCAGATAAGCCGTAACGACCCCGTAACCCCGCAAATATAAAAACTCTCGCTAAGGTGGCTTTGGTGCACTTAACGTTAGCTCCGTACCGTACTGACACCCTTCCTTGGGCACTCTCTCCCCGTACTACCTTACCTTAAGGGATTTCCCTCGCTACCTTACAATCATCAGTTCATCTCAAGTCTGGACCCGCAGCGGCAGTAAGAGTGCTGTGTAAGAGCAGTACGTCAAGCGTGGCAGAGATCGACGAACGGATATGTACCTGTCGTGTCATGGAAACACAACAACTGCCAGAGCCGTCTGGGGTTGACAACGGAGAGCCGAGTCTGGGGACACATTTACTCGATCGAGGCAAGGAAGCGGGCGCCTTACCGCGAGAGGCGAAGAATTACGGATACTTGCGGCGAGCAATTCCAGTCTGTCCCGCATAAAAGTAAAGGTATGGTAAGGTCAGCTAACTGACTTCCAAGGAAAGGTAAAGGTAAATGTTTGATCGATACTTGACCAATCCCTACATAGACACTCTTTCCGCTTCATTCATCGCTACTGTATTATTATAGTTATATGATTCTAACAATATTCATTGTTCATATATCTAACCTTCACGCTCTCGCTCACGCTCACTTATCACGGATAAGGGTGGATTCTGTGCTTCTTGCGTGACGTTGTTCCTGAACTCCTTCCTGACCTGCTTTTGTCAATGGAATTTTTATTTGAATGCGAAACTTGCGACTACTGACCCTTTGCCTCTCGCGTCAAACTCACCTAGCCCTACCTCCGTACCTTAAGCCCAAATCAGGTACATTACGACTGGCAGTAATTGAGACCACCTCAATGCCCCCTTATAAGAGGATCTGTACTCTGGTCAAATAAGGACACTCGACCGAAATTATCCGCGGCACAAACGAAAGGTGTTCATTCATTGATTGGAGATGTTCGTCTGATGTTCCTACAAACATTCACCACGCTCAGTTGATAACACTTGCGCCTACCTACTTATACTGCCCCTCGCTCCTACAACCGACCTCACCTTATCACCTAACCATACATTCTGGCAATTATGTCGGACATCCTCCTCCTCCTGCTTGGCATCAGCTTCATCATCAGCTCAGTCGCCTATCTAGCCCTAAGCAAACGACAACGAGATGTGATCTTCAGTCGCTTTCACTTTCGCGGCCGTCGCGCATCGACCTCAAAAACCCCACCTCGATCCCTCTCGCCGGAGAGGAAACTGCCGAACAATGTACCTCCGGCGATTGACTATAAGGATATCTTTCCTCCATCTGGCCGGGAAGCTCTCCTGAAGGTGGCGGAGAGCCTACCTGCACACCGGCAGCAGAAAGTGGGCGGTCTGGAGTTCAACGAAGACGAGCTTCGAAAGTCCCTCATACCTCTCACGGCACATTACGAGACATGCGGAGACGCCACGTATACCCCGACAGGCTTCTCCATTGGTGAGGTCAAAGCTCTTGGCGATTTTCCAAATTACGCCGAGCTCAGCGGTGTGCCACTTCCGGAGCCATACCATGAGTGTGACGTCCAGAGGGCTCTTCCCAGACCATACCGACCGTTCCGTTGGTCGTACCATCAGACTATGTGTGCGTAGCCTCCCAGTGCTTACTCGCTCCGAGATACGTTGCTGATATCATCCCAGCCCTTACGAAGATGGAGACAGATTGGTGGCTCGAACTCGAGAGTGATTATACCTCCCGTATTGCTGAACGCGAGGGTCTCTTCAAGAAACACGGGAACCTTATGCTCGATTACCTCCCTGGCTCCGAGCTAGCTTGCAAAGAGCTCATGGAAATGGCATTGCAGTTCTACTGTGCGCGCTATCCACAATACTTCTCCCTCTCAAGCGACAAGAGGGTCTTCCATAACTCCATCCTCAAGACCGAGACCAACCTCAAGTCTCTACATCCACTGCATGTCTTACTTCACAACGTACCCGAAGACTTTGCGGTCATGCTTCGCAACCCCGAGGATGGCTATTATTACTTTAGAGCAGGCGTCATCTGCTCCTCTTTAGGTTGGAGTGTCGGTACGAAGCTCGGTCTCCAGCTGAAGGAGATTCACGCTCCCATTCCAGACTACAGAGAAAAGATGGAGTTTTCCATGGATAGGTATGCAAAGCCGATCTTCCCTCGATAGTATCTATTCCATACTAAATTCAACACATGTGCAGGTACTTCTCGAAACTCCCGCCGTCGCGCCCAATCCAACGTGGATCCTGGGGTCTCGAAGTAGATAAACCCCTTTTCATGCCGCCCGGCGACCCTCACGAAGCCCACCGTCTGACCCAGTCTCCCACTCTCGGCTTGGAACGAATCCATCTACGCGTTGACTGGCAGACTCTCCGCCGCCTCCCCATCAGTGCGGCCATCATCTTCAACTTCAAAGCGCTCTTCACGCCCGTCACCGAGTTCAGAGATGAAGCGTACATTCCCTCGCTCTGCAACCAAGTGCTCAAAGGGGGCAAGAAGAACCTGATGCAGTACAAAGGCACGTGGCACGTGGAGCATGTGGTTGGGCCGGCACTAGAGCAGTGGGAGAGGGAGCAGATCGAGAAAGGGGTGATTCCGGACAATTGGGATGTGCACACCTTAGACGAGAGTCCATGGTACCCGGGCTGGGAGGATAAATGGCGCCGGCGGCAAGGATTTGGATCATTCCAGGCGTAAGGCTGATGCCCCGGTCACAATTGAACTCCTTGGGGCCGACTTGGGCTGCATGAGGTTGGTGCGGCACACTGGGTAGGCTTTTTGACTACATTCCTGTCCATAAGGGTAGAGCACGGAGTACTACTTGCAATGGTTAGTCAGTAATCTAGATGATTGAAATACAAATGTCGATCAGTCCTTGTTCTGCGAAGAGCCCTTTAGCAATGGAGAGAAACTGGATGAAGGAGGCTTTGGAATCTACTCCCGTCAATCTGCGCTATCGCAATATTTTCGTACAACGTTCGTGTTAAGACCACCGTTGAGGTACCAGGTAAAGACGTTTGCTGTCGTGACGCAAAGCCAAAGGTAACTGAGGTGGAGTTTGAAGTGATTTCAATACCACGTGCCGACGTGTCATCTTCGCATTTCGCTTCGATGATCAAGCGCGCTGCCTAGGGCTGAGCCGCGCCTGCTGCCTTACGCTAACGGAGGTCGCACTTCAAAGCTCCGACATCTTTAAAAGGGAGCTCTCAAACCCGACCCCTTACTCAATTCACTTTACAGTAATACAAAGTTTCTATTCCTTCTCCAGAGCTTTCCTTCAAACTCCCTTCAGGATTGGAGGACTTCAACATGGCTCCACTACTCGAAGGCCAGACCATTGCCCTAAGTGGCAGTCATCCCGACTACAAGCAAGGTAAACAAACTTCTGGCAGCGCAGGAAAGCTCTCAGTAACGTCTTTGGTAGCGGACCTCAGCTCGATGATCAAGCAGAATGGTGGAAGTGTGGTTGCAAAGGTCACTGATGCTTGCACGCATCTCGTCACCACACAGAAGGACCATACGGCTCAGTCTAGCAAAGGTGAGATAGCTTACGTTCATCATCGAAGTGGTCTGGAGATGGCTGTTGATCTCAAGATCGTACATCTTTGCTTTACCCTCAACACATACATTGCAGGAATTATTATCCTCCTTAAATCGATTCGCTATCATACCTCTCCTTCTTTTAGTAAAACCTTAAGCTTTGCAAGATTTCAGGTCGCCCTCAGCTCAATACCATGCAGTCGTTATCTTCACGTATCGAATCTCGTCTGAGTTTGCTAGATTCTGGCGCGTCATCATCCCTGAATATCCTTTACACTACTGACTGGGCTGTGTTGGTTGTCTTGGCAGTGGCTCAAGCTCAGAAGCTTCCGGATATCAAGATTGTCAGTCTAGACTGGTTACTTGAGTCCGTGAACGAAGGGAAGGTCCTAGATGAAGCCCAATATTCCTTCACGAACCCGAAGACGGACAAATCTGCTCCTAACTCCCAGCCAGCCACGGGCAAGAAGAGAGCCCGAGCGGCGACACCGGACGAAAATGAAACTTCACAAATCGCACAACCGGATGAAGATAAAGAGCCTCCTGTTAAACGACAGAAGGACGGGCAGAAGGCCAAGTCCGGTTCGGCCCTTACCGTGCCCGTTGATGAGGGCTGTAACCTTGCATGTAAGGGGCCGATACTATAACTACTCAGTCATACCCCTAGCTTACCGAACAGATTCGCACCGCGTTTACATCGACGCCGATGGCACGATCTTCGACGCTGCGCTCAACCAAACTAACGTAGGGCACAACAATAACAAGGTACGGTTCTGATATATTGCAAGAGATTACGCACTCCTAGTACTCATTTATCCTAGTTCTATAGGATCCAACTTCTTTGCTCCGCACAGGGTAACGACTATCGAACATGGACACGTTGGGGTCGGGTCGGGGAGCATGGACAGAGCGCTTTGCTGGGTGCTGGTGCTCTACAAGATGCGATCAAGCAATTCGAGAAGAAGTTCAAGGACAAATCTGGTCATTCCTGGGACAATCGACTGGATCCACCGAAGAAGGGAAAGTACACTTTTATTGAGCGCAACTATGAAGAGTCGAGTGATGAAGAAGACGATCTACCAGGTGCAAATAGCAGGCGGGGTTCCAAGGCTAGTCTTGCATCGCAAGGCAATACCAAGCCCGTGGAAAGTGGACTAGCTCCGGCCGTGCAACAGCTTATGGCGCTCATCTTTAACCAAGACTACTTTGCTTCCACGATGTTGGAGTTGTCGTACGACGCTAACAAGTTGCCTTTGGGAAAACTGAGCAAGCGGACCTTGTCTGCTGGTTTCCAGAAGCTCAAGGACCTGGCAGAGATCATAGCTGACCCTTCTGTGGCCCCTGAAAAACATAATATGACGATGGCCGAAGCTGTGGCGACGTTGACAAATGCATACTACACCACTATTCCGCACTCCTTTGGACGTAACCGGCCACCGATGATCAGCAACGATCACACGCTCAAACGAGAGATCGATCTTTTGGAGTCTCTCAGTGACATGGAAATCGCAAATGAGATTATGAAGGACGCCAAGGCTCCGACGGGAGAAAACGCGGTGCATCCACTGGACAGACAGTACGCAGGCTTGAATATGGAAGAGATGACACCTTGTAAGTGTTTTCCACAATGAGATATCAGTCACTAACTTTTATTCAGTGGAGAGCGCGTCGGATGAATTCAAGCACCTGCAAGACTATCTGATCAAATCTCATGGTCATACTCACTACTTGCAACTCAAAGTAAATACCCTGCTTCCCACTACACAACGATACGAGCTCAATCGTAGATCAGGTCCAAGATATATTCCGCATCGAGCGTAACGGCGAGAGAGACCGCTTCGCAAAGTCACCGTACGCCAAGCTCAAGCAGAGCGATCGCCGACTCCTCTGGCATGGCTCTCGCTGCACAAATTTTGGTGGAATACTGTCTCAGGGCCTCCGTATTGCCCCGCCAGAAGCCCCGGTGAGCGGATACATGTTCGGAAAAGGTGTCTACCTCGCAGACATATCCTCGAAAAGCGCAAACTATTGCGTCCCCAGCATCTCAGGAAATATCGGTTTACTGCTGCTATGCGAGGCTGAACTCGGTCAGCCGATGCTGGAGCTTCAGAATGCCGACTCCAATGCCGGTGACGTTGCCAAGTCCAAGGGGTGTATAGCAACGTGGGGCCAGGGTACCACTGCACCGCAAGGCTGGAAAGATGCGTCGTGTGTTCATCAAGACCTTCAAGGCGTGAAGATGGTGAGCTCTTCAAGTACACGGTATTGTGTGACTACTCCTGCTGACAATCGCATCTTCCAGCCCGACACGACAGAGCCTCCCGGACCGACGGGCATCCCTAACGCCTGGCTCCAGTATAACGAGTATATCGCCTACGATGTCGCTCAGCTCCGTTTGCGGTACCTCTTGCGCGTGGAGATGAAGTAGGGTTCCAGGACGTTCAATTTCTGGGCAAGTCCCACGCTTGCCTTCTGGCTTTTGGCCTTTCGCTCGGACAGTACGTTTTGCAGTTGAGCGCCTTTCTCTCTATTTGCTGCAATCTCTTCTTGCATCGCATCTCATGATCTCCTTCTTCCATCTGGCCTTTTAGATAGGTTCATAGCTACGACCATGAGAAGCCATTAGGCTCGTACTGGGAAGAGACCTTGCAATGACTTCGCCGCCTGGCAATTGAACCTTCGAATATTCGTGCCGAAGCTGATGATTGCGTGGCATCTCTCCACGACCAGGCTGTCATGTAGGGCGCTCCCAATTATCCTGCTCTGGCTGGGTGACGTTCTACAGTGTCAAAGGATCAAACTTTCACACAGCAACGAGTATCAAAGCACGATTCCTTGAGAGTGTCCTTACGGACGTTATGTAAACAAGATCATGTTGGCATGTTGTGTCACCAATCAGCAACTCATCCTTCAAGGCATCTAAGGTACTCGAGTAAAGCTACCCTGCATCACCTTCTCCATCTAGGTTAGGCGCTGCTGCACAGACTAGGTTGTGGCGTGAGACGTAGCCCATCAAATCGCGACAATGATGGACCAGATCCCCCGGCTCGGCCGTTCGCGGTAGCGCAGCCATGAAGCTTGACTGATATGGTGCCGTTCGCCGTGATCACTTCATGTATCTCCATCCTTCAGCGTCCGCCATATATGCAAGGTCAGGCAATTGAACCTACAACTACGTGTACGGGCCTTGGTCCTTCACAGTACCTACCTTAGGTAGTCATGGAAGGTCGTACGGCAGAACTGGATATTTTCATCCAATGGTCTTGCGGCTTTAACTCGGTTGGAACAAGTGCCCGAAATAGATGTTGGACACGGGAAATGAGCCTGGTCCCTGATCTGCCCTCACTCCGGCCTTGCATACCACATGCAGTCATCGTACATTGGGCTTCCGTACTCATTCCGAATGGCGAGGCGGGGTTGGAGGGACGACATGCATCCCGCATTCTTTATCAACCTTGTTGTCCCATCTCTATGCTTGTTGTTATGTTGCCTTCCTTGCCTTCCTATCTGTTGGTCTCGCACCTCTGCTTCGATTGCTGGTAATTCCTGTTACATCACACAATGAGAGGTCTCTCTCCATTTGCATATGCCTTCAGTTTGCTTGCTGTAGCTACTGCTCAGTACTTTCCTCCCATACCTGAAAATGTGACTACCTTCCAGTCGAAATTTGGGAATGGGGTTTCTATTTCATACAAAGAGGTACGTGCCAGTTGAAGCTCTTCGAGAGATCCATTACTCACCTGTGCAACACTAGCCTGGAGTCTGCGAAACCACGCCTGGAGTCAAGTCGTACGCTGGATATGTTCATCTACCGCCGGGCATCCTTTCCGATGTCAACGAGACTCAAAACTACCCGATCAACACCTTCTTCTGGTTCTTCGAGTCGCGGAAAGACCCTGCCAACGCACCGCTGTCCATATGGATGAATGGAGGGCCTGGATCATCTTCCCTTATCGGTCTTCTTCAAGAGAATGGCCCCTGCAATATAAACGATGACTCGAACTCCACAACTCTGAACCCTTGGTCATGGAACAATGAAGTCAATATGCTGTACATTGACCAACCGAACCAGGTCGGCTTCTCATACGATGTGCCAACAAACGGTACGAGAGATCTGACGACAGGCAACACAACAAGCGTGGATTTCTCTACTACGCCAGTGCCGGAGCAAAACAACACTTTCTACGTTGGGACTTTCTCGAGTGGGAACCAGAACACCACGGCGAACGATACCCAGAATGCTGCCAAGGCTATGTGGCATTTTGCGCAAGCTTGGTTTCAAGAGTTCCCGGCTTACAAGCCTAACGACAATAGGATAAGTATCTGGACCGAGTCTGTAGGTCCAAGAACTGCCGTGCACCTTTTTGATAATTTAATGCTGATGATCTTTCTTAGTATGGAGGTCGTTATGGCCCAGCGTTCACCGCTTTCTTCGAAGAGCAAAATGAACGGATCTCCAACGGAACTATCAGCTCGCCAGGTGACACCTACTACATCCACCTCGACACCCTGGGTATCATCAACGGCTGCGTCGATCTTCTCACTCAAGAACTCTCCTACCCCGAAATGGCATACAACAACACATACGGAATCCAAGCAATCAATCAGACCTCCTATCAAGGTGCCGTCGACGCCTTCAACAAGCCCGGCGGCTGCCGTGACCGCATTATCAAGTGTAACGACCTTGCCGCAGTCGGCGACCCCAACTTCATCGGGGACAACACCACCGTCAACGAGGCCTGCCAAGACGCCGACTCCTACTGCTCCAACAACGTTGAAGGCCCCTACATAATTGAGTCGGGCCGAAACTACTACGACATCGCCGCTATCGACCCGGACCCCTTCCCGTACCCATATTTCCTCGGCTTCCTCTCTCAGCACTGGGTGCAAGCGGCGCTCGGCGTCCCCGTCAACTACACCGAGTCCGTCGACAGCGTATACTACGCCTTCTCCACCGTCGGCGACTACCCCCGCCGGGACATCCGCGGCGGCTATCTGGCCGACATCGCCTACCTTCTCGACTCCGGCATCAAAGTAGCCCTCATGTACGGGGACCGGGACTACGCGTGCAACTGGCTGGGCGGCGAGGCCGTGTCCCTGGCCATCAACTACTCCTCGACCGCGGCCTTCCACGCCGCCGGTTACGCCGATATCCAAGTCAACGCGTCCTACGTCGGCGGCCAGGTCCGGCAGCACGGCAACTTCTCCTTCAGCCGCGTCTACGAGGCCGGCCACGAGGTCCCTTCTTACCAGCCCGAAACCGCCTTCCGCATCTTCCAGCGCTCCCTCTTCAACACGGACATCGCGACCGGCAGCGTCTCGACGGCTCAGAATGCCGATTACAGCACCCAGGGCTCGCCCACTACCTTCCAGGTCAAGAACACGGTCCCCGAAAGTCCTGCACCGACGTGCTATGTGCTGGCGTTTCAGAGTACTTGCACTGAAGACGCGCAGGCTGCTGTGTTGAATGGCACGGCGCTCGTGCATGATTATATAGTCATCGACGAGAATACGACGAGTCTGTTCCCGGGCGTGGGCGGTAATGGGAGTGGTGGCTATGGGAGTGGTAGTGGGAGTGGGAGTGGAAACGGAAGTTCGTCGAGTGGTGAGGGTCCGTACGGCAATGGAACGGGTTATAGAGGCGGGAATGCGACGTCGACGATGTCTGGTGGCCCGGTTATGAGTACCAGTATGAGTCTGGCGGTCGGAACATCGTATCCGACTCTGCTGGTCTGGGCCGTCCTGACGCTCACGATGACACTGGCAATGGGCACGTTGAGCGTTTTGTGAGGGGTGATAGGACCGTGGTAATGGTGGGAGGTAGTTGCATTGGGTAGTAATAGTTGTTAGTGGTATATATACTACGATTAAGGAGAATGAGAAATATAAAGAAGTAAATGTATTAGAGTCAGGAGTTGGCAAACCACCCTAGTAGCATACACGAAGCCTGTACAAAGGTAGACCTTGAACTCAAGAGTAGAGGATCGATGAATCTGTACAGTTGAATGCGACAAGTATAAACCTGTCAAGAAAGACCAAGCCATAGCATTCTCTGCCATTGCTGTACCCATCAGCACTAGAACCCAAGCCCTAAATCACATCCCGTCCCGATTCGCCCAAACTTACAAAGAGCCATCTCCACCGCGCCGTACGCTCACGACTCCTCCCCCTCGTCCACAACCCTTCATATTCCGACCTACAACTTCGCCTTCTTCCCCCCCTTCACGCCCGTCACCGCCGTATCCGACAGTAAGAAATCCGGGTACCGAAACCCGGACCCGGGATCCGCGCCATGTGTCCTCCAGGCGCCCCCATCAACTACCCCCCACCACCACCGTCGTTAGCCCCAACCCTAAGTTACACCCCCCCACCACTCCCCACCCTCACCGCCAGGGAATCGCAAAAACACTCACCCACGACCGTCGCGGCATTCACGAAGTTCCCCGCATCCGAAAACAAATACACCGTCGCGTCCGCAATCTCCTTGACGGAGCCGTACCTCCCCGACGGCACGCGGCGCATGGCGGCGGGGACGTCCTCTTTCCGCGCCAGCCGCTCCATCCCCTCGGTGCCGGCGATGGGGCCGGGCGCGATGACGTTGGAGGTCAGGCCGCGGGGGCCGAGCTCGATGGCGAGGGAGGCGGAGAGGGCGTCGACGCCGGCTTTGGCGACGGAGACGTGCGTTTGTAAGGGGTGGCTCCTGTAGTGGATCGTGGCGCTGACGAAGATGATGCGGCCGCCGGTGCCGGTGGCGGGTGGCGGGGCTGTGGGATGGGGGGGTGGGTTAGTGTGGGAGGAGGGAGGGAGGAGGAGAGAGGAGAGAAGGGGGGACTGACGCGTCATGCCGTCGCTCTTGTGTTTGTCGGCGGACTCGAGGAGGTAGGGCAGGGTTGCCTTGGCGGTGTTGTAGGATCCTAGCACGTCGATGTCGATGACGCTTTTGAAGGCGTTGGTGCTGAGTTGCATGATGGAGGCGAGGAAGTTGCCGGCTGCTCCGGCGCTGTGGCCGGTGGGGTGGTGGTTAGCTTTCCGAGACTTGCAATTGTCTCTCTCTCTCTCTCTTTTCTCCGCTGTAAGGTAGGTAGGGGAACATGGTGATCGGCCGTCCTACATCACGAAGTCCAGACTCCCAAGCTCCTTGACGCATCTCTCCACCGCCTTCTGCAAGCTCTCGACCTGCCGCACGTCGACAGACCCGATACCTAGGACTTTGGCGCCTTCTTTGGCCGTCGCGATGTCGTCGGCCATGGCTTCGGTCTTCGCAACATTGCGGCCGACGATGCACGCGTTTGCGCCGAGGTGGACGAGTGCTCGGACTTGGGCGCTGCAGATTGTGCCGGCGCCGCCGGTGCAGAAGACGACTTTGTTTTCTGTGGAATTGTTGTTAGGTTGGGATCAATGGCGGGTGTACAAGTAGGCTTAGGGTTTACCAAAGATGCCGTCTCTCCAGACGTCGCTAATGAAGTCGGATTTTGCTAGAGGCATGGTGGGAGTATGCAATGGTTGACTTGTCAATTTGCTGCGACACTACGGAGGAATAAGCCGAAGAAGAAATGAGGGAGGAGAAATACTGTCTCCTTACGTTACTGAGGTTTTGGTGCAGTGTATACGGCCGTTAGCAAAGACGCAACACGGAATATGCGCATGAGGTAAACATGCCGAGGCATCACGGCGGGTTAGTTCATAAAACGAATATCAAGCTGCTGGCACTTTTCCATCGTGACGCGATAGACTTGCCACTGTAGATGGAATATATATGAGAGTGAAAGAATTCAAATTCTGTACGCCTCGATGTCTCAGAAAGGTAAAGGGGCGTGTTTACACTGATTCCAGCGATGACGATCAGATCTCGACGATGATTGGTGGGGCATGCTCCGCCCATCCAAGAAGACCCATCGCGCCAAACACCAGCCAACATCCACTTCTCCTCACAGCAGTCTTGAGAATTATCTAAACAAGCCCACACCATGTCTCGCTCGACAATAGCAATCTGCAAGTTCGTCGGCTCCATAAGCTTGGGCCTTTTGACAGTATGTCATTCCAGCATCCTCCCCTTCTCCCTCGCACAAAATAACCCCCTCCACTATCCCACCAACAATAGCTAACCCCCCTTCCCTCTGTCGCAGGGCGTCTCATACACCCTCTCAACCCTCACCCTCCCCTCCCTCCTCTCCCTCCCCTCCGCCACAACCGCCCACACCACCTTCCTGCACCTTCAAACCCTTGCGAAAACGCACCTCCGCTCCCTCAGCGCCCTCTCGACCACCACGCTGGTCCTCGCATACGCCCTCGCGCCGCGCCGCGGCCGCCATCCCTATCTACTCTGGACGGCCCTGACGGTGGCGTTGAGTGGGGGCGTGGATTTCGCGCTGAGACACGCTGAGGAGGAGTTAAGGCATACGGAGGAGGGGGAAGGGGGTGTTAATGGGGAGATGGTGAGAAGGTCGATGGAGAGGTTTCGTGTGGCGCAAGCGGTTAGGGCCGGCGTTGCGGGGTGCGGGTTTCTGATGAGTGCTGTGGGGATTTGGGGGGATGGGTTTTAGGGGGTTGTGGGAGGAGCGGTGGAGAGGAGAATGACTTGGACGTAACGCGTGCGGCGACGTTTGGGGGGTTGAATGGGTTGTTGGGGAGGGCGTTCTAGGGATCATGGGTCGTTGTCTCAGCTCTGGTTGTAGCGTTACTTGCAAGCATATCTGCGGTGATATTGGAAGCTCGAGTTCACATTTTAATGGTGTCGAAAGCTGGATGGCAGAGTATGGTTGTATGTCCGGTGCGACTGGCTGTCTCAGGAGGGTTGCTGTAGTGGTTTGGTTCCGAAAGACTGCGACTAAAAAAGGTCTCTCATCTCGACAAACTTCTACCATCCCATGAGAACACTTCATATTCAGGCCATAAGTGACCGAGCCACAACCACAGAAGGAGCCATCCGTAAGAACGAACACAGTACAGGCCTCAAGGTCCCATGAAATTTGTAATCAGACGATTGGTGCTGTAAGGGTTTCAGCCCCAAGCAAAAGTGAGAGGACGGACTTTGCCGGCTAACCGCAGGATTCCCACTCTTCTTCTCCCTGAAGGGTACTCAAGCACACGTTGACCTTCAAGATGAACATGCAATGTCTGACCACGACGGGGGAGCTGCCTCTGCCATTGGGAGCGATTCCGCACCGAAAGTGACCCGCAAGTATCGTACGACGCTCACCTCGCCTGTCGAATGTAGTTCACTTGAAGACTTGCAAAATCGACTTCGTCGGGTTCTCGAGACAACATCCCTGGCTTTGATCCCGCCGTTGGTATCTACTGACTTATACCTGAATTCCAATGCAACGTTCAGTCTCAGGGGTGCCGTCAAGAAATCAGTGCCAAATCAGCAAGAAAGCTCCCAAGTTGAGGGCGTCCGACCGGAGAGCTTGAATCATGGAGTGGCCCTAGAATTTGAAACGAACACTTTCAACGAGATATCCATGACCGAGGTTCTGAAAGCCACTGATGATCCTAAAATGAGGATCAAGTTGCAGGCTGTCGTTGCCAGGCAAATCGTGACGGCAATAAGAGACGTGGACGGGTTTGGTTATGGTGTTCAGAGCGACTTTGATAGCAAGAAAAACGGACACCGTTTTACTTTCGGATGTCATGATTCGAGCTGGAATAAAGAACGCAGAAGGCGTGCTAGGGGACTCGGAAAGTCACAAGAAGAGTCAGGGTCGAGCTGTGGGTCTACGGGTGTACAGGTATAGAGAGCAGCGAGAGCTGACGTCGAACGGAAATAGTGTCCATGCGTCCTACCTTCAACTGCGGTGGGGAAGTAGCTATTCGATTTCAGAGGAGCCTTTCCAGGATCGATGTTAGCTATGCTCATATGGCGATCCATCGCAACATCGCTTCGAGACGGTCACAGGCGCGCTCGAGGCCGCGCCGATCTCGCAATACCTCCGGACTACATTCGCTCACCGGTCGTGGTGCTCTTGACGTGGCTAAGGAGCCCCAAACGGATGCACAGGTGAATAACCCGCTGGTGCCCTTGAACGAGGCTGCACCTCAGGTTGCCGCTGAAAGTCAATCTTTGAGTGAGAATGATCAAGAGCAGTCTGGCATTAGGGAAGATCGACCTGTTTCTCAGTACCTAAGCTCTCCACTAAGTGATGCGGGCCCGCCCAATAAAACCCTACATAATAGACCATTGGGAACTCGAAAATGGCAGAGAATTCCTGGTTCGGATTTTTTGATACCTTCAGAACATAAAAGAGGAGGTCTAAAAACGCTCAAAAACACAGGATATGATCAGCTTAATTTGGTTACTTCCATATCCGCGGGAGCCGTGGAGCGACAGGAAACCGCTCAGCAGTATGAGCTCCTCTCTCGTGGTCGAAGAGACTCTTCTGGTGGATATAACGGTGCAGTTTCTCCAGAGACTACGCAGCAACCCTTACCAGACGCGGATAACTTAGGGTACATCCAGCCGATTGACCCAAAACGTATGTCAACATCGGAGTCGCAACATATGGAATATCCGGATTGGTTGCCCAGCCCGAAACCAACCTTCAACGGTATCACACCCCGCCGAAAAGGAGTGTCCAAGCATGGTACCAAGACCTCACGGCCTGCAGTGCCAGCTAAGAGGCGCAAGGGGCAAGGCCAAGCCGCTGTCGTCTACACGTATAATACGGCAGATTGACCAACTCCTCATGGCATGATCAAACCTCAGACTGGATACTTGGATCGGCAAGTCTTGCTCATCTACAACTTTGAAACGTTCAGCTCAAGGCTTGTCAGAAGAGTATATCACGAACCGGAGAGTTCATGGTAGCGGGTGATTTACCTGCTGTCAACTGGCAGTGCTAACTCAGACGGATCACTCCAATAACTTTGAGAGTGTGTGGAAAGGACGTGGTAAGAAGTTGGTTGAAAAAACCTTGGAGGTCGCTGGAGGCGAAGATTTACGATCCAGCTCGTTAACGGTGCTATCGCTCGGAAGCCGAAGCTCTGGACGCTTCCTCAAAGGTGGGCCACTTTAAGTAACCCTACAAGTGAATGAGACTCACTGTGGCAGTTGCTTGCCGAAAGGACGATTGTTCGATGGATCAAAATTGTTACAGGAGTGCTTTCCCTCGCTCACATTATCGTGCTTCACGAACGAACCGGCTTTCCAGTCCCGAGCATCAGTCCCCACCACCACCTATTGAACGACTACCCTTCAACCGACTCACTTGAGCTTCCACCTTTCCTCGAGCGGAGCCTGATGAGGTTCCTACGCGGATCCGCGTCTAGCCTGTCCCTAGAGAGGAAGGGCCTGTGCTCATTATTCCATTTACAAAACCATCCAATAGCTAGAATGAGTGCCCAACCAGCAAGCAATGGAATCTGGTACAGAGCTTCTACGTTTTACACATCCTTTCATCTTCTACTCAGGAGGAAATGTATCTAGACTTTGAAGCTCGAATCTACTGTCATAGCGAAGGCGGCCACCACAATCTTCTGGACCCTTTCGTAAAAGTGCAGTCACAGAATATTCGCCATACTCTACCATGAGACATCAGTGATCTTACATACCTTCATATGTATATTCAGAATCGTGATTAGAAAGCGATTGGCGTAGTTTGATTGGCCAACCAATCACGCTGACGTCGTCATCTGACAACTTGAAGAAAGCATGTGCAAAGCCCAGCGGTGAGGGTTCCAGCAATTGTACCTTACCATTGCCACGACAATGGATTATGGTGAATGCCTCAAATCACGCAGGTATCGGTGACGACCGGCCGCCTTGACAGCAAGCATGTCCACCTACGCACTCAACCACCTCACCCGGCTCGCCTCCGAGCTCGGCCTGTACTCCATCCTCTCCTCTCCCCGCGACACCAAACTCCTCTGCCTGCAACGCTTCGTCCGTCTCTTCGCCTACGGCGCCTCGACCCTCATCCTCGCGCTGTACCTTTCGAGCGTGGGCATCTCGGACGCGCGCATCGGGGCGTTTATGAGTTTGACGCTGTTGGGGGATGTGGTCATCAGTTTCGTGCTGACGCTCTTCGCGGATGGATTGGGGCGACGGAGGATACTGGTTCTGGGGGCTGGCTTGATGAGTGCTAGTGGGGTGGTATTTGCTGCTAGTGGAAATTATTGGGTGTTGGTTGCGGCATCGATTCTGGGAGTTATTAGTCCGAGGTAGGTGAGTGGATAGATCGGGGTGTGATCTAAGGCATTGTTATGGCATATTAGGGAGATATATTGAGTTCGAGAGCTGGAGCTGATAGGGCACATAGTGGTAACGAAATCGGCCCCTTCCGAGCGATCGAAGAGTCAACCCTAGCTCAACTCACGCCGTCAGAGATCCGCAGCGACATTTTCGCCTGGTATACCCTGATCGGCACGGCGGGGACAGCTTGCGGTACAATTATATGTGGATGGCTAGTTCAGAGCCTTCAAAGGCTCGGCGGATGGACAGCTACAAGCTCGTACCGCGTCATCTTTGGCGTATACGCCCTACTTGGCATCCTTAAACTCGTACTGGCCCTCATGCTGAGTGACAAGTGCGAAGTACAACAGGAGGAACAAGACCGACACGACGCCGTGGAAATGGGCGACGTCGAAGCCGAAGGCCTCCTGAGTGACGATGACAACGAGGACTCCGACCCACCCAAAGCAACACCGACGCCCGCGACCAAGCAGTCAGCGCCCGCGAAAGCAAAGAAAAGCATCTGGCCGCAGATCAGTCCCGAAAGCCGGTCCATCCTCGTCAAGCTCTGCCTGCTATTCGCCATCGACTCGATGGCCTCGGGCCTCGTGCCCGCGTCGTGGATAACGTACTTCTTCAACCGCAAGTTCGCCCTCGCCGAAGGCAAACTAGGGACGCTCTTCTTCGTCACGAACCTCATCTCCTCGGCCTCCAACCTCGTCGCCTCCTCCATCGCCAAGCGAATCGGCCTTATCAGGACTATGGTCTTCACCCACCTCCCCTCCGCCGTCTGCCTCGCTCTCATCCCCCTGCCATCGTCGGTCGGCCTCGCCATGACGTTCTTGATCTTGCGGTCTTCGACGCAGTCGATGGACCAGGCGCCCCGTCAGGCGTTCCTCGCTGCGGCGGTGCTTCCAAATGAAAGAACAGCGGTCATGGGGGTGGTCAATGTCGTTAAGACACTGAGTCAGAGCGTCGGGCCGGTGGTGACGGGCTGGTTGGCGGGGATGGGGAGGTTCTGGATCGCGTTTGTGGTGGCGGGCGCGATGAAGGCGAGTTATGATCTTTGCATGTTGAAGATGTTTTTGGGGTATAGGACGCAGGAGGAGAGGACGGAGCAGGAACGGAGGGGGAGGCCGTTGGAGAGGGGGAATAGGAGCACGAGTAGGTGATGGACTTGTATTGATCAATCTATGATAGTATACCTCGTCTGAATGTACTTCTACTCCAATTGTACTTGACGTTGTTGATCATACGAACTTGAGGAAGGTTCATTCATGTACGCGCCGATGTGACCTCGAACGAGTTGCTGAGGGCAAGTGACTGCCTAACTTCTCGAAACGAGACATCAGAGGCCTGCATTGTTAGATGGAGGTAATGGTGAATACTCGAGTGAAAAACTGAGATCATTCAAAGCAGCGAACATAGCTGTCTAAGACAAGGCGAGGATTGAGTGGCTGCTCTACGAGCGAAGGAGTGTGATTTAAGGGCACGGTGAGTATTATGATACACAACTGGGGGACGCTAGCTACCTATAACCTTCTAGGATTAGCGACCGCTGATGCATGTAAACTTAAGATACCTTACGTGATACCCGTCCGGAGAGTTCGAAGAAAGTACCGTAGGTCGCCTCACTTCCATTGAAAGCCCAATAAAGCTACTCGTTCCTTACATCTTCAATGCACTCTCAAACCACTCACAGACCTATCGTTTTCACTGATTCGGCCATGTATGGGTACCAATTGGGTGCTGTCAAGGCAAATGCTAGCCGATAACGAGCTGTTTCTGAATCCTTAGGTATATACGGAGTAGGTCTCTCGCGTGCCTGATTCAGGCTCCTAATAACATATCGTGCAGATAAATTCTCAGGGACCAAGAAAGCCAACATGCCCTCAGATCAACAACGAACTCCTTCTACGTCCACATACTCCACGGACCAGGGTTCAGGTAGTGAGAATGCTCCTCTAAGTAGCCCACAACAGACTTTGAACTTCGGCCAAAGTCCACCGGACAAAAACCTCCTCTCCTCGACTGTTGTCTCGGAGAAACTTCGATCGCCTTCGACCATGTCTCCGAGCCGTCACGGTGGTGGGTTGGATTTGAATGCCGACTTACCCCTGTTGCCGTCAGTTAGCTCTGCCAGTCAATTGCCGTTACCTGTGTCGCGAACATCGTCGCTCTCTTCGTCCATTTCCTCGATGGCTGTTTTCGAGCAGTCACGGACTCTTTTAGACAAGCAGCGAAATGCCGCCGAGCACGAGAGACAGTGTTTTGCTGCCGAAAGGGCGCTATGGGATAAAGAGAGGCAAGCACTTTACGCACGCGTGCAAGAGCTAGAGCAGGCCCTCAATATCAAGAATGGCCAGACGTTCAGCAAGCAGGGCTCAGCTTTCTCGCCAACCGAGGCAGAGTCGCATCCTTTCAGTAGTTTCAGTACTCAGGGCGGCATCGATACTTTCGGTAACATCTCCAATAGCAATGGGTCCAGACATACAAGCATGGAAAGCAATGGCGACGAGTTTTGGAGAGGGGCTGGTGCCAGGAAAGGATCCGTTGCTACGCGTACATTCTCCGACTCTTCGACAAGATCCAGTAAAGCTGAGGATCGACGACTGCCCAGCATCGCCGAGACAGAGTCGCCAGACAAACCCAGTGGAGTGCTATCATCATCTACAAATAAGATTCCCAGTGACAGCAGCAACGAACCAATGCCGAATAAAGATTTTGATGGGATCAGGCTCAAGTCATTGGCCCAACTTCCGGAGCACGCTGTGCTGACACCAGAGTCGCCATCCCCGAAGCAGGTAGCATCTCCGCCAGAGCACATTCAAATTCCTTCGAGCATTCTCTCCGCACCCGAAGACATCCTGACCAAAGATGCGGGACACACCCCGCTGATTCGGACTACCGACCCAACAGACAACCTCAGCCCTGTAGCGAGCAACGGCCAAACACCTACTCAGGAAGGTCCACGTCATCCACGCCCATCCGTCGCCCATCCACCTTCGGAACGGTCTGACTCCTACTTCCCTCCGCCGGCTGAAGACGACGAAGACCCCGAGCTCAAGGGCCCTCTTGGTCTCCAGAACGACGGTCAAACCGACAAAGCCTTCTTAGACGAGCTAGACTTAAAGCTCACGGATGCAGCTCGAACAACATCACACGAGTCGACTGACGCGAACGTCTCCGAGAATCGTCCTCCGACCCGTACCGAATCCACTCCGGTTCGCTCCAACAACAACCAGCCGGAGCACGAACCCATGCTGCGGATGAGACGGAGCTTGAACTTTGGAGCGCCCCTGGGTGTGGTCCGACCCGGAATGCTGTGAGACATGTGAATGGACAGACAAGCGGAGGGAGTTTTGTATTATATATATATGGAGGTAACTCATATGACTTTAGAGATGACATCGCAAAAGGAGGCGCACGACCGCTAGGAAGCAAGGCGTGGAGGATACGGTTACCCAATCGGCGGCACAGTCAGTTCCTTCAGCATAGACGGCGAGGGTGAGAGGCTATCGGTCACCTGCCATTTTACTCTTGTGTACATATTACGAATTGCATGATAGAAGTCTCACGACGTTCATGCGAGACTGACGTTTGGGGCTCCTGGCTTGGTGCACCGTGCATAGGTAGCTACATTCCGGCCGTCCGATCGACGAGTTCTTAGGAATGTACGTTTCATGGTGCTACGAATCGGGCCAGACCCCAACGGCTCCCTGAAGCAAGCGGCTGGAGATTCATCCAGGCCTTTACATCTCATTCCCCAATCTGGGGAGCTTTTGCGACGTCCTGTACCCTCTCTCCTCCCTGCCTCTCCTTCACCCTTTAAGATATATAGCCTTCCAATTCTGCACCGTTCTTCCATATACCTCGACACCTCCCTCTCGCTCTACGCACCAACGAGCCATGATGGCGCGCCCCACCATCCCATCTCTTATCTCCTTCTTGCTTTTCTCTTCCCTCATCCTAACCCT
The DNA here is from genome assembly GCA_025617375.2 of Acarospora socialis. Classification (NCBI taxonomy): domain Eukaryota; kingdom Fungi; phylum Ascomycota; class Lecanoromycetes; order Acarosporales; family Acarosporaceae; genus Acarospora; species Acarospora socialis. Next base: position 544,561 of record JAMYGW020000013.1, read on the forward strand.
AGCCACTACCTCCCCAACGCGCTTCACCTCCGCGCAGTTCGTGGAAATCGAGAAGCTGCGCGCCAGAGGCGTGCCCGAGGTACGATAGCTCGCCCCTCCACTTCCTCTTCTCTGATATCCTATGTCGTTCTCTTATCTCACGTCGTTCTTTCTTTCCATCTCTCTCCCCTTTGTCCCTCTCCCTCCTTTCCTTCCCTTCCCACCCCAACAAAACCAATTTAAAGGAAATTCCGCTAACTCCCTCTCCTCTTGGGTCCGATGGACCCACAGGCCAAAATCTACACGCACGTCACGCATTCCCCCTCCCCCTCCAAGCGCGCCAAGAACCTTGCGTTCGCGAGCCTGGAGTGGAAGGTTTTGGCGCGGGTCGGGTTGGCGGCGGATGTGATTGAGAGCTTCGTTGCGGGGACGGAGGCGAAGGTGAAGAGGGTGGTTGCTGGGGTGGGGTGGAGAGAGGGGAGGACGGGAGAGGCGGAGGGAGATGGAGAGGAGGTGGGGATTGAGGTTAGGGGGAGGATGGGAAGGGGGGGTTTGAAAGGTTCGTTCTCTTTCTCCTGTCTGGTGTGGTTGGATTGGGGTTGGGGTGAGAGAGTACGGGAAGAGGGAAGGTGAGGGGTTGAGGAGGGAAGGGGAAGAAAGAGAGAGAGAAGAGCTAGAGTGGAGGCTGACTTGAGATTTGTCTTAGTGAGACGAGTCTGAAGAGCTAGCGTCTTGGAAGGGCGGTTGCGTTGGGATCGGGATCGGGATCGGGATCGGGATCAGGACGCAGGCAACAAATGCACGGAAGGTGGAGTAGGGTTAGGACTTGCGGGACGAACGGAGGTATGGGATCCTTGCGGGAGAAGGCTGCTTTGGAGAAGTCATGCAGTGCTGCTGGCGGCAAGGAAGCGCCGGATACCGCTGGTTCGGATTTCAATGTGGTGTGGGTTTCGGTTTCGAGTTCTGTGGTTTTGTAGCCCGATATATAGCACGGCGGAGGTTCTGTGTTTGTGCGTTTCAAACCAGATGCACGGAGAGACATCGTCGATTTCTGCCATTCAAGTTAAGCATTACAGTAGTCCGAAGAAACAGATGCAGAATACTACCGCCTTCCGCCTAGAGACCGCTACTCCCTGCCCGTTGGACGCCGAGAACAGCGCCTGACAGATAACTGAGAAAGCACGTAACTCGTCGAATCATCATACGTACGACAACTCAAACGCCCATAGTAAAGTCATGCTCGATGCCCGGCGTCACACTAGCCATGAACTTCAAAAACACCACCAGATACTGATCGACCCGAATCGCCACCTCGTCCTCATCCGCCCCCGCCTCATGTTGCAACACCTCCCACTCATCCCCGCCCGCCCCACCCGCAGCCGCGACGCCGCCCGCGAACCCCTTCCTCTCGACCCCTCCCACACTCATATTCCTCGTATCATCAATCAGCCCCTCCATCCCGCTCTCCACCTTCCCACTCCCCGCATTCCCCCCCCTCTTCAGCTTCTGCAGCCGGATCTTCAGCGCGGCATCGGCGCGGTCGAGCAGCACTTTCATCACGGACGCGTGCTTGCACGGATGCACAGACGCCATCTTCAGCCCGCCCTCGAAGAACGGGAAATCCTCCAACGTCACCGTCTTGTCCTTATAGTCGCCCACGATATCCTCCATCATCGCCTTGGGCGGCAGCGGTTCCGACTGCGAGATATACCCCGACAAATAAAGCCGCGGGGTGCGGTAATACGACGTGTACGTGATGTAGAGCGTATACGTGCGCAGCGGCGCCGTGGTGCCGGCTGCTCCACCCGCGTGGTCTCTGATGATCGCCTCCGCGTCATCCTCCTCGTCCTCCATGTCCGGGATCTCCTCCTCCTCGTCGTCCGACTCCCGCTCGCCCATGTTCCCGCTCTCGTCCACCGTCCGCACGTCGCGCGCCTTCGCCTCCTGGCTCGCGGCCAGCCCGCCCGTCCGCAGCCAGCCGTCGTCGCCCGCCCCGCCTTCGCCCGCCGCGAAGCCGTCGTGCTCCATCGCTTCGTCCTGCCCCGCGTCGCCCGCGAAGTTCTCGTCCAGCCGCCGGTGGCACGGCACGCCCCGCGTCACGAGGAACTGTTTGCCGTCCGGGAGGTAGGAGACGCGTTTGCTGGGCGTCGCGGCGTCGGACCAGGACCAGGTCGGGAATTTGTAGACGAGGTAGTCGCCGGCTAGGACGAACTCTTCTGGCGTGATTTGGCCGGTGTTGCGGAAGGTCGAGGTGTGGGAGATGGGGGCCCATTTGTCGCGCAGGGAGGATAGGGTGGAGTGGAGGACGTTCATGATGACGTTTGAAGGTTTATGTTATGATCATCAATAGAGACTGATGAAGTTGCTAGGTGATGTTAGAGGATCACTGATGGCGGGAGGGCTATGTCTTAGTAAGCAGTTGCCTGCAGACGTTGTTCTGTGACTTCTTTGTCCTCGTGACTTGACCTTAACCCGTAACTGTCCTTCAGCGATTATATACTTTCAAGTCGAGCACGTGGCACTGGAGTTTAGCTAAGGTCTCTACGAGGAATAGAACAAGATCATCTACTGTGGAAGAGATTGAGTCCTGATCTACCCTTGACCCTCCGTCCACAATTAACCTCCTTCCTCCCTATCAAGCCCCATTCCGAGCCTAAAAAACAACCTAATCAGGCTTGACGTAAGTCCATACTCCGCTCGTCCGCAGGACAACAAGCTTTGATTGCTGCTATGACCATGGGACACCCCTGCGTCTGCGATGCCTTTCACAGAACATTGCCGCCACACCTACAAGGCGTAGTGTACATGGTACATGACTTGCCCTTACTCGGAGGCCCACCGTCACATCAGCTCGTTAGGGTTGTGTTCCCTTGCCCTGCTGCACGGGCCACCAAACATGCCTAAGTAACACGTTATGAGTAGCGTTGCGTGTCGAGTTTGGACGAGTCTAGCTGCGGCCTCCCAAGCCCGGTTGGCTGGCTCCACCGGTGCTGTTAGGTACCGGTTAATATCCCTTGATCAACCAAATTTCCGCACTATCCTTCCCGGAGTCTGGATCGGATGTCCCGGTCTTGCTTCGAATTATCACACCAGAAACTGGTCGTAAAGCGTCTTAAACTGATAGCTCACGACATGTGAAACTCTGATGCGGAAGTGGATGTCGATTGCAAACAATAGGGTCTTCTAATGCTGATAACTTTCGCCTTCTCAGAGAGAGTCTTTTCAAACCTTTAGTGATGGTCCTTCTGTTAATTAGGTAGCCACCAGCTCAAGTATTTCGCACGGCTGCACCGGGTCAGCATCAAGCTAGAAGTTCGAAAGAACAATGTCCTTTGCTGGGCAGTCAGCAGGACTAAGTTGCTTCATCTAGTGCCCAAGCTGTACTGCGTAGAAGTGCATTCTGCTGCACCCCTCAACACCTTTGGCGGGTGCTAAAGGTATGCCCTCAGTCCCTTCGGGTGCTAAGAGAATATCTTCCTCACTCGCCAATTTCGAGCATTTTCATCCTCTCGCACTCTGACTCGACCTCCTCGGCCGTCATTGGTATCTTCTTTTTGCCCCACTTCCTTGCCTCCTCTTTGGCCCATTCGTACATGCTCTGCAAAGCCACGACCAAGAATCCCAACTCTTCCCTTTCAACATCAAAGACCTCCCACCACTCGACTTCCGGCAGCTTGACACCAGTCTCTCTAGCAGCGAGATAGATTGCTGCCACAGCTAGCGCCGGTGGCTGATGCGTAAGATATAGCAGCTGTGGAGAGAGTAACGCCGTATTGAGTTGCTGGAACACTCGCCGCGCAAGAGCTTGAAACGATGAATGTGAAGAGGGAACAAGAGCTTGCAGATAATTGATAGAAAGTGTGTATGGCAGCGAGACATGTGTTTGAAAGCCAAGAGTTCGGAGGATCTGGGACTCTGTTTTGAGCAGCATGTTGCGCTGATTATGATAGTCGCCCTCAGAGAGATAGTACAAATCTGGCTCGGGTTGACTGATTATTGCGGTGGGATTCCTAGAGAGCGATGCACTAGAGAGCAAGTAGGCATAGACATTGAGTACGCTTCTAGGCGACTGCGGGTGCGCGGAGAGTTTTGCCATCAGATACAGAGATGCGGCGGATACGTCCTGGGAGAATCAATATTTCAGCCATTGCTAGATTTTTGGTGGTACAGCTTCAACGTACCTTTGCCCCATGTACCATCATACTTCCCCCTTCACTTCCAACCCAAAACCTCAGGAATATTACAACCGCCTGTGCGATGATATCCTGCGGCAGCCGGAGCAGTATGCCAGCTGCTTGTGTGAGCTTGGCCCCTGCATAGCGGACTGAAACCTCCAAGTCGGTAGGAACACCGTCAAGTTGCGAAGGGGACGTCGAGAGTTGGGATGGTGTTGCGAGAGGATTGGAGAGGGTTGTCAGCGAGACTGGAGACATGCTTTGCCGCTACAGTACGAGGACGTTGGATCTGTAATAGAATTACGTAGGCATTTCTCTTCGAGGAAAATTTGAGAACCAGAAGTTGGGATTTAAGAGCTATCCTTCAAATGTGCCGACAAGCTCCTGGGTAGGTTACGTAGAAAATGTGTCGATATTTGAGTCGGAGGAGGATGGAGGCGGAGATGGGACCAATCACCTACCTACCTTAGATATCGAGAAGATCTCTACCCCAGTTGGGATAGAGCTGTGAGTTGGATGATAAACGTGAATCGGAGACGGTTGACGATATCTCACGGAAACCGCTCAATCCGGTTAGCGAGGTTGCAGCTAAGTTGGCAGCCCTACGAGTATATACTCTCCCACAGAGATATAATTAGCCTTGAATCATCTATTGTCTTCTGCAGAGAATTGAAGCGTCATTAACTTCCAGTACTCCAGCAATTGAAATATATATCGTTGAGTACCTTGAGTAAGATACTGGGCAATGGGCGGGCTGAGATGCAATTCAGAGAGTAAGTTCCGGCGAATTACTAGAATCACCCCCGGCTTGAGGATTCCTTTCTTGATTCACCCCTAAATCAAGGGTTTTTCACAATTCTCCCCCATCCATTTCTCCCTACATTTTGGCACCTATTATTTAGGCCCTCTACGTCTAGACTCATGCCCTAAAATCATGCCTAAAGTTGAGCCTAAAGTCACACCTAAAGCCATGCCTCATGCCTAAGTCATGCCTAAGTCAAATCCAAAGGTGAGTCTAAACTCATGTACTAAGTCTGTGCAAAATCTCTTACCAAATGTTACGGTCGCGTTCGCACAACCTGCACATTCACTAAATATTCACTTAGGGCCTGACCTCGCGGTCGGGCAGGCCTTTTGCTTAATATAAGAGCCTTATCAAAGGGCTTCTCTAGAACATAATAGTAGTAATGTGTAGTGATATTTGCTTCGAAAGCAAGGTACCTAGTTGAGCAACGATAGATCGGGGTACTCGTACAAGGCACCGATGCGTGCTGTATGTTGGTTCGTCCAGCTCGATGTTACTGTAGATGAAGCGGCTTAGCACTTCTTCGGGCAAGGGCTGTTCGTATAGGTGCAGTCTCTGACTTAAGACAAACCGAGAGCTTCTGGGTAATCTCCGCAGTCTGAAGCTCTGAGTTGTAACCTACGGCAGTGGCCTTTGAGGACGTCGATGCGTAGGTGTAAGCCGGATTCGAAGCAAGGCTACTTATAAGCAGCTGATCTACCTTTTCGGTCCTGGCCCAGCTTATGGCCATACCATCTCTGCACAAGACAGTACATCAACTGTTCCGCAACCATGCACAATCTTCTTCCCACTCAAGTGTGTTCGAGCCATTGATGAAAATCTTCACTCTCCCGTGACCTCTCGTGCTCTTCGGTCCCCTATTGCCATAACCATCACACTCAACGTCCTGTAGATGCCGGTAGTCGAAGTGGAGTTCCTTTCTAGCGTTGAGAAAGTCTTCACAGATACTATCCGTATCCGCACCGCCGTTCAAATGCCCTTCAGCTCGAGGTATCTGAGGATATCGCGCCGAACCAATCCGTCTAGGCAAGTTGTACGGTTGACCGCGTGGAACCTGACCTGCAAATGCTTAACGAAGTGCATGCGTCTTATCGTCCATATAATCTCCTGTCCGAATTCCATGATTCTCGCAGAGTCCTCTGGTGCGAGCAGGAATGGGTCAATGTGGTCGAAGCGTACATTTGTGATAGCGTTGAAAAGGGGTTGCGAAGGGTGATAGCAAAAACGTTTAAGAAAACTGAGACGAAAGAAGACGAATGTATTGCGCACGTAGACTATAGCCGTTGCTTCGAGGTAAAATCGGTTGCAAGCACGCAGAAGAGCCGTTGATGGCGGATCAGAACATGCGTTGATCGCGTGCAACACGCCAGGTTTGCTGACACGGCGGTGGTAACTGTCTGTGAGCTTATTGCCTGGAACATTTTGCACATCCTGCCAAGAAAAGGAAGATGTTCCTCTAGACTCTGCGGCAGTATCGGCCCCTGCCTGGGCGGAGGATCCATACTCATATGGGTACACTTCAGGGCGCAGTAGCGCATACTCGTAGATGATGTTACGAATCTCCGGAGGTAACAGCGTGAAGAAATTAGACATTGTGGACAGTCCCATATATATATTGCTGGTATAAGCCGATGAGACTCGAGTTGCTGTAGCAAAACACATGACGGGACGCTTCGTACTCCTTAAAGGTCACGTGTTTAACAAACGGTGCGGAATATATCAAGCAGACAAAATGAAGCGTATAGGAGTCAACTTGGAATAGTAACACCTACATCTTGTTTGAATGATGTTGGCGTGTGAAAAAAGGGTTAATTTCAACGCGTTCACTGTACTTATACAGTGATATCTATGACCGTCTATAAACACCAAAGGCCCAGGCAGCTCTCAAGATTGCCAACCCAAACGCCATACCAAGGCTGTCCCAGATAACATTCAATTTACTACCCTTGACCTCCTTCCATCCAATTGGCACTTCAACAACCGGGATGTTGGCGGACTCAGCAAGCATGAGCATCTCAACATCAAAGATCCATCCTTCAGAGTGCATGTAGGGTATTATATATGGCAACGATGGACGCGAGAACAGCTTGAAGCCGCATTGGGTGTCCTTTACCGCAGCGGTTGCAGGAGGCGTGAGAAGTCGAAGGAGAAAATGAAAGGAATGCATGAGAAGGTTACGAAGGAAAGAACGCTATAGTAAATGTATCTTAGCACACCCAAACATATAGATCCAGATAAAGGACAGCGTACTTTGACTACAGCTTCACTCCCAACTAAATGGGCTCTCGACCCAACAGCAACACCACGCCCCTCGGCATCCTCAACCTCTTGACAAGCTTGAATAAGTCTTCCGAGGTCCTCAAACCTTGATGCGCCGTCTGCATCTGCGAAGACGACATATTTACCTCTAACATGCCTCATACCGTGTACAACCGCCCCTCCTTTTCCTCTGTTCTCCCGCAGGGAGATCAGTCGTAGTGTACAATGCTGTCTCCCATGCCGTTGACCTAAGCCTGGAGCTTGGGAGTCTAGCTTCTCTTCCGGATATTCATAGAGCTGATGATCTCGTGCAAACGCTAGTGCAGTCTCCGCCGTCCTGTCCGTAGAACCGTCTGATACGATCAACACTTCCCAGCCCTTCGGCATTGGACTTGAGGCTAGATCGCTTGCCTGACCATTCGTGGCTTTTCGCCTGCCCGTCGTTGTTCTTCCTACGCTGATACTTTTCGGCGCGGCAGCACCATTTTCAAGCCCACGTCCACTGTAGTGCCGTCGCAGGTAATCCACTGCCTCTTCCAGCATACCATTCAACCGATCTTGTTCGTTGTAGGCGGGTACTACCAAGGACAGAAAAATGTCCGCCTCTTCGATATCAATGCCTTCGTTCGAGAAATCTCCTCTCCGTAACGCTGCGTTTCGCCGGGCATCGAACTTGTCCTGCCAGCAGGGCAACGGGGCCGCCTCATTAACCTTCCCGCTTGGTCCTATTGACTTGTAGACTTTCTCTGAAGCTAAAGGTTTTCGAGGTATTGGTGCGGTAACGAAGACAGCGAGATAGGTCTGGTGCAAGTCAGCGTATCGAACAGTACAATCACCGGCACAGAGACATACCACTACGGCTAGAAAGAAAATGGTGGTGAACACGAACAGTACAAGTAGTGGCAGAGGGACCCTCTGAAACAGACCGGTGAGCCCATTGAGGAGTCCCCTTACCGAACTGAAGCTCATCCTAACAGTCGCAATGGATAACCGCACGTGGAGGAAAGCGTTCGAGATCGCCCAATATACATCAACGGCTCGAAACAGCTGGAGGAAGCGATGTTGATACGCGCGATTGCGCATATTCTCACGGACCCTTCCCGCAGCCTCCTTTCTACATTGGGGAAGGCTGCCGCCGTAGGGCTGTCAAACCGTCTACGGTGACCGGTGCAGTGCAAAGCGCAGGTGATATTTGAACGCTTCGTTCGCCACCAGGTAAATCGCAGTTCACTTAAATTCAACTGTTGATGGACTACGTTTCGTGCTCAGGGTGGCTTAAGGACCGGAATTTCTCTGCTTTTTCCATGAAATCGTGCTAGCGTGGGACCGCAACAACAGGACATCGTCGGAAACACCTCATAAGGGCGGAAATGCAATCTAGGCCAGGACTTGGACCACTTGTTCGACGTTCGTCAACTCCAGCTTTTCCACGACAGTACCATGCAGTACAGTTCGCGGTCACGGACAAGGCATCATAAGCCTTCGCCTTAGACTCTCAATCATTCTGAATGAGTGCGCGCTACACTACGATTGATAGACACTTTGTCGAGCTCTTCTGATGTATATTGCGATCGAATCTCCGAACTCTTCGTTCGAAAAATCTGTTATGGTCGGTTTCCTACCACTACCTTCGATGGAGATCTTCAAATAATCCCTTCGTTATTTCTAGTGTGTATATCTAGATTACTATACTTGGAATTTCTTTGCGATCATTCGGTTTGTCACAATTTCTGAGCTCTATCGCCACTTGTGTTTGATTTTTTTGTTCCCGTCGGTTTCGGCATTTGCCATCGATGGTTTTTTCTTGCGAATGCAATACACCATGCCCTAGTTTGAGATCATGCGGATATCGGACTTCGCCAATGCTGAAATATCGTTTTGCCACTTTTATTAGTTGTCCATCAATTGATTTAATGTCGTGATGATCGGCATGGGTTGGTCCTCCTGGATATGCTACTTGTACACCAGGGTCAAGACCCCTGTCTAATGCATGGATTTGCCACTGTTCCGTGGAAAACGTGCCTGATGATCAATCAGATCATGGAAGCTTCTGGAAGACATTTTCAAGTTCTATTTCAAGATCTTTCTTACTACTGTCTCAAGAGGCCTTGGAAGTAATTAGGTACTCCAGCAGAATAATGTAATCCGGATATCGGGAGACATCGGTTGGCCACATCCGTTGCTGAAAATTCACGACTCAACTTGGAACAGGGTTCAAAGACCGTCGACTGCGGCGAAGCACGTCTTCTTAACCGAAGGAAACTTTTGATTGGCAGAAAGCATAAGCGCGGATTGACCAAGCTCGAGCCACCACAACCGTCACAGGCAGAGCTTGCTTTCGATGACAGCTTCTGTTACCGATGAGTCATGTCATTCGCTGTCGTATCGGTCCTGGGAAGTCATGCCTCCCTGGTATTGCTACCTAACATGGACAACGCGTGGCTTCTAACTCCTGGAGGCTGGTCATTCCTTCGAAATCCAATCATCGTACGTTTAGACTGGCAACGGCATTCGTTGTGATACCGCCATACCGCCATACCGCCTCACCGCCTGTCTTTAGCTTTCTTCTTGATGTTAGCGTGGTGACGCTACCGCATGTGCTCCCAGAGGCTTTCAAGGCGTATGGGTTACATCCTCGTCGGGCTTGTTCCTGTGCTCCCTATTGACGTTGTTTTTGTTGCCTTGTTTGCTTGAGCAGCGGTCCGACATTGAATGTTACAACGGACTCGCCGACATTGCCAGGTGCCTGCACCTTCGTGTCGACGGTATCGCTTTTAATTCGCCTGATGGAAGAGACCACTTTAGCAGGCGTCCCAAAGCGGCTCCATCACCGCTTAGTCGCTGTCACGGACGCCAAATAGGACAAGGCAACTGAAACCTCGAACTTCCTGTCGTCTCGTCTTATAGTGCAGAGCACTGTCCTCTCCACAGTTGGTAGAGGTGAGGACAGAAACGGCTTTAAGCATACCGAGGCGTAGTAAGAGGCGTCCGTAGGAGCATACGGTCTACCGGGATTACGCAGGTGTTGGCAGTTGTACAGATGGGTCTCTGGGGCCAACAAGCTCGAAAGGAAGCCCCGGTGAACTACTTGGCTTGCCTAGTCACAGGTCTCTGCATTCATACGCCTCGTCTTTGATTGTTGAGTCGGCGTTGTACGTTCCTCATTCGTGTGAAAGGCTTATATCTCAGCTTGGCACAGGATTACTCCCGGCTGGAAGTGCGCATTAGACTACGCCAGGAGTTCCGCGTCACCTGAACGCGTCGGGTAGCGTAGAGCTTCACGAAGGCCTCATGGACTACCGGTTCTCCGTCAGAATGGGCATTGTGTTCAGAAAAACCTGCTTCGAGCTGCGTACTGGACGGAATCACCATACCCGGGCCGGATGGCTCCAGCTCTGTACGATGGGTAATACAGCTCCTTCGTATGACCAGCATCTGCCTTCCACAATTCTCAGCCACTCAAAAGTAGAGCTCAGGGGCAGTGACAGTCACGTAATACTGGTCTATTTTAGGCAAAGCCCAGCTACGGACTTCACAGCGGCAAATAGGCCGCGTTGATGAGCTATGTCGATTCGTTACATGTAAGCTGCGAGTTCAGCCAGCCCTGGGACTTAATTGCCGTTAAAGGGATCTGTGGCCAGAAATTTTTTTTCATCCTCGGCGAAGACCGGCTTTTGCCTCACGTTGTGGCTGTGTGGCCGGGAATAACTCGGATACTAAACTGGATTACGTAAGGCCCGACTTCACTCTCCTGAAGGGATGAAATGGTTGGACAGATTTGTACTACAGGAGGACATCTTTCTCTCTGTGTTCAATGGCGATTTCGATATCGGCGCTTACGACATGTATCGGTCCGAAGTCGGTCCGTCGCGATATACAAGCCTCCTCGATTTGCGTGTTATATGCACTAGAATTGCTTGGATTAGTCACACCGTCTACCTGGACTTAGCATTGAGTAATAACGTGCTGTAGCTGGTTGCCTTACATTTTGGGCCAAGATTGAGTTGTCAAAACGTGCCGCAGAGTCAAGGTTATTGTGTTTCGGAGCTCGTGTTCTTCCTTCAAATGGGCACAGTTCAGGGCTGCGATAAGCAGCCGAGAATCATTGAGACAGCTTGTTCTCGTTCTCGGTGCTGTTCATGGCTTAGTGGAGGTTGCCTTGCGATGAGTGCAGTGCAGAGCAGTGCAGAGCAGTGCAGAGCAGTGCGTCAGTGGGAACTCATTTGACAATAGCCCTTCGCGTGGCTATCATCTCCATTTCCGTCCTCCACGTGCACGGTAGAGTAAGCCACAATGCGCTCACCCTCTTTGGTGTTTTTGTTATTGTGGGCCTACCGCTGTTTCAGGCAGTTGATAGTCTTGTGGCTTAATGGTGAAGCAGCCTCGTGATGAAATATTCAAATGAAGAGTATAGGCTGTTAGCATGGTCGATGCCCTAGTTGAGCCGGGTAGGGCCTTGCCCTGTTGTCCATTCTGTGCCCATCCTCACTGTGAGTTTTGCAAAGTCTTGGTATATCTTCAATGGGGGTTTTCTCTTCTCTTTTGTGTATGTGAACGAAAGAGGTGCAGCTAGACATAGAACCTTCATATAACTCAAGCCGTGTGTGTCCACTTATTCTACGGCCTTTTCAAGGAAAGCTTGCGTAGATTTGGTAGTATACATACTCCCTCAAGCCTAATCTGAACTTGAGAGTCAACAGCGGGCTGCCTTGAACATACCCCCATGTAAGATACCGTTTAGATTGCATGAAAATTTGAAAACCGTCTCAGATACTATCCCTCCAACCCTAGCAATGGATAATGGCACCCCTACGCCGAGTTCACAGCCTAAAATTCAATGTCAGCAGTCAGTATGTACCACGGACAGAAATGGTCCATCCTCCAGACACATCCACCCTCTTCCCAGCAGTGATGGGCTCAGTCTGGCTTCCAATTCTCACAAGCCAGACACACGCTCCCTCTCTCACCACCATTACTCAGAACTGACCCATCTATTACCCAGATCAAGTACTCTCATTAAACATCTTCCCTTCACAGACCCACGATTGGAATCCTTTGTCTTCCAGCTACGTGCCACCTCAACAACACTGCACTAGATCAGGCCCACAGTCCCAACAGCGTCACCACTGCCCTAACCTCGCGTATCTCCCTTCTTTCCCTGCATCACTCTCCTTCTTTCAAGCTACCTTGCAGAGCAGACTCCGACCCGAACTCCAGATCAAGAGCCGTCATCGAAATCAATGCTCGCCGCAAAGGCTTTCACCCAAAACCTCGGTGAATATATCATGTCCCAATCCTGAGTCAACGAAAGTGTGACAGAAACGAGAGAAGGTGAATGATGGATATCGACAACGTGTGCAGAGAACCGATCCGTCATAAGATCGAGCTCCGAAACAACAACTCCACAGCACCCTTGTGCCTCACAGAACCACGTAAATGCCACCGCCCATGACGATGAGGAGACCGGATGGGGTTCGGCCTTGTAAGCGATTGAAAATGGAAGAACGACCGATAGAGGGGAACCAAAGAAATCAGAAAGAAGATACTGTTCTCCGACTCCTGCTCCCTTCGACACTCCATTGCTCTATTTCCTGGCAGTCACTAGCGATAGACATCACCTCTATCCCCAATTCCCTCTCTCGAATACTATACTCTCCTATATTTGCAAAGCCCCACCTAACCCTAATCAGATACCAAATACAAAACTCCCCCACGCCCCACATCTTCCTGGCCCCCACTTCTCGCCCCCTCACTCCACCAATCACCCAGCAACCCCAACGCAGTCCATCCCATCGGTCCTCCGCGACCTCACAATCTACCTACGACACTGACCACGCTACGCACCACGTGCCCCACCTTCCAGAACGGGCGTCATACCTATCGCGTGGCAAGCATCGACCACTAGGTACTGACCACTAGTCACAACACTGGTGACGAAACAATACCCCTCCTCCGAACGAAGCTAACGGCTACCGTAGCCGTAGCCACGAAGGGCGGGGATGATTCGAAGCAGGCGTCCTCGTTACCAACGATGACACGGGGTGGTGGTCATCTGCTGCCGTTCGCTGAGATGAGGTAAGGTAAGGTGATCGTTGCGTTTAGTTTAGTCACGTCATCCCAACCGTATCCGCCGTACATGTGACGGTCATTATATCAACTGGATGAGGGCTTCGTTGGGGAGCTTGCGGGGTCGCGCGGAAGGGTGCCGACCCCGTCTAGAGGCCCGGTTCTGACCTCATCTGCATGGGATGCTGGAGTCTACGCTCATGTGAGACTCGTACGTCTGGGTAATGAGTGAGGGTAGGGTTGTGTGGTGTAACATCCGACCGTCTGGTATACGAAATATCCGAGTCCGTCCGGTAAAAGCTACTAATGTTCTGGGAAGCGGGGAGAGAAGTATGTCACCGACGAAGGTAGATTCGATGGCGTGATGATTGCTTTTTCTGGAAGTGTTCTACGTTTATCTGTATCTGAGGAGTGGGTGTGCTGGTTGCCTTGTTTACGTTGTCAGCCTGGAGCGAAAGTAGGAAGAGAAAAGCATGGTGTGGCATTTGATCACACGCATGGAGAGCGTGTGCAGGATTTCTGGGTTATTCCGTGTATTGTCTGATAGACTGGTACGATGATAAGTGCGTGTGTGCTATTGGTAGAGTATGTATGTATGATGGTAAAGAGCAGGTTTACCAGACCATGATCTGGGACGAGAAGGTATTGCGAACGGGTGACGAAGGTGAAAGATAAAAGAGCATAGTGAGGGGCTTGTTTCCTCAATTTAAGCCGTGGAACCATGGTCGCGAAACTTGCGCCCATCAGTCAAGATGTGCGCCGACGAAAATGCGCGCAGAGGATGATCGCTGTAGATGGTAGCGAATGGAGAGATGCGAGAGATAATCGGGTAGGCTGCTGCGTTGCAAGCGAAAGAAAGCCGAAAAGAAGTGTAACGCCGTAATGGACTAGGTACTGGAACAGACGTCAAAGCGAGCGAGAGAAGACGAGCCGATACGTTAATCCGGCACGACAGGTAGGAAGGTAAGAATTCCCTCTTAGAAACGTATAGTAAGAGTTGGGACGAAAGAGCGATGATATGTCGCTCTTGCGAGATTGGTAGAGAAGGTACGAAGGTATCCGAAATCCGTTTTTGATCAATTTGCAGCCTCGTGTATTGGAATAAAACAGTATCTGCTGCGTGCTTCTTAGCGGAAGGTCTTTACAGGGGGCGTAATAAACCTACCTAAATATATAGTCTACATTTGTCAACATGGCTCATCGACACGAAACAAGTACGTGCTTTGAGCTGACTGGTCGTTGTCACTCTTCGTCGGTCTGCAGACTCCTGAATACAGAAGGTGAAACCGAGTAAATCCCGTAAGCACTGGCCTTGAGGTGCAGTGCTCGATCGTCGGTTACTAAAACGGCCGATTTCGCGTCATAGCCATCGAAATCAGAAGGGAGGTGGAGCTCTTGGTGTTTGGAAAGTTCTTGATCCTTGATAACATCAATAATATCGTTATCAATGTTCATAGGCTCTGTGGAGTTCAACAACAAGTCTTGTTGAGCCCGGGGCAGCATTGCGGATCTGGTAATGTCGGCGCCTTCGGAGGATATGATAGAGATCGTAGCTGCGGTGTTGATGCTGGTACGAATTGCCTGAAGAGCTTCTTGTGCAGAGCTTCCGGGGTCAGTGTCCTTGGCCGAAATCCTGATCAGTTCTCTCAAGACACTTTCCGGTATAAGAATACCCCACCTGCCTCCTTGTAGTAAGCTCTTGAGGTCCTCGAAATGCTCAAGAAAACAACTCGTATCCGGTACCAATTTCTGCAGGGCTAATGAGCATCAAACTTGCAAAAACTGCGGAGTAGCAAGAACGAACTGTGAAGTATGGTCGCAGTAGTTGGCTGATCCTGACTGCAGGTTTGGATTTCAGCTTATCTGAATTTTGGTGTTCTTTGCCCGGTTGTAGTTGATACTCTAGTGGGGCATCCTCTGGTTCAGGCTTATGCTTCATGAAGGAATGCTTCTTGAAGGAATCATCATCGAGTAATGCTTTTGCATCTTGTGTTCCAGACATTTTGGTATCCACGGTTCTTTCCACTGACAAGGTTCGTGATCGAGTACCGGTCGAGTTTTCTTTCAATGTACGCTGGATTTCTAGGGCGTACGGAGTGACCGAGAATTTTTTGAAACGGCTGTCATATCGTAGATATCGCTCATGCTAAAAGATCACCATGTCAGCAAGACTTCCTTGACTCGCAGATCAACCGAATATTTACTGAAGCGATCCGGATCCCAAGCCAAAAAATCCTCTCAACCCGGGGTGCAGCCATGGACGGGAGCTCAAGAGACCGCTCCTCATCATCTACCATAGCATTTTCGAACCACCCTCTAGGGTGGTAGCCCTGACTCCAGATCTGCCCATTAATAGCGAAGTCTTCCGGCAATGGCCGTCCAACTCCTTTTTCTGGCTGAGGGAAGTGTGGGTCCTCGCTGCGGGGGCCAATTTCATTTGTTTTCGCCAAGGTATTAAGGAAAGACGCAATCTCATTCCATGGCACATCCTTTTCAATATGATCCATTGCTTGCTGAACTGCTGAAAGACCGAGCAGGAAAACCAAAGAAACGTGAGCGTGAGGAAGAACATTCTTGTCCCCAGTTCTCTGTAAGGCAAGCTTGAGGATGGAAAATGTCAAATATGATGCTTGAGAGATCGTAAGCGACCTTGAAGCTGTACTGATTTGGGCGGAGGATTGATCAATCGGATCGACCGGTGATTCTTGATGGGTTTCTTTTGTTACAGTCTCTTCTGGGCCCCCCGAGCCCTGCTTGGCTTTCGTAAACGCTTGGCTAAAAACAGCATCTGCACGCCCATACTCAAACAACGCCGCGATATTAGTGACTACCATAAATACGCCTTGTTCTTTCCACTTAGCGGTAACACGACCAATTTGAAGGTCAAGATTGGAAAGTAGCTGACTGACAGCATCGTAAAAGTCCTCAAAGGAAGACTGTTGAAACAGCATGCCATGAATTCTTATAAACATGGTGTCGGCAGGGAGAGATCGATGATGAGCTGGCTCGGGCCCCCCAAACAGAGTGAGTATGCTCTCCCTAGCGCTTTGGAAGGGTTGGACACAAGTAAGTGATCTCGTATAGTAGAACAGCTGCTGCAGCGCATTCGGCCGGGCAAGAATAGCTAGATGATGATATAGCCGTCCGACGGTGGGGCTTTTGTCTGCAGCCTTGCTATACCAGAAGCGACTAACTCCAGTCCAGACTTCTCTGTCCCGAATGTCATCATCTTCAATAGCCATGCGGTATCTTCCCAAGTCCCCTAGACACTCAATCCAAGTGTCTTCAAAGGTTGGTACGGTCTCGTACAGAAGTGCCATCATCGAGTAGGCCAGATAGATGAACATAAGCATATGATCCAGTGAGTCGGGCAGTCGGTGTCTTAGGAGCTCCAGAAAACTATGGATTCCATGGCGCCACATACGTGCTGGCATGGTATACTTGGCTGCAAGGCGGCGTAAAGCTGGACTTGCGGAAGGATGCTGGGAAGCCAAGAAGAAGTCATGATGTTCATGGAGGAGGGTCCGATGTAAGGCAATGAGAGCTTGCCATTGCTCATTACTCAGTTTGGGCTGTTGGCCAGTTTCAGGGTCCCGCGCAGCCAAGGCTTGCTTGTTGTCGACCTCGACACATTTGGCTTCAACCATGACGAGGCCCGCATATATGCCTTTAACTTCTGCAACCAGTTGCTCTTGCGATATTGGCCGCGTCTCAGGCTGCAGAACCAAGTCTGGATCCCTCTCAGGCTGAACCCGAGTATGCGAGAAGCCAGACTGGGCCACGTGGGGTCGTTGGCGTTTGTGCGCATCACCGGGCGGCGCTTGCGATGGAGAATGTTTACCGGTATGAGGATGTACTTGTTTTCGATCCCAGAGGTGTTCGTCCCCTCTTGGCAGAGGCTCCTTCTTGGATCGGAACACATGAGTTCGAGAGTCGTGTACGTGTGATGTGTTTGCAAACCCAAGTGCATTTGGAATGTCTCTAGAGAAAGAAGTGGTAAGATTATCGGTAGTAGGATCGAAGAGCATCGGTTTAGTAGCCGTTAAGGGGCGTACAGCGTTTACGTCGCCTCTATCATAATCAGGGTCCGCAGGGGCCTGCTTAAAAGTATAAATGTTGCTGCTCGAACGGGCCTTGGCTCTCCTCGGGCTCATTGATTCGTGGGAGAAGCGATCCTTTGGCAGAGCCTCCGCAAAAGAAAAGTCCGTTCCTGCTGGCCGCTTCTTCAGATTCAAGGTATTCGTTGGTGTACCGAGGCCGGTCCGTGGTGGAGACGTATGCGGGCCGGTTGTAGCTAGCTCCTGTTCTAAAGAAAGGTTCTCGATTGCACCGATATCAGAAAGATGTGAATTTCCAGAGAGTGCGCCAGTACTAAACGGCCTTTTGGTCCTGCTAACTGCACCCGCATCATCTCCAATCTGGATCTGCATAGACACCTCGGACAGTTGTTGAGACGATAAGGCCGTAGGTCGCTCGAGTTTACGAGAACGGGTGCCTGCGCCTGAGGACGTCCTGTCTTCGGGTTAGCAAGTCTCTCGCTTGTCAACGCACCTCAGCACTTTCGAAGCAGCTGACACGTCAAACTTTCACTCGGGACGAAAACGTACCATTTCTGTGGAGACTCAATCATCCGAGGCCGGAATTCGGCGAGCGTGGCGGCCTCCTGCGCGTCTTGAGGCCGCGCGGAAGGACTTTGTCTGACATGGCCCTGTTCGCCAGCTGGGCGAAGATGCGTGTCTGCGGTCTTCGCAGCCTGCCTCTTGTGAAGCGTGAACTTCGAGTCGATGTCAGGCACTCGGCTCATCATATGATGAAGCGAGACGTTCTATCAAGTTCGAATTTCTCAATCGTCATGCGAGCCTAATTTGATTGGTCCATAAGCCGGACTTTTTCCGCTCTGCGGCTCTTAGAACCAGGTGGGTGTGGGATGGTGTGCAGTCCGCTTAATCGGAACATCCCAGCCCGTGGGAATGTGATTCTAGTAAGTGGCAAGAGTGCGCATCAATCGCTTAAACCTCAAGACCAAGTATAGAAAGCCAGGTGTAAAATTCGGAAGAGACTATATCGTCATTTTGGTCAGACTGGGGAAGTGATGATTACCTTTATATACTACGGTGTAGCAAACTCGATATTGATCTAGTTTGGTGAATGTACGACCGGGGGTGCCACATCGGAAATGGCAGAAATGCGGACCATGCGAACAGTTGCCTTGCGGCTCAGTGGATTGCAGGGGTCCCGCGCTCCTACATGTTACGGCTCGCCTCGTTTGCCTCGTTACCCACTTCATGGGTCGCTCTGTCGAGGCTGAATTGAGCCTCCAACAGTCCGGGTCTGCTCATCTCCCTCGTTTTCCCAAATGCGCTTTTAGAACCTCGTCTCTGATGAAGAAGAGTACTATATAGCATTGTTCCACTTCAAGTCCATCTTGAACTTCAACTAATGGGACTTGTCGTTTAGTGCTAGCCATGTCTACCGACTCAGTTATGCTTAAGGTACTCTGTGCATACTGTACCTAGGTAGCCTCTCAGCCCTTTGGACCAAACGGAATCATGTCTCTGCAACTGAACTGCTGCCACAACTGTCTGCGGACCGTGGATAGGGCCACGACGTGTTGTAACATAGTCATATCAGGCCGAAATGATGCTTGTTGCCAGTGCACAACACTCAAGGCACGTGCAGATTGCCAATAGGCTTCTTTCGTTCTGTTTCCGCTGCAAGCGTCACTGCAAAGCGCGATATCCTTATTATTAGGAAGCCCCTTACTTGTTAATCACACTACTAGACGGAGACTGCCCAAGTTCTATGATTCGAGGCGCTGGAACTGCGAAGCGTCTCATTGATCGCGCCTTAAATCACTTATGACTGGCGAAGATATAAAAGTGAGCTGTTTAGCCTATACTGAACGTATATCAAGTGTTCTACAGAGGGCTACAGAAGATAAGTGGTTGTAAGCTGGTCCGATGCGAACAGACATCTTCATTGGCGGCCGCATTGAGAACTCTTTCGAGCACCTTCCAAATCTCCTCTTCGTTCTCTTAGTAACGAGAATTTCAGTTCTTACGTTATTACGCTCTAAGAAAACCTGTTTCCTTAAATTGTGGGTGGCTATATTGAAAGATTAGCAGCTTGATATGCGGTACTTCAAGTCGCTCCTCACTTTGGCAAATGAGTATTACCCTTCAGGAGAACCATATGTTTTCTCTTTTATTTTTAAAATCAACTTCGCCGTTTCGACTTTCCTTACACGATCATTTTTCCCGACACTCAATAGTCTTACCTTTACTACCACGCCTCCAATGCGGTCGAACCATTGCAACGAGCTCTTCAGCTTGCGGCAACGATTGAGGCACAGCGAGCTGAAAAGGCGCTGCGGTAGCCTACACAGAGACGATTGTCTCATCCTATCCTACAGCCATGCTGTCTCCAGGATAGGAATCTTCGAACGAGCCTGGTACCATCTTCAAGAACTTACTAGAAATTGCTGCAATCACATGCAGGCCCCAGAAGTGGCACAATCGCGTAGCTTGGTGGTAACAAAACTGGCAGGTGCGATTGGAGAGGTCTAGCTGATTGCTGACTTTGATGGCTTCAGCTATGGCTCGATGAATATGGCTCGCTAGGTCTTCCGACAGTTGTTGAACGCTACAACTCCCCTTCGGACTCTGCCGAATCGGATCAGCTCTGAGTCATCGACTACGAGGGCATCCATGTGGCAGCCGAGATACTGTCCATCGAACACAATCTCCTCGGCGACATGTCAATAGTCAAGGCTTCATAGTCGCCAGATAACTAGTCAGCAAGAGCGCTCATAACCCTGTTGCTACCATTCGAAGTGCAAGAGCTTTTACGGTGCACACCTGAGTGGATCCACTATACCACGAGCGTCGATTGATCCGTAAGCAAGTTCTGGGTTTCCAAGGAAGGGGTTTCCTGGCAAGACACTGAGGTCGAGAACGTTGAACCTCAAGGTCACAAAGTCCTATCAAACGCCCCATGGTGACTCTACACACGACCCCTGACCATCCCAGCTCCCGTGACCTGTACAGTACATAAAACTTGGTCACAAAAAACAGTTTCATATCACATCAGCCTTGGCTGGTGGTTAATGTAAGGCGTGTTGGATTAATCCTGCACTTGACATAAGGCTTCATCTTCAAAGTTAGGGGAAGTACATTAGTAGCTTGGACCCTACGGCAAGGCGCCTAGAGAGGTCTTCACTTTGATGCAAGACTGACGCTTGCAGTTATTGCATGAAGTTGACCGCAAACAGAGGCTGCCTCGCTGCATCCCTTCCCGCAGGCTTTAATTAAGAAACCAGCATTTGTCGCCCAGAGCGGTATCAGGTGCGGCAGACGGCATTGGAAGTCAACCCAGAATATCCCTCCTCACTTCTCCGTCGCAGATAAGAACACACAGGAGCCATTATAAACAGTAGATAAAGAACCACGCTCTCATCCACTCCACGCTCTCGTCCACTCCACCCCCACCCACCCCACCGGTCCCGCCCCCACTGATCTCCCACCATGCCGGACTCATGGGAGACCAAAACTGCACAAAGTCTCATATGTGTAGTACGGGCACATTATGCCTTCCATGATCGCACCTCCCCTGGGGACAACGCGCAAGGTTGCCTACCTGACGACGTTTCGACGCCCGTCCCCTAAACGAGCATCCTATAACCGAGGGCGGGAACCTGCAGCCTACAAGGCAGCGGCTCCCTGTCCTAATGGGACCCAACGTCTTACAGGTCTAGCGCTATTTCTTTAAATGCGATATGTTGCGGAGCTTTTGAGGCACCAGCCGTGACTGATGTACACATGCAAGGAGGTGGATGCCTACCTAGTAGTCATCTATCCGCCCCCACAATCTAGCACCGCATAGGAATGCGTTGGGGTTGAGACAAATTGCGCATCATGCCTGTTTTGGATTCGAAGGAATTGGTATGGACCCCATTTTAGCCGCCTTTTGCACCCCGGATTCTAATATATGTCAGAGGCTGGGGACCGCGCACCACAATACGGCTGCCTGTAATGAGGCAGAGCAATGACGCCGGCAGAGTAGACATGCGGCATAGCAAGACCCGTTTGCGGCAAGAAGCGACAAGGCTATCGAGATCTTGAAGACAGTGTCTGAACTAATGAGGTTGTGCTGAATAGCAAAACACTCATTTGGGGGCTACGCGCGGTGTAGTTTGATAAGCTATAACGTTGTACCGTTTTAAACCCAGCTGGTCCGATTGGAGAAGCCTTTCAAGGCATCGTTGATACCATCATAAGGCTGAGGTGGGGTTACGGTGGTTTGGTCAGATTGACATGAGCTCCGAGCGTCGAGTCAGCTCGGAGTGTGATGGCGGAGTTGGCTGCTCTCCCATTGAAGTCCGATTGAAGCACTCGGTGGACGGAGTGGAACTGCGAAGTCCGCTAGTCACAAGGTATACGTGGCTTGTACCGGAGCCCTACGCCCGTTGACTAATCATCACACGATCGAATACGTAGTACGAACGGTGTCCGAAGGAACGATGAGACACGGCGAGGTCCATTGATGCTAAGAATGGATGTCAGACGATGGAGGATTGTAGGCCGCGCTCCACAGCTGATGGACATGTGCTCAATAAGGCTGGGAACGACGACCTGCCCAAACGCCTACAGCTACCTCGCAAGGCTCCACGCGTACGAACACCTTCATCCTCAGCCCAACCTGCCCTCACTCTTCAGCCCGTGATATAGCGCCCACGCTGCTAGCACCTTCCCATCTCTTCCGCCTTCTTGCCAGACCTGATTCAGAGGCACCAGCTTGAGTGTGATCTTCTCCCCCTCATCCCTTAGCCCCGTCAACTTGCCCTGCCATTCCTTCAACTCCTCCCTCTTCACCCTCTGCTGGTACAAGAATATCGGTACAAACTCATCGCTACCGCCAGGACTTGGATATACCGCTTGCTGCAACTTCTCTCCCATCGAGGCTTGCGTATCAGGCAAGGCAAGCTTTGTCAGGTCGATGAGCTCGTCTTTAGGAATTTCAAGCCCGATTTCTTCCTTGATTTCTTTCGCTGCCGCGCCGGAGAACTCACCACTGTCATCAATCATGCCAGCGGGCAGCTCGGCGAGGGAAAGAGAACCAGCAGGAACACGCGGCTGAACAGCGAGGATAACATGTTTCTCATCTTCAGAGTTTGGAGGCACATCATCTGGTTGTAGGATGAGCTATAGGACATTTCCCCAAACATTAGCAACTCATATGTCTTCGGACAAACTGCAGCTGCGGTCTTATTGCCAGTGACCAAGCTGATGCGTACCATCATGCCCACGCTTCCTCCCCTCAGGTATACAATTCCAGGTAGCTTTTCCCCATTGTCATTCGAAACCTCCGCTTTCAACTTGACAAATCCAAGCTTTCCCCCGCCGAAGAAATCCACACTCTGTATATCGATTCTGCGCAGCTTGTAAGGCGAAGCGTGAAAGGTATGATTCTTGTCTTTCTGTTGGAGCGATAAGGAGTGCTCCAGCGTTGACATCCACGTTTTGTAGGCTGGGAAAGAAAGCAGCTGGTCCTTGTTCAAGTCTAAGGTCAAATGCACCGGGACTTCTCCGGAGGTAGGGCTTGATATAGTGAATGTAGACATTGTCAATTTTCCTGGGATAGAGCGGGTTGATGATGTTGGAAGGGTGCAATTAAGATTATGTCTGGTCAGCCGCAGTCGAGATAGCATGAAGAAGGTCGCCAGCAGAGATTGGGGGATGTGATGGGAAGTATCATTGTCGTTGTGGCTGCTTGACCGTATTTAGTGATTGTTGGTGGGGTTCGCAGCATGACGTTCCTTCTCGACTATACGAAGTGTCCCCAACCCCACGCCGGTAAAAACTCCTTTAAAAAACACGGAGAACTCTCATAGTATAGCAGTATAAGGGCTCCGAGCTTCAAAACTGTCCCGCTCGCAATGTAATAGGCCGGTAGGTCGTTCTTAAACCTTTGTCTTATTTCTCAACGTCATCTTCGACTGATTGATTCCTTCCCAGGTTCCCCCAGCTTGGACTATAGCTTACTTCACATTTGCCAAACCAATACATCTAGAGTACTCAAGCCGCCCAACGCTCTCAGCACACCAACACAAGTTTAGGGAAAGCGGTCTTGCACGCCTTAAGAGTTGACCCAACCTCTATGGCAACACTCACCGCCAGTACAGCTGGATTGCCTGAGCATTGCATCCACAAACTGCCAACATCATGTCGACTGACAGCCACGCCGAAATGCTGTGCCTGTGCTGATCTAAGACCACACTCAACGTCATACTCCAAGTACATAGATGGGGTAGGATTTGTGCTGCGCGGCACTAGACAGGAGAGGTATTGTTGGACGTGTAAAGGTAACTATACACTATGACAATAGCTACGTTATGCTGACCATGCTTCTCATAGAGTTTTGGAATGCGAGGGTCCAAGCGGCAGATCCTCCAATCCGTCCGGCACAGACACGAATACCAGAGGTTCCGGATCAAACGGAGTTCCTCAAGTGCTGGTATGACTACCATCGAGGGTATAGAATCGAGAAGCGTGAGGACGGGACAGAGGAGAGGGTAGCAGTACGGGGAGAGCCTCTTCATGACGTTGCACCTGGCCACCTTCCTAGAAGTGTCTCTGACCTACGAGCAACTGCGGTTCGGACAGCACCACTTGGAACGACTAGTTCGGTTGCTGTAGACCTGCAAAGAACCTGGCATCCAGCGCTCTTGGCACAGGATACTCGTTCTCATGTTTCAGAGTCTGCATCGAACAATCAAGGATCAAGACATAACAACCTTGACGCACCTCCTCCAGAGACGCTGCCTACAAATCTTACAAGACCCCACAACGATTTGCGAATTCGCAACCGAGGCTCAGAGACCCGAGAGAATGGGCGTAATCGTGCTGTACAAGCTGAATATCAAGCTCGTCGTATAGGTGCCCTTCGAAGGGAGCTTCAGCGCATGCGGTACGGCATCGAGAGAATAATGGCTGGCTTAAATGAGCTTGGTGAGCATCTGCCGGAGTCACAGGATGCAATTCGGAGATCCACGAACCTTGATCAACGGCTGGAGTCCATTCAGAACAGATTAGAAGGGACCTTCAATCATGAAGTGCCAGTAGATTTACACGGAGCACGGAATCGACCGTCATTAGAGGCTCGCTTCGCTGAATTGACGCCTGCACAACGGCTGGCTCCTGATGTCTCTCAGCACAGTACATCCATCCCTCCGGGTGAGACATTACTGGCTACTTTGAACCGTCAGCTCGATCAAGCTTCAGCAGACCTGGAGGAAGCTCGTAGAACCCAAGATGAGGGTAGTCGGATCCGGCAGATACGTGAGTCTGAAGTCCAACTGGCCGCAGCACGTGTGCGACAATTGGAGCGAGAGAAGCAAATGTTGGAGCAGAATACACGTATCTTTGGATCTAGGGAAGAAGTGGAGAGACTAGGCTCTAACTACGAGAGCCCAATTGCTAACATGTTCAACCGAGCATATGTTTGGAGAGCTAGGGTACAGGAAGAAGAAAGGAGGCGTCAAGAACCCGTCACGGGAAGTGCTGAAGCTGCTGTGCATGGCCCAGAGGTTGCCATAGATGGTGGAGGCATTGCTGCCGTACAGCGCGCTCTTGCTTCCAATATCGCCCAAAACGCAGGCAGCACGACGGACATTCGGCCTGGTGAAGCTGGACGCGCTGACCTAGATATACTAATGTCAATGCAGTCCCGCCTGTACAGGGCGTTGGGTGAGCGCGGCATGCACAGCGAACAGCAAGCCGAGACAGTTCAGGAAATACATAATACGACTGGAACCACATTTACCCCCTCTATCACAATCACGTCAAGAGCGACAGCTCCTAACGATCCTTGGCAGCTTGGGACTCCATCAGGTGCAATGGAACGTAACAGACGAGAGTTTAGTATGGATTATACCGTGGCAGTGACTCCGGCGGTTGAGACTGGCGGTAACAACGGTGGATCTGAGACCGAGGAGCGAACCGGAGGCCTTGACGAGGACGACGGGCGGCCCGCCCCAAAGAATGACGACGAAATGACTTTGAAGATGGAGTGCAAGGTGTGCTACAGCCAGGTCGCTGATGTAGTTGTGATCCCTTGTGGCCACCTCGTGTTGTGCGAGGTGAGCCATGCTTCATTCTGGTGCAAGATGATTTACTAACTCAATTACGTGATAGTGGTGTGCTAATCAATACATTCCTTCATCGAAGCATGACCATACACGACCGGACAAATATGCGAAATGTCCACTGTGTCGTAAAAGGGTCAGGCAGAAGGTTGGCTGCGCTCTTGATGTCGTACTCCCTGGACCTATGATCACTGATATTTCGAACAGATCAAGGTGTTCCGCGGATGAGGCAGGGTGGATTGCCTCTTTCAGTAGCACTTACTGTTGCCTTGAGCTATTATTGCTCAAAAGACGGAACATTATAAGTCTACAGGGACGATGTATTCGGTCAGCGTGTTGTTCTGCCGTGGCTGTTCAGGACACTGTCGTTCTATCCACTCATCCGTTTCTACTCAAGTTTTAGCTTGCACATGGTTCGGCGTCCCTATTCACAACCCAAGGATCCTGAGTGGCAAGGCTATCGTGGCCTGTACAAGCAGCAGGTATAGCCAGGACAGGTATACAGGCCATACAATCCGCGCAGGTACTTCAAATGCAGTCGGATGGTCTACGTCCTATTATAGATGGCAACGTGGATCGGGGGAAGACACATTTTCAATGGTGTTCTTATATGTGATGTCGCATCGGGTGTGCTCAATGGATGCTAGCGATAGTAATTGATTATATCAACTAGCCATTGAAGCTTATAACCTGCTCGAAGCAAACAGCCTAAGCTCCTTTAGAGTCAATGTTGACAGTGTCTCTCATATGAACGGACCTCTAACATTATATTTGCCCTGTAGATATCTAATATAGTTTCCAACGCCGAGCAATCTCAATCCCTTCGGCAAGGGTACCAACCCTCGCATCGATCGCGTAGCCCTCTTTCTCTAGCTTCTTACACTCAGCATATAGGCTCCTCAGCGGCACCGAAAAGACCTCTATAAACTCATTCTCTTCCAACTCAGGCTTCAAATTCTGATTAGCCGGCAACGACATGTCCACTTTTACGTGGACCATATTGAGGTTCGTGTTACAGAAGCCGGGATCTACGACCACCCACCGCCAGTTCGATCAGCACTCATCCGTCAACCTTGGAGCGCGGAATGGGACGCGCCTGGCAACCAATGCCATGGACTGACCATTGAACATAACCGGACTGATCTCCTCCGTCGTCCCCACATATCCCGTCTCCTCCCTCAGCTCCCTCACCGCCGACTCTTTCGCCGTCTCACCCTCATCTACCAAGCCCGCTGGCACCTCGATGACCACCTTGTTTATCGGCGGTCGGAACTGTTTCTGTAAGAGCAGTTCGGGGCCCGAGGGTTTCTCGAGAATGGCGACGATGCCGACACCGTCGATGAGCGAGTTCTTGGGGCGGGTGCGGCGCTCGGCGTGTTCCCAGGTTCGCGTCTTGCCTAGGGGATCGTTGTATGTTGTTCTGCGGGGAAAGGGAGGGTTAGTGTTCCCCGTGTTGATGATATTCGTATCAATGTAGCCTACTTTATGAGCTTTGTCCAGCGCGCTTCTTGGGGGTCCTATACTAGCTTATGAGAACCAAGAACCCGCTGTGGTGGTGTCAAACATACCAATGGCTCTGTTGAAACGACCTTGGCGTCAGAGGCTTTTGGATCTGAGCCTGACATTCTGATCAGGTATTATGGCTGTCGGGTCGAAAACTACTCTCTGCCACGAAGAAGTGCCGTTGCTGTAACTAAGGTCGCTAAGTGACGTCGCTGACACGAGGAACCCCACGCGTACTACCTTAGTAATTAGAGTTTGTGTTCCTGAATGCCAAGGAGCTAGCGCCAAAGGACGTGCATGATCCAAAACGTCGCGCCGAAAAGAAAACCCGCCGTCGCCTCAGAAGGCTGCAAGTAACAGAAAAGGCCCCGTTGACAGGCTCGTATCTGTCTTGGTGAGGTTACGCACATGGCCAAACAGCAGCCGACCCTACCGCAAACTCAAAATCTCTACAAACCTGACCTTTTCAGCGTACGAAGGATAGTTGAAGCATTTTCCACGTGTGCGCAACTTGAATCATCACTTGAGAGTGGTCTCGATGAAGAGCCGTCATATTGTCAAAGTCCTTAGACTGGCTTCATCCCCTTTATCGGATAGGTCTACAGGGCCGGTGGAAGATGATCTTAGGAGCGCGCAATATTCCCTCTTATGGCCCGCTCTATACGGTGTCGGTACCGAATATGCATGTTGGCGCGTATAGGGCACGGGCTGTGTAGAGAGCCTTGGCCCGGAGGCTATGTGCTGCGGTGGTTTTTCTCTCCTGTTGTTTCAGCACCCCTTTTCTCTGGTTTGCCTAATCCGTGCGGAACTGTCTCACCAGTCCGCTTTTGTCTGTGCTTCGTTGAGTTCTATGACTACATTTGGATTCACTCAGCGCCTTATTCAAGTCTCATAGTTGTTGGTAAACGATTGTTCTAATCACTAATCTACGTGCTATTGTGCTCCATCAATAGCTTCTACTCTGCGCTTTAGCACTGTCTTTGTACATATCACTACATACTAATGTCACGTCAGTCTACGTTCCGTTAAGACACGCTCTTGGCCTTTACCCTGGCAGTCACGGCGAGAAGCTGCAGCACTCTCTGTCATAGTGGTATCGCTAACAAACCGCTACACATGCGCGACCAAGCGCAGCACGACGAATACGTGTTGGCTTATCAACGCGATCAACCTTACTGAAGAACCTTTATCAGCTGTCTTTCGAAGCTGCCAGACTCAACTTGTACCACGACGTATTTGAGGGGCCCAGCGCTGTCAGTTGTGGACATAATAGTAAAGGCATCAGGCCGTATTACTACTACCAAAGTGCACATGGGTTGGTTTGGATCATTGGATCTTGCATATAAGTATGCGTAAGTTTGGCCAGCGCAGGACTCCTATGACCCAGACAAAGCTGATGAGTACTTTGAGCAGCATTGTTTTTGGATCACTGCTCATAGCTACCCTCACCGCCGGTGCGGTCAAGGTTTATCTCAACCGCAGAAAGTCGGTCGCCTTCCCTTACCATCTAATGTAGGTGCTGATAACATAGAATAGGCTTCGAAAACACGTTAGAACAGCCGACCTTGAAGCAGCAGAGACGAAAGGGAAACAACTGGAACTGAACTCGAGAAAGTTAGACGAAGGGGATCTGTTTGGTATCCGCGCGATTGAATCAGGGTATTTCGGAGGTGTTACACAATCGAGGCCCACTTCAGCAGCTGGAATACATTCTCCTTCAAGATCGTTTGGCCATGCTGCAAGGGGTAGCCGACCGTCTCCTAAGATATTGAGCGCCTCACCGTCTGGCAGCGTGGTCAACTTAGCCATGGGCTCTAGGCGTTGCAGCTCACCGTTAGCGATGCATGTGTTCTCCCGGGCTGACGATGACCCGGAGCCAAGCCACTCGAAGCGAACACAACCAGACCCTGTCAGATCCAGACTACAACCTTCAAGTGCTGAAAATTATGGGGGAGCCAAACACGACCCGGCAGTGCACATGAGCTGTAATATACCACCGTCACCAACGAACGACACTTCCCCGGTATCTGATACGTCGAGTGGGACTAATGGGCTCTGCTCTCCTTCCTCTTCCAGTCAGACGGCACATACGTCAGAGGCCCAACATAGAACAGCACCAACTCCCTTGATCACCTTTACAAAAGTTGTTAGTGGATCCGTACAACACGTCTCGGCTCCTAGACCTCTTGTTCGTGATATCAAGCCGCAGTCCCGTCAAATGGTGAGCTCGGATGTTGGGAACACAAGCCATGCGCCAAGTCGACGTCGGGAACCACCACCGAATATTATCATCACTAACCCGCTTCAACTGCCACCTCGAGCGGCAACAGCTGCAAGACCGATCCATATTGTCAATAACGTATCATTAATGGGGGATGGTGCAGCGCCCTCGATATTGCATCGGGCCAGGGGTAGCTTAGGTCAGTCATAGCCATACACCTATCATTCAATAAAGCGGCTATTAACATACTATCTTTCAGTCTTAGCGCCTACAGTCCCGCGTCCTTTTTCTACCGTTGGCCAATGGGGCGCAGAGGTCTTCCGAGAGCTTGATGCAGGTATGCATAAGCAGGGACTGAGCACTGAGCTTAGATAGCAGCACGAACATCTTCAGATACCGCTAGCTCTAGCAGTGGCTACGGCAGTACGAAATTTACCTCGAACTCAGGCCCTTGATGAGCACTTTGAGCAAACCTTTCAAGTCAGCTATATCTCGCCTGTCCGCAGATTTGGCCACTGATTCCGGCCTGTACTTGACAGTGTTTCGTCTGGAGCCAGGTTGCGCACAGCTGGTTTGTTACCCAGCAACCTGTTGTTCCTGGCGATACCCGAGTAATAGGCGATCCTACGAAGGCATAGTATTGATGCACAATTGGTGTCATTCAAGGCATGTATTGAGGCTGTTTTGGGAAAGGGAGTTCCAGAGCTGAAGACGGACATCGTTGACCATGTGCATGGCGTCGATGGGCAGTCCAGCGCCTGAAAAGAGATTGTGCTTGTTGAACATTGGTCTATTGTACCTAATGTCATAGATCCTAATAAGTAATGCTGTCAGTAAATTCGAAGCGTTGGCTTGTTTAGTTATCATGCTCATCCCCGGCGTGTATGCCAATAAAGGCCATGTTCTATGGTTTCAGGGAACTTGTGACTTGTTCTACACTGAATATGCGCCATAGAACTTAAAGTGAAGTCTTGTATATACAGTTATTGTATCAGAGGTGAAAGAACACTCTGTGGTGTTCTAGTCTGCTGCCCTCGTGAACATCGTTTTAGTCAGCAATATGGTCCTACCTCTTGATTGACCGCCACTCCCCACCGCAATCCATAACCACTTCAAGAGTCGGAATTCTCACCATCCCTAAAAGCTCGGAGACCTACGAACATGGACACCGTCGCACCACCTACACAGTCCGACCTGGGCCCATCTCTATTCAAAAAGCGCCAATCTAAAAACACCACCATTCGCAAACGACCCGCAACACCTCCGCCTGCCTCCCACTCCGACTCCGAGTCCTCCGCATCCGACGACGGTGAAGGCCCAAGTCTAAAGAGGCGGCGAAAGAACGGCGGCGTCACCGCCTCCTCACGAGGCGCCGAAACCACAACCAACAACAACCTCGAACCTACCAAATACGCCGCCGACCGCTCCGCGCACATTGACTTCACCAACGACGCCACCAAGCAATCGAACTGGTTCGACGACACGAGCGCCAAAACCCTCCTCGGCAGCACACGCCCAACTCACGCCGCGCCCGCCTCCTCCGCCTCCGCCGACAGCGGCACGGGGCCGGGGACCTACAAGGGCGCCGCCAACTACCAGACCTTCATCACCAAAAACCCCAACGCACCGATCCGGCAAGTCGGACCGATCAAAGCGCCGACGAACATCCGCACCA
This sequence comes from Acarospora socialis, assembly GCA_025617375.2. NCBI lineage: Eukaryota > Fungi > Ascomycota > Lecanoromycetes > Acarosporales > Acarosporaceae > Acarospora > Acarospora socialis. The sequence goes on from JAMYGW020000013.1 coordinate 575,386, forward strand.
TCACCGTCACCGACTTCGCGCCGGACGTGTGCAAGGACTACAAGCAGACGGGCTTCTGCGGCTTCGGCGACAGCTGCAAGTTCCTGCACGCGCGGGAAGACTACAAGCAGGGGTGGGAGCTGGATCGAGATTGGGAGGTTGGGACGAAGGGGAAGAAATTAGGCGGAAAGACAGTAGCGTCGGCGAGTAGGGGAGCAAAGAGCGGGGATGGTGGCGGCGAGGACGAGGACGAGGATGCGATGTTGGAGGGGATTCCGTTCGCGTGCGTGCTGTGCAAGAGGCCGTATAAGAGTCCGATCGTGACGAGGTGCGGGCATTATTTCTGCGAGGCGTGCGCGTTGCAGAGGTATCGGCGGAATCCGGCGTGTGCGGTCTGTGGGGCGGGGACGGGGGGCGTGTTTAATGGGGCGAAGAATTTGAGGAGGTTGCTGGGTAGGAAGAGGGAAAGGGCGAGAAAAAGGAGGGAGAAGGCGGTGGAAAATGGGGGGGAGGTTAGTGAGGAGGAGGAGGAGGTTGAGAGAGGGGTGGTGGATTAGGAGCCGATACTTGTACGCTAATCAAAGGTGTGGTTTTATGAGAAGGGCTTCCGGTGCGTCACTGCAGTCGTCTTTTGCTTGTCCCATGTTCGTGCTAGAGCTTGCAAAGCAGTAGGAGTGGTACATCATCCGGCTTCCTTGACTGCTTGCCCCTCCACGAAGGCTGATTCTGCGAGAGCTTCGAATTGCTCTTATACCAAAACTTCATCGAATTGGCCTAGTATTGGCAGCAGACTCCGCTGGCAATTTGGAACATCAGCCCGATGCCTTGTTTTTATGTGACTAGGTTTAAGCTATGACTTTAATACCCTAAATTTAATTGATTAAACATCTCAACCACGTCCCACTCTGCCTGACAGTTTGGAACACAACACACTCACGACAACTCACGAGACGAAAGGTTACGCGCATATTAACTCCCCACGAATTATGCTCGAGATGGATATCGAGGCCCTTTCACGAAGCAACGCTGGAACTGAAACTATGAACCAAATCAGGCGACCGCTCTGATGCCACAAGTTGAGGAGTGTCACTGGCGGAGCAAACCGCTGAAACATAGCTTAACTTCAGCAATGAAGGCCCTAGTCTCGATGTTATGCAGGGCACAAGGCTAACAGTCTCGACAGCACTGACCAATGAGAGCTTCGTAAGCCCAAGTTGTTGAAGCCACGAAAGTGGGGGCTAGTTTTTCCTAGGTTCTCGCATAACGCGTTCTCATTAACGTTCGCAACATTACCATCAGAAGTGCTCGGAGTTGACTTCGATTGTTGCAGTGTTTCTCTCACGTTGTAACGCTCATTACCCAGTTAGTGGTCAGTCTCAGTACAGGTGGCAGAGTTGCTTCTTCTGATAGAACTCGTATATGTTTTAGGCCGCTGGTGTTTTCAACATGGCTCAAGTCCCATCTCATTCAACAGATCAAGTCCACGCAGAGCGAGCAACACAGGATGAACTTCCTTCGGCAGCATCATTTCTTGCTTCCATGTTGAATGAACATTACAAAGGGAACCAAGAAAGCTTAGATATTACTACACAGCCTAGTACTACAAGCCATCGGTTACGGCTTCGTCGAGCGAATGAGTTCTCTTCCAACTGGCAAGCCGAAATGCAACCTGCAGTCTCGAAAAGAAGAACTACCAATCTGACGGTTATTCCTCCAACAAGTCGGGCAGCCCAGAGAGGAGTTCAGGAAGCGGAGACTCTCTGGTCTCAACCACCGACAGAAGAAAGCAATTTCCCAATGCTACGACTTCCGCATGGCTATATCTGGTCTGGCAAAAAGGAACGGTATCAAAGGCATGTTCACTATGCGCCGTATAAGCGATTCAACGGGCGAGAGATCATCGATGGAAAAACCAAAACTTCGAAGTTGGGGGATGGAGGATTCGGAAGTGTTCGCCGTGTGCTGTGCAACGGACGACTTCTCGCTCGAAAAGAAATGCGGCCGCAGCAGGGAGAGGATTATGACGTCGAACGCGAAGTCAAAATCCTCGAGAATCTCGTGCACCGTCACATCGTGGAGCTCGCAGGCACCTACACCCAAGATGGAACATTGTACATTCTGCTATATCCAGTTGCCGAATGTAATCTTGCTCAAAGGCTCCAGACTTTCGAACCAGAGGAATGGGAGAGGAACAGGGACCCTTTTGGCTGCATTCGGGTGTCTAGCCGGTGCTCTAGCTTTCATTCATAGTAAAGAGATTGCCATAAAGCACAAGGATATCAAACCGTCGAACATTTTGTTTTACAACGGTAGCGTATTCTTGGCTGACTGGGGCTTATCGAACTGCTTCAAAGACAAAGAGAACAGCCGCTCGGGAGGCTGGACCTATTGCACAGCCCCATATGCAGCTCCCGAGGTTGTAAGAAGAGAAGAACGAGGAACTGCGCAGGACATATTCTCCCTCGGTCTCGTCTACGCCGAGATGATGGCTGCTCTCTGTCATGTAACGATTTTTGACCAGAAGGCTATAGGTGACTCACGATGGAGGGTCTTCCCTGGTGTCGACAAGGATCCACGGCCCTACAATGTCTTGGCTCAGGAGTTTATCCCTGATTACGGATGGCAGTTTGCTTTCCTGGATGAACACGGCCTTTTCAAGTACCCAGCGCAGTGCGACGATGCCGAACCTAGATGTACTCTTTTCCTTGAATCTAGCCTTACAGAACTTTTCACGACCATGCTGGCAAAATCTCCAGCCGACAGGCCTTCGGCTCACCAAGTCTTGCAGTCCCTGAAAGCACCTGCATCTATTGGCAAACCATGCGGTGGATGTCTTGCTGATGAAGCACGCGGAGAGATTTCAGCGAAGACGAGATCACCCTTGGTGATTCCTGAACCTACTCCAAACGCTGGAAGCGACTGGAGCCCCCTCTCCAACGGCTGGTCCGTCGAGCCCATGATTTGACGGTTTCCGCGCTTTCGGGTCTTGCAAGCGTCTCCCGCGGCTGATGCTGCTCGGAGGCAATAGTTCGTTTATGAGTCCGTTATCGCCGGCGAGTGCTGTCGTTGACATACGTCTTCAGCAGAGTATATCGTTTAATTCAACATAGGACGCGCGTTGACGGTATATATATAGATATGGCTTTCTGGACGGTGACGATCTCGCGGAGGGCGTTGGAGGGAGGAGCGTCGATATAGACGAGCTCTCTACATTCTTATTCCAGATATTTGGGTAGTGGGAAGGGGAATATAGCGGAATCTTGTATTACAGTTTGAATTTGTGGCTGCGGAAAGGAGCAGTTGGGACAGCAATTGAAACATGTGTTGGGTTTTTGAGGATATGAACCGGTTATTTGTGTCGAATTCTGCAGTTGATAGGACTTAGGTTTGGGAAGGTCCTGATGTATCTTACTATGAGAGAAGCGTTGGCAATGAGCTGTTGTGTTCTACACTATAAGCCTTGCTCAAGATGTAGATTGTAGACATGTCCGTCCGCCCTAAACGGGCAATGGTATCTATACACCTGGATCTGTCCTTGTAAACAATGACTACTCGACCCCGCCCCGTGACGGTCGGCATCATCCCCCAGACCCCGTACTCGTACCGACATGCAACCGCCTCATCCTCTCCTCCGCCGCTCTCGCCCTCCTCTCGCGCTCCAACCTCGCCCTCATCTCAGGCGTCAAGCCCCTAGCCTCCTCCTCGCGCTTCTCCGCCCCCGTCTTATCCACCACACCCAGCGCCTTACCCGTGGCTCTCCTACCCTGCCCTCCACTTCCGCTGGCTAACGCTTCTTTCGCCAACTTCTCCGTCTCCGCCTTCCTCCTCGCCGCCTCCACTTGCTCAGCTTCATGGCGATCGCGCTCTTCGCGTTTGTCGGCCTCGGCTTTGGATAGCGGGGGCGGAACGTGTGCGCTTTCCCAATCCCAGCGTGTCTCGCCGAGGTCATGACGCGCGATGCGAAAGGCGTCGCGGGTGGCGCGGTCGCCGGCGAGGTCGAAAGGTGGTTTGCCGTCGGAGTTGCGGAGCTCGGGGTTGGCGGCGGCTTTGGAGAGGAGGGCGAGGACGACGGCGGGGGAGTTGGTGCTTGCAGCAAGATGGAGGGGGCTTGGGGCGTGGTGGTTTTGTTGGGAGGAGGGTGGGTGGAAGAGGAAGTCTGGAGAGAGGGTATTGGTGACTAGGTAGGATAAGAGGGCGGGTGCTTTAGAGCGTCGGATGAGGGCTTGCAGTTGCGAGGTATGTAAGAGGGCTGTTTCGTCTTCTTTCGACGGCTTCGGCTGGGAGGGTTTCGCTTTCTGGCTGTCATCGTGTGGAAGGGATATAGCAGTTTTGGTTTCGGCAGCCGCAGCTGCAGCGGCAGCGAGTGCTTGTTCATCGATCTCGCTGACCTTCACCCTTGTGAGTTCGACAAAGGCCCGCATCAGCTCCGCCTGTGTTGCCCGGCGAGTACTGAAAGGAAAGGTCCTATTCCTGGGATCATTCTGGCGTAGGACTTGGCCTTCATAAGGGCCAAAGAGGGTCCGTCTGTTCGTGGTTCCAGTAGCTCGAACGAAGATGAGCTGGGAACTATCGATCATGCTCTTCCACTCTTTCAGCAGTGCCCTGATTTCCGTTTCCAGTGCAACCTCATTATACCGTCTAAGTGAGGACCCGGCGGAATGAGCTGCTCCTTTGGCGGAGTCATTCGCTGACTGTGCCCCGCCTTGCTTTCTTCGAGTAGTGTACCGGTGAAAGGTTTTGTGAGCGAGTACGGTAGCCTGCCGCTCCTCGACCCCGGTAACCTTTTTCCCGACTTTCGGAGTTAAGGATACAACCATAGCTGCAAAGTGGCCACCCCCAATCATACAGAGAAAGAAATGAGGACTTGTTGACGATATCGGCAGAGGGACACCGTTAGAGACATCTGACACTTTTGGTGCGGGAGCTGGGGTGAGTTGCTTGTTACGTAAGATGTCAACAATATGGGCCTCATCTTCTAGTTCTGTGCTCCTGAAGAGCGCCCGATAAATGCCAAGGGAGATGTTCGACGGTAAGGTAGAACTGGCAAAGTATAGCAAAGGCGGTTTACCCGCACCACGTATGCGCTTCTCTGGCGATGCACCATCAGCGAGGGCTAGATTCGAAAGCTTGGCTTGCTTCTTCAAGAGAGCAGTCAGGGTATCATTTTTCGTTGTGGTGTCCATTGAGGCGTCATCATCAGTGCCAGAATCTGACTCGGAGCCCGAAATGCTTTCGTCCAAGTCTGTCTTCTAAATCAGTCAGGGGTCGATTGTCGAGTGAGGATGTGCTGCCATACCCCCTACCAGCCTATCAAACTCCGTCTCGTGCACCGTCCTGAGACCTTTCAGTCTCTGCTTGAGATTGTAATTATGAAAGTCCGATCTGACGTGGCCCCGCTGTTCGAGTACGTTCGAGAACTTCACATCGCATAGTGCGCATGAAGTAGATGCTGCTATCGTGCCCTCATCTTTACTATCTTGTCTCAACGGCATGCCATCACGAGGCGTAGGTATAGTAGAGAGAGATAAGGGCGCTGATAGAGGCGCAGCGTCTCGCCGGTGGAGGGTGACAAGTAGCTCATGTGGAAGATCGAATACTATACGCCCACTGTAATCAGCTTTGGTATGAACGGACTGTTAGGGTCCTGCTGACCGTATAGCGGACGTCTTAGGATATCATTAACGTCGATGGTCATACTGCAGAGCCGTCACTGCGGCTTCAAAGATTTTGTTATATTCTTTGTATTCGGGGATGATTGAAGATTTGAGTGCGATATACCATCAACGCACATCAAACGCCTCAGGTCACTGTTACTGCTATTACGTCAGCGCGAATTCTTAGCTAAGCGTAGTACGATTGCCCTCACCTTGTGCCCTACCATTAAAACTCAAATATCTTCCAAACCTATTCACAGACTTAAATCTATATCAGAGTGTACAGCATGATTATAAGCCCTCATTATATATTTCAACACGGTACATATTTCAAACTACATAGATCAATTCCAGGGCTAGAACATAATCGATCGTTTCCTGCGTATACAGCACTTGCCTTAACCAGCATCCTAGACTTGATATTAGGGTTCAGAAGTCATTGTGATGGTGTCGGTAACAGTTAGAACACCAGGCTTCTTTATCCTCGGCATAGTGGGCTGTATTCTGGTGTTTATCTAGGTGGTCTCGATCAAGCATTACCTTGACCATCCGGTAGGCGAAGTCATCGTACACTCGTCCTCGTACACTCGTCCTGGGAGGAGCACAGTATATTAACAATAGGTCGATCGATTCTGAAGACCTCCTCGTTGTTATGATCTCATCTGAATGAACCCTGCACCATTGCTAGGGTACAGAGCCCTCTGGTGAATTTTTTTGTATCAGTACATCTCGCTTCCGAGTCACGATGCTGTCATTTCAATCTTGCGCCTGCGCCATTCACAGCGATTAGCAATCGCAAATAATCAGAACCATCCACTTGATGTCGTATAACTATTCAAAATGAGATCCGAGCTGATCTAAGTCCCTCACAATATTCCTCCGTTTCCTATATCCAGTCCAGCCTGCCCCCTCGCATAATCTATCATTATGAGTCCCCCTGCCACTGGTAATTTCAGTAAAGGTCTCACTCAGCTACCACCTACCCCTGTCCCAACAACATCAGCGTCAACGGTTCAGCCAACAGCTCCACCTTCTACGTCGGTCCGGGCTTCACATCCCCCACCGCCTCCCCCTCCTCCACCACCTTTCCCGCAAGATTCCATCCAAACCCACCGACACTCGATAGAATCCGCTGTGATGCACGTCGCTCCTCGCCCGCTTTCACCGCGGCGGTTACCGATCTTCCTCGTAGGCATATCTGGCGCTCCCTTGTGCGGCCAAACGACCTTGTCAGACCTCCTCAATCAAATCTTTCCACCCGAAACAATCTCGTTCATTTATGATGAAGATGATTACGTGCAGCTTAACAAGTCCTCGGTAACTCCGGCTGCAGGTTCCTACGACGCTGATGAATCTGCCCAGCTGGTCAGGGCCCTAAAAGAGTTGAAGGAGAACGGCAAGCTGCCCTCGACCTCGAAAACGCTGCGAATGTCACAAAGTGGAGCACGGACTATCGAGTATTTAGTGACGCCGGAGGTAGCTCAGAAGTTGAGGAAAGAAATTGCGGAGAAGCTAGAACTTGTTCTTGGTAATAGGAAGATCGGCATCGTCGAAGGCTTACTGCCTCTCGACAATCCACTCCTCAGAGACCTGCTGGACGTAAAGTTACTTTTGCCAGTCAGCAAAGCGGCAGTGAAGCAGAACTGCCTTGCCAAATTCGACCATCTTCCCTCCATGGGGGAGGATTACCGGCAGGCTTCAGAGTACTTTGAAAACGTCGCGTGGTCGAAATATGCCCGAGCACATCGCGACCTATTCAGGCATGGCGATGTAGAGGGATCCGTGAAGAAGCACGTGTGTCGGGAACTTGAGATTGATATTCAGCCTCGGTTGGGTTCTATGGAAGACACCCTCAAATGGGCCGTTGGTTTCATCATCAGACGATTGAAGGTAAAGAACGAGAAGTCCAACCAAGCTGATATTAGGAACACTAATGACCAGTATGATTTGTGTCACTGCCGTGACGGTGTTCTTGGGCGTGTTCGGCAGTTTCTCTTTGACCTTCTCTAGATAGCTGAGGCCTTCCAAGAACTCTATCTTGACGTGCTTAGGTGAGAGGAACTGCATTTTACTACCAAGTCTCTTGCTTGTACCTCCCTTCCTTTTCCATAGTTAGCAAGTATGATTCGGCAGCTGCCCGCTCCATGAGCCCTATTCTCTCAAAGACTTCGATCAAGGCTTCGCGAACAGCTTGTGGCATCTTTCCTGACGATCCGCAGATATAAACTATGCCCGACTGCTGATGCAACAGCCGATAAACGAGCTTGGCCTGCTCGCGGATGAGATCTTGTACATAGACCTTTTCCTTCTGGTCACGGGAGAAGGCGCTAAATACCCGTAATCCCATCTTATGATTCAGGTCTTCCCATTCATTCGCATAGAAGTAGTCGGCGCCACGGTTCCGACAACCGTAAAAGAGTACACTTTCTCCGCTACTCGATGGGTAACCATTCGCGGTGCTATGTTCATTGCTCTGTTTCTGAGACGACAATTGTTGGGCCCACAAGTACCTCTCCCAAATCAATGATCGCATAGGTGCTACGCCAGTGCCCGGACCAACCATTACCACCGGGCGTTTGGCCTCCGCTTTCGTAATATGTAACCCCCCCTTTTGCAAGAGCACGTCGATTTCGGTGCCTTCAGGTAGCGCAGCTACGTACCTCGAACAAACTCCTTCCCGAATTTTCTTGATGACAGTTCGGTATTTGACGATAGCCACGAGTAAATGAAACTTAGTACCTTTTCCCTCGGCGCTTTTTTGCATACCTCCACTCGCGATACTGAACTGTCTCCCTCGCAAAACAGGCAGCACACTTGCTATCCATTGCCAAGGAATTTTAACGGTTTGAAACTCCTGCAATACCTCCAGTATACTCCGCCTCGGCCTGGTTGTGTAGTCATAAAGTTCGTCCAGGTACTCAGGGTTTGTGAACTCAAGTAGGCGTTCTTTTTGCATTTGGTCGGTCGTGAAATGGGCGATCTGAGAGAAGAACGTTCGCCTAGGTATAGCCGTGATGTCTAAATGGTTGAGCAATAGACTTCGAATAGTGAGCCTATCGGTCGAAGATACGTTTGGTAGAGGTTGGGAAGGATATGCCTGCAAGTCAACTACAGGAAAGGTAGTCTTGAAATGAACCGGTTCATCAGCGATTGATGTCCAACCCATCAGGTCGAGAAAATGATCAACGTCCTCGTCAAAGTTTTTTGGAAATATAGTAAGGGTGTCTCCGGGCGTATATTCCACTTCTGAGGAGGTGACAAGCGTCAGATGGCGTACGTCCTGCCAGTGCGTCACTGGAGTGACCCTTACATTTTCGACAAGGCGCGCTCGCAATGTCCCCGGATTGTTGGATATACCAGAATCTGGAAGTCGCAACTCTGAGGGTGATGCCGCACCTAGACGGAAGCGCTCCTTGGGACCTCTCTCGGCTGAATAGCCATTCTTGCCGCCGTGGTCAGCGGCACTGTGAGGGCCATCATAACGTTCGGAAATTAACGCCAGGGTCCATTTTGGCTGAATAAATTCTTTATCTGGAATAGGTTCTTGTCCAGCTGGAAGGGAATAGCTCGCAAGCAGATGAGTACGGAGGTCGTTCGACCAGGGTATAAAGCTAGCATCGAGCCTAAAGGTGTCTAAGTCATGGGAACTGGAAGATCGCATGCAGAGCAAGCTTACCCTTCCGGATGCTGTTCATCGGCTTCACCGCGAGGGTATATATCCTTAGCACCAAGCTGACCGAGCCGTTTATGGAGCTTACGAGCTGCCCAATTGTACCTGACAACAAATTAGATACCACAAAGCGATCAGGAAACCCGTAAGTTTAGAATGCTGGACATACTTCGGGTAAGAGCTATCCCCAAGACCAAAAGTAGTAAAATGGACCCTCTCCAGGTAATCGAGAGACAATCGCTTTCGGAGGAGGCTTTTCCAGAATGCTCGCGCATTAGCAGGTAAATCTCCTTGCCCGGTGGTGGCGATAGCAATTAATACAACAGAATAATGTGATAAATTACTCTTTCGTACATGCATCAGCAATCATTCCCGTGGCATTGGTGTTATGACTCAAAACTTACAATATCCACGGAGTCAAGATCAGAAACTCGAGTTGAGAAATGGAGTCGTTCGGTGATACGGCCCAACTCATTGGCAACGTCCTGTGCATTACCGGTTTCGGACCCGTATAGTACAAGAGCTGTTCGGGCAGACTGTTCCCCATTGACAGTCATGTTAGGGTAACTGCCAAACGGATTTCGTTGGCAGTAATAATGCCAAATATGGAGAAAATCTTCTTCTCAAGCCACCAGATGCGCCTTAGCTCAGACGTCGCTTCTATAGGAAGTGTGCGATGGGCTAGAAACGTATATGACCTCTGATAACCCAGTCCTAGAAAGTCAAGCAAGAACTGGTTTGCAAAACCCTCTATAATAAATGAATAACTGTACATACAATAATGAGGTCTGAGACCTACTTGGTGATGAGCCTACACGAGTTGCATCTGATTGGTTCAGATCGATAGTCAAGTGAGATGAGAATTCAGATTAGTTCAGATTGATTCTAGATGTGAAAGTTAATTCACATAGTGTGATCAAACTCTTCATTCAATCTACACATCATGATATCATTGTAAAGAAACAAAATTTGGTTTCTTGAGATACAAGATTGTGAACAATGTTTTGTTGTTATTTGAAGATTGTTATTCGTCTCAGTCCAGCTCCAACCCCATTTCGATAGAGGTTCCATCATTAGCCAAAAAGCTGTGCCATTGAAGACTAGAGGAACGCGGTGCCGCTGGCAGTGAGTGTTGCGGCGACTATAACTGGCCATGAGCAGCATCTTTGATAGCATGGGTTCTAGTTGATGGCGCCAGAAGCCTTCATGGCAACCGCTGAGAGATACTGCCATTTAGCGTGAATCCGGACGCAACAGGGGAGTAAGATGTTGGGTAAAGTATGTGAGGAAGAGTGCTCTCGGACTCACCTTCTGAGACAGCGGCATTTGTCCACCATGTTGGTGTACCTCCTCTACTATGTGTTCTAGAAGAGAGAAAAACGAATCCTCCACATCAAGCAACTCATAGCTCGTCGCAGGTCCAGTCAGTAATCGACTTGGCCTACGAATGCATTTACTCCGGACACAATCACCTCTTTCAGCTGTCAAAGCGACCATTTTCGGAATCCGAAGAATAATGTCCGGAATAGGCAAGTCAATCAAGTGGCACGCCGCGAAAAGCCTTCTTACTACGAGCCTCTAAACAGCAAGACGAGCTGGGCCCTGATACACCCAAACCTCGAGAAGAGCATCTGGATAGCTGTTCTTTGGGCCCATCGTCGTCGTCGACCGAAGATGCTGTCTTGCCACTGTTGGAGCAACAATGAGATCACAATCCCCCAGATCTTAAGCCAGCGGAGAATTGGCTCATGGAACGCGAGCTTGTCGATGCTTTTACCGCCTTGCACGCTCTGGAAGCGTTGATGGAGAAAGTACGTGTGCAGTCTCCAAAGCGAGGATATCTATTGCTTCGAGTCGTGCAGTGACTTACATGCCACCAGGACCTCTCATTTTCAAAGGGCATTGGTGGGCTCGAGGGCACTAGAGCCCTTCTGGCCCAGCTTCTCAACGACCGCTTCGGGCCAGCACGTACTTTTCTGGCTTCTCACATCGCCCTTGCCGCAGGCGGAAGCACCGCGCTGGATGCGCTCATCCAGCAGATCTGCGACCCCGACGACCGAGTTATGGTGGCGACGCCGTATTGGTCTGGACTGGACATATCGCTCACAGTGCAGAATTAATCCTCCAGTTTGCCAGTCAACGTCCTGAGCAGATATGCCATAGCCACAGCCTGCGTGGACTACTATGACCGAGTGTTGAGGACGGCCAAACAGCCCGTGAAAGCACTGTCGCTGTTGTAATCCCGCAAGCCCTGTGGGTCAGTGTTATCCGTCAAGACCTTTTAGGCTCTCCTGGACTCTTACGTTGGTAAGAACCTGCACTTCGGCTCAGACAAAGTCTACGCACTGTCAGTTCATGGCGGTGAATTTTCTCCTCATGAACCATGCTTCTTCACCTCTGCCCTCACCCTGCAGACAAGAACGTCCATATCATCTACAGCCTTAGCAAAGACAATGGCTGTAGCGGCGTCAGACTGGTACGGATCCCCGGCCATACCATTAGTACCTCCCCTCCCCTCCCCTCCTCTCACACACTGCCCTTAAGCTAACCAACACCCTTTCAGGGAGCCCTTATCAACCAACGCAGCGTCCCCGTCCGTCTCGGTGCCACCCTCACCACCGCCACCCAAGTCTCCTGCTTCACCTCCCTCCTCGCCTCCACCGCCCTCCTCTCCCGAGCCTTCTACCCTGCCTTCCTCGCCACTAGCAGTGTACGCCTCCGCGGCTCCTACGCTCTTACCACAGACTTCCTCCGAGCTCGCAACCTGCCGTGCATGCAAGTGGCTGAAAGAACAGGGCGTGCGTCTTGTGCCAGGGAGCACGTACCATTTCGAGGAGATTGGGTGATTTCAAATCGCGTTTGCAGTGCCGAGGGAGTTGTTGGAGGAGGGACTAGGGCCGGTGAGAAGAGAAGGTGATGATGGAGGACGACGACGACGATGTGGAGGGTTCTGGAGCAAAGGCACACTTGCAACCTGTGCCCAATGCCACCGCGTGCGCAGGACCCTTGGTAGTCGTATGTCCAAAAACATGGAGCGAACGAAACTGAGCCGCGTCTGTCTCGTGCCTGCAAGGTTGCCGGGACTTTGAAGCTGGAAAGTGGTATAAGTCGGGCCTCAAAAGCTTTCGTTGTTGGAGAGAGTAGGGTGTTCTGGCGCCGGTTCGTACAGGGCAGTGAGCTCATGTCACTTTATATGCAATCTGAAGAATGGAGATATGCTAGGTCTATCTAATCGCTTGTTCTGTTGATTATAATTTTATGCTCCTCTTGTTCTAATTGCACACTTATGCAGTCGCCATGGCTTTCTCATCGCCACTTTTCCCGCCCTGCTCGTCCTCCTTCTTTTTCACAGATCTCCACTCTGTCCCCAATGACCCGACCAAACTCAGTGCACCCAGCGCCAGTGCAAGATAGAACGTCTGCGTGATCGACTTGCTATAAGCCTCAATGAACAGTGGGAGGGTGGCCTGCGCCGACGCCGGCCAGTTCCCGACAGCAGTGGTAGCCCCGCCCCTTAGGATGGAGCTGGTGTCGAAGGCCGGCAAGACGGCGTGTACATTACGCGCGAGCTGGTTCTCGAATATGTTCTGCGCGACAGACACGAAGACGGCGCCGAAGAGACTCTGTGTTAGTGTGATCAGGGCCGTGCCGACGGGGATGTCAACCTCGGGCAGCACGGTCTGAACGACGAGCAGCGGCTGCTGGATGCCGGCGCCGACGCCAAAGCCAAAGAGGGCCTGATAGCCGATCCACTGGGCCGAGGGCGTTGCCGGTTGTAAAGTGCTCAGCAGCCCCACCGCGACGGGGATGATTATGGAGGAGGCGATCATCAGCGGCGTGTAGTAGCCCAGGATGCTAGTCAGCGCGCCGGAGAGGAGGGCGAAGACGATGAAGCCGACGATCAGTGGCATGGTACGGATGGCGGACTCCAAGGCCGAGAGGCGCTGCACGCCTTGGAACCAGATGGGCAGGTAGTAGACCATGACGACGAAGAGCGAGAAGGTGCAGCCCGTGTACCAGGTCGTAAAACCGATGCTGCGGCTGCGGAAGACGGAGCTGGGGATGGTGCGCGTGCGTGGCGTGTACCTCTGCACCGCGACGAAGCATACGGAGAGGAGGGCGAACAAGATGAGCAAAACGATGATACGCGCGCTGCCCCAATCGTAGGTCGAGCCGCCCCATTGCAAGGCGAGCAGCAGGCAGATGATAGCCGGCATCAGCGTGGTGATTCCGAGTAAGTCCAGTTGCTGGAGCAGCTGCAGCCAGCCCATCGCGGCATACTTTGGGTTCCTGGGGATGTGGACGAAGATGGCAACGATACCGATGGTCACGGCGCCGAGGGGGAGGTTGATGTAAAAGCACCAGCGCCACGTCACATGATCCCTGCTTGACCGTCAGCGCGTAGATTTCAACCAGCCAGCCGCTGGGCCCGCCGAAAATGCGTTTTCTCACGCAAAAACTCCTCCCAGGAACGGGCCCGCCACGGAAGCGACGCCCACCGCAGCTCCGAGGATGCCGGTGTACATGGGCCGACGGGCCAGGGGCGCAGAATACGTCAAGACAATGATGGAGCCAGAGTAAACGCCCGCCGCGCCAACGCCAGCAATGGCTCGACCAACAATGAAGGCAACGGAGTTGGGCGCCGTTGCACAGATCAGCGATCCGAGCTCGAAGGTGGCGACGGCGCACAGGTAGACGATCTTGACATTAAAGATGGTGAACATCTTGCCGAAAAGCAGCTGGAAGGCGCTCGACGTGAGGAGGTAGGCGGATGCATACCAGCCCACGTCGTCCAGGTAGAAGTTGTGGTCGTCTGTGATCTTGGGTATGGCAGTGGCAATGATGGTTTGATCCTGGATTGGAAAGAAATGGTGAACATGCCGACTGGTGCTTTTGATGCATCGCCAAAAAACAAAAAGCAACCACAATAATAGCACCAGTACAACTTTGGGTGGAGGCAGGGGGAGTAAACTCACAAGTCCATACAAGAACACAGCCAAGCCTAAGCTCAGCAGTATGAAGGCGAGCTTGACAGGACCAGGGTAGGGGCCCTTCTGCACCTGATGCTGTTCCTGCTGCTCCTTCTCCTCTGTATTATCTTCTTCAACTTCTTGCTTCGAGACAGCGGCCACTGCTGCCGCTGTTGTTGCTTCATCTTGTGTAGTGCTCAGGTGATGAATAGACTGTTGTGACATTTTATTATACAAGAAGTAGGATGGACAGAAGCTACAGGCGGTCTAATGTAATATTCTGTTCCCAACGCAGGATGGGAGAGAACCCCGACCGGTTTTGTCATGAGTGGAGAATATTGTAGTGAGACAACAATGAAGCGAGTGTCTTGACAGGCAACAAAGAAGGGTGTTTACAAAGATGGGTAGTTAGTAGAGTACGTGGAACTATAGTCACCGATACCATTATTAATACATACATTACACCACTATACGGTGTAAGTGAAGCCAATACATACAAAATTATTGTCCTCCCTGCCTACTCGTAGGTAAGGCTTATTCATTTTCGTAGATGCCCTTTGTGCTCTTCTACGTCCTGCACCCTCCATTACATGTATGTAGACTACAACTCTTGATACTATATGGCAAAATACAATTAAGAGTGAGAGAGAAAGAAGATAGTGATAACAACAATAGAATAGAATGGTAAAAACTTGAGCCGTCGCATTGACCGTTGGCTTTTCAACAGAATTCAATATGTTCACTGTCATCTGGCTTGCCGCCAGCCTTGTTTTGCTTTCTGCGACTGCCATCGGTGTCTACCGTCTCTATCTCAGTCCACTCGCAAGAGTGCCGGGGCCAAAGCTCGCAGCTCTGACCGGCCTGTACGAAATGTACTACGATCTTGTCGAGGAGGGCCGCTTCCCATGGAAGCTCAGAGACTTGCATAAGCAATACGGTCTGCTCTCGCCTCTCCCTTCCTCTCCTGAAGCCATTTTGCACAATGCTCACATCTGCCTCCTAGGCCCTATTGTCCGTATCGCGCCCGGCGAAGTCCACATCGACGACCCTGCATTTCTCTCAACGCACCTGTCCTCCTCGAGTGCCGTCAAGCGCAACAAATACAAGCCACATCAAGCCCAGCTCGGCGTGCCCCAGTCCGTCATGAGTACCGTCGACGCTGACCAGCACCGCGCCCGGCGCGCCGCCCTCGCCCCGTTCTTCTCTCCCCGCAGCGTGGCCGCACATGAGCCCTGTATCCGATCCAAGGTCGAGAACGTCAGCGCGCGCCTGGCCCGCGCCCGGAGCACCGGCGAGGTGGTCGAGCTGCGCCTGCTCTTCTGGTGCATGACCACCGACGTCATCACTGAACTCGCTTTCCCCAAGGGCATGGCCCTGCTCGCGCCCCAGGACCTGAATCCGGACTACCGCGCCTTCCAGTCCAAGGGTCAGCGGAAACTGCTCTGGTTCAAGCATTTCCCCGTCCTGTGGACGGTCCTGCGGCGCATCCCGCCGAGCTGGCTGGTCCGCCTGGCGCCGCAGGCCAAGGTCTTGCTCGACTGGGAGATGGCCAACAAGACCCTAGTAGGAGATTTCGTGCAGGCGGAGCGATCCGAGGCCGGCGGGGTGGAGGGAGCCACTGTCTTCCACCACCTGTTGCGCAGCGGCCTCCCGCCCGCGGAGAAGCGGCTCGAGCGCCTGTGGCAAGAAGGTTCCTCGCTCGTGGGCGCGGGTGTCGAGACTGTCGCCAACACCCTCGTCGTGACGCTCTTCCACCTGCAGCGCAACCGCGACGCACTAGCACGCCTCGACGCCGAGCTGCGCGCCGCCATGCCCTCGACCTCGACCGTGCCCACGATGCACGAGCTCGCCGGCCTGCCCTACCTGACCGCTGTCGTGAACGAGGGCCTACGCAAGGCGATGGGCGTCGTTTCCCGGCTCGTGCGCGTCGCACCCTACGATGCCGTCGCGTATGGGCCCTGGCTGCTCCCGCCCGGCACGGCGGTGTCGATGAGCACGCTGCTCGTCCACACCTGCCCCCGCACCTTCCCGGATCCCGACGCCTTCATCCCGGAGCGCTGGTTGCCCGGGGGCCGAGCGGATAAGTCCAAGCTGATTGCTTTCGGCAAGGGCCCGCGCGCCTGCCTCGGGATCAACCTCGCGCACGCGGAGCTCTACCTTACGCTCGCGGTGCTGGTACGCCGCTTTAGCTTCGAGTTGTTTGAGACGGCTGAGGAGGATGTGGATCCGAGGCATGATTCGGTGCTGCCGATGCCGTGGAAGGGGAGCAAGGGGGTGAGGGTGCTGGTGCGTTGATGTCTTTTGAGTGGCGATAAATGCCGGGCAACGAGGCCCGACGGATGGCTACGGATGCAATTTGGGGCACGGTTTTGGTTACATGACTGGTAACGCCGAACAATGGTAAACAGCTGTCATTTCGTTTACTATTTGCCCCTTAAACGGTTTAATCCTTTGCGCTCGACCCTCCATACTGTATTTCCCCAGTAGATTCTCATCTTCTCTACTCTTCCTGTTTTCCTCGTCTCAAAAGGCGTATCGTTTCTTAAGACAAACCTGCGTGGTGAGGTCCGGGAAAATCTGGCCCTCGACGACGCTGTACTTGACCTCCTTGGGCGTCTCGCCCGCCCAGCGGATATCATAGCCATCTATCATCTTCGCAAGGATGAGCTTGACTTGCCGGACGGCGAGGAAGCGACCAGGGCACGCTTGCTTTCCGTAGCCGAACCTGTGGTTTACGTGTTTGATCAGATCTGGGGGTCTGTCCAGCGCATTTTAAGAACCTTGTGGCGAGAGGAAGCGAGGCTGGGTGAGAGACGAGGGACGTTGCGTTTGCTTGAGGGAAGAGGATGCATGTGACTTACGATAGATACTTGTTGTCAATCTTGAACGCGCTCGAGCTCTCGCCGCCTCCGCCAGCCGTTTTTTTACCCATGAAGCGGTACGGGTTGAAGCGGAGCGGGTCTGGATAGTTGTTTGGATCGGTGTGGATCAGTAGCGTCGGGAATGCGATGCGTGAACCGGCCGGGAGGAACAGCTGGTCATCGAAGCGGAAGCCGTCGCCAAGGATAGTGCGTTGGCCAGTCACTGCGTGCGGCGGCGGGGATTAGCCGATGTACAATTTTGGCTTTTTCACTCTTGTTTCTGTGACTTTGTACCAGAAGGATTTGATTTGACTTACAAACGCTCGGGGGATACAGGCGCAGCATCTCCCGGAGGTAGCTATCGAGGAAAGGCATATTGAGCATGGCGTTTTCGTTCCATCCGCCATGCTCGTCTAGAGCTTTTGAGATTTCCTTGCGGAGAGGCTCGAGGTACTCCGGGGTCATGAGCATTTGGTGTAGAGTATGTAGAATCAGCGCGCTGGAGACGGCAGACGCGGCAAACGTGATGTGCAGGACGCGGTGTGCGTGGCGGAGCGGAGTGCCTTCCTCGGGCGATGGAACTTCACTCTCCACCAGGCCCTGCACCATGTCCATCGGCTTCTCTTTGGTGTCACCAGAAGACAACAACTCGATTCGACGATCGATGAGCGGCAGCAGAAACTTAAACACCCGGTTGATGTCACGGCGAAGGCTCCAGGTGCCCAACCAGTACCCCCAGTCGCGGAAGGGGCCCCATGGACGAACGGGCCACATGAAGCCGCTCATGAGGAAAGACTTGGAGTACCCGGTGATGGCATGGATATAGTCCCTGTTTCTGCACAGCTCTTCTCCCACCAAGACCACGGCGGTCAAGTGATAGACAAGAGAAGAGCTGAGGTCGAATGTGTTGAACTTTTTCCAGTCTATCATGAAATTAGAACTCGCCAAAACAGAAAGGTTTGTTGCTTCTTCTCGTGGTAGCTCTTTTTGGGATGTTTACCATTAGCGTGGCCGAGATTTAGTTGAAACACATAGTCGACTTGAGAGACCTGGCGCGAGAGGAACTGAGCTGAGAAAGAACTCCATCGTCAGTACCCATGTCTTTGTCTCGAAGCTTGATTTGCTCACCTAGCCTGGGGTTTATGTACTTTGCCACAATATCAATCTCAACATGATCATGTCTTCCCACCTTTCCTGTCGTTGCTGTCATGTTGAACATCTGCTCCCGAATTAGGACAGATCTTTTGACGCTTGGAAAGGGTATCTCCCACGTTTTCGAAGCCTTGACAAAGACTAAGCTTCTCTCGATCCTCCCCTTTCAGCAAGGGTAGATACTTCTCGGGTAGGACAGTGGTTTCCATCCCGCACATAGTGATAACAAAGGGCTTTCCCAGAGGTTTGATGACCTGATGCACAGTTAGGGCTCATTGAGTGCAGCGGCACGGAGCGAAGGCGGGAGACCTACCTGTGAGTAGCCCTGTGCGATATATCGATCGAGAGCCAACCGTGGCGCCGTGTCCCATTGTAACCAGGTTAGAAGTCGTGACTTCCCCATACGGATTATCTTGTTACGGTTATAGCGGTTGGAAGGCAGCACCAAGGTTCTAACAATAAGCAGGACAGCCGCAGCTACCAAAGCCCTTCCTAATGTTGGCGAGAGCCATGGAAAGTCAAGCAGTGATTCCATGATAAACCAGAAAACTACATTGGGATGAAAAACTATTGTTGAAGACAGGTAAGTGGTAGCCGTGTGTAAAACGTATTACATGCCAATATATGCATGGCCGCAGACAGGCAAGTAATAACTTATAACTAGAAAGATGTGTTGGCATGTCCAAAGGAAAGTCACCGAATAATGGTGGCCGCACACCAGAAGAATCAGACCTTAGGCTGAATGAATGGTACTGTACGAAGGCTATTTGCAAGAATTGTTCGGCATCCCAATTTACGGAACGTAGTCGCTAAAGCTTTGGTGTGGTGCCGAACAATTTGGCAAATAGCCTTCGTACAAGGAGGCGTTGAATTATATTTTTGTTCATATTACTTCTCAATTGACCACGAAATACGTAGAGTAGGTGCCTCTTATCGCGACACTACTAGTATCTCTAGTCTGATTGCAGCTGCCTTACAATGCCAGTCGCGGCGAAAGTCCCAAAGGCCACTCCCGCTATGACGATCTTTCCTACTGAGCCGATATCTCCAACCGCGAAACAGCCGGGCTCGGTGGTCTCGTTGAAAGGAGGGCTAACCTTGAGCTCCCCACCCGAAGGGGCTCTTTCGAGATTGAGCGTTTTGGCAAAGTCGAGGTTCATCTCGTTTCTCGGTCCGTGCACGAGAAACGCGTGAGTAACGGAGCTCCCGTCCTCAAACTCAATCGTGGTGTCGGCGGCCGTCTTCTCCTTGATAAGACGCTTGATGGGACGCAGATCAATTTGGATGCCTTTTTTCGCCACCATTGGTTCGATCAAAGCTGCAACTGAATCCGAACCGTTTGTGTATACAGTGACATGGTCAGAAAACTGCAAGGCATTCCGAGCAAGGCCGTTGGTAATCTGGGGCACCTGAGCCATCAAATCGACAGCTAGAACGCCGACAGATTTGGCACCGCGATCCTCGTACCCGTGACAGAAGAGGCAGTGGTAGCTGAGCAAGTTAGTGCGAGAAAAGCCGAAGCGTTACGAAGATAGGCCTCGACTGGACTCACATGCCCTTAATCCAGCATTCCTCGTAGCCTGGGATGTCTGGAAAGATATCGCTGACTCCGGTGGCAAGAATCAACTTCTTGCCACTCCAAGCCTTTCCTGAGGCGTCGATGGCATGAAAACTCCCACTGGTGTCCTTAATGACTGATATCACGGCGAGATCAACGAACCGAACGGTATCATATCGCGCCAACAACTCCTTCCTGGCTGCAGCACGGTATTCCTTTGGGTCAGCATGGTCCCAAGTTGGAAGCATGTGAACGTGATGTGTTGATTGATTGCGATACACGCCCGAGTCAAAGACCGCCGTCGTGTATCGAGCTCGGGACAGACAGAGAGCAGCTGAGAGGCCTGCCGGACCTCCACCAACGATAAGCACATCCACTGCTTCTGATGACATGATGGGCACTATGAGTATGAGTGTAATGGGTGGGTGGAGTGGGAGGCATAGTAGATAGTAGATAGTATTCACAACACGTCTTCTTTTACCGCCCGCACTCTTGTCACATGTAATTTACAATCAACGAGTACCGTACACAATAAAACAGAGCAGAGCCGCCATTGACTACAGTCAACTAGACCCAACCAAGCTTAAGGGCTCGGAACTTAGTGAACTTAGTGGGCGGCAGCTACACAATACCAGTACCTTACTTACGGGAGCGGCAACTAATCTTAGTGGACGGCAACTAAACTTAGGGAGCGGCAACTAATCTTAATGGGCGGCCACTAAACTTATGGGGGCCGGCACTAGGTACTCTGCTCTGTACCAGTACGAGTACTCCTTGCGAGTGGAAGGCTGACTTGCAGCGCCGACATATTCACCTGAAGAGAATGTGTGAAGCATAACCACACTTCTTCCTTTCTCACGTCACGTTAATTATGTACGGTACGCATCGGGCAGTAACGCTATGGCCCATCACTATATGCTCTTGCCTCTCAAGAATACGAATAATGAAACAGCACAAGTTCAGAATTAATGCATTGTACCGATCTCTTTATATGCATGAGCCACACGTGAAATGGCATATGAGTCGATCAGTCTATGTCGATACATTGAGCGCAATCCTTTTACCGCCTGTTTTCGCTGCACCGAATGGATCACGTACCAATCAGAGATTCATCACTGACAGGACTGATCTCAAGGCATGCCACCGCACGACCGGATGCTCTAGCAGCAACATGTGGGGACAAACGTCTTACATATGAAGATCTCGAGTCAGCCAGCTCCAAGCTGGCTCTACTTCTGCACACCAAAGGCGTTCGAAGGGGTCATAGGGTAGTGGTGCTGACTACGCGATGTCTCGAGATCGTCGTCCTCTTCTGTGCTGTCTTGAAGACTGGAGCGTGTTATGTTCCGTTGGATCGGGATAACTTGCACAGTAACCGCATTTCACACGTTGTTAGGCATGTTCAGCCAACTATTGCACTGGTCACTGGGTCCGTCCCTGAATTGGAATGTCCTACACTGTCTTGGGATGAGGTGAATAGCACCGCCAACGATGCAGTACTCCCCACAGGCTGTGAATCGCCCCAGAGCAAGCTTGATGGGTTGGGACCCGAAGACCTTGCCTATATCATCTTCACCTCAGGAACGACGTCTAGCCCTAAGGGTGTAATGGTACCCCATCGTGCAATCCTTAACTACGTCCAACAAGGTAGTCTCGAAGTGCCTTTCAACATGCGCGTCTCCCCTTCCGACAAGGTCCTCCTAATCTTTTCTCCCGCTTTTGATGGTAGTAGTGCTCCTTCTCCTAAGCCATGAGCCACATATCTGACAGTGATCAGCTTGTACTGGGGTCATATTCTCGACACTCTGCAACGGAGGAGCGCTGATCATTGCAGATACCGACAAGCTCGATTCATGCCTTAGGGAGTGCAGTATTCTACCGTGCACACCTTCTATCCTTCGCTCCATCAGTATTCCAGAACGCTATGACAATGTACGCGCAATCTTTCTTGGAGGGGAAGCACCTACCGTGAACCTGATATCTGCATGGTCGAACTCCTTTCGCAATATTTACAACTGTTACGGGCCAAGCGAAACCACCTGCGCCTCATTGATTGCAGAAGTCTTGCCAGGCAGGCCAATTACCTTAGGCCATCCAATGCCCAATAGCCGCATACTGCTCTTCAACGATGCTCGTCAACCCTGCGAGGAGGGGGAGATCTGGATTTGCGGACCGGGGCTGGCAACCGGATACCTCAATGATGAATCTTTGACTCGTGCAAAATTCATATATCACGAGAAAACCCGATTCTATCGGACAGGAGACTATGCGAAGAGGCAGCAAGGAGAGCTATTTTTCTTGGGACGTGGAGATAGCATGATAAAGAACCGTGGTTTCCTCGTGAACGTTGAAACCGAAGTCATCCCAGCCATTTGTTCGCAGAACGGAGTGGATTCAGCCATTGCGTTCCAGTCGAACGGCAAACTATTCGCGTTTGTGACCCCTGCCAGTTGCAAGCCGCACCGAATTCGTCTTGGAATAGCCCAGACATACGACTCTTTTCTGGTGCCGGACCACATATACTGTTTGAATGAGTTCCCACTCACTTCAAATGGGAAAGTCGACGTGCAAGGCCTCTGCAATAATCTCGCAATGTTCTGCAAGGCTGGTCCCCGTATGGTAGAATCAACAACTGCCAATGCGACCACTCTCAAATCAGTGGTAGCTAAAAGCTTAGGTCTGGATATCGGTCATGTTGATGAGAACTCTTCTTTCTGGGAACTAGGAGGAAATTCGCTCTCTGCCATTCAAGTATTGACCAGCTTACGGTCCTATAATCTGTCGACCTCCATATCACAGCTCCTAGGCCCCAACAGTTTGATCTCTCTCAGCTCGGAGTTGACTCCCTGTCAGCACTTGGTACGGGATAAAGAGCAAATCAGCTCGACAAGGCCGTTCCCGATAACTGCCATCCAGGAAAGAATGCTGAGTGCATCGTTGAGGTGCCCTATTCAGAGTTATATGGTCTTGAGCATGGAGATACCCACTGGCCTCTCTGATCTTCAAGCAAGTCATTTTCGGCGCAGTGGGGAAATTCTTCTCAAGCGACATTCAGTCTTGACTTCTTCCTTTGACTTAGGCGAGCACTCAGTGCAAATTGCCGACCATCTGAAGCTGGATTGGCAGACAGTAACAGTAACAACGAATGAAGATTGGGAGATTGAGCATCGCAGGCAAATGCACCATCTTCTTTTGCGTATGCAAGCTTCCGACCCATTCAGTCATGAAGCCATGTTTCGTCTGATTGTTCAACCTGGCCATAGATCTCAGCTTCTTTGGCTTGTTCACCATTCACGGATAGATGGCTGGTCAATGAAAATTTTGATTGAAGAGTGGCAAGCAATACTTGATGGGCGCGCTCTTCCGGATGCTCCACAGTTCTTTGAGGTGGCACTAATCCGAAAATCCATTGGTAATGCTCTGCCGGTATGTGCGCACAGCTTCTGGAATGCCATAATGGAAAAGCAATCTAAGGCAAAGTCTCTTGACTTCCCCAGGAACGCTGGGTTAGTGACCTTGGATGACACATATGAAGCGCATATTTGTTCAGGGTTATCGGTTAAGCATGTTCAAGCAACATGCCGCCAATTTGGGGTGTCTTCGAGTGCAGCATTCTATGGAGCATGGGCGCTTCTTCTGATGCATTATTCTGGATCTGATACTGCATCTTTTGGAGCAGTGTTCTCCGGTCGTAATCTCCCCATGAATGGCGCAGACCGAGTGGTAGGACCCATGATCAACGTTTGCCCTTTTCCAGTTCAAGTTGACGATCACTGCGGAAAAATCCAATGGCTACACAGTATCCAATTACAAATCAACCAGATGAGCGACATGCAATGGAGTGCAGATCACTACATCTCTCAGAGCTCACGCAAGGATCGTCCTCTTCCATATGATACTCTCGTTTCAGTTCAATTTGACGCATCAGATCTTAATTGGTGTTGTGAAGCAATGCCAACCCCGTGGAAGCTTCGTGAGACACAAATCACCGAGTTTCCCTGGACCCTGCTTATTGAGACCGACAACCACGATTTCAAGTTTCGGTTGTTATATCAGCCCACGATGACTAGCTTGTCACTCACAACCCGCGCCGTGAATCACTTCAAGAACATTCTTCTCGCAATCCTAGACCCTGAGCTTCATCAGGTACATCTTGTGCAAAAGAAGTTACTGAGCACTCTTGAACTTCAGGCGCTGACTCAGAAGGATCAGAACTCTGCTACACCGCCTGTAGAACAAGTCAGTATAAAGAAGGCTTTTGAATCCGCAGCACATACTCATGCGGATCTGGTGGCTTTGGAATCATTGTCTCAGTCGATGACCTATCGAGATCTTGAAGTGGCGGCCAATGCTCTTTCATGGGAGCTCATGCCCAGTGCAGGGCCAGGGAAGACCGTGGCTATACTCTCTGATGGGAGTCTAAACTGGATCATTGGCATGATTGCTGTCATCAAAACCGGTGCAGTTTATTGTCCAATTGATGTGAACCAGCCAAAACCACGCGCAGGAAGAATGCTTCTATTAAGCGGTGCAAGCGTTCTCATTGCGCCTGAAATGCGGTACTTTTCCTTCCTGGAACCGCCAAAGGGTTGCCGTAAAGTTGTCGTTCACGATGTCCTGGAGGCTCAGAGCCATACCAGGAATCCGTTGCCGGACAGAGCTTCCTTGGAAGATCCCGTCTACTTGATCTTTACATCTGGCACTTCTGGGACTCCGAAAGGCGTGCGCGCAAACAGCCGTGGTCTTCTTTCGTATATCTCCTACGGCCCGG